>CM050165.1:84876701-86076701 GCA_027410445.1 Discoglossus pictus
TAACACTGCCTCAGATGAAAAGACATCTCTCTGTGTCTGCAGCCTGCCCTATCTCTGTAATAGAGCTGGCAGTGACAGAGGGAGAGAGGAGGGAAGCTGGTAGGGATGCACTATTGTGTGTGAGCTCTTCTAGCCCATCGCGTATTTGTGTGCTGCCTAATTGATGGCACCCATATGTAGGCGCGACTTCAGCATGCGCGCTTAAGTCGTGCTACCGACTTTCATATAAAGAGGGCTCAACATCAAGCTTTGAGACCCCCTCATTCACCAGCACCTCTTGTTATATTTCTGTTTCTTCCAAACTATTGCATAACAATAAATACTTATCCAAAGTGAATAGTTTGGGAAGATCCTGTATATATTTTCAAATGTAATGCTACAATAATACAATAATAACAATACAATAATTTTTCTTGTACAATTAGTGTCATCATAGTTGATTCTATGATTTATTTACTGTTAATAAATTATTAATACTTTTTCACACACATCCTAATGATTAATTTGGTCAATATATATTTGTGATTGTATTGAATTAAGAATAAATACAAGGATTTCAACTTTAATTTTAATAAATTGAGAACATTTAAAAAAATGTCATTTGTCAAAATGTTCAAAAGGAGATGTGTTACTTAATGAGTAATACCCAGAAATAAAAATGACTGAATCCAATCATCTTTTTATGATCTATGTAAGAATAATACTCAGATTAAATTATTCTTCCACAAAAGGCCGCATAGATTAAATGATATTTACATGAAATGACACATAGATTAAGTGATATTCATGAAGTAGCTCTTTGACTATATTAACATGAAATGGAGCATGATGTGGAATTCTAAATTATAATAGCACCCTTTACATATCAGAATATTAACTAATTGTTGCAGGTGTGTAGAAACATATAATTTGACTATATTTATCTTCAAAATTTATTTATCCCTGATCTTTGTTCAAGACAATTGTTTAGTTTTCCAAAGCTTGTTTTAATTCCCAGACTGCATCAACTGTCATCACATTTGCTGATAAGTCAATCCTTGTATCTTTCTCACAGCATTCAAGTCTTTTGCTAATTTGCTAACTTCAGAGCATGGCCTTTCAGAGAAATATAAGTAAGCAGCAGCAAAACACTAAAAGCTTGGCAAATGTATGTGTGGGCTCTCTCTCTATACAGTGTGTGTATATATATATATATATATATATATATATATATATATATATATATAGTAATTTAGTAATTGTCATTCATTATAACACAGTATAACAGAGACTTGCACAATCTTACTACATCAGAAAGAACTGCCATAAAGATTTTAAAAAACAACCTTAACATCACTAACAAACCCGCAGACAAAGGAGGTGCAGTTGTTATCATGAATACTCAGGACTACATAAATGAAGCCAACAGACAACTGTCAGAAAACACTTACTACAAGAAATTGAACCAGGACCCTACATAAAAATATACTCTTCAACTTAAGAAACTCCTCAAAACATTCCCTAAAAATATACATCAGGAATTAGAACAACTCATCCCGCCAATCCTACAACTGGGACTTTCTACCTACTGCCAAAAATCCACAAACCAGGCAACTCAGGGAGACCAATTGTTACAGGTATAGACACACTGACTGAACAGATATCTGGATTTGTTGAAAACATCCTTAAACCATTAGTTAGTAACACCAGTATCTATATACAAGACACCACTGACTTTCTCAACAAACTCAGTCAGATTAAGGACCTACCTGCTAACACACTACTTGTTAACATGGATGTAGAGTCTCTTTACAATAATTTTCCCACACAAAGATGGCACTGAGGCATGCTTTAAGTTTCTTTCAATAAACAAGCAAAACAATAAATATGGCCCTGATATTATTGTTAAACTAATAGAATATATCGTTACCCACAACTATTTTACTTTTAACCAAGATACCTACCAATAGATGATGGGAACTGCCATGGGTATCAAATGGCTCCACAATACGCAAATCTATTTATGGCCAATCTAGAAGAAACATTCTTATCTGTATCCATTTACAAACCATACAAATACTACCGTTACATAGATGATCTGTTCATCATCTGGACAGAAGGAGAAAGCAAACTCAGAGACTTTCATCATTCATTCAACACCTTCCGTTCATCTATAAAACTTAAAATGGATTTCTCCACAGAACAGGTAAACTTTCTAGACACTACTATATCCATCACCACTGGCACTCTCCACTCCTACAGACAGATGCAATTACCTACACAGCTCCAGTTTCCAGCCCTCCCACACCAAACAAGCCATCATCCATAATCAAGCTATTAGATACCATCGGATTTGCTCAAACACTGGAGACCGTGATAAAAATTTAAAAACACTGTCTGAATGTTTCAAACAAAAGGGTTACAAACCCCGTATTATTACCCAAAAAATAACCACTGCCATCAAAATACCCCATTCACGGCTGCTTCACTCTTCAATATATATATGTCTATAATAAATAAATAGTACTTCTGTGTTCACATTTGAATGTCTAAAGCAAGTTAAAAAACCTGCTTCCAGCTCAGAGTTCCGAGAAAATCAGTTATTACACTGCATTCTGGGAAGCTGAACTGGGACATGCATATGTGCCCACAAATGCCTCGCTCTTCAATCCATAGCCTTTATCAAACATGGCTTCCTTTAAGCTTATGCATGCTGTATTACACAGCTTTAATGCAAAACCAAGGTTGGATTAAACACAGGCTGAGTATCCAATCCATGTACAGCTGTTTCAAACTTACTGGCTATCATCAGCATGGAGCAGGATCTCAGCCTGTGTTGTGGACTTTATGAGAAGGTAGTTCACCACAACAATCATTTATAATATGGTGGGCAAATGACCGATAGAAGCCCTCCACCGTACAGTAGTACAGTAAATAAATAGTACATTTGTGTTCACATTTGAATGTCTAAAACAAGTTAAAAAACCTGCTTCAAGCTCAGAATTCTGAGAAAGTTGTCAGTTATTACACTGCATTCTGGGAAGCTAAGCTGGGACATGCATATGTGCTTACAAATGTCTATAAATATATATATAGTGCAGAAAAGATATTCCTAAGCTCATACACACCAGGCCGATACAGTACTGGTCTCTTTTTATACGCTAGTACAGAACTACCCTAGTGAACTGTATGAATACATCATGGCGGAATGATGGTCCCTGATAATGGGCACAAAGTAAAGCAGTACCAAGGTGAGGGTGTTAGTTATCCTTATTTATATGTTGTTTTATATATTAAGTTATATGTACAACTGCAACATTCCCTAAAGCACAGAAAGCTGAGCAGACCAAGTTTCTTAGCTAATATGTTTGGGTGGTTACATTCTGTGTTTACAGACATGATTCTGGTTCTGCAGACCTAACAGTAGTTATTAGTATATTGAATATTATATGATATATTTAGTGCCGCATCAGACACACTTTCCATAATTTGTCCACAATTTCCATAATAATTAAAATGTGTTAATCTTTGCCACTGATGAGGGGAACTGCCCACATGTGCCTAGGACCCAGTTCATGGTGAGCCACATCAGTCAACAAAAATACATTTATATCAATATTAATTTATATTGATGGCTAAAGAATACATTTAAATAAATTATATTTTTTTAAACACTGAATTTTACATATATTTTCTTTGTTCCTTGAATGTCTCAAGTTTGAATGTCAGGTCAAGTAAATTTAATTTGGTTAAGGTTTTAGTTTGAATGGTTGCTAAGGTGCTCAACACATCATAACATTTTTTTTCTTTGTTGTAATTCAGCAATATGTTAACAATTTAAATATATTTTAGAAACAGTTCCTAATTCAATTATATGATGATCAGGCAATGTAAAAGTGTTTGGTATCTCTAGTGGAAACAAGCAAGCTGTAATAGTAGATATTTGCTGCTGGGCACAGCTTTTAAAAAGATTTTATTCAGTCTCACTCTTTGGAGGTCTGATAAGTCTCTAATGTCACTCTGCATGAATGCATTGATGTTGATATTTTTATTGCCTTGTAATTCATTGGATTTCTGTTTGTTAATTGCAGAGAAGACCTATGATTTAAGTCAAGGTCTGTGAAAACAAATACATTATTTTGTTCTTCTAATGGTAACTATCAAGTTAAGTGTCTTATTTTGTATCTGAGAACGCTAGTTCTTGATAACTTAAAAATGCCAGTATTGTTTAACAGGCTACCACAATACAAAAATATATGTTCTGACACAATTTTAATATTACCCATGTCCTTTGCCATAAGGTGTAATCACTGACCAATCGAAAGAGATATTATGGGGAAAGAAGAAATAAAGATTCAAATTCTATTTAACTAACCATCCATAACCCCCTAATATTTTAATTGCCTAGGATTGGGCCTCGAATCCCCCTGAACTACATCTATCTTCTGTTCTGTGGCCTGGAAAGGGTCCAACAAATATATTTCTAATTAACAATATGTACCCATCCATCCCTAATTATGTCCTTCCCCATAAATACAAGCTGAGGAAACAAAGGATCTCCAGCCCACTTCTATTGATGATGGCTGGTAACATAAAGGGGGGGGGGGGCTATACCCCATGTCTATATCAGAAAGTTAGGATGGGGAGGGTAGAAGAAATCTGTTAATGATGCTACTTTTCTAATTTGTCCAATATAGTCAGACAATGCCCTTGACTCTAATTTTCTAGCACAACCAGCACCCCACATCATGCAGAGTAGCATCTGGTCATACAAAGTAATCAATACACATGGTAATAGTTACAGAATTTAACTTTACAGTTAGATTTTGAGTTCCTTTCTCTTGTTTAGATAATATTCATCTTTTAGAATATTTTATTAGAAGCTTCACATTCATATATTGAAATAATTCAATAGAGAACAGTATATTACAGAGATGAGGTTCTTATTTATAATAATTAATGACTATTATGTCCTACTAGTTCATATATATAATGTTAGATACTTGTAAGAACCAACCCTTGAGGAAAGTGTAATACCTAATACACACTACAAGAAAAGACACTTAAAGGTCCTCAAAAGTCAGATATTGTTTAATTCATCTATGTGGGACTTTGATTATTTTATAATTTTAAGTGTCGTGATTTCATTTTATTGTTGAATAAACTTTGAATTTTAATGATATGCTGCATCTCAATGATAACGCCAGGCCATTATATTTTACATCCTAGAAGAGGTACTTTGAGGAACTTTAAGTGTATTTTCTTGTAGTGTAAATTCATATATTGGAAAGTTAAAACTGAATACAATTGGGTGATATTAGCCCATAATTATCCCATAATGCGAAGCTGACTATACATTAATCCATAATCTTATCTCTTACCTCAATGCTCGGTTTAAAAAACACTTCTTTAAAGATGCTTTCCAATTGCTCCTTTAACAAATACACTTGTAACTTCTTAGTAGCATAGCATCCTTCCTTTCATAGGCACTCACCCTTTTATCATAATGTGTCTGTATACATGTTTCAATATAAGTAGATTGTTAGCACGTTGGGACATGGAGTATGTAATCCATTGCTGGTCTATGTTAAATGCACTTCCCGTATATTGGCCTGTAAAATGATGTGCACATTGATGGTGCTATACAAATTAAAATACAAAATATAACAAATAAAAACATTTTGATGCTTCACAAATCTAGTTAAAAGTTCTTGGAGACATTATACCAGTTTGAATGTTACCCTACATATTTTGTTTGAGTACAGGAGACTTAATCAGTGACTCAATCATTTTGATTCACTTAGCTATACTGATTTGGGGGTATCTTGAAACTGTGACTTGGCTCCATCTCTTGAAGATAATGTTGGGTAATCAAGGTATTGACTGTCTATTTTAAGTTGAATGGATTTCTCTAAGATCTCTTCATCTTAAACACAGGCTCATATGATGACTTGGACAGTGTAGAAGTCTCTACCAGTTCAATCTAAAATTATTTTGCACTAGTATTAGATAATTTCAATATGTTTTCCTATTTCTATTTCTATATGACCTCCCTTTGTAACACACATAAAGAATGCATATCACTAAATTAATCTAATTGTATCTCATAACACTCCCTACTCCATGGAATTGTCTACTGTGTACAGGCATTGTCTTTCACAGGCATGAACAAACCTATTTACATTCTAAAGAATAAAAGGTAAAATCACAAGTCAGCAAAATTATTTATATGACATAACTGTTATATGCTGAAATATGATGAACAATTAAAATTGACTCACTATTTTTATTATGAACCTACATTCTATGAAATAGCTTAGTTACATTTATAGTGTACTATAAATATGTTTGACCAATAGAAATAGCATTATATGTTATTATAGAATATTATTGTTTTGCCAATCTCCAAACAGACATATCAACTATACTGAATCTAATGCAGATGCAGCAAATTTCTGTGAATCTAAATGTGAAAAAATGCATCTATTTTAATCTCTGAATACATTTGTAAAAATGCTGATTCAGACAAACTGTCCGATGAACCACTGGGTTACACACTTCTCATACTTTCCTCTAAAATATAAAAATTGTATAGGTAAGCTATTTAAAACTATCCTGGTAAATTTCTTCCACATATATCCTAAAACTCAGTGCTTCAAAAATAATAGAGAAACAAGTGCTAACAATTCATTCTAAACACCAATATTAAAAATAATTATTTTTATTTATTAGCAAGTTGGCATATTGTCTAATTTTGTACTTTGTTTGATAGCATACATAAAATGCAACTAAAAAATATAAATATAATTAATAATAGTAATAATACTAGAACTAACAATTAGCCTCATACAATTGGCAGGTCGCAGCTCACTCGCAGAGGGTCGCATGTCTCCGAGTGAGTTGCGAGCTGCGTTTCCCCTCCGTTTCCGAGGCTATTCAACTAGCCATGGCCGAGACACTGCGCCCGACATCCGAAATCGGAAACCAATGTTTCCGACGTAAGCAGAGCTGGGCTTGGAACTGCAAGCTCGGAGCTTCTGCTTTCCAATAGATAATGTAAGTTGAGACCGTACTTAAACTGCGAATGCTCTCGCAGCCTCCCAATATGTTAGCCCTAACTGGGCATATCTAACCCTAACTGGGTCTATCTAACCCTAACTGGGTCTATTTAACCATAACTGGGCCTATATAACCTTAACTGGACTTATCTAACCCTAACTGGGCATATTTAACCCTAACAGTACCTATTTAACCCTAACTGGATCTACCTAACCATAACAGTTCCTATTTAACCTTAACTACATATATTACTACATACATTACACCCTTTCTAAATACATTGCACCATATCTAAATGCATTAAAAACCCTATCTACATACATTACACCCTATCTAAATATATTACACCTTATCTAAATACATTAAAATCTCTATCAAAATACATTTCACCCTATCTACATACTTTAAACTCTATCTACATACATTAAACCCTATCTACATACATTAAACCCTATCTAAATACATTACACCCTATCTAAATACATTAAAAACCCTACATCTAACCTAAAATAGAATAAATAAGACCACTTACCTTGGTCAGATGTCCCTTCAGCGACGTTGGTGTTCTTGCCGCAGGTCAAAAATAAACAAAGCATAATAAAATAAACATTCTAAATATTAAACTTACCTCTCCACAATGTCCCTTTCCTTCCTGTAGTCTCCTCCTGTGCCCCAGGAACAAAAGAAACATAAACTAAGTACACAAATAAACACAACATATAAATCTAAACATTCTAAATATAAAATGTACGTTTTTGCGATGTCCCCGTCTAACTCTTCTTCTCTGTCTGGGCCCTTGCAAAAAATCTATCTATCTATCTATCTATCTATCTATATACCTTTCTTTCTTTCTTTGATATCCTGCTGCTTTTCAGTGTCCTCTAAGCATTTATCTGTTTTATATATATATATATATATATATATTTTTTTTTTTTATATATATATATAAATATATATTTATTTATATATTTATATAATGAGTTACCGTTTGTATTGGACAAATGCCTTATTTATATTATTTATATTATTAATATATATATATATATATATATATATATATTAATATATAGATTAATAATTACTAAATTACTAGATTACTACATTACAGCTTGTTTGGAAGTTACGGTTTGAATATAATGGATTTTTTTTGTCTCACATATATTGTATTGTTTCTCTTAAATATATTGTTGTTTTTTTTAAACATGAATTAAGAATTATATTGCACAAATAGCCACTCATAATGTACATGCCAGGATTCTGCTTCCTCATGCATGATCGGGTAGCTTGACCAGCCTGTTTACAATTCATTTCTTGTGACTGATAACTTGCTTACATTTAATTTTGCAGTTGTGACCATACTCTGCCTTTGAAAGTAGAACCTGTGAGGTCATATTTTCAAAAGAGCAAGATGTATCTTGGTAAGTGACAGGAATTTTCAGCAAATAAACATTTGTCTTTGTAAATGCTCTTTCTAAACACAACCTACCTTTTTGTAGCCTGAGAAAAAAGTACAAAAGTACAAAAAACATTGTACTTGAAAGGATTAAAACAGGTAATATGTTTCTCAGTGATAAGCAGCATTCCTTGGAATCTGCAGTTTGAGATGTGTGTATTTTATGTGTGTGTTTGAATAGCAGTTATCCTCTATATGGTGGAATGTAAAATTGCAATTGAAGATAATGCAGCAGCAATTATTTCATAAAAAATGAAACACCAAGATATACAAAATATGCAAAGAAAATTAGTTTCTATAATTGTATCACAGTAGAGTAGTTTAAAGTGTTTTGCCAATGGTCAAATATATATATATAAAGTCTCATTATATAAAATGTAGAGAGGTTGGTAAATTAAGTGCAGTGTGAGAGACACAAAGTGCTCTAATAAAATAGTTAATTCAACCAAAATAAGGATATATGTTTAATACACTAAAAATGGTTATGATTAAATGTGTGGCGTTATATAGTGGTGTGTGTGGTGTTTTTTAAAAAGGGATTAGCCAAATCTAACATTATTAAACATTTTGTCCTTTTCAACACCATATACCTTTTTCTGAGGTGTATGGGCAATATACAATCAACAGTTACAAAAGGGCACTCTTATTTAATGCACTTATTAATTTCCTTTTATGATATCTTGAGTATAGTGATTAACAGTTACAGTGCCGTGCGAAAGTATTCACCCCCTTGGCTTTTTACTTATTTTGTTACATTACAGCCTTAAATTCGATGTTTTGTTAATCTGTATATTATGTAACGGATCAGAACACAATAGTCACAATAGTCTAAGTTGGTGAAGTGAAATAAGAAAAATATATACATAAAACTATTTTTTTCAAATAGAAAACAGAAAATTGGCATGTGAGTATGTATTCACCCCCTTATGAAGCCCATAAAAAGCTCAGGTCCAACCAATTACCTTCAGAAGTCATATAATTAGTGAAATGATGTCCACCTGTGTGCAATCTAAGTGTCACATCATCTGTCATAACATATACACACCTTTTTTGAAAGGCCCCAGAGGCTGCAATACCTAAGCAAGAGGCACCACTAACCAAACACTGCCATGAAGACCAAGGAACTCTCCAGACAAGTAAGGGACAATGTTGTTGAGAAGTACAAGTCAGGGTTAGGTTATAAATCAAATCTATCATAACCAAATGGAAAGAACATGGCACACCACAAACCTGCCAAGAGACGGCCGCCCACCAAAACACATGGACCGGGCAAGGAGGGCATTAATCAGAGAGGCAGCACAGAGAACTAAGGTAACCCTGGAGGAGCAGAGTTCCACAGCAGAGACTGGAGTATCTGTACATAGGGTGATAATAAGCCATATGCTCCTTAGAGTTGGGCTTTATGGCAGAGTGGCCAGAATAAAGCCATTACTTTCAGCAAAAAACTAAATGGCACATTTTGAGTTTGCGAAAAGGCATGTGAGAGACTCCCAAAATGTACGGAGGAAGGTGCTCTGGTCTGATGAGACTGAAATTTAACTTTTCGTCCATCAAAGGAAACGCTATGTCTGGCGCAAACCCAACACATCATATCATTTAAAGAACAACATCCATGTTTTTCAGCAGCTGGGACTGGGAAACTGGTCAGAGTTGAGGGAAAGATGGATGGTGCTAAATACAGGGATATTCTTGAGCAAAACCTTTACCGCTCTGTGCATGATTTAAGGCTAGGACGGAGGTTCACCTTCCAGCAGGACAATGACCCCAAACACACTGCTAAAGCAACACTTGAGTGGTTTAAGGGGAAACATGTAAATATGTTGGAATGGCCTAGTCAAAGACCAGATCTCAATCCAATAGAAAATCTGTGGTCAGACTTAAAGATTTGCTGTTCACAAGTGCAAACCATCCAACTTGAAGGAGCTGGAGCAGTTTTGCAAGGCGGAATGGGCAAAAATCCCAGTAATAAGATGTGGCAAGCTCATAGGGACTTATCCAAAGCGACTTGGAGCTGTGATTGCCGCAAAAGGTGGCTCTACAAAGTATTGACTTTAGGGGGGTGAATAGTTATGCACATTGACTTTTTCTGTTATTTTGTCCTTTCTGTTGTTTACTTCACAATAAAAAAAAACATCTTCAAAGTTGTGGGCATGTTCTGTAAATTAAATGATGCAAATCCTCAAACAATCCATGTTAATTCCAGGTTGTGAGGCAACAAAACATGAAGAATGCCAAGAGGGGAGAATACTTTTGCAAGGCACTGTATATCAAGAGAAGTGTTCTCAACATCTGGTCCTAGGACTAGTATTGGTCCCTGGAACCTTATCTGCTGGTCCTCAGGGATGAGTAGAGCCTAACAATTTAAACATATCATTTATCTTCAATTATAGATAGATTATAGAGAACCTTATCTGCAGTTACACTGTACTCTATTCAAATTAGTGCAAATCTAGATAAAAAATCTAGTATGTTCTGAGTCTCACACCCAGTCCCAATGAGCACTGGAAGGTAACCAGCAGGTTTCCAGACCACAAAAGGTTGAGAACCGCTGATCTACAGTATACGTATGTAAATATAACCATAAAAGCCATAACACATTATGTTAGTAAATTTGAATAGTGAAATAGTGAAGGATAACATGCCCCTGACAGAGTGACTGATCAGCCATGTAATTATTAACTTTTTTTATTGTTTTAAAAATAGCCTCACAAATTAATCATTGGTTAATTAGTTAATTGGTGATTGAGTTTATATTTCCCCCCAAAAAACAGCAGTTTTTTTAAGACATTAATTAACAGAAAAACGAAAATAATTAGAATGAAGAATTGTTGTTTGGTTGGGAATTCTAAATTCCCAAATCAAGCTTTAGGAAAGATTAAAACTTTTCTTACTCATGACTGGAACATATAGTCCTCCATTCAATTAAGCAAATTCTAGTTACTGGAGCCTGTAATGTAGCCCATAAACACATGGACCGGGCAAGGAGGGCATTAATCAGAGATGCAGCACAGAGACCTAAGGTAACCCTGGAGGAGCAGAGTTCCACAGCAGAGACTGGAGTATCTGTATATAGGGTGATAATAAGCCATATGCTCCTTAGAGTTGGGCTTTATGGCAGAGTGGCCAGAATAAAGCCATTACTTTCAGCAAAAAACTAAATGGCACATTTTGAGTTTGCGAATTTTCCTATCCAATTGGCGGCTTTTAGCTACCTGCAAACAATTTGTCTGAAAATCCCAGTGGTGGTCAAAATCATAACTCCAACCCATCTAAGCCTTTGATCCTTCAAGCCCGTAAATGTTACAATAGCAAATCGCTATTCAATTGCTGCAACTCCTCAAGCCCGCAAATGTTTTCACACCTGTAAATGGCAAATGTAGAAGAAAAACCTGTGAGTATCAAATAGGACTAGCAAGGGGGTTAAACACCTGTTTTTAGCACAAACTGTAAATGCAAATAAAAAATTAATACTGCACTTTAAAAGACGGGAAAAGCGATGAAATACATTAGACATTTCTCAATCTCGCAAATCTGCAATCAAAAATTACTTCTTTTACATTTAATTTCTGTGCTATATTAATCTCGGTAACCAATGAGTTAATATATATCAGGACACCCACATGTACTAGAACAGTATTGTCCTTCATTTTTATTATTTTGTACATTGCCAGATTGCTAGTCCGATCGCATATCGGACTTCTAAACGCTAATTGATTGACGTTTAACCTCCACGTTTTACTGACGTCATTATGACGGTCTCATTTACTATTGGCTGTTTCTAAATCGGTAGTTATGGCCTTGCTTAATTGATCATTGTCACGCTCTGAAATGCTAGTTACGGGTGCATGGTTTACGGTTTATGCTTTCGGCCAGGTAGCTGTGGGCTTATTCAATTGAATCTCTCTGTAGCAAAAAATTGGAAAACAGACATTCCCACATTTGAAGAAGTTAGAAGCATAATTTCAGCTGAACTAGATGAAAATGATAAAAAAAATGCTGGCACACATGGACTCTAAAATTAGGCTGAAACTAACAAAAGTGAAGATAAAACTCAACATTTGACCTGTATTATGTAGAGTGTCCATATCCTCCCTCTTTCCTACTGCCCCTTTTTTCATTCATATATTATTATTGTTTTTTTTTTTTTTGTGTAATATTAAGCCTTTATGGTTAATCAAAATCAGTAAGGGAATAAAAAAGAAAGAAAAAAGGAAAATAAAGAAAAGGTTTAAGATTCATGGAGAAGTTTACTATACCATTATACTGTAACAATGAATTTCCTTGTATTTCAATAAAAAAATATTTAATAAAAAAAAAAGATTGAGGTCAGTTTTGGCAATGGCAAGGATAGGAGTATACCACAATGTACTGTGAATTCCGGTTGTAAACACAGATCTTGTATATAGTAGTAAACTATTATTTTAATTAATTTTTAACTTAATTAAGAAATGTTGCTTGAATTATATAGATAAAGCACTGCCTTGCTTTTGGGTCCTCTACAAATGTTCAAGATCATTTTGTTGGAATGTGGAAATCTGGCTGTATAAGCTATTCTAGTAATAAATAGATTCTCATGTTTAGTGTGTATATAAATATACAGACACACACACACATATATAAATAAACACAAATATATATATACATTCAAATACATACACACCTATACAAATTATTAGTATTAGTATTATAGCCAGCTTTGGTGAATTTTACACATTCTTAGCCTTAAAGCCTGATACTTACCTATATTTTATCAAATTTCACATGAGCATCAGTATTTTTTTTGCTTATTATATTTAACCTTGATAAGATTAATATATTAGGGAAAAATAATTGGGAAAGATATATTTTCTATAAAATCTATAGGCTTATAAAAATGAGTTTCCACTATTTAATGTCTAAAATGGTATAAAAAATTTAGGACCAGTGGAAATATTGACGTAATAAAATGTAAACCAGTAGGTTTCGTCTAGCTCAATTTATTCCTGTACTCGGGGGCTCCACCTAGTGGTAGTCTGCATTATTCCAGTTTCAAATTAAAATCGCAAATTACACCATGCATGATAGATAACAATTTTAGGGTAGATGAAACCACCTAGGGGCCTCATTCAATTGCGATTCGGACAATTGAATAGGGCTCTATATAAGCACATAGGATATTTTTTTACAGAAGTTTTTAGTTAGTGAACTTCTATCCAAAAGCAAGGTCTTCACTAAATAAAAACTTCTGTAAAAAAAAAATATTCTCTGTGCTTATTTAGAGCCTTATTCAATTGACCAAATCGCAATTGAATGAGACCCTAACTGTGTAGGATTGCATTGCAAGCTTTCAAGGTCATCTAGCCCTTTCATCAAAACAATATAGGTCTAAAAGCTTGCCATCTAATCCTATTATTTTAGCCATTCAAGGGTATCATCTCCACTTAAACTGTTTCCTGTTGGTCTACACCTAACACAGTACTATACCTTTTTCTGTAATGTGTTTTAGCGAACTGATAGGTAATTACATCAGCTTAAACTTAACCTCGTAACATTTTGCAAACATACAGCCTTATTAAATTGTGATTTGGCTAATTGAATAGGGCTCTATATAAGCACATAGCATACTTTTTTTTACAGAAGTTTTTAGTTAGTGAACTTCTATCCAAAAGCAAGGTCTTCACTAACTAAAAACGTCTGTAAAAATAATATGCTATGTGCTTATATAGAGCCTTATTCAATTGGCCGAATTGCAATTTAATAAGGCTGTCAGAGAGAGAGAGTCTTAGAGGACATTCTAATGCAGGCAAGTTTTAAAATCTAGCATATACCCAGTAAATTGTTATGTTAATAAATGTCTTTGAATAATTATGTTATATTTCAATAAAAGTACTTTCTTAACAATTTATCTGAGATATTGCAGACAACCATCTCGCCCATTTTGAACTACTCCTATCCCACTCTTAGTCCAAGACTTGTTTTGTTTATTTTATGGGGAGGGCATTATCCATCAATTCCAAAGGTCACAAGGCACATGCATAGAGCCAGCATTTGTCTTGTGCAATGTTTACTTTAGGATAAGGATACTTCAAGGTATAGTAGACAGTCAGTGGCTTTGCACTGAGGGAGGGGAATGAAAAGGTCAAGGAGGCAAACATGTATACTTTCAGTACAGCAGAGAAATGAATATGATATTTAAGCAATTCAAATGAAACTTAACCAAATAATATTCAAAGGCTTTTATTAACATGGTATTTTACTGTGATTTGAAAATGTGCATGCTTTACAATGTCCCTTTAACCTATCTGTAACATAGACCTCCCAAACATAAATCTTGATGAGTGTTATTAGTGATTTAGTTAAAAACTCTGAAATTCCAATAGTCATATTTGCTTTAAAAAATATCACATGCAGCACTGTTACTAAGATCTACCGATAAGGAGCCCGATTCAATTGCGCGATCGTAAGTTACCAGAGCCCGTAAGTGAGTCCATAAATTAATTTGCTATTCAATTGGCGTCTTTTTGCGGACTCCGGACAGGTTATGGCCTTGGAAGCTTTGCAATGGTTAAACCCGGAACTTACAGCCTCCCGATGCCATTGAACTTTCACTTTCGCAAGAGTTACGATAGCTAAAATCGCAAATCGATATTCAATTACTCCAATTCCCAAGGCCGCAAATATTTTCACATCTGTAAACGGCAGGGGTAAACGTCATTTTTATTATTTTGTATTTTGAGGGTTTACTGACGTAATGATGGTTGTCTCATTGTCTATTGGCTATTTCGAAATGGGAGGTTAAAATCTTGCTTAATTGATCATATTCACGCCCTGAACTGCTACGAACGAGTGCATAGTTTATGGCGTCGGCTTTCGGGCCAAAACTTGCAGGCTCCTTTAATTAAATATAACTGGAATTGCAGATAAACGGAAGCCTGCAGCACGCCCATAGACATACGGCCAGGATCCCGTGAGATGCGGGCTTGCAATTGAATCAGGCTCAAAGAGAGCAGAGTTCATAGGTGGCCACTGAGTGAGAAGTAACATTTAAATTTTTTGGATAGCATAGACAAAATAATAATAGTTCTTGCGCTTTCACTGTGACTACAAGTACTCAAAATGTGTCATTTGATAAGAAATAGTTAATTTTCTAAAATTACAGACAATAGTCTTGATTACATGGAAGTGTGAACAATAAACGTAGGGAGCCACATAGTTATTACATGCCTCCCGCAGTAAACCCGTACGAGTGATCGCTATGTATGAACTGTCCCCTGTTCTATGAGTAAGATCTTACTGACAATCTCACAGAGACAAATCCTGATGTGTAATCTCAACCTCCCGCACGAGCATAGAAAGCCATCAGAGAACACTTATAAGTCACACCTTATTAATGCAGATCCCCAGGGGTTAATACATACCCACCTACATTTATAATCCCCTCAACAATAATCCTCTTTTAGCATTCAATGTGCATTCCCTTATATTTATTACCATAAAACAAATGTGACATAATTGTATAAATATATAAGGTAATGTGTTCAAATTGAAATGTTCATGTGCAATAATAGGAAGCCACAATGTGTTGTCAACAGTTGAGTGGGAAACACATAGCTATATTGTATACTTACTGATGAACTCACACCTGCTTACATAACAAATAAGGATTCTTGCAAGGATTCACAACCTATTTCCTGTAACAACCCCCCTGGCTACGTGTCAGTAAGGTCTGATGAGAAATAGCCTGCGGGAGCCATGTAATAGCTACATACATTTTCTTAAAGAGTTCCCATAGCTATGTATCGGGAGCCATTTAATTAAGCCCTATGTCAATTTATTTTTTTTGCCAATTTTATTTGGCTTATATGGACGTCACAATCTGTACCACATAGGCTTTTTTGAATATTCATGTAAAAATTATATTCCACTCTATCTGCTTCTTAGTAGCTCACTGCTCTACTATTATCTTTCATTTTGCTTTGATTTAATGTAGTTTGCCTTAAGAGCTTGCAGTCTGTTTTAGTTCTTGCACTCTGGTAATTGACCTATTATGTTCTGATGTGTATAGCTCTCCTTAAAGCATAGGTTGGAGACATCTCATCTGCAGAATGTTATACTATATGATCATAATAATATTTTATCATTTTTTTAAATAATATAATTCCATTCAAAATAGAAGGAGAACACCATGAACGTGCAGTTGTAGCTTTACTTTGTAGATGTTTTCAGTCACATTGGACACAAGATCATTGTGCAATAGGAAGACATGGCTAAGGCACACATTACATGCCTTGGCCATCCACTTTTTCATTTAGAAGTATTGACATTTTTCCTGTGTAAAGTTCCCAATGAATTTCCAATAAATCAACATTTTGATTGAACTCTGTTTGTGGACTCATCTATGTGCTTTGTTAAATAGCAGCAATAGTTGTGAGTTAATCATTTGCACTTGATTTTCCTTTGATTGCATCTTTGGATCCCTGGTGGGCTTGCTTCTCTCCGCAGATTGGAAACACTCACTTTGCAGTAGACTGTGTACATTGTGTCACAGCTCAGGAAATTTAACACATCTACCCTATCAAAGTTAATCAGCTGAGAACATCAGTATTTCCTTAATGTTAGATTTGGGACCTTTTAGTTTTACATTGTGGAGCAAAACAGGTCTCTTAGTGCATCACATTATCCCTTTTGCATTAAGCAAGAAAAAATTGCCTTTCTATAATCTTTCTATGGTGTTTACCCCAGAAATGTACTCAGCAACAGCAACCTCTAGGGTGGACTCGTAATCTTCTGAGGAAGAAAGAACAGTAATAATATTTGAAACAAGGTGCATTTCTAGGGAATGCCTGACAGATATAACAGGCCTTGCAGGATAAAAGACCATTACTTTTACACAGTACTGCAGCATAGCCTGTAAGCAGCTATATAGTAATTGCTCTAAGTTAGGTTAGCTTCTGAAGTTGCTCAAGTGTTAGAGTTGAAATCAGCGACACTTTTAAAACATTTTTCAATTCCGATTTTATAAGTGTAGACAGATATTAGATATTATAACATGAATCATAAAATTAAATTGTATGGAAATATGATTTTTTAAGTACAAATTTTCTATTTTGTAAATCTTCTCACTTATATTTGAAGACGCGCACTGTAAACAAGTATGTCACATTTTGAGAATCTGTATGAAAGCTCTATAAGAATGTGCAGTATGAGGAGTGCATACGGTAAAGGGAAACTGGTACATACAGCAGCCCTATTCATATTGGGTACAATTGTATCCTGTTTATTGGCTATTACTGACTGTGGCTGTGTGCTGCTCAACAAGCATAAATTCAAGAATAATTCAATTATTAAAAAATGTGTGATGCTGGCTCGACATTGATAGAGATCAGTTGGAAGAGTGACAATACCACCTATTCCTTATCTCACTGATATTTATACTGCTGCCATAGGGTTTTTCTTTTTATTCTGCTTTATACACTAATCGCAGAATGACATCCATTATATTGATGCCAGTTTTTACAAGTTACATAAACTTTCCAGTTGGAGCTCATCAGGAACATTGCACTCTTGGTTTTCTTGGTTGTAAACCATTATAGAAGATAAATAAACAAATAGCTTGAAAGCTTTCAGTCTAACAAAGAGCAAAATTAAGCAGAGGAAAGGGTCATGCAGATAGTTTTTAATTAGAAAAAAACAAATGTTGATGTATCTGATTGATACAGAAACACTCATGCTACATTTACTTATCTAAATTACAAATTGGTTAAAAAGACAAAAGGTCTGATTGACTGTTTTTTTTAAACAAAAACAAAAAAACCTCCTCTCACTCTCAAATCTTGTCTAATTAAAAAAGATACAGAAGTTTTTTTTCTTGAACTGCAGTGGTCCTTTAATGTGAGTACTTATTTTACCTGTGTGTGACTGAAATGCTTATTAAACATTAAACCAATACATTATTACATTTCTTATGTGCACTACATTTACCTTGCAACAATGTAGGTTAAAAACTTTTCTTAAGTAGTCTTTAAAGCTAAAACATCTCCTTGACGTAGTTTGTCTGGATATTGTCTTGTGACTCCAAGTGCCTTGTGCTATTGTTTAGTAAATGTTACTAGTTACACATTCTCTATTGTAGTCAATACTATGGATGGACCTCATTGCAGATACTGTTTATTTCACCGTCCATGTGCTTAAATGAACTATCAGTGTTTTCCATAGTGAGCTGACGAAATATTCAATAAGCTGTCTGATAATATCTCTGTTACACATTGGCTACCATCTTAAATTTGTTAGGATGTTTGTGGCCACAAAATGAATAAAATGAACACCAGCAGAGGTAGACCCCATGGAGGTCTACACAAAACCCCCCATAATCACTAACACTACTTACCTACCTAATTAAAAAAATAATTACTCTATAATAATTTTTTAATAAAATAAAAAATATTTACATAAAATAAAAAAAATATAAAAAACTAAAAAGAATTACAGATTACATAAAAAATAAAGAAAATAAAAAAGGAACTATAAACAATAAAATAAAAAACTACACTTGTAGGGGGGGGGGGGGCACATTATACTTACTATCCCCTATCTACAAGCGTTGATCATCGACACTCTGGTCCTCAGTCTTCAAACCTGGATAAAGTCTGTGTTGCCTGAAGAAATCGGTCCGCTTTTATTTTGATTGAAGGCCTTAAATCCTCATCTTCAGCACACAAAAAGGGGCTCCACCTAAGAAACGCAACGCTCTAAAAAAATGTACAGAGCACCCCCTCTGAGGAGCTCCCCCACTGAGTAACAGTTTTTCGACGGTGCCCTCACCTTATACACCACTTGTATGACTTCTTAGTGGCTCAGGTATGATTCAATCATATTTAATTGAATCAGACAATCAGATTGCAGCATTTGAATTGCTCCTGTCCCATTTCTGATTGGGTAAAAGTCTATCCAATCAGAATGCATGGATTGAAATCTGTGCATTTTGATTGTTTAGCCTTTAACCAATCATAACCAATCATAGAGATGTTTCTCTCTTCTGAGAGGTTGAATGGTCAGCCAGTCAGAATAGGGTTTCATTCTAGTGTCACCCTTTTTTGATTTGCTATAGAAACAGTGAATCAGAGAAGAGATTCTTAAGTGCTGTTGTTTTTTGATAATTTCTTCTTCATTTTATTTATTTTTTATTTTACTTTACCTTTAATTTAATTTTATTGTAATTATAATTTTAGTTAGGGGGGAATGATAGGAACTATGAGGGTCCTTGTGAGGATAGGATCTATAGGAATCCACTAGAACCCCTATAATGGCAATTAGGGTGACATGTGGATCCATTGGGACCCCCTTTGTTATAGTTTAATATACCTTTGGGGTCTATATGGACCTCCAAGGTATAGAGCAGTGTTTCTCAACTCCAGTTCTCAGGGCCCACCAACAGTTCCTAATTTAGTTGTATCCCTTCTTGAACACAGATGAGCTAATCAGAGGCTCAGCAGGTGGTTAAACAGAAGTACTGAGCCTCTGATTAGCTCACCAGTGATCAAGCAGGGATATACCTAAACTGTGCACTGTTGGTGGGCCCTGAGGACTGGTGTTGAGAAGCACTGGTACAGAAGGTCATTTTATTTTATTTTAGATTAAAATAAGGACCCATATGGCTATACTTCAGATTACCATGGGGGTCCACAGGGAGGCTTCAAACACATTAGAGGTCGAGAGACATGAGCCCCTGGTATGAGTCAGTACATTTTTCTTTTCAGTGGGAGCCTTGCAAAAATTCTTGCTGGAGCCATGTAATAGAAGCCTTTGTAATCAAAGAGCTTAAGCATTTTATAGTGAAAAACTTCATATGGTATTTTTACTATTTAACATTTAGCTCTATGACATTTTCCCTGCCTAAATATACTCTTAGTTAGATTAAAATATTTCATACATATATTTTATTTTTCATAATATAAAAGTCTTTAATAGAAAGTCCCCACGTAATATTTATTTCCTAAGTTAATATGCAATTACATCTGTGATTTGCATTACAATAGAAAACACAAGATAACTTTTGCACCTGAACCACATATCACATATATAGTTGTGAGCATACGAGTTGTTGCTAAAGCTTGCGGGGCTCGCATAGCGAGCCGCGGCCCTCGCTTTGCGAGGGCTGCGGGCGAGGGCTGCGGGCGAGGGCCTTAGTTGCTGGCATGGAGCGCCTTTGGTGCTCCTTGCCAGCAACTGCGACCCTCGCAAACTTTACGTTGCAACGCAAACAACACGACACACCAACTACGACCCTCGCAAACTTTACCTCGCAACGCAAACAACATACGAGACACGTTAACACACATTACGACCTCGCAACACTCGGACGCAACTCGCGAACATTACAAAATTCAAAACACAATAAATACACACAGCACATACATAAAAAGCTTACCTACAGCAAGAGGGAGCATCCAGGACCTCAAAAAATACACTTACACCTTCATTTCACTCAAAATAAAAGAGTTTACACACTAAAAAATTCGCTAAGCGACAGAAAAAATGGCAGACGAACAAAACGAAAAAGAGGCTACAACCGCAAACACCATACGAGACACATTAGCACACATTATGACCTCGCAAAAATCGGCCGCAACCCACCAACATAATTTTTTTTAAAACACAATAAATACACAAAACACATACATAAAAAGCTTACCTACAGCAAGAGGGAGCATCCAGGGCCTCAAAAAAGCAACTTACACCTTCATTTCACTAAAAATAAAAGAGTTTAGACACTAAAAAATTCTATAAGCGAGAGAAAAAATGGCCGCCGAACAAAACGAAAACGAGGCTACAGCACCCTAAACACGCAAAACACCACAAGAAACTCGCAAAACACCACAAGACACTCACAAAACATCACAAAAGACCTACGGTTATTCCGCTAAGACGCATACCACACATTACCCGCCATTTTACGCCAATGCGGAAGTACAGACTACGCTAACGGTTTGGTCTCGCGCACGCACAGTATTACACTGCACACATTCAGCACGCTTACACAGCAGCTCCACACCACTAATGCTGCAGCAACATCAAAACAGATTTGCAGCTCTTCAACACAATGCTTCAAAATAGGTAAAGTATATTCATTTCTTAATGTATTACATATTTCATTATTATACACCAAACAGCATTAGCTACCTTACAATTTCATTGCCGTGCTTTTTTGACGGGCAATTCGCTAGTTAGATATATTAGCGTGTACCGCAATGCAAATCACTTGGGGCCTCATTCTATTAGCGGCCGCAGCCGTTGCGGGGCCGCAAGGACCGGCCGCAAGCTATTCGGCTATTCTATTCCCTTACTGCCGGGGACTCCTGCAGGCTTGCGGCCGGTGCCTTGCTATCTCTTGCGGCCGCTCGCGCCAGAGGAAAGCCTTTGATCTAAAACGGCCGCAAGAGTTTCGGCCGTAAGAAATTCCTATTTGCAATTCAATTGCTCCGGGAACCCTGTCTGCAAGGCTAAAAACGAGCCGCAGCTTACCTGCAGGAAAAAGGTCCCGCTAGCACCAATTAAGCACATAAAATAGCTCAAATAAAGCCATCCTGCACTTTGAGAAGACTATAAAGGGATTTTAGGTGTTAGAAAAAATAGCACATAATTATCCTATACTCAAATCCGTAAAATATTTTATTTTTAATTTCCGTAAAATATCCATGTAAAAAGTCCAGAGTGCTTGGAGCACTTCAGACACACCCACGCCGCAGCCGGAAAATAAACAGTTAATTTGAACTCGGGTTTGGGCTGATGTGCAAGCTTGAGAGTGGGTTCATTTTAATCCTCATGTCCCCCAATATGATCCCTGGCATTTACAGAGCTGTACAGTGCAGGCTTGAATTTATTTTTGCGTTTTTAGATTTCTGAGCTTACGGCCGGTTCCAAGATATGCGGCCGGCCGTAAGGGGAGATCCTTGCGGGGCCGTATAATAGAATCGCGAGTTAACAGAACCCCCGCAAGGAATCGCAGCCTTACGGCCGATTTACGGCCGGTAATAGAATGAGGCCCTTATTGTTTATTTACAATGAGGAGCAGATATAAAATGCTAGTAAACTGATGGTAAATGTCAGTACCATATTACTGCCTCATTACGATGAGAAAATCTTAATGAGTTCAAGCATATGAGATGGCCAATTCAGTTACATGTACAAAAGATAATAATTTATATACTTGTTATATATACACAGCTTTATTTTGTTTAGCCTGCTACAGTATTCAGAAAAGGGATTCATTTTTATATATCCCACCTAGGTATACAACCTTTAGTGTTTATATAATGATGCAAAAATAAACTTTCTCTGTCAAGCTTTACGTTTATTTATAGTTTATAATTTGTTTTGACGTCTACTATGAATTATCTTATACATTTTCATATTTTCTTGCGTGAAATGGAGGTGACGGTGTCTTTAGGTTTTGACAATTAGTAACACAAAAGAAGAGTCTCCTTTTTTATCCACAAGTTCCCTAATGCTTAAGTGAACCTGGCAGTATCAGTACTGTACTTGCATCACTGCCCTGCTGCGATCACTGACGCCTGCGGATCAGTGCACAATGAAAGAAAGTGGGATTTGGTTTTGAACACAGACCTTAGGAAATCTGACTATAGACTATCTTCATGTAAGCCTGGCTACTGGACTATCAAAGTCTTAAACGAGTTAACTTCTTTTCACCTTCGTGGCAGGCCTTGTAAAAAGAAACAGAACTATATTCAAAAGTACAATAATGGCAGGACAGAATTGTATCACATGTACAACCATTCACCAATGAAAGTGACACCAATAAAGATTGCCTTCATATATCAATTTATAGTTTACACACTGAGGCAGAAGATAAATTAAAAAATCATCAAGAAACACATGTCAAGGTTTGATGTGAGATTTATATGGGAATTGAAGACTTTTTTCTTTTAATAACAGAACGCTTTTAATACATATTTAAAGGACTGTGGTTTAATTGTTCTATATGCTCTGCTGAGTAACTAATTAATAGCTAAATAATAAGATAAAAATAAATACAAATAAAAACACCCTACATTTTATACGTTTTTATGCAATTATTCTTAATCCATTGTGCAGGTAGAGTCTTCCTGTGTATTCAAAATCTTCTTCCACCTCAGGAAATTGATCAGCAGAAACAAAATGGAAGATTGCAAAGCAGCATGACTGCATGTAAAATGTAGTAAATTAGAAGTTAAATACATGGTAACATAATAACATAATTATTGTAATTTATGTTGGACAAATAATTTTATTTAAATGTTTTTAAATCTCCTCAGATCTTAATATTTTGTGAACTGTCAATTTATCAAAAGGGAGGCAAGTAAAAACCACATTGAAACCCTCTAATTGTCTAAATGGGGAGGGGGAATCCTTCCTGGTTCCAGAAACTGGTAATGCTACCTATTCTAGTTAACTGAAATAAACTTGTATGAGAAATGCATCCCTTTTTAAAGTGATATATTGCCTCCTTTTGTAGCGAGTTCCAAAATCCTATTGCCGTTACTTTGAAGAACCATTTTTTTCCTTCATTTTAAATCTTTTTTAGTCTAACCTCCAGGGGTGAACTCTCATCAACTTTAACCTTTTTGGCAAGAAAAAAATCACTTGACAAAGCCTTATACTGACCTTGGATGAATTTATGTAAGGCAATAATATCACCTTGTGAGTACCTTTTTTTCTACAAAAATAATTCAGATATGGCTAGCCCCTCTAAACAACTCATTCCCTCCATTCCCCTAATTAATTTTATTGCCTGTTTGTTAATCTTGTCTAGCTTTACAATATCCTGTTTTTTGGAAGTGGTGCCCAAAATTCTTTCAGTATTCCAAATGAGGTATTACCAGTGATTTTATTTATTTGCGGAAAATCTCACTTGCCATTGAGCTGCCTATGCTTCTGGTTGGAGGGGAAAGCACACCCTTGTTTGATTTAATTAGCTTGCACACATTATTGTCACCATCATATATGGAGACATTACTCTGCAGCCGTACTTTTAAGACCATTAATAAATACATTTAAAAGAAGAGGACCTAGTACTGAGCCCTTAGGTACCCCACATACCAAATTGGTCCAACCTGAGTTGGTTCCATAGTTATCTTGTAGTAGAAAGTCCCCAAACTAATGTTTAAGTTAATATGCAATTAGATCTGTCATTTGCATTATAATAGAAAACAATAGTTAACTTTTTCATCTGAACCACATATCAACTATAATAATTGTGGTAAGTGTTTACCGCTCCATGGGTGCGTACACACTTACCACTTCCTAAGTCCATACAGAGCTGCGCTCATGTGTAGCTCTGTATGGACGCTGCGTGTGCGCTCATAGCGCATGCACATAGCGCATGTACATAGTGCATGCACAGCTCTCAGCAACAGCCGTGAGCTGCACAGGAGGAGAAGGGGGGAGGAAGACACAGGGGAGAGGGGGGAGGAAGACACAGGGGAGAGGGGGGAAGAGACAGGGAAGAGGGGGAGGGAAGAGGGGGGAAATACACAGGTGAGGGGGAAGAGACACAAGGGAGAGGAGAGACACAGGGGAGGGGAGAGGTGGGGGGGAAGAGACACAGTGGAGAGGTGGAGGAAGACACAGGGGAAGGGAGAGGGGGAGGAAGACACAGGGGAGAGGGAGAGGAAGACACATGGGAGGGGAGGGGGCGAAGACACAGAGGAGGGGAGAGGGAGGAAAGACACAGGGCAGGAAAGACACAGGGGAGGGGAAAGGTGGGGGAGATACACAGGGGGTGGGGTAAGAGACACAGGGGAGAGGGGGGAAGACACAGGGTAGAGGAGAGGGGGAAGTGATACAGGGGAGGGGAGAGGAGGAAGAGACACAGGGGAGGGGAGAGAGGGGGAGAGACACAGGGGAGGGGAGAGAGGGGGAGAGACACAGGGGAGGGGAGATCGGGGGATAGATACAGGGGGGAGACACAGGGGAAAGAAGGAGGAAAGAGACACAGGGGAGGAGAGAGGGAGAAAGAGACACGGGGAGAGACATAGAGGAGGGAAGGGGGGCAAGAGACACAGGGGAATATGTTGGCGCATTACAAATAAACGATAATAATAAGGGGGACAAGAGACACAGGGGAGGGGGGGACACAGGGGAGGGAACGGGGTAGAGACACAGGGAAGGGGGGGGGAGACACATTATGATGGGAAAATCTTAATGAGTTCAAGCACATGAGGTGACCCTTGTGTCTTGTCATTTATGTGGTTTTCAGTCCATATACATATATTTACTGCAATTCCTTTATTTTGTACAATAGCTTCTCATGTGGCATTGTATCAAAAGACCTTTGCAAAGTCCAAATAGACTACATCAGCTAAGTAGCGATGATTCAGGTTTCTTCTTACCTCCTAACTAACTTACATCAAAACTAATTACTGTATATACTCGAGTATAAGCCGAGTTTTTCAGCCCTTTTTTTAGGGCAAAAAAGGGCCCCTTCGGCTTATACTCGAGTCACTCCCCCCCCCCCCCGTGTCTCTTTAACCCCCCCCGTGTCTCTCTAACACCCCGTGTCTCTCTAACCCCCCCGTGTGTCTCTAACCTCCCTGTGTGTCTCTAACCTCCTGTGTGTCTCTCTACCCCCCCGTGTCTCTTTCCCTCCCCCTTCCTCAACCTAAACCCCCCTCAACCCCCCTCCTCCACCTAAACCCCCCTAAATACCTCCCCCCTCTCCCCTAACTTACCTGCTTGTGCTCCGGCCAACGCTCCTTGACCCGGCGCCCGTTATATGCTAATGACGCGGTGCGCATATGACGTCATATGCGCGCCGGCGCCGGGTCAAGGAGCGGAGGCCAGAGCACAAGCAAGTAAGTGAGGGGAGAGAGGGGAGGTATTTAGGGGGGTTTAGGTTGCGGAGGGGGGTTGGGGTTGAGGGGGGTGGTTGAGGGGGGTTGAGGTTGAGGAGGTGGGTTGGGGTTGAGGGGGGTTGAGGTTGAGGAGGGGGGTTGAGGTTGAGAAGGGAGGTTGAGGATGGGGGGTTGAGGATGAGGATTGGGGGGTTGAGGAGGGGGTTGAGGATGGGGGGGTTGAGAAGGAAGGTTGAGGAGGGAGTTGAGGATGGGGGGTTGAGAAGCGAGGTTGAGGAGGGGGTTGAGGAGGGAGGTTGAGGATGAGGAGGGAGGTTGAGGATGAGGAGGGAGGTTGAGGATGAGGAGGGAGGTTAAGGATGAGGAGGGAGGTTGAGGAGTGGGGTTGAGGAGGGTGATAAGGGAGGGGGGAAGAGACACAGGGAAGGGAGAGCTTGGAAGAGACACAGGGAAGGGAGAGGGGAGAAGAGACACAGGGAAGGGAGAGGGGAGAACAGACACGGAGAGAGAGGGGGACACAGAGGGCACAAGAGGGACACAGGGGGAAGCACATTTCCCACCCTTGGCTTATACTCGAGTCACTCATTTTACCCAATATTTTGTGGTAAAATGGGTGCCTCGGCTTATACTCGGGTCGGCTTTTACTCGAGTATATACGATATATTATTTTCGCATGACCTATCCCTCATAAATCCATGCTGACTCCTACATATTATCTTGTTCACATGGACATACACCTGGATAAAGGCTTACTGGTGTATAATTTCCTGGATTTGTTCTAGCTCTATTCTTAAATTAAGGTACCACATCTGAACTTTGTTAATTTTCTGGTGTTGACTGTGACGATTGAAAAATAATAATTAATTGATTGGTTATTACAGAACGTAGTACCAATTGATATTTTCCTTGTGGATCTAGTGCTTTATTTACAATTCATTTTTCCAGTGTCTTTCCTTTCTTCCCAAGTTAATCAATAATACTGCACGATTAATACAGTTCCATATTGTTGCAATACCTCTACCACTGGTACCCCCTGGTGTACATATTTATTTAGCTCAAATTTTAAGTGTCTAGCTTTTTTTCCCATTTACATATTTAAAAATCTGTTTAGCTTTTGTTTTACATTCCTTACCAATGAACTTTACATTTTCTATTTCATTTAATCTAATTGCTCTTTTGCAAGATGTTATTATTATTATTTCTTGTATACATATAATGCTGCATCTGTTCCCTCCTGTTTTATAACATATACTCCTACTTTCTCTTACTTTTATTTCCATATGGTATGTAGTGAAATGTATGATTATTCAGTTGTACATCAAAAGTTCTCCATTGACTTACAAGTGACTTGTCCCAGATTATAAATTGTAATGATGCCTTTAAATACTGTAATTACAATTTCCCCTTTTAATATTATGAGTCTTTGCTGACTCCCTAAAATATTTCAAATGAGACTGTGTAATGATCACTATTCCCCAAGGTTTCCCTCGTCAACAATTGATATCACATTTTATAATTGTCTATCTACGATTCGTCGTCACGCTGCGTTGCGTAGTGCGTACGACTTAGAGTGCGCAGCGAGGCGAGCCGTTAAACCGCTCTGTTGCGTAGTGCGTACGACTTAGCGATGAGCGCCACGAGCGCTCATCGCCTGGCGAGCCTCGCGCAGCGAGGCGAGCCGTTAAATCGTAGCACTTTGACCATGAGCGCCACAGGCGCTCATTGCAGGCGAGCCTCGCGCAGTGAGGCGAGCCGTAAATATCGTAGCACTTTGGCAATGAGCGCCACAGGCGAGCCGTTAAACCGTAGCACTTAGAAAAAAAATATGCAGTGAAAAAAATTACAAGATAAGCGGCGGAACAAAAACAGTAAAAAAAAACACTAAATACACACTAAAAAATAAAACAAAGGTCACTTACAGCATGGGGAACCAGGCAGGACGTCTGGAAGTGAGTTGGAACTGTAATTTAGATCGATTTAGCCGAGTTACAAAGATCGAAAATCGGCTAAGCGAGAAAAAAATGGCCGCCGAGGCTATACTAATACGAGGCTATATTACTACGAACTGCGTAAAACACAGTCACAGACGTATGTCTTTGAAAAACAACGAGATAAAGGATGCGGATTAACCGCGCAATGAGTAAAAACACAGTAGCGAGTACATTTTACGAAACACAATTACAGATTTACGCATTAACACAGATTTAACGACTTTGTCTCGCGCAACATCGGATTTCCCGCCTAAACCAACGCATTTGATGTGAAATATAAGTTGCAAGTTACAAAAATTAAAATAAAAAAAATAAAAAAGGACAAATGTAGCGTCATGTTGTGTGGCAAACAAATTTCACTACATTTAATTTTTAGTGACCGTCATTTGACCGTTTGACCATATTTACTGTTAAACCGTAGTACTTTAGCGGGCTGAGCGATGAGCGCCGCAGTACTTTGGCAATGAGCGCCGCAGAAAAAATGCTGCACGAACAAAACGAAAACCAGGCGACAGCACTATAACCACGGAAAACACGTACCGATAATCCGCTAAGACGCATACCACACATTATCCGCCATTTTAGGATAATGCGGAAGTACACAGCTACGTTAACGGTTTCGGATCCCGCACGCACACTATTACACTGCACACGTTCATCACGCTTACACAGCACGTCCACACCACTAATGCTGCGGCAACATCAACACAGATTGCCAGCTCTTCAACACAATGCATAAAAATACGTAAATTCATTTATTAATTTGATTTCTATATTTCAGTAGTACACAGAAAACAACATTAGCTACCTTACAATTCCATATGTATATTAATAACTAAACAACTTTTAAAACATACACATCTGATTGTCGTCGTTTTTTGACGGGCAATACGCTAGTTATACTAATACTAGCGTATTGCCCGTCAAAAAATGACGGCAATCAAATCGTAAGGTAGCTAATGCTGTTTGGTGTGTAATACTAAAATATATAGTAGATGAATAAATGAATATACTTTACCTATTTTGAAGCATTGTGTTGAAGAGCTGACAATCTGTTTTCATATTGCTGCAGCATTAGTGGCGTGTAGCTGCTGTGTAAGCGTGATGAATGCGTGCAGTGTAAGAGTGTGCGTGCGCGAGACAAAACCGTTAGCGTAGTGGTGTACTTCCGCATTGGAGTAAAATGGCGGGTTATCTGTGTTATGGGTGTTTGCGGATTAGCCGTCGGTGCTTCGTGGTGTTTTTCGAGTTTCGGGTGTTGTTTTGCGAGTGTGTTGTGGTGTTTTTTACGTGTTGAGAGTGCTGTAGCCTCGTTTTCGTTTTGTTCGGCGGCCATTTTTTCTCTCGCATATCAAATTTTTTATTGTCCAAACTCTTTTATTTTTATTGAAACGAAGGTGTAAGTTGCATTTTTGAGGTCCTGGATGCTCCCTGTTGCTGTAGGTAAGTTTTTTATGTATGTGCTGTGTGTATGTATTGTGTTTTTAATTTTGTAATGTTCGCGAGTTGCGTCCGAGTGTTGCGAGGCCGTAATGTGTGTGAACGTGTGTGGTATGGTGTTTGCGAGTGTCGTAATGTGTGTGCCGTGTTATTTGCGTTGCGACGTTTATGGCCTCCAGCCCATGATGCCATGTCCCCCCAGGCTAAGCCTTCATGTCCCCCAAGGCCAGGCCTTCATGGGCCCGATCAGACCCATCAGACTACTTACATTCATCGAAGCTGTTCAGAAAATGTGCAGCCAGGGGAGACATGGCGGAGGTGAATTGAGATGCTCCAATTAATGTAAGTAGTCTGATGGGTGTAATGGGGCATGGAGTTCTGCTCCCTCTCTCCAGCGGCGGGGTATTGTGGGGAGGAGGTGGCTGCAGGGCCTCAGCGTGAGCAACGGGCTGTACGCTGCGAGCAAGGGCCTCAGTTGCTGGGATGGAGCGCCTTCGGCGCTCCATCCCAGCAACTGAGGCCCTTGCCCGCGCCCCTCGCTACGCGAGCCCGCAAGCGTGAGCAACGGCCCGTACGCTCACAACTATATATGTGATGTGATATATATATATATATAATGTGTAAATATATATATAATATAATGTGTGTATATATAAATAAATAAATATATTATATAAATATAATGTGTATATATATATATATATATATATATATATGTATATAATGTGTGTATATATATATATATATATATATAATGTGTGTATATATATATATATATATATATATATATAATGTGTGTATATATATATATATATATAATGTGTATATATATATATATATATATATATATATATATATAATGTGTATATATATATATATATATATATATATATAATGTGTATATGTATATATATATATAATGTGTATATATATATATATATATATATATATATATATATAATGTGTATATATATATATATATATATATATAATGTGTATATATATATATATATATATATATATATATATATATATATATAATGTGTATATATATATATATATATATATATATATATATATATATATATAATGTGTATATATATATATATATATATATATATATATATATATATGTTGTATAATGTAAATAAGAAGCCATCTAGAGTATATTGATTTCACATAAAAGTCCAGGTCCTCAGAGATAATCCTCCCTACCACAATATTTAAATATATATACATTAAATGTGACACATAAACTTTAAAAAAACAGTTCTATCTTTCCATTTGTTTTTGCAGAGTGAGACAGATTTACATACACAGCTATATTATATATTAGACTCGCCCCCTAATGTGCTGAGTGGCTACTGCTTGTGCTGCTGAGCATTCTGGGACTTGAAGTTTTGTGCAGTGAGTTCTGGTACACCCACTTCCGTTTTTTTATTAGCGCGACGCGAGGGGCCGCGGGCTCAGGTAAATACAGTGATTGAGTATCCAGTTGGTGACCAGGAGGGCCTCAGTTGCTGGCATGGAGCGCCTTCGGCGCTCCATGCCAGCAACTGCGGCCCTCGCAAGCGTGAGCAACGGCTTAAGCAAGCTCGTATGCTCACAACTATATATGTGATTACTTGTAATGACTGGATCTAAAGTAGCCTCTTTTCTAGCAGGCTTGTATAGCTTTAGCCAACTAATGATCTCTATGTGAACCCAAAAACCTGATGCCCTTAGCTGTTCTGCTGGTTTCATTAACCCAGTTTACTTCTTGGGAGTTGAAATCTCTGATTATTATAACTTGACCATGCTTTGCTGCTTTTCCAATCTGCCATACCAATTGCATTTCCGTACTGTTCCTTATATTTGGTGATTTATAATTCATCCTTATATTTTGGGAGGATTAGTATCTCCACTATTTATTTCTACCCATAAAGCTTCTACACTTCACTAGTACCACATACATGTTATATGACTATAACCTTTAAATCAGGCTTAACATAAAGACAAACCCCTCCTCTTTTTCTACTACTACCACTATCCTAAATATGGACTTTGTGCTAATCCATGCAATAGCAATTACTAGTGCCGTAGTAGCAAGAAAAATCCTGCGTAGCTATGCTATTCCCCTATCCTGTAAATATTGCAAGAGAAACTCTACGAGTGACTGCTGCACAACAAAGCCGAAAAGCGCGTTACAAATCTCCATTGATATTTGCACTGACAAAGGATTATGAGTTACTCCGTAAGACTTTTACACTAAAACCCTATACTAATACAATTTTACCGATCATTTGTAAACCAGGGAACTGCCAAAAATTAAGAAAATATTATGGGTACCAAGGACTACTCATAAAGGCTTTTAAAATATTTGATGAGTACTCTTACAGTGACAGTATAGCACAAAAAATCACTTAAAAAGGATGAAATTTGAACATTCTTTGATAATTAACAGTCCTGCATAAAAATCTAAGTAATTTTTAATTCATTTATTAAATTATGATAATGTAATATTATGTCCATTTATTAGACAACATCTCGGTTAACACCCAAAGCAGTACTCATGGGGTTAATACATGTCAGGGAACCATGTTACCTAGGAACCAATGCTCTAATGTATTTTCTATATAAATGTATATATATATATTTTTTTTTTATTTTTTTTTAATTTATTTTCTTAACACAAAATACACTTATTTTTATGTATTCAAATTAAAAATACAACTGTAACATATATCTAATGTCATAGAATAAAAATAATTAAAAGATGATATATTTATATATATATATATATATATATATATATATATATAAAAATATATATATATATATATATATTTCACGGTTCCTTGCCGCAGTAATGGCAATTGTTTTTACTCATTATAATAATCCTGACTTTTTCATTTTCTATTGGCTGCTAGAGCCACTTCTCACTTATAAAGCTTGGTTTGGGTACGCTCTACACTAAATCTCTTGCAGCAAAGACTGGATTTACGGATGTGGGCGGAGTGTCGTAATGCGGGTGAGGAAAAGATTAACATTGAGGTGCAACATAGGGAAGAAGAAGCTCCTGCACCTGATTTACGGCTATACCACAGTTTGCCCAATTAACATAGGGCCCTATATTACAACCCTATAAATGAATTGTCCAGTCATAGGAGTCATAAGTACCAATGTCTGCTAAGACTATTAGGTCATCTCCAACCCCTGCCAATAATTTAGCAACCTGATCCACAATATGCCAAACATGAGCACCAGGGAAACAGCAAACTGTTCTTCTATCTGAGTTAGCAGCTCTATGCTATTCCTGACTGAACATCCCCAACAGTCTCAAATCTTTTTTTTGCATTATTTTATATTTATACATCCTAAAATAATGTTGCCTAGTTTCAGCTGTAGGTTTTAGACAAGTACATTTTAATAGTTTTGACTACAGTAGTCAATTAAGACGTATTTTAATTTTATTTATTTGTGTGTAGGATAGACATCTTCAATATAGATTTAGCAATGTTGTATTAAAAAGAAGGGATTATACAAGAAATGTCATCATGGAATTCCAAGGAAGATACCTACAGTAATTTTCTGACATGATTCACAATGACAAGATAAATAGTTACCTTCAAAGCTTGATGAAGAACAGGATCGTGTGCATTTTGTTCTTGTGTCCCTGGATGTATATATTTTCTGAGAGGTATGTCATAGACAGACAGGAATGCCAAGATCAGTCATGTACCTACATATTAAGTAAAGTCAGAGGATGAAAATGGAAAAAAGAAAACGAAGAAGACCTTATTCTCGGGGGCTTGATTGTGCCAGATCATATTCAAGAAAACATGTTCAACCGAATACTAATGGAGAATGTGATGTCCAAATAGTGGGATACAGCAAATGTCCTGTAAATTAATAATGTGCCCTTTAGTAACAATTGCGTTATGAAGATTGGAACTATTTTTCCCTGCTCTGAAATGAGGAGTCTCAGGAGTTTTTGCTTACTTTATTAACTATGTAACATTTTAAAGCTATTTTCCTGTACGTCTCCAGAAGAAACTACTCATTGATCACGGTTTATAATTATATTCCTTTTCAAATTCATCATCCATTACTAACATTACAGATATTGATTCTTGTTGACAGGTTCTCCTTTACAATATATATGCATAGTATACATATTTGTGATTGTAAATGTGTATGTGGGGGAAAATTAAAGATATTTTTATAAAAAGATTTTGATTTAGATCATAGAACCTTAGATTGTTTTTTAGGGAAAATGTCCATCCCAACCTTTCTCAGTCTGGGATGCTTAGTGAATGTATACCATTAATTCAATTTATGCTGTCTTGATCCATAGATTTGTGCTGCCCGTTTTTTGTGTGCTGTGGAGTGTTTTTTAGTTTTGTTTCCATTTTAAATGACAACCATGGTGTATATTTTTCGGAGAAAAGTACAAACCATTCAAGTATAATTATTGCTATAATTTATTTATAGAGCACCAACAAATTATACAGCTAAAGGGGTACAATAAACACATTCATAGCATGTGTACATTCATTTGATGGCACAATAAGTAAGACACAGTCACACATTTGTAAAAATACATTTGTACAGGAGAAAGTAAATGCCCTGCTGTTGTGAGAACGTATAATGCATTCTTGATGTTATACATCAGAAATACAGCATTGTCACTGCAAGCATGATTCTCTCCCAGTGATGTCCAGACAGTTATCATACCTTCTTTATGTAGTATATGGTTGTTCAGATAAACAGATTCACTAAACTTTCACAGGGCTGCAATGCAAATCTTCCTCAGAGAAAAGGCTAATAAATCTAGGGCAATATCTGTGCTAATCAACTGATCCTGTACATTCCTATCATTATAATGTAAATAATATCAATATTTCTATAACTCAGCAGGCATACAAGTTTAAGAAGTTTTTAATCTAAAATATGTGAAAGCCTTGTCATACCCAACAAGATAGGTTTTCTTCATTGACCTCACTAAAAAGCATCTCACTGCTTGATAAACCTAAACAGTGAGTCAGAACACTCCAAAACAATACACACTAAACTAACTACTAATACACACTAACTTAATATATATAATTAAGTATAATGGGGTTTATGGCCCCTGCCTCTTTGTCCATGTCACATGAAATTTATTAAATAAAGTTTGTGAGTCCCCACAACTCCTGGTGCTTTGTGAAAGGTGCCATAAATTCCTCTAATAAGCTCTTAGCTAGACCCACCCTACAGCCCTTGTTGCCTAGGGTGGTCCATCAGAGAGAACGAGACAACCTGCTCCTGGCATTAGCCAAGCTAGCACCTTCCTTCATGAGACTTTGCAGGTCGGAGTAACACATGCACCTTCCACAACCCCACTTTGTCTGTTTGCATTGGAAATATGCCCCATGCTTCTACTCAGGCTACTCCTGTCCCTAACTGGCAATGATGCACTCCCGTATTCTGGTTTTGTCCACTGGCAGGATGTGTGAGTTTACCTCCCAGTGGGTTGTACATGGTGTACTCTGCTTGGTATTCCCACAAGGATTAATTTCCTCACACACTAATTTAAAAAAAACTGAAAGCTTGGAGCATGGTGAAGAGGTAGGGCGTGCCTTTGGGGGTTTAACTGTTTACAGAGCCCCTTCTGTATAACCCAGCAGGGTGGGCGCTATTGTTGGAATGGCCCAGTATCATCCACCACCTTTGTCAAGCATAGATGACCCAAGTCTGGGATCTCCTGGACTATAAACATTCAGATTGGGGGCTCTACAGAGTTTGCTCCAGGATATTAAGAATGTCAACTCCTCAGATGAACCTTCCTTCAAATGGCTCTGAAGGCTGGAATACCACGAGCAGTTTTCAACCCCCCAGATATTGCATTGGACACAAGCCCTATGACACCTTTCTAAACCTTTCCAGGCCGTGAGACGTACCCGTATCTTCTTGTACTCCATACAATGCACTTCCTTGCTTATATTACCCTTCTTCTATGACTACTATCTGGAGTTGGATTAGGGCTTGTGTTGGGGATTACTATATGGTGCACTGAGCATGATACAGTGCCTGGCTAATTTCACAGATTTGCCTCTGTGACAAGGGAGAATCCATCTACTATATTTGTTTTTGTTAAGCCATTTCAACCCCTCTTATCATTCTTGAAGGGCCTCCTGTCGCAGTTGTGCTGCATTTCTCTCCTAACCTTTTTTGGGGACACACAGTGTCCCAGAGCATAGTGTCACGGAGCTTCTTGTCAACCTGATCTTGGCATTAGTGAAGCTGAATATTTATTAGCCCCTGAAGCCATATTTGGGCCACTAGTGCACTCCTTTATCAGGGTGGAATATGACCAGTGGGATGTAGATAAAGTACTTTGCTCGGTATCTCCCAATCAGGAACCATTTGTGCTAAACGTCCTAATTTGATTTTATGTATTTTATAATTTGTTGTTCTGTTTGTCCTTCCAACAGGTATGGGAGTGATCAGTAGTTTCTGATTGGCCTATATAAGGACAATTAGTTTTAACATTGATCCTAATATGCTGTCCGGTTCTGGAGACCGTGGGCCTCATTCAATTGAGCTTTTGCTCGATCCGGTAGCCCGTAATGGAGGGCGTAAGTTAATTTGCTATACAATTGGCGTCTTTATACTAGAACCAAATGGGTTATGAGTGACAGCCTTGAAAAAATGCCGATGGTTAAACCCGTAAATTACAGTCTACCAAAGTCTTTGATCTTTCACGGCTGCATGACTTCCGATTGTTAAAATCGCAAAACGCTATTCAATTGTAAAAATTGCTCAACTCCACAGCTGCATTCAAGCCCGCAAATGCCAAATGGCAGGCCAAACCTTACAGGTTACAAATAGGACCAGCAAAGGGTTTACAGACTAGTTTAGAACACTGCAAATGGCAATATAAAGACACCAATGCACTTTAAAATATGGGGAAAGCAATGACAACAACTCCCAAATATCAAATATATCAAAAACTAACATTTTATTTTCCTCATAGGTTATAATGGTCATGAATATGCCAATATAAAAAGCCATGCTGCAACATGCTGAAAGCTATTAAAAACACACTACCTCATTAAATTGCAACACAAATACATGCAAATGGCTGACATATTAACCCTTTCTCACTCACAGATGCTCTAATGGAGCCTAAAAATGCAAAGAGCATCTTATATACATTTCACTCATCACATCTACATTGGAACAACAAATAGTGGCCAAATTACACCACCACATAGCATATATCAAGTACCAGGGGAATATTTCACATATGGTTGTTTAGTCCCTCAATTGTGTCTGACTCTCTGTGACCCTATAGACTACAGCACACCTACTAATGTCTCTGTCTGTGCGTAACCACAAGGTTTGCATGCCAAAGATACTGGAGTGGGTTGCCAGTTCCTTCTCTAGTGGACTGTGATTTCATCATCATTATGGCTTTGAAAAATGGAGGTTGGATTCAATTACGAGTTACAATCTGACCCACGTTCCGGATATAATGCAATATTGATAAAACCGTAAATATGATATTCTATTACATGCGAGTTCCAATATATGTATTAACACATTGATATAACACAGATCAATATAACACAGAATTTAAACATGAAATAAAGTATTTTTGGGGGCCGATTTGCGAGCTTGAGAATGTTGTGCTATAAATTTTAGCGTTCACAACTCTTGCGGCCGTGAAAGATCAAATGCTTTGAGGGGCATTAACTTGCCATGTGAACCATCACATCAAATCAGAGACTGGAGCAAGTAACTTGATCGGAGCCAGGAAAAAGACATCAATTGAATAGAAAAATAACTTGCGACTACATTTCCGAAGCCAGGATCTCCCAAAAGCTCAAGTGAATGAGGCTCATAGTATTTGAGGTTGAATACAGACTTTTGGTCCATCAAGTTCAACCTTTTTAGATCTCTTCTGATCCTTTTAATATATGAATTGTTTGTTAATAATTGTTAATTGATCCAGAAAGGCAAACAGAAAATAAAAAACATTGAAACTTGTCAATTGTCTCATAAGGGGAAAGAAAAAGCAAAATTCCTTCCTGACCACAGATACTGGTTAGTCTTTCTTCATAATTTTGCCCCTCCATTCCCCTTATTAATTTTGTTGTCCTTCTCTGTACATTTCTAACTGTAAACTGTCCTTTTTATGAAGTGGTGCCCAAAATTGTACTCTATATTCCAAATGAGGGCTTACTAGGGATTTGTATAGTAGCAGAATTATATCTGCTTCCCTTGCTTCTATACCTTTCTTAATACATGCTAATATTTTACTTGCCTTTGCAGCTGCTGCTTGGCATTGAGCACTGTTGCCTAGGTGGTTGTCCACAAGCACTCCCAAATCCCTTTTAATATCTGATACCCGTAGATTTATTCCATTAGGATAATAAATTGCATGGCTATTTTTCCTTCCCAAATGCATATCTTTATATTTATTTGTATAAAATCTCATCTGCCATTTAGCCCCCAATTTCTCTAATTTATGCAAATCCCTTTGGAGGGAAAGTACATCATTATCTGATTTAATTACCTTGCACAACTTAGTGTCATCAGCAAAAATGGAGACAATACTTTCGAGTCCTACTTCTATGCCAATAATAAATATGTTAAAAAAGAGTGGACCTAACACTGAACCCTGAGGAACCCCACTTACCCCATGAGTCCATTCGGAGTATGTTCCATTTACAACAACCCTTTGCTTCCTGTGTTTTAGCCAGCCCTCAATCTGTGAGCAGATTTTTTCTGCAATCCCTGCATCCCTTAGTTTGTAAATAGTCTTCCATGTGGCACTGTATTAAAAGCCTTTGCAAAATCTGATAAGACTACATCCACTGAGTTGTCCTTATTCAAGTTCCTACTTAGCTCCTCATAGAAACTAAGAGCCTGATTCAATTAGAAGCCCGCATCGCGCGGCATAAAAGCCATATGTCTGCGTGTGTGCTGCGGCCTTGAACTCTGCTACCATTCCGGTGCTATTCAATTGAACAAGCCGCAAATTACGGGCTGAACAACAAAACCGTAAACCATGCACTCGTACGTAGCAGTTCAGGACGAGAACATGATCAATTAAGAAAGGCCGTAACGACCCATTTAGAAACAGCCAATAGAAAATTAGGCCATCATCATTACGTCGGTAAAACATGGAGGTTACATGTCAATCAAATAGCGTTTGGGGGTCCGATATGCGATCGCACTCGTAAAACAGCGAAATACAAAATAATAAAAATGAATGTCAATACTCTTCTAGTCCATGTGGGTGGCCTGATATGTATTAACTCATATCCACATAACCCCCGAAATGACACCTACACAATTTACCTTTCTATTACCGATTTGCGAACTTAAGACTGTTGTGCAGTTAATTCTAATGTCTTTTATCACTTTCCCCGTCATTTACAGTGCAGTATTGATTTTTTATTTGCATTTACAGTGCTACGACAGGAGTTAAACCCCCTTGCAGGTTCTCTCTAGTAATCGTAGGATTTTGTACTACATTTGCTGTTTACGGGTGTGAAACCATTTGTGGGCTTTGGGGAATTGTAGCAATTGAATAGGGATTTGCGATTTTATTGATTGGAACTCTTGCGGACGTGAAAGATCAAAGGCTTTGGGAGGCTGTAAATTTCTGAGATTAAAAAGCACAAAGTTTTCAAAGCAGTAAACCATAAATCGTTTGGAGCCCGCAAAAAGACGTCAATTGAATAGCAAATTAACTTACGGCCTCACTTACGGGCTCCAGTAACTTAAAATTGCTCTGTTTAATCGGGCTCTAATTCAATTTGTCTGACGACCTATCTTTCATAAATCTGTGTTGACTCCTATTTACTTAAGTTCAAATATACATATTCTTGTATACTGTCAAAATCTTGTATACTTATTTAAGTTCAAATATACATATTCTTGTATACCTCTGTTCCCTCCTTCTTGTATAATTTAAATGCATATTTGTTTTTCTTATCATGATATCTAAGTCATTGTTAAGCCACATGGGATGTGATTTACTCCTATTCATTTTATTTTCACACAGTATATGCCGTATTAGTATATTTGGAGCTATATTTAATTCGGAGCCCGCAACTTGATCACAGACAGCCGAATGTCTGTGAGTGTGTTGCGGACTCAGGTTCGTCTCCAATTGTGATGCTATTAATTTCCTCAAGGCTTCAAGTTACTGTCCCAAAGCCAAAACCGTAAACCATGCACTGGTTCGGAGCAGTTCAGGGCGGGAACATGATCAATCAAGCAAGCCGTAACCTCCCATTTGAAATCAGCCAATAGAAAAGGAGACCGTCGTTATTACGGCAGTAAAACATGGAGGTTAATTGTCAATCAATTAGGTTTGGGGGTCCGATATGCTATCACACTCGCCAACACTCACAATAAAGATTTATGAAATAGAATGCGAATACTGTTCTAGTCCATATGGGTGGCCTGATATATATTAACTTATTGATACCTGAGATCGATTTAACCCCGTAATGATACATAAAAATACATTTCTTGCCCATTTGCAAGCTTGAGACTGTTGTGCAATTAATTATAATGTCCTTCATCGCTTACCCCATCATTTACAGTGCAGTATTGACTTTTTATTTGCATTTACAGTGCTATGAATAGGTGTTTAACCCCCTTGTGGGTCCTCTCTAGCACTCAGATTTTCTCCTTCATTTGCCATTTACAGGTGTGAAAACATTTGTGGGCTTGGGAAAATTGAGCAATTGAATAGCGATTAGCGATTTTAGCCTTGAGAAAGTGAAAGATAAAAGGCTTCTGGAGGCTGTAAGTTACGAGTTTAACCATCGCCATTTTTTCAAGGCCGTAACTCGGAAGCAGATCTGCCCACAAAAAGACGCAAACTGAATAGCAAATTAGCTTGCAACCTCACTTACAGGCTCCCGGTTCTCCCGAAACCTGAATTGAATGGGGGCCTTAGTAAGGATTTGAATATTGTCCATTTATTTTCAGTATTTTTCCCTGTAAGTTCTTTATCCCAGTCTATAAGTTATGTTGCGGCCCTTAGCCCATAAAAAGTAAGCCCTTTTAAAATTTAGAGTTTTTGTTGGCCCTTTACAGTTCTGTTTTTTGCATTCAATCTCAAAAGAAACTGTGTTGTGATCACTATTGCCCAAGGGTTCCCCTATTTTAACATTTGATATTATATCAATATTACTTGTGATGACTATATCCAAGATAGCCCTTATTTCTAGTGGGTTCTTGTATAACCTGGGTATAATCACTTTCCTTGAGTTCACTCAAGAACCTGCTCCCTTTAGCTGAACTTCTGGTCTAATTTATCCAGTTTATTTCAGGATAGTTAAAATCTCCCATTATTAGAACTTGCCCATGCTTAGCTGCATTATCTATCTGCAGCAATAAGTGCACTTCATCACCCTCAGCTATATTTGGGGGTTTAAAGCATATTCCTACAGATATTCTTATAGAATTAGCTCCTCCACTATGTAACCCACAAAGATTCAATGTTGTTGCTAGTTCCAATATAAATATCTTCTCTGACTACAGGTTTAAAACCAGGCTAACCATACAGACAAATCCCTCCTCCTCTTCTACCATTGCATATTTCAGCCATCCATTAGAATTGAGTATTGTAGGTAACCCTGCTCAATGTGGCATAGTTACATTTTTAAACCAATCCAAATGCACAGATTGACAGACCTTTTGATTGACAGACCAGATGCCTCTGTCAACATGGATAGTCCATTTATCAAGGGCAGAACAATGAGGAGATGCTCATAAGCATCGCTGATCATAGCTGGAGTGCATGATTGCCATGGTTATGAGGACTGCTATCGTAGGGGTAAACTGTCAGATGTAAGGGTTAATTTGTAGGTGCCACAGAAGTCCTTAAAGGTTCTTCATGGCATAGGTGTTAGTAATAGGTGTCATGGAGGTCCTGCATATAAGAAAATACTAGATACAATGGAGGCCCTTGCGGAACTTCAAGATGGGTTTTATACTAGCTCCTGGTGTTCTTACAGGACCTCCGTCGCATAGGGGTTAATTTTATGTACAATGGGCGTCCATTAGGGATAGCCATGGTGAGGCAGAAGGTGAAATATTAAATGGCAAGGGGGTCTATATAGACCCAATGGTTATTTGTAGATTTTGGGCATCAGGCGTAAGCAGGGGGAGGGAATTCCAAGGGTTTTCTGTCAGTACGTTGGAGGAGGGAATCCCCAGGGTTCCCTTTAGCAAGTACAAAGTGAGTATTTTTGTATCAGCAAAACCTTCTTTCAGTGATTAGTAGGTACTGTAAGTGCCTGTTCCCATGAAGATAACTAAGAATTGATTTTTGCATGTGTGTAGCATTGTAATTGAAATATTGAGTCTAGTGCATGTTTCCATATGCTATTAACGACAAATGATTAGTATTATAATGCAATCCAACAGCATAGTTACTTATTGCAGCTGCTCAATAAATCTAAGCTATTGTCTTCAATAACTGTAGCAAGCTGCAATAATATGCTGCTGATACTCTGTAAAGGCAAATATAGAAATAGAGATTTTCTTATAGATTGATTAAGTATAGCAGGGGCCAGGGCATGCTATGTGTCACGATCTGCTTCTTCAAGGGGGCTTGATATGAACCTAGTTCAAACCTACTCCAGCAGAATTGTGTCGTTCCTGTTCTCTGTGGCACAAAAGATGGCTTTTGAAGATGGCAAGGCCCAAAGGTACAGGCAGAGAATACTGGATACATTTTACTAGTGGCCTATGGCAAGACCACTCCACAAGTCAGGATATAAAACACAGGACTAGTCTCACACTGTGGGAATGTGAAAACTATAAATGAAAACTTTTATTGAATGATCAAAACAACATATTTATACTCTCCAATTGCACACCCTTGTGTACATTTGTGTATGTGGGATGTCAGCCCATCTGGCTTGCAACCTTGGGCTATCAAAGCTCTTGAGATCAAATTCACCATATATATATATAGCAGGCAAGTGAAAAGACCTTGATGTTAAACTCAATTGTTTGCTTAGGACTACTTGAAGTACATACATCTGTCTTGATCCAAAGTCTGTATGTGCGACGGTGCAATGATCTGCAGCTAACTTATAGGCAGAGCATTTTTACCAAATACACATATGTTCTATATAACATTTTCCCTCTTATAATATATTATAACTAGTATACATGATAACCATGTAAGGCAACATATAACCACACAACAACACATAATCCCAATGCAACAATGTCATGCCCCCTTGGCCACATTCACAATTACTGCAATATCAGTCCTTACACACTGAAATCATGACACTGTTATAGGATTCATGACTCATTGCAGCCCCTGACAATCTGCTCCATCGATAGATACAAAAAGAGTGATACAGAAATAGACATAGGTGTGTATATTTAGGTGCCAATGTGTAGGGAACCAATCTAGATTTCAAATATAAGTAAACATTGTTTTTCTATTGATATAACAACTTGCTTGTTCCAAAACCTTGGCATTACCAGTAGTTTTATGATTTACTATAGGATGTTTATGTGAAGATTCGTATTTGAAAAATATACATATACAGTATTTAATGAAAGCAGCAAAATCATACTATAAAAAGTAGGTTAATTGTCCTTGTCATTTTTTCCTGTTCTTACTTATTTATTCCTGATATTCGCACAAATGTAGCTTTTTTTTGCACTGAGTTAGGACATCAAAGCCACAGTTAATGTACTGATGATGAGTTTGTCTGTTAGAAGATAAGCATAAAATGTACTCCACAGATAATATTTTTTTCAAAGGCAAAGTCCTCAATTTGGAAAATTGTACATATAAATGCACCTTTCATACAATTTCCAACCTTGCATAACAAGAAAAAAATGAAAGAAAACAATGGATTGAGCTATACAACTTTAGTATTTGATTGTTTTTGAGCCCTTCATTTTACAAGTCTTGTGTGGATAATATTATGTAAATTGTATATGTTTACTCAAACATACTTTTTTTAAATGAAGCACACATAAACAGAGCAAAGTAACATCAAGGAGTTTATTTCTAAATTAGCTCCAGATTCACTGTAGAAAATAAATGCTACAGGAAAAATATTTACATAGACCTACAAGAGCTCTGAAAATATACATGTAAAATTCAATTTAATACCATAATGGAGCCTGATTTTGCAAATGTAGCTGAATCACCACACTATAATCTCCTACCACCACTACAATATGCCCTCTCGAAGGCATATATGATATTTATAAATGTATCTCTCTCTCTGCAATGGTGATATTATTGTCAACAGGCGCAGCAGTAAAAAGGGTCCGATGCAGAGACATAATAAGTGGTGAGAAAAGTCCAGGGATCTCATGAGTTAGTAAAGGCAGAACTGAGGGGGTCTATGGGTCCCATTTGAAAATAAAGGTTACTGATAGTCCGCTGGAAGTACATCCTACCCCAAAGATTGACCAGACAGGACTTTAGTTTTGGAGGCCAATTAATAGAAACTTGAACTAGGATAAATAGCCATTTGCTAAAAAGGAAGGAATGATGAAATATGCAATCCAATTCCAAAAGTTTTGAAAATACATACAGTGTTTGTGTGGTATTGGAAATATTTCTATTGAGTAAAAAAAAAAAAAAAAGATGTTACCTTAAAGACAATGGTTCTTCACCGTAAGAGCAGTCAGATTGTGGAACTCATTACAATAGGAAGTTGTGAGAGGAGATTCAATACATAACTTTAAAAAAGGATTAAATATATTTTTTGATAGAAAGCGCATACAAGATTTGTTGGGTAAATAAAATAGGAGGGATATTGATTCCTGGAAAAATCACCATTATTTCAGATCAGGAATTTCCCCCTCTTTGGAGACAATTGGAAATATATCAGTAGGGTTTTTGCTTATCGTTTTCTGGATCTTATAATGACTCACATAATACCAGAGTCAGAGGACATGTAAGGTGGTTGAACTTAATGGCCCAAAAGTCTTTCTTCAACCTGAAGTACAATAATATTTTGTAAATATGTCAGCTGAACTTGAAAAATATATTATATGTTTTAAATGCATTATACATTTATTTCTTATATTGTACATGAAGAACATGAAAAATAAAATATGAGTGGCTGCAGTAATCAATAAAATTTATGTGTTTAAATGAAATCCACAATACTCTAACTAATTCACCACCCATTTTTTTACTTTGCCATTAAAGTGAATGCAGTTGAGCTTCCTTCAAGACTCGCTTGAAAAGGAATGTACTGATGAGCAGACACAACTTAAAATACATTTTAACTGCAATATACAGTAGGAATACATTTAGTAACTTAGTATACATACACCTTAAGTGTGAGTATTTGCCCGTAGCACTATGGGATTATTTGTACAATGGTGTAATTAATAAAATCAAATGTATGGTCACAGACGAAGGATGCCCAACAGGAAGAAATATATGTATATAAATATGAATGAGAACCAGTAATATGTACCAGAAGTCCCAAAGTCCTACCGGTAGTGCTCTAATAGAGGAACATTGATGGTCAAGTTACCAGTTCTTAGTATATGTTTCCCATTAGTCCGACCTTGACTCCACTGAGTGAATAATTCCCAAACCAGTCTTGTATATGAAGAACCCAAGTGCCCACGAAAATTACACAAAAAACAAGAGAAGGGGAGAGAAGCACAACAGCTCCTAGTGCAATAAAAGCAGAATACAGTGGGATGTAAAGTAATGTACAAAAGGAACACTCACATTTTATGACCCCATTAACATGAGGTATGTCACTTGCATCACTTGCGTTTTTCTTCTTTGACGAAGTGTTATACTGTAAATTTGAATATAAGGTGGACTACCAGACACAGGAAGCCAAATTGACCTGGAACCCACAGAGGACTGCAGGAGAGGGAGACCTCCGTGATGCAAGTGACATACCTCATGTTAATGGGGTCATAAAATGTGAGCGTTCATTTTTACACATCGCTGTATCCTGCTTTTATCGGCACTAGGAGGTGGTGTGGGTGCTTCTTTCCCCTTCCCTTATTTTTGTTTTATAGGAATACATTTGTATTAATATTTCTATTATTATATGTTATATTTAACACTCAACGTCTGACTTTGTTTTAATAGAAGCCATGTGTGTGTTTGTTTTGCTCAGATGTGGCTGACTCTCCGTGACCTCATGGACTGCAACACACCATACTAAACCACTTGGTATTCATGCAGAGATACTGGAGTGGGTTGCTAGTTCCTCCTCCAGTAGGGCACAGCATACATCTCCTGGTATTCCTAAGTGGTCTCCCATCCAAGTACTGACCATGCCCAATTCTGCATGGCTTCAGGTTGGTGAGACCTCTTGGTTCCCTGACTGGAATTGAACCAAGTTTGCATTGTTGAATGCACCCGAATGCTCACCACTGGACCACCAGGGAACCCAATAGAAGCATTAGAGTTATATATATTTAGGATACAATATAGTAATACCAACATAATACATAATTTAGTAAAAATATTCCAATCATGTTATTAATATTTCATAGATAATTACATTAATTAAACCTGGTAAAGTAATCAGATTTCCATGATTCCTTGTGAAGGCACTGGTAATACACATGTCAGTCATATAAGCTGAACCCTTTAAGGTTTTCTACTATTTATAGAAGTAAATCAGGTGAGGGTTTCCACTGCAGTGTAATTATATATAATAGTCAATAAATTAAAGCTTGTATTATTTTTTACTGAAAAACGTTACTTATGGTTAAGAGTAATTCATCAATAGCGCCTGTTATAAATAGGGTATCTTCCCACTTCTGGTCTTGTGCTGACCCTTGACCCAGGCACCATCTCTCAGAGTCATAAAATGATGAAGGCTTAAGTGGCTGACAAAAGTATTACAAATCCAATAATTACACACTATTGTAACAATATGTATATTTTTTATAATAGTAAAACTCATTATTGTTGTATGATTATGTTGTGTGTCACTTTTTTGCATTATACTATCAAATTCAGCTGATTTAAGTAGCTGTCATAAACAAGACGTTTATCCAACTTACCTAATAGCGTCAACACCTTTTTTTGTTCGATGAATGACATTTGCAGATATAGTTTGTAGAGATTAAATATGATTTTACAAACCAGTAGGGACATATAACTGTAATCCTTTTTAAAAATAAAATTAAGTGTGCTAATTCTCTACAAGATATTAAGATAAAGATAAAAGATTTTAATGTTGCTTTTCTAACTGCTAGTATAATTTCTTGCTGATCTTCAAAAACCAATGTCTAATCTTGTGTAAGCTTTCCCATAAAGAAACTTAAAAAGAGTCTAATTTTCCTAAGGGGGTAGTTATCACTGCATTCCCAATAGCACACACACATTAGCAAAGCTTTATTCCTTTATGATGCACGACTTATGGTTTGAAAGCCCTGAGATAGGTCTCAGATGGCTTCATTCAGTCTTGGGCGTGTCAACATGACTAGCTAACTGATTTTTATGTTTACTGGAAATTTATATTGATCTGTGGAAATATTTTTAACAGTTTCAATCTTGGTATAATTCAGAATAAAGTAATAACTGGTGTACTTGTAATGGACAAATGAAGTTTCTGTCTTTGTTTAATCCCTTTTGTACTCTATTGGAGAATTAGTTTTGGTTGTCAGAACTGTCCTAGATAGTTAAAAATAATGTTACTTATTATAAACTAGCAACTTGCCTGTCAAAAATGACGGCAATAAAATTTGAAGCCTGGCAATGCTGTTTGCCACACAATGGGAGCCTCTCCCCCTCTACTTTACTGGACCTCACAATGAGTGCCTTTGGTGCTCATTGCAAGCCTCCCCCTCTACATAATTGGCCTCACGATGAGCCTCTTTGGCGCTCATCACGGGCCTTGCAATGAGCGCCAAAGTCTCTCCCTCTGTCTACTTCCTCATTTGTGTCTCATTTCCTCCTCCTCCTTCCCTTGTGTCTCCTTTCCCTCCCATTTATTTTTACCCCTTCTCCCTCCCCTGTGTCTTTCCCCCCTATTCCGCCCCTGTGTCTTTTGGCCCCCTCTACCCTCCCTTGTGTCTCTTTTCCCCCCTGTTTCTCTTTCCCCCCATGTTTCTTCCCCCGTGTATCTTCCCCCCTCCATCATGTCTCTTCCCCCCATTTCCCCCATTCCCCTCCCCTGTGTCTCTTCCTCCTTCTCTCCCTCCCCTCTGTGTCTACCCCCCTCCTCTCCCTCCCCTGTGTCTCTCCCCCCTCCTTCCCTGTGTGTCTCCCCTCCTCCTCTGTGTCTCATGCGCCCGCCACACCGCATTGAGCAGCGTAAGCAATGAGCCTACACATGCGTGGGGGTTGCGGCAATCGTAGTTGTCAAACTGCCATATGTCGCAAGCCAGACGACGAATAGCAGCTTGAAAACTATTATATGTGATTCCAAATCAGTGATTTAAATAACAACAATATTCAGTAATGAACTTTCTTTCAAAGTTCAGATTTAGTTGCTGCTGGTATACACTCACTGTAAAGTCAAGGAGGGGGGGTGACTTTGTATAAGAGGCAGCTGTAACCTTTGCAGACACACAGGCCTCCATTAAATTGCAAGCCCGTAACTACTTTCATGCTGGCCGCATGTCTGCAGGTTAGAAATGTGCTACAAAATTCTGACTGTATTCAATTGACTTAAGGCCACAATTACAGGGCTAAAGTCTAAAACTGTAAACCGTTTCTGCCACCGCAAGTTGTTAGTAGGCTGGAACACATGGGGTCTGCAGTTACAATCCAATCCTGCAATTACAGTGTGCGCCTCAGCCCTCTGAGTCAATAGTAAGTGGGCTAAGCAATGATGATTGACAGGGAGACATACTAAAGCTGCGTTCCACCCGCCCCAGTGTAGACTGTATTGTATTTTCTCCCGAAGTAGCACGCAGGTCCCAGAGTTAGTGGTTGGAGAATAGAGAGAGAGTAGGCATTGATTGAGAGCAGGTTCTAATGGTTTTATGGATTTCTATTTCCTAAATACCTATTTTACATTTAATCCTTGAAAACACATATCAACTGATAACACATAATGCAATTAGAGTAAATATCACCCATAGATACACATATAGATTGGTCACCACATACAGCCCCCACCTTATACACCAACAATTATAAATTACACATAAAACATACAATTAATTTTTCCCTCATAAATGTATACACATATACCTTTCTTGTTTTATCCTTATATTATTTTTGTGATAATGATGGAGGGTGGAGAGAGGAGTGAGAAGGAGGGGAGCAGTGGAAAGGATATGAGGAGGAGTGTAGAGGAGGAGAGAGGGGTGGCCTTGGGGAGTTGAGGAGAGAAGAGTTTGGAGGAGAGTAGTGGAGGGGAGAGTAGTGGAGGAGAGGGAGGGGTGTGTGCAGTGGCCCATAGTGATAGGCACATAAAGTTCAGGGACAGAGGGTGGGGGGGGAGTGATCCCACGGGGGTGGTAGCACTGAAGAGGGACAAGACTCAGGGTCAGATGAGGGAGTGCAGGATCCCCGTCCACAGTTGGGAGGGCAAGAGGCTCAAGGCAAGTGCAGGACCCTGAACTACACACACACAAAGAGAATGTCGTCCTTCTCTGTACCATCCATGACCACCCCACTACCCTTTTGGGGGAAGGGAAGCTAGACACGGGCCACCCCCTCCTCCTCCCTTCAGTGCCACAACCTGGCTCCCATCACCATCACCAAATCCACCACCACGAGAGAGCCATGTGGACCCCAGCCCCTCCCCACTGGGCCACTACTCCCTTTTCATCACATTATGGTTACTGTGGTGTAGTGACCACATGTGACCCTAGTAGATACTATGCATCATCATCATTATGCAGTATTACATTTCCTCCTTTAGGGACCCACTTTTTCCCAAAGAGCCTCTTGCCCTTCCGGGATCCGCCTACACCAAACCCATGGTATTAATGCACAGTCATATAATTTTCTGAGTGTGCTCTGTGTATAAAATAAAGATTTGCTATACCGTTATCACTGTTTCTGTGTGTTTTCAATGGTTGGGGTTGTGGGACATCAACATAAATCACATGTTTGTCATGTTCATATATCTGTAAACGAATGAGCCAGAGTTACTGTTCTGTGAACATTCCAGCCCATTACAGTGACACAGGCGTGCTTTCAAGATGGTCACATGTATTAGTCATGCCTACTTTAGGTTTGATTCTAAGTATTGGGATATCATGCTTGCAGAACATTCTTGGTGAGGTGTGCGAGTTAATACAGATATAAATTGTGGTGCTGTTACATAGTTACATAGTAATTAAGGTTGAAAAAAGACTTTCAGTCCATCAAGTTCAACCTGTTAAGATCTCCTCTGATCTACAATATGTGGATTAGTTATTAATTAAATTATTGATTAAATAATTATTAATAGTATTGGAGGATGAATAAAGAGTTAGTCCATCAAGTTCAACCTTTTTAGATCTCTATTGATCTTTTTAATGTAGACTATTTATTATTAATTGTTAATTGTTATTTGATCCAGAGGAAGGCAAACAGAAAAAAAACCCCATTGAAACTTTGCCCATTGTCTCATAAGGAAAAAAAAAAGCAAAATTCCTTCCTGACCCCAGAAACTGGCGATCAAATTTCTCCCTGGATCAATATTCCTTTGCTAGTTATCTAGGATAGCCTTGAATGCCCTCTTTATTCAAAAATATATCTAACCCCTTTTTGAAGTTGTCTATCGAATTCGCTGTCACCACCTCCTTTGGTAGAGAATTCCACAGTTTAACCACCCTAACTGTGAAGAACCCTTTTCTTTGTTTAAGGTGAAATCTTTTTTCCTCTAACCTCAAAGGATGTCCTCTTGTCAGTTGAAAATCTCTTGCTACAAAAAGTTCACTTGACAAAGCCTTATTTTGACCCTGGATGTATTTATATAAGGTAAGTAATCATATCCCCTCGTAAACTCATTTTTTCTAGTGAAAATAAGTTTAATTTTGTTAGTCTTTCTTCATAACTTAGCCCCTCCATTTCCCTTATTATTTTTGTAGCCCTTCTCTGTACTTTTTCCAGGTCTTTTTTATGAGGTGGTGCCCAAAATTGTACTCCATATTCCAAATGAGGGCATACTAGGGCTTTGTATAGTGGCAGAATTATATTTGCTTCCCTTGCTTCTATACCCTTCCTAATACATACTAATATTTTATTTGCCTTTGCAGCCGCTGCTTGGCTTTGAGCGCTGTTACCTAGGTGGTTGTCCACTAGTACTCCCAAATCCCTTTCAATATCTGATACCCCTAGATTTGCTCCATTAAGATGATAGATTGCATGGCTATTGTTCCTTCCCAAATGCATAACCTTGCATTTATTTGTATTAAATCTCATCTGCCATTTAGCCGCCCATTTCTCTAATTTATGCAAATCCTTTTGTAGGGAAAGTACATCATTATCTGATTTTATTACCTTGCACAACTTAGTGTCATCAGCAAAAATGGAGATGCTACTTTCAAGTCCTACTTCAATGTCATTAATAAATATGTTAAACAGGAGACGACCTAATACTGTACCTTGAGGAACCCCACTTATTACATTAGACCAATCGGAGTATGTTCCATTCACAACAACCCTTTGCTTCCTGTCTTTTAGCCAGCTCTCGATCCATGAGCAGATATTTACTGCAATTCCTGTATCCCTTAGTTTGCTCACTAGTCTTCCATGTGGCACTGTATCAAATGCCTTTGAAAAATCTAAAAAGACTACATCCACTGAGTTGCCCTCAAGTTCCTACTAACCTCCTCATAAAAACTAATTAGATTGGTCTGACACAACCTATCCTTCATAAATCTGTATTGACTGCTACCTATGATCCTGTTCAAATAGACATATTCTTGTATTCTGTACCTTATCAACCCTTCTAAAAGCTTCCCAACTACAGAAATGAGGCTCACTGGTCTATAATTCCCCAGATTTGCTCTAGATCTCTTCTTAAATATCTTGAAAGATTAGATATAATGGTTTGGCTATTACAGAACCCAGCTCCCTCAGAACCCTTGGATGTATTCCATCAGGACCTGGGGCTTTATTAACATTTATTTTCTCCAACCTCTTTTGGATTTCTTCCTGCGTTAACCAATTATTTAGTGAAGGTAGTGCAGCCCCATTATGTTGCGGTGTCCCAACACCTGGTACCTCCCTTGTGTAAACCGACGAAAAGAACCTATTTAGCTCATCTGCCTTTTCCTGCTCACTAATTATCAGATGGCCTGTGTCACATTTTAATGTTCCTATAGCTTCCTACCTGGCCTTCTTCCCTTAATATATTTAAAAAATATTTTAGGGTTAGTCTTACTTTCCATTGCAACTGACTTCTCATTTTCTATTTTAGCCAGTCTAATAGCCCTTTTGCAAGACTTGTTGATTTCCTTATAGTCACATAAAGCTGCCTCTGTTCCCTCCTTCTTGTATAATTTAAATGCATATTTATTTTTCCTCAGCATGATCTTTAAGTCATTGTTAAGCCACATGGGATGTGATTTACTCCTATTCATTTTATTTCCACATGGTACATGCTGATGAGTATGTTTATTTAGTAAGGATTTGAATGTTGTCCATTTATTTTCAGTATGTTTCCCTGTAAGTTCTTTGTCCCAGTCTATATGTTGTATTGCTACCCGTAGCCCATTAAAGTTAGCCCTTTTAAAATTTAGAGTTTTTGTTGGCCCCGTACAACTCTGTTTTTTGTATTCAATCTCAAATGATACTGTGTCGTGATCACTGTTCCCCAAGGGTTCCCCTATTTTTACATTTGATATTATATCAATATTACTTGTGATGACTAAATCCAAGATGGCCCCATTTCTAGTAGGTTCTTGTATTACCTGGGCCAGATAATGATCCCTGAGTGTACTCAAGAACCTGCTCCCCTTAGCTGAGCTGCTGGTCTCATTTATCCAGTTTATTTCAGGGTAATTAAAGTCTCCCATTATTAGAAGTTGCCCATGCTTAGCTGCATTTCCAATCTGTAACAATAATTGTATTTCCTCACTTTCAGCTATATTTGGGGGGTTATAGCATACTCCCACCAATATGCGTTTAGAATTAGCTCCTCCACTATTTAGCTCAACCCACAAAGATTCAATGATGCCGTTAGTGCCAGCATAAATATCTTCTCTGACTATAGGCTTAAATTCAGGCTTAACATACAGACAGATCCCGCCTCCTCTTTTACCATTTCCCCTATCTTTCCTAAATAGGCTATAACCATCCAGATTAACAGTCCAGTCATGAGATTCATCCCACCATGTTTCCGTAATGCCTATTAAACCCCATTTTTCTTGTACTGCTAATATTTCTAGCTCATACATTTTCCCAGGCAAACTTCTTGCGATAGCAATCATACACTTTATGTTGCTATGGCTCTGCCGTTGTGAAGTGCCTGCCACTGTATTTGAGGCCCCTCTTAATACCTTCCTAATTTCTATTGTAACCCTCCCCCTTCTCCTCCCCCATGGGTAACTAATTCATCCCTTTCCCTCTCTACCCTATTTACCCCAATACTTCTATATAGTCCCTCCCCCCACCTACAAGTTTAAAAACTCCCCCAGCCGTTCTACCATCCTATCTCCTAGCACAAAAGCTCCCTCATCATTAAGGTGCAATCCATCCCTGCTATAGAAATTGTACCCAAGTGAGAAGTCAGCCCAGTGCTCTAAAAACCAAAAATCCTCTGCACTGCACCACTTTTTAAGCCACAAGTTCCCTCTGCCTACCTGGGCTAGCATGTGGCACTGGTAGTATCTCAGAAAATACTACCTTGGAGGTCCTTGCTTTAAGCTTATTCCCTAATTCTCTAAAATCATTCTTTAGGACGCTCCATCTTCCACTAACTTTGTCATTGGTACCAATGTGTACCAAGACCGCCGGTTCATTACCAGCCCCTCCCAATAATTTATCCACCCGATCCACAACATGCCGAACCCGAGCACCCGGGAGACAACAAACTGTTTGATTGCTGGGATCTGGGTGACAAATTACCCTGTCTACCTTCCTAATAATAGAGTCCCCTACCACCAAAACATGTCTGTTGCTCTGCCTATTCTGCACTCCCTCTCCTCCAGTAGAACTGTTCTCCCGGCTGTTAGAGGGAACAGCTCTATCTGGCATTGCCATTCCTGAATGGACATCTCCAACAGTTTCACTCAATCTGGCAAATCTGTTGGTGTGTGCCAACTCAGAACTGGCCTGCCTCCTCCTGTTCCCCCTGTTTCCCCTTCTAACTGTAACCCAGCTACCTCCCTGGACATCCTAACTAGCTCCAGCTCCTCCGTCCATTCTAGGCCCAGCTAAGCTGTGCTCTGCGAGCACCAACCCCCTTTCCAGTGGAGCAGTATCACTAAGTGCTGCAATTCTCCTCTCCAGATCTTTAATTTGAGCTTCCAGAGAGGCAACATGCTCACACCTGTCACAGAGATATGGACCCTGGATCATCTGTTTCAGTAGTGCATACATTTGGCAGGATGTACACTGAGTGACGTTACCACTGGACTGACTCATGATTATCACTTACAAAAATTCAGTGAGAAAACAAATCAATGTATTTGTATAAAGATTTCTTTTCTACACCTTAAACCAAACATATACGTTTGCTTTCTGTTTTTTTTTTTATAATACCCCTTTTCTTTGGATTTCCTCCTTTTATTTAATCTCCTACACACCAACTACACTTACACTAGAAATGATTGCAAGCTCCCAAGCTCTCACTTCCCTTGTTAAAATAGACCCCGCCTACTCGCCTGTACAATGATAAATGAGCACAGGATAGAAAACACTGTCCTGCCCCACAGAACCGATTCAACAGAAAACAACAAAATGCACACAGATATAACTTACACAGGCCAAGCCACACCCACTTTCACCTGTACACTGATTATTGCATCAGACAGAAAACTCTGCACTGACTTACAGAGCGGATTCAAACAGAATCTCACACAAATGCACACAGATATAACTTACACAGGCCAAGCCACACCCAATCACCTGTACACTGATTACTGCAACAGACAGAAAACTCTGCACTGACTTACAGAGCGGATTCAAACAGAAACTCACACAAATGCACACAGATATAACTTACACAGACCAAGCCACACCCACTCTCACCTGTATCACTGATTACTGCAACAGGACAGAAAACTCTGCACTGACTTACAGAGCAGATTCAAACAGATACTCACACAATGCACACAGATATAACTTACACAGACCAAGCCACACCCACTCTCACCTGTACACTGATTATTGCAACAGACAGAAAACTCTGCACTGACTTACAGAGCGGATTCAAACAGGACCTCGCACAAATACACACAGATATAACTTACACTTTCCCCTGAAGGGTTGATTACATAATGACAGGTGATATTATGAATTAAGTGATACAAGAACACTTGATATGGGTTCACAACATGATAATGGGTATACATGTTGCCACATGGCCAACAGCAATGACGTAGGACTTTACGAGATAGATGTAGCTGAGATTAGCCTAATGGAGGCAAGTTGGCTGTTGCTCCACATGCCTCTGCACAGCCTCCTTGTGTGTTTGCAGCCCTTCTTTATGGGTTGTACTATATTGGTGTGGTGTATGTTCACCTAGTACTTGATATATGTCATGTGGTGGTGTAATTTTGCCACTGTTTATTTTTTTCCCATATGGATCTGATGAGTGATATATATAAATGAATATATTATTTATTTTGGGGTCCACATTTGAGCCTCTGTGAGTGTAAGGTGCTACGACCTGCTTTCTTCTTGTCAGGCTTGATAAGGCTACTGCGGCCAAGCCTACCCAGCAGGGTTCTTGTGATCCCTTCACTAAAACAGCTGATGTCTCTAAAATGCCCTTACTCAGATGCAGTATTTAAAAATATAAATGCAGGCTCAGCATTAAATTTTCCAGGAGCTGCTTTTATTGGTGTTGTAATTCATAATAAGTCCAATGCATGTATGTTCAAACTTGAACTGATCAATTCTGTCACAGTTTGTGTGTCTTCTGGGCTTTGTATTGCAAGGCTTCATAACATCTTAACATTCACTTCAGTAGGATCTTCTCTAGCAATGCTGACACCATACATACATTTTCTAGATACAGTATCTCAGTTACCTCAATTTATTTTGGAGCATAGACTCACTTCATTACTTGTATTGGACATGTACAGCCATTCTTTTCTTTGTTACCTCCCTTAGGGGCATCAAAGACTGCATTCAAAACTGACTTAACTGCTTCTCCAAAAATGACAGTTACCTCAGAAACAAACATTACATAACTCTCTCAAATGTCAGTTACTGGCTACCTCATAACATTCTGTCAGTTAACTCCTTATCAATTAAGCATATATTAATCAACATAACATAACATAGAATAGCATAACATATTAAATAACTATAACCCATACTATAAAATTACTGATCCCAAAAGGTGTTCAGGGGGATCTTGACAGCTACTGCTCCCTTTTAAATGCAGCATCCCAGTGATCATCTCATCAGATGAATACATCATGCTGCAAAATTAAGTCCATGTGTAAGTCCTTGACTGGGTTGCTGGGCTACTCAACCCCATTGGGGCAAATATGGAAAACAATTCCCCTAGACCTCCCACTGCCCGAGGCCTTATTCTGAGTGTGCAGGGCAGATTTTTGTCCTTTTTCTCCTGTACAATTTCCAGGTGCAAAAACTATTCTGGAAGTGACTCCAGGGGATCCCCTGCCAGCACAACCCTCCCCAATCATGCCAGTCCCAACAGGCGTTCTGTTACATCTAAGACAGTCCATGGGCCTATGGGACCAAAAGTGGGCAGTTGTAGTTGTACTTGTCGGTTGGCATCAGAAATCATGACCTCTACTGCTCCAACATTTTCTTTCAAACACACCAGTGCCAGTTTCTCAAACTCCTGAACCCATTCACTGTGCCACAAACTTGATGAAACAGACACACTTGGAAGAGATTCTGCAGGACACCATGCATCTCAGTCTCTGTTGCATGTACAAGCTGGTCACTCTCATTTCTGGTCTTGTTCTCTCTCTCTTGTAGTACTTTTTCAGTTGATGCCAAAGTCACCATTGCAGATTTCATAGATTCCAGCTCACTGTAAAGATCTGTAAAACATGTTTCCTTCTCTGCAAAAGCTTTTAACAATTCTTCACTTGGGGATGCTGATGAGATCCGCTTTACTTGTTCTTTGTGCTTATGCTGCAATTCCTGGGCCTGAACTTTCAACATTTCCTTTTCATTATTTATGTCCTGTAGTTTCTGAGTTTTGCAAGGAAGGTCTTACTCCCTCTTGCCGAGTGTAGCTGTTAGGCTCTTCAGCTCCTTTTCTCGCTGTTTCAGATTATTTTGAGGCCCCTTCTGCTGTGATAATCTGGAGACATGTCCTGCAGCTGATGTGGCACTCCTTCAATTTGAAGCTTCAGCACATTAACTTCCTGCTTCAGATCCTGGATTTGTGTTCTTTGTCTTTCAGATAATTCTCTAGCTTCTGTACACGTTCTTTAATAGGCACCTCTTCTGCCTTTTCCAGTTGGCTATTTGCCATTTCCTTATTTAATGCCTGTACAATTTTCTCTTGCATGTCTGCTTGGAGGATTTTAGTCTGTAAGTGATCTTCTACAGACTTTATCTTCCCCTCCTTCTCATGGATCACATTCTTCAGTTCCTCGACAGCTGAGATAAGTGACATCTGTTCTGTCTTTTGGGCCTGCAGATTTTGTAAATTCATACTTAATAATGAATGGTCTTCTTTCAATATTCTTAACTCATCTAGCTTGTTTGCCACCTCTATGAGTCTGGCCCCTTAAAGTTCTTCCACTGTTTAGATTTTTTTCTTGATTACTCTCCATCCACCCTAATAAATCTTTATTAGCCTGTAATTTCTCGATCTGCAATTGCAACTCCTTGTTGTGACTATGCAGAGCTTTGTTTTCCTTAACTTTGATGGACACTTTTGACAGTGCGTTCTGAAGTTGCTCATCGAGAGATCTTATTTTTTATCTCCTTCAATGATACTTCTTTGCAGCTGTTCCTGTATGTGAGCGACAGCAACCTGCTCATTCTTCAAACCCTGTAACATATTGATTTCTGCTTTTAAGGACATGTTTTCTCTCTGTAGAGCCTTGAACTCCTGCCCGCTATTTGCAAAATTAGCATGTGCCAGCGACAAAAAATCTTCCTTCTGTTGAACTGTCGTACTGGTCAGCCCCCCTTTAACCTGGACTAACTGTAGCTGGGCTGCTACTGTGCTCTGGACCTCCACATGCTCTGGCGAGAAATAATCAGACACCTCTCTTCTCTTCGCGTATAATTCCTGTCTGATCTGTGCCCGTAGAGACACCAACTGATCCATAGTTAGATCCTGAGGCATCATAGCTCTCCACTTTTTAACTCTTCTGAACACCTCATCCGCATAGCCATCCTGCTGCTTGTTTCTGCAGTTGCTGTCTTCTGCTGTATTGATAATCGATGAAGGGATCCCGTCACTGCCAGACAGTTGTTACAAGCTGCTTTCTTCTTGTCGGGCTTGATAAATCTGTTGTGGCCAAACCTAACCAGCAGATGTTTAAGGTTCTTTTGATCCCTTTACCAAGACAGCTGATGTCTCTAAACTGCCCTTACTCAGATGCAGCATTTAGAAATATAAACGCAGACTAAGCATTATATTTTTCAGGAACTGCTTTTATTGCTGTTGTAATTCATAACAAGTCCAATGGATGTATGTTTAAACCTGAACTGACCAATTCTGTAACAGTTTGTGTGTCTTCTGGGCTTTGTATTACAAGGCTTCATTACATCTTAACATCCACTTCAGTAGTATCTTCTCTAGCAATGCTGACACATACATATATCTTCTAGATTTCTCAGTTACCTCAGTTACCAACCTTTATTTAGGAGCATACACACACGTCATTACTTGTACGGCACCAGGGCAGCCATTCTGGATCTTTCCCACTTACTTCAGCGGTGTACCAGCGCTGATGTGCGTGCGCACTTCATGCAAGAGTGAGCATGCTGCTGCTGCTACTACTCTTTTTTTCTCATCTTTTTATTACTTTTTCAGCATGAAAAAAATATAAACATAATTGACATCATCCATAAAAATATACATTCTAAAAATGTCATACCTATTGCACATCATACAAAGGTAAAATACAATCTATAGGAATAAATCACATGTTATTTATCATTGCATTAATAATGGGAACTTTGCTAATATTATTACTTTACTAGCGACTTGCCCGTCCAAAAATGACGGGGCAATAAAATTTGAAGCCATGGCAATGCTGTTTGCCACACAATGTAAGGCTTTTGCTACTTGAGGACCTTCAGCGCTCATTGCGGGCCTCTCTTCTTGTGTACTTTTGCTCCTCTGAGCACCTTTGCACTCATTGTGAGCGTCTCTCCTTGTGTACTTTTGCTCCTCTGAGCACCTTCGGCACTCATTGCGAGCCTCTCCCCTCGTGTCCTTCAAGTTTTGTGCTTTGAAACGATCATCTTCGGCGCTCATCGCAAAGACAGATATATAAGTATAGCGTTTTTTTTTCTATATACATTTTTTAAAATAATTAATTCATTAATTAATTACTTAATAAATGAATATACTTTACCTATTTGTAATTAATATATGCTGCAATCAATATCCTGAAAAGCTAACAATCTCTTTTGATTTTACTGCAGCATACAATGTACAGTTGGACTGTTGCTGCCCTGATGAGAAAGTGTCAGCAATGTGCCAATTGTGCAGTATAAATAGGCTGCGCGAGGGCAAACCGTTGATTTAGTCTGGTAAAGCTCTATTTTAGATTCATAATGTTATTAGTTGCAAATTACTGTTGTAAAATAGAGGCGATTGTCTATGTGTTAAGCGGCTCGCAAGCATTTTCCGTCCTTTCTAATAGTGTATTTTGTACCTTGTATGTCCCTGGATAAAAGTGGTATGCATCTGGCGGTGTTTTGCGTGGTTCGGGGTCGTGTAGCTTAGTTTTCATTTTTTTTCGTCTGACTTTTTTTATGTCGCTTAGACGATTTTCGAATGCCGAAACTCGCCAAATTTGGCTTAAATTTGTGTGCAACCTCACTCCTAGAAGTCCTGGCTGTCCCCCCGTGCTGTGTGTGAGGGGTTTTTTTCTCCGATTTTTTAGGGTTTTTTAATTTGGGTGGTTCATCAGTTAACTTCGTATTTTTACAACCACGGATTTCTTTTTTCTAAGTTCCGCGCCTCGCAATTTATTTTTTCTAAGTTTGCATTCCCTAACTGCTTGCAGCCTAAGGCAATCCTAACTGCTTGGAGACTAAGTCCTGCATTTTTCAATGCCTCAACTGCTTGCCTCGCTTTGCGAGGCTCGCAGAAGTGCCTTCAGCGCTCATTTCAGCCTAAGTCCTGTGTGCTTCATGCCTCCATGCCTCAACTGCTTGCCTCGCTTCGTCGCTAAGTGCTCTGAGCTCGGAAAACTTCTGTGCTTCAACGGCTTGCCTTGTGAAGCGAGGAGAGCAAGCGTGACGACAATTCGCAGTTTGACAACTTTATATGTGATCTAAATTTTCTTTAAATAGTACATTTGTCCCATGCCAGCCATTTCTTAGCATTACAAGATGTTATCATCTGTATATTATGTTCCAATTGTCTATTTGTTTCCATTATAGAGAGTACTTCCTGCATTGAAGGAATATCCAGAGATTTCCCTATTTTTGCCAAAAGCCATTTAATCACAATAAAATTGGAATCATAAATGCTTTTTCTGAAAAATTTTAATTTTCCGGCATGATGTTAAACAGAGCCATTTCTGATGATGGATTTATATTTTCGTTCAAGTGCTTTGAGATATATTCAAAGCAATCATTCCAAAGTTTTTTTTTTTACTACTAAACAGTTCCACCCAATATGTTTTTGTGTTCCTGGTTCAATACCTGTTCCTGGTTCTCCAACAATCCATATCAGAAATGTTCTTAGGAATAGATGCCATTTTCACCGGTACCAGGTACCATCTTTGGACACACTTAAAAAATACTTCTCTATATGTCTGATTAATTATTACTTTTTTCGTTAAATAAAAAGCTCTAAACCATTTTTCAGAGGAAAATTCCCCTGACAGATCTCTTCCATTTTTTCATATTTTCTGTTTTCTGCAGTAGATATTCTCTCTTCAGTATTGTGTAGCATTTAGAAATAAGATGTTTATAGTTTTTAAAGAACATAGTTTAAGTATTTCTGATGTCTTAATATTAAATGTTGAACCTTTCATTTTCTATTACATTATTTCATATTGCAACCATCTATTCTTTGGTACATTAAAGTGATCAAAATATTTGAACCCATTATTTATGTATAGGTCCCCTAATTTGTATAGATTACATTTTTCCCATTCTAATAGAGAAGGAAACTTTTGTTTGCCTGCTATATATTTCAAAGGAATAATTGTAGATGGAAGGTGGACTAAATTAAATCTTTTATTACATCTATTCCAAGATTCTTGTCCATATTTAATAATAGGAGTAGGATTATTTGTCACTAATTTGGGATTATCTTGCCATATCCAATTCAAGATATCATTATTTCTATATAACCCCATGCACGTTCCGTGTTCTTCATAGACCCCCTTATCATATGAGCAAGTGTTACTGCATCATAATATTCGCTGATAACTGGGGAAGAAATGCCTTATTTTACAAAACTTCTTTTTATAGTGTTCTTATTTATTCTCACCATCTTTCCTTTATTCATATAATCATCTAGTATTTTTTTAAGTTTGGTTACCACTACTGATGGAATTTTAAAGGGATAGATCTAAACAGGTAGTTCATTTTAAGTAGTACTATCATCTTAATCGTTGCTACTCTTCCCATCCACGTTATTGGAAGAGTTTTATTAAGGCTTATTAATTCTACAAGCTGCTCATACAATTTGTTAAAATTCAGCCAAACCATTTTATTTAAATATTTTGAAAATATAATTCCTAGATAATTGATCGATTGTAAAAAACATTCAAAAATTCTTCCAGACACCGAAGATCATCATTGTTAACATTAATATTCATTATTTTGGTTTTCTCTAGGTTGATCCTATAGTATGAAAGCCAACCAAAAGTTTTTATCAATTGTTGAAGATGCTTCAATGATTTTTTAATATTAGTTATTATAAGAATTGTGTCATGTGCGAAAAGCATAATTTTGAACAATTTACCCTGTATCTCTATGCCCTCTATCTCCCTTGAGGATCTAATTGATTCTGCAAAGGGCTTCATGATTAAGGTAAATATCATGCGGGATAGAGGGCAACCTTGACATGTTCCATTAGATAAGAACAGAGTTTCAGATGTATAATTAGATCCTGTTACTATTGCTGAAGGGGAAGTACTATGAGCCCCTATTGCTTTTGAGCCAAAATTATCAAGACCAAATTTTGTCAAGACTGAGCTCATATACTCCCAGTTAAGCCTATCAGACGCTTTTTCTGCATCTAATTCAATTATAGTGCATGATTCCTTTGTGTGTTTGCAATAGGCAATAAGACTGATTAGCCTTCTTGTGTTATCTGATGTTTGTCTGCCTGATATAAATCCGGATTGATCTATTTTAATTAAACTAGGCAAGAATGAGCTCAGACTTGACGCTAATATTTTGGCATATAACTTAGAATCCACATTTATTAAGGAAATCGGTCGGTAGTTTTTGCATAACTTATGATCTTTATTCGGTTTGGGAATATTTATTATCTTGGCTTGTAACATTTCAGGAGGAGCTTGTCCTGTATTTTTTATTTTGTTGTAAACTTTTACTAGATGTTGAGATAGCATTGATTTAAATATTCGATTAGAATATAGATTAGAAATAGCCTTTTCTATCTCGTCGATTGTTACCTCCCGTTCTAAATATTCTAAATTGCTTTTACATAATCTTGGTAGTTTGATCTTATCTAAAAAGAGATCAATATCCACCTTAGTTGTTTTTCTAGATTATATAAGTCATTATAAAATTCAAAGAACACTTTACCTATTTTCTCTGGGATAGGTTGGACAATATTATTCTTGTCTTTTATTTCTTCAATTCTATTATTATATATATATTTTTTTATTTTACTAGTGAAAAGCTTATTTGCTTTATTTCCTAGGCAATACTGTCTTTGATGTAATTTCCACAGATTATTATTTGTTCTTGAGGGATTTTATTAATTTAAGTTTGACATTCTTTGATCTCTTTCATCATATCTGGCGATGGATTTAGTTTATTTATTCTATCTAGCTCAGTTAATTTAAAATTAAGATCCGTTAGGGATAGCCCTCTGTTTTTTTTTTTTTTTTCTATAATGATCCCAGGATATTAATATCCCTCTAATCACCACTTTATGTGTATTCCAAATGATGGAATTTGTATCTACTGAGTTATTATTAAGATAAAAAAAGATTACATTTATTTCTGTATTATGTCTTTTTTCTTTAGAATTAAATAATGTGTGGTCTATTTTTCTAATCTGCTTATACTCATGATTCCTTTTATCTATTAATTGTAGCATTATTGGTGCGTGATCTGCCCATTTTATTAAGTCTATTTTCACTTCTTTTACTCTTTTTATGCCATTTAGATCTAACAAAAAAATCTATTCTTGAATATGTCTCATGACACTGGGAATACTAGGTATAATCCCTTCCTGTAATGTGAAAAATATTCCAACTATCATAAAGATCATATTTAATCAATGCTTTTTTTAAATTATTCGCCTTTCCCCTTTGCCAGAATCTGGCCATTTGTTTTATTTGATATTCTCTCATTCTTGGCATCTGGAAACATATTTACATCACCACAACCACTTTTTACTTTGTTAACTTTCTTCATCATAGAATAATTTTTTTTTATTTTGGTCTTGGTTGGTGGCATAACAATTAACCAAGGTAATCTTTTCTTTATTCACTGTACCAATCCATATAATAAATCTTGCCTGTGTATCAATCAATTTAAAGTCTTCCTGTATATTATTTTTCTTGTTAAAAAGAATAGTTACCCCTCGAGCCTTTTTTAAAATAAGTTGCATTGACAATGGTCTTGAAAATACTGTCTCTCAAATATGGTATTTTATCAATCAGCCAATGCGTTTCCTGCATACATACTATGTCTACTTGTTGTTTACAAAATTGATCTATGGCTATATTATGTTTATAAGGAGAATTTAGTCCCTGGACGTTTTGTGAGACAATATTCAAGACCATGGGCAATAACAACCAATCTTCAATACCAACCATCATCATAAAATTTCACATTATCTTTGATCTATTCCAATGTACCCTTTCTCTACAACAACCTTTCAATACATTTAATCTTACACTTACATTAACCATCCCTTTTCCTGTGGAAATAATTAATTCTCCCCATCTTAACAATAGGAAAAGGGTCAGTGCCAGACCAATTTTATAAGTCTGACTGTCCAAAATATTTTCTCCCTCTAGTGGAAAGAAAAGGAAACACCCCTTAATACTTCTCGTTCTTAATTTTTAGAAATCCTCATTGATAAATATATAACCTTCCGCTCAGCTAAACATAGCATGTTTCACTTTATACTCTATTATTTATTAATCCCTTAGGTTTAATTTAGAAATGTACTTACACTATTAATTACTGACTGACTAATTCCCCAAGGGTAAAATGGGAAGTATACAAGAGATAATGAGAGATAGAGAAGTGAACGAAGAGAAAAAAAAATACCATCTCATCTATTATATACCTTGTGTCTTAATCCAGAAATAACATCTGTTTTTGTGTATTATATTTATTGATTTAAATTATTACCAAACATATTCCTATGAAGAGTAATCTCTTCTTAGTATGTTGTACCTACTATACTAAATAAGTCGTTGATTATTACCTTACAGTATTGTGAGTGTGAATGTGCAAGAAAAAAAAAATGTTTTATCTATCTCAACCAATAATGTTTATAGTAATTTTAATACCAATAATTTAAAAGATATATAAACTTTAAAGTAGTTTGTTATTATCGTTTACTTAAACTCTAACCTTCAGTGTATTTTACTTTAGTTTCATATTTTTACGTGATTCTCTATTCGTGTTCTAAAATATTTAATTGTGCTAAAAAAAAAAAAAAAGAATAATTAAAGTCAATCCAATTTTTCAGTTTACGCTAAATTCTCTCTCTTTCTTTTCTCTCCACCTTTGTACCTTTTTCCTGTCTAATTTAACTGGTTTCTTTATTGGAGGTTGATTTTGCTCAAATTGATTTTTTCTTTCTTTCAATAACTTAATTACCTCATTTACTGAGCTAAAAATTATTTTATTCCTTCCTTTTTCTAAATAGAGATTAACAGGGAATACTCTATTTTGGCGGATCTCAGAGCTTTGGTTATATCTGCAAAGGTCTTTATTTTTGCCAATATAGTACCTGATAAATCAATGAAGATTTTTAACTCTTCATATGGGGCATCAAATTTAGTAACCTGTCTAGCTGCATTTAATAGCTTATCTCTTAGTTCCCTTTTGAGAAAATACAATTATCACATCTCTGGGTAAAATATTTTTTACATTCCATGCAAGTGGTAATCTATACACACTTTCCAACATTTTTTTCTTTCTCTATATCTGACTTGAGCAAGTATTTAATAAAATATTCTAAAAGTGGTGTTAAGTCTCTCATAGGTGAGGAATCAGAAATTCCTCTAATCCGTAAGTTTTTACGTCTAGATAAATCTTCTTGTTGAGCTAGTTTGGATTTTAGAGCATCAATCTCAAATTTCAATTTTACTGTGTAATCATATAACTTCTTATATTCCTTGAAAATCAGTTCTTGATTATTCACTATTTTCTCTGTGCGAACCAAAAGACAATTAATTGCTAACTTATTTAGAGAAATTTCCTTCTTTAAGGTTCTTTTGAAATTCAGCGAATAATATTTTCATGTTTCACACTGTTAATATTTCATCATTTCCCAATGGAATTTTTTCTGTAGGTAATCTCCTTTCACTTTCCTCCATTTTATTGACCACTGGTAATTACTCCATAGATGAAGGAGGATCTAAGTGTTGGTAATTATCCAGATTTATTTTCCTTTTAGGGGAAAAAATGTAATTGGGGATGAAGGAAATTAGTTCTTCTTCTCTTTTGATTTCCCTTTAGCAATATTTGCTTCTCTCTTCCCCATCGTTCTAATCAATGTTTTGATGCCTCTTTTAACCAGTTTTTAGATTATTGTTAACTCTCTTTAATCAAAGAAACTACCAATTGCGTTGAGGAAGGAAGCCAGAATTTAACAAATCACTAGGGATTTTCTTTTTTGATGCCATTTCATAGGCCTCTCATCCCATAAATATCCCTGAAGTCTTTAACAGTCACAATAGCTCTTCTTCTTGCTCAAAGCTTCACCTTGAGGGAACAATGAATGATAGAGTCCAATAAAGCTTTGCTTTTATTTTAAAATCCCAATTGATTTATTAACTTATGTGATCCAAGTTAGCAAAAGCGAGATAGATTCAATTTTTATCATGATATCTGCCAATTATTTATTGTTTGATTAGCTAAGTTTGTGATCCAGTGATGATTTAATGGACCAATTTTCCACTCAGCTATAGATCTCACTGAGCACTATGTGCTCTATTTATTCCACTGTTCCTTCATAAGAACTAGTATTTTTCTAATTTTGTAATTTAACATCCATATCAGGTCAATAATCTACAATAATAGAGTGTAATATTCTCACTTGAGCCCCATGAGACTATATTTACCCTCCTAGGACCCTCTAGGACCCTCATGACAAAGTCTAAGCACTAAACTACTCTATTAACTCTAACTATAACCTGTTAACCTATACCAAACCCTATCTAACCCTAACGGGCCCAATCTAACCCCATCTAGTCCTATTTAATCCCATCACTTATGAAGGTCTATACAGACCCCCGTAAACCTCTAGTTAACTCAATCAGTCCCATAAGGGTCTATGAAGACCATCATAGGACAATTAGAAGCCTATTATTAACTCCATAAGTGCCATGAGGTTCCTCCAGGACCCTCATGACACTAAGTACAAACACTACACCCCCCCAATAAACCACTAAATCGAAACTAACCCCCCTCTATAACAGTGTCAATTTGCTGTCCCCTCAAAATAACTCAACACACAGCCATTAATGTCTAAACCGTTGGCAACAAAATTGAGTAAACCCTAAGTGGAAATGTACAAATTAGGTCCAAAGTGTCAATATTTTGTGTGGCCACCATTATTTTCCAGCACTGCCTTAACCCTCATGGGCATGGAGTTCACAAGAGCTTCCCAGGTTGCCACTGGAGTCCTCTTCCACTCCTCCATTGATAGACTCCCTATTGATATTATGAAAGCTATCTAGAGCTTTGAATATGGTAAAGTGGAGCAAAGAGGCTGAAAAAGGTTTCAAATACTTAAAGTCTGAACTTTGGCAGGGTCCAGGTTTACTAGCCACAGATTTTGAGAAAGCATTCATCTTGCAAACTGATGCATCTGGTGTGTTCTTGGGTGTTATCACAGATGGTAGGAAATAAAGAGCATCCCATCCTGTTTATTAGTGGAAAGTTACTGCCTTGGGAGCAAAACTACTCTGTGGTGGAGAAAGAATGCCTGGCCATAAAAGGGGCAACAGAAAAACAATATTCTGGTGTTGTTTAATTTTGTACTGTTTTTGTAATTCTGTAACATTGCCCCAACCTATTGTGTCAAGCATAGTATGTTAACATTGTGAGCTGCAATTATAGGCTACACATAGCTTTGGGAAAAAACACCACTTATATTAAGACTGTTGCTCAGAGCAGAGACTCATACTCCTGTTTTATTTGTATGTTCAAATCTGTATTGTAATTTACCCTGCTACCAATGCTGTCACAGACCTGCATACTATGTGGTTATAAACCATTTAACACTTGAAAGCATTTTGGATTAAAGTGCTATACAAATGTGAATAAATAAATAGAAAAACAAAATACTGTTTATCTGTCCTGTGGAGTAGGATAGAGTCTTAGTATAGAGTTATGCTAAATTAGTTAGCTGTAGAAATTGTACTAAGTTGGAATAGTTTGAGAATGCATTAAGAACTATTGGACTTTAGCTAGTTAGAAATGTGTATGGGGTATGCAAGGTAATGCCAATTCGTTTGGAATAGATGATCTAGACGTCAATATGATTGTACTCCCCCCCCCCCCCCCCATTTGAGGCAATTGCCAATGTTTCAGCATTATTTTATTTCCTGTCCTCTTAATCAATTTACTATTAACATAACATGGATCAGAGAAAAAACATGCACAGTTGGTTAATTCAGCACAGTCCCAGATGCATATACATCTAAGGATATAGTAAGCACAAAGATCAAACCACAAATTAATGTATATACTCGAGTATAAGCCGAGTTTTCAGCCCTTTTTTTAAAGCTGAAAAAGGCTCCCTCGGCTTATACTCGAGTCACCCTGTGTCTATTCCCCCCCCCCCCGTGTCTCTCCACCCCCGTGTCTCCCCCCCTCTCCCTCCCCTGTGTCTCTTTCCCCCCCCTCTCCCTCATGTCTCTTTCCCTCCCCCTCCCTTATCATCCTCCTCTCTCCTCAACCCCATTCCTCAAACCCCTCCTCATCCTCAACTCCCCTTCTTAATCCCCCTCCTCATCCTCAACCTCAACTCCCCTCCTCATCCTCCCTCCTCAACCTCCCTCATCAACCTCCCTCATCCTCAACCCCCTCCTCATCCTCAACCTCCATGCGTGTCACATCATTAGCTTTGGCCGGGTCCCGACACAGATGGAAGACGCACGGAGGAGTGGAGGAGGGTTGTTGAGGAGGAGGAGGCGGGTTGAGGGTGAGGAGGGGGGATGAGGAAAGGGAGGGGGTTGAGGAGGGGGGTTGAGGATGAGGAGGGGGGTTGAGGAGTGGGGTTAAGGAGGGAGGTCGAAGAGGGAGGATGAGGAGGGGGGTTGAGGTTGAGGAGGGGGTTGATGAGGAGGGGGGTTGAAGATGGGGGTTGAGGATGAGGAGGGGGGTTGAGGAGGGGAGTTGAGGAGGGAAGATGAGGAGGATGATAATGGAGAGGGAGGGAAAGAGACATGAGGGAGAGGGGGGAAAGAGACACAGGGGAGGGAGAGGGGGGAAAGAGGCACAGGGGAGGGAGAGGGGGGCAGAGACACAGGGGAGGGAGGGGGAAGAGACACAGGGGAGGAAGAGGAGGGGAAAAGACACAGGGGAGGGAGAGGGGGAAGAGACACAGGGGAGAGAGAGGGAGACACAAGAAATGGGCACAGAGGGCACACAAGAGGGGGACACAGAGGGCACAAGAGGGACACAGAGGGCAGCACATTTCCCACCCTTGGCTTATACTCGAGTCACTAAGTTTTCCCAGTATTATGTGGTAGAATAGGTGTCTCTGCTTATACTCAGGACAGCCTTTTACTCGAGTACATACAGTATATTATAAAGTATGTTGTGCTTGTAGAAACTTATCTAAGAGGCCAAAATGATGAATCAAAGATTGTCTCCTTATATATCCATAAATATAATTAATATGGAAATATGTAAATATTATCTTTCAAAAAGGTTATATGCTGAGATAACTAGAAAACAAATAATGGAGGGGAACTGCAATGGCACAATATAAAAATTTCATTGTTGCACATAAAGTAGAGATATACATGAATGATTCAGGAATGTACTAATTAACACTTAAATCTTTGTTACTAATATCACACCAAATAATTAAAAGCATACATTTGCCTAATAAGCTTAAAAGAAGCAACAAAAAAATAAGAAAAGGTTCCACAATATTTTATACGGGACTTCTTCAGGGATGAACATTTATTTATATGTGCATTTTCCATCTCTGCAATCACTGGGACATTTTGATGTGTCTATTTTCAAGTATTTTTCAATTTCAGTTACAATGCCACTTTAACTATGGTACATGAATTATATTTTTAGTAATTTTATTTTATTTTTTTGTGCATAATACAACATATATCAATAATTTAACAATTGCAGTGCACATTTAATTAAAGGAAAGGTATTTCTGAAAGATGGGGTGAGTTATGAACTTGACAAATATAATATGGCAACTTTATATATAAATTAAATTCTAAAACAGTATGATTGAATATAGCATTAATTAAAGTAACTGAATATTCATATTTTCATCCATTAACTATATCACAGAATGACCTCTTAATACTGAACATACTGTCCACCCCTAGAGGCTTAAAGCTGTTGTGTTCTTCTTAATCAGACTTTATTAAACACAGATTTGCTTCTGTTCTGTATATTTAAAAATCTTTCACATAACATCTGTTTACTAATATTTCCTGTCTCCCATCAATCTTTTCATATAATGTTTATTTGTTATTACAATGTCAGACTAATGCATTGAACCAAGGGTCATATAATATATTTTATTGTGATAAAGAACTTTTCTTGATAATGTGAAAAATGATTTTTTTTTTATCAAGTAAAAAACATAAATACAGCCTTTAATAATGTATATGTAATTGTTCTCTACTTTGAACACCCATTATTTTATTTACTTGCTTTTGTTGTCAGTGAGTATTGTGATTCTATTGTGAGTTTTACTTCCATTTAATCCTCTTGCAGGTTTCACAAGTAACTAGTAACTAGGGGCCCTATGCTAATCCCTGAAAAGGTACTTATGAGTGCCCTAACTGCAGAGTAAATCCTAAATAGCTATGTTAATCACCTATCCCTAAAACATTTCAAGAGAACTCTTAAGGGTCACTGCTCCGAGTGAACTTCACGACAAAGCCGAAAATCAAGGTATAAATCTCCATTGAGTTTTATATGTAAGATAAATTAAGAGTTACTCTGTTAAGACATTGACACCCAAACCCTATGCTAATAAGATTTTTTCAATCACTTGCAAATAAGGGCACTGCTGTAACTGCAAAAAGCAGAAGAAAGATTTACAAGTACCAAAGACCACTCGCAAGTAGTTTTCAAACCTTTGCTGAGTCCCCCAGAAGATTTTAAAGAGACAGTATAGCACAAAAAGCACTACAAAATGATGAAATTTCAACATTATTTGACACTTAACAATCCGATATCAACATAAATGTAATGAAAAAATATGATATGTTTGTATTAAGCCAGTTTTTTGATACAAAATCCACGGTAACAAACAACCCAGCACCCAAGGGGTTAATAAATGTCATAAAACCACGTTGCCTAGGAACAAACATTTTATTGCATTGTCTATAAATATATCATATTTTAACACAAAATAAAGACATTTTTACTGATTGAAACTATAAATACAATTGTCACATAATTTTGATATCAAAATATATTTGTAATTAAAAAGATTATTACTTTATATATCACATATAATAGTTGTCAAACTACGAGACGTCGTCACTCTTTGCGAGCTTGCAAAGCGAGCTCGCAAGAACTGCATCCCTCGCGAAGCGAGGGATGCAGTTTTGTCCGCAAATGCGGACCCTCGCATAGCGAGGGGCCTCATTTGCGAAAGGTGAAGCCTCCCATGTCGTATGTGTTTGTCTGCAAATGCATTCCCTCGCGAAGCGAAGATCCACATTTACGGAAGGTGAAGCCTCCAAAGTCGTATTTGCGCACGACTTAGAAAAAAAATCCACCTCGGAACCAACCTTAACGTAACAAAGACTTACACGCACTAAAAATACGACCATAATGGCCGAACCGCGCGCACCTAAAAAGAGTCAAAACACACCAAATACTCACAAAAACTACATAAAAAGCTTACCCATAGCAAGGGGGGCACCCAGGACCTCTGAAAGTGAAGTTACACCTTCATTTAAGTCTAAATTCCCGAGTTCAGACACACGAAAATCCCCTAAGCGAGAGAAAAAATGGCCACCAAAAAAAACGAAAACGAGGCTCCGAGATTAGCTCAGAGACCTGCATTAAAACCACATTAACCATCGCAGTGGGGGTCCCGATTATAAAGGACCCGTTATAAAAGAAAACAAATATACACAATTACCCTGTCACTCATGGGTGTCAATATAGACCCCCATAAGCCCTTCATTAACCCTGTCACTCATGGGGGTCAATACAGACCACCAAAATTACCGAATTAAACCTGTCATTCATGGGGGTCAATATAGACCCCCATAAGCCCTTCATTAACCCTGTCACTCATGGGGGTCAATACAGACCCTCATAAGCCTCTATTTAACCCCATCAGTCCCATAAGGGTATATTAACACCATTATGGGCCTGTTACAACACTACATTAACCACATAAGTGCCATGACGGTCCTTAAGGACCATCATGACAATAAGTATAAACACTACACTGCACTATACCCCGCAATAAAACATTAAATATCAACTAAACACCCTCTACACTAACCTATTAACAGATACACTACCTACCTACCCCTAATAACCCCACCACTCTAATTACAGAAAATAAAAAAGCCTAAAGTCACACACAAAAAAATCTACATTACATAAAATAAAAAATTACACACCTGAAAAGGAAATTACACACCTGAAAATGAAATACATATAATACAAATACATACAATATAATACATACATACATACATACAATACAATACAATACAATATAAACACATACAATACATACAATATAATACATACAATACAATACTTACAATATAATACAAATACATACAATACAATACACCCCTATCTAATATACATCACACAGTCTATCTAAATAAATACCATAATGTAATATACAGTACATCCTATTTATATAATATACATCCCCAATCTATCTAAATAAATACCACAATCTAATATACTATACATTGTATGCTATCTATATAAAACACATACCCCTAGCTAACATACAATAAATGCTATCTATATATAAAATAATCTAATTCTAAGCTAAAATAAAATAATTAAGACCACTTACCTTTGCAGATGTCCATTCAGATCAGGCACCTACGGGGGAAAAAAAAATGAGTGCAACACGTTTACAGGAAATAAATAAACATTCTATACATTCTAAATATTCGACTCACCTTTCCGGCATGTCCCGTCCTGATTCTTTTACCCTTCTTCGGAGCGGCACCTGTTAAAAAAAACATAACATTAATACACATACATATACATAAAAACAAAATAAAATAAACATAATCTACATTGTACTTACATACCTGCGATGACTCCGGCCTCCGTCTCCTCTTCTGCCAAGCCCTGTATATATAAAAAAAATAAAATAAAAATACTCACATCCGCACTCACGGACATCCCCGACTCTAATGAGGCTCCCGGAGACTTTTACGGAAGAAAATAGGCAATGGCGCCTTCTGATTGGTTGAAATCAAATTCACTCAATCAGGAGCCAATGTGTGAGCCAATCAGAAAGGGATACACCCTAAAATCCCACTCTGTTTGGATAATGTACCTGTCAATCTTTATTTAAACCAATAACAAGGCGCAGATGCCTTCAGCCTATCACAATGGAATACACCCCCACAGGGTGATTGGTTGGAGCATCTGCGCATTGCTTGCACTGACAATAGCCAATCACAATGGAATACATCCCCACGTACTGATTGGTGAAGGATTTGCGCATTCTCATTGGCTATTGTTAATATCAATCAATATTACAGCCAATGGGAAGGCGCAGATGTCTTCACCAATCAGTACGTGGGGGTATATTCCATTGTGATTGACGGATGGCAATAAAGCTTTAGGATTGGTTCAAATAAAGATTGACAGGTGTGTTATCCAATCAGTGTGGTATTTTGGGGTGTATCCATTTTTCATTGGTTCACAATTGGCGTCTTCTCATTGGCTGAATTTGATAGACAGTGTTTTCAGCCAATCAGAAGCAGCCATTGCCGATTTTATTCTGGAACACTCCGTATGAAGTTTTTTTTTTTTTTTTACGCGCAGATGCTTCGGGAGCAGAACACCAGGAGGCCGGAAACATCGAGGGAAGGTAAGTATAATGTAGATTGTGTTTATTTCACTGTGTTTTAGGTTTATGTATGTTTACTAATGTAATGTTTTTTTTTCAACAGGAGCAGCCCCGGAGAAGAGGCAAAGATGAAGGACGGAACATGGAGGACGTGACATGCTGGGACGTGACATACTGGAATGGGACATGCTGGAAAGGTGAGTATAATATTTAGAATGATTAGTTATTTTATGTAAACGTGTTGTATTAATTTTTTGTAATCTTTTTTACCGTAGGTTGGTGATCTGAAGAAACATCTCAAAGGTAAGTGGTCTTAATTATATTATTGTAGCTTAGAATTAGGGTTGCTATATAGAGATAGCATGGACTGTATATTAGATAGATAGGGGGATGTATAGTATATAGATAGTATGTATTGTATATTACATAGATAGATAGGGGGATGTATATTAGATAGTATTGTATATTAGATAGTGAAATGTATATTACATTACATAGTGGGATGTATATTACATAGTGGGATGTATATATTACATAGGGGGATGTATATTAGATAGGAGGATGTATTGTATTTAATTGTATTGTATGTATTATATGTATTTCCTTTTCAGGTGTGTAATTTTATTTTTTTCTGTAGTGGGGGGGGTTGTAATGTATTTTTTTATTTTCTGTAATGTTCCTTTTTTTATTTTTTCTGACTTTGGTTTTTTTTCTGTAATGTACAATTTTATTTTTGGTGATTTTAGTTTTTTTATTTTATGTGATGTAGATTTCTGATTTTTCATGACTTTAGTTTTTTTTATTTCTGTAATTACAGTAATGGGGTGGGGGTTATTAGGGGGTAGGTAGGTAGGTAGTGTGGGTGTTAATAGGTTAGTGTAGAGGGTGTTTAGTTGATATTTAATGTTTTATTGGGGGGGTATAGTGAAGTGTAGTGTTTATACTTAGTGTCATGATTGTCCTTTGAGAACAGTCATGGCACTTATGTGGTTAATGTTGGGATGTAACAGGCCCATAATGGTCATAATATACCCTTATGGAACTGATGGAGTTAAATAGAGGCTTATGAGGGTCTGGATAGACCGCCATAAGTGACCGGATTAAAATGGTGTAGTGCTTACACTTTGGTTCATGAGGGTCCTGGATGACCCTCATGGCACTTATAGTGTTATTACATGCGTTCCTTAGTGTGTTAGAGGGGTCTATATAGTTGAGGCACACAGTACACTCACATTGTGTGACAAATAGCATTTCAAAACTTTTTTTGATGTGCAAGTCGCTAGTATACTATATATTGAAGCTGAAGTTACTCATTATAAGATTTATGACGTTCCCATTTCCTATTGGCTCCTACAGCTGTGTCTCATCCATAAAGCTTGGTTTGGCTGCTCCCTACACAGAATCTCTTGTGTCTAAGGCAGAATTTACGTCTGTGGGCTTAGTGCTCTATTCTGGGGGAGTGAAGTATTTAAATTAGTGTAGGACTTAGGGAGAAAAAGCTCTTGCAGCTAATTTACTGCAGTGCCCTAACTTCGGGCCTCAATAAATTGTCCAAATTGTAGCCACTGAAGCCTGTAAAGTAGCCCACAAAAGTTATTGCTATTAAATTGTCCTCTTACAGCTAACCTTACAGCTACCCAGCTACAAAGCCTTCGATTATTCAAGGCTGCAAATGTTACAAACACTAAAATCGCAAATTGCTATTAAATTGCAACAATTCAACAAGCCCGCAATTGCCTTCAAAATCGTAAATAGCAAATGTAGCCAAAAATTCTATGAGTACTAGAGAGGACTCGCAAGGGGTTTCAACACCTGTCCGTAACACTGTAAAAGCAAGCAAAAACACCATACTAAACTTTAAAATACGGGGAAAACAATGAAAGGTATTAGAATTAATTGCACAACAGTCTCAAGCTTGCAAATCTGCAATAAAAAAAAATTATGTGTAATTTCCGTGTTATATCGATCCCAGCAATCAATGGGTTAATACATATCATTGGACTTGCATGGACATGAATAGTAGAGTTATTGATTTGTTTTTATATTGCAACATTCCTGGATTGCAAATCCGATTGCAAATCGGATTTCTAAACACCAATTAATTGTGGTTTAAACACCATGTTTTACTGATGTCATGATGATGGTCTCATTTACTATTGGCTGTCTCTAAATTGTAATTTATGGGCTCGCTTAATTGATCATGATCATGCCCTGAAATGCTACATATGGAAGCATGGTTTACGGTTTTGGATTTCGGTCATGCAGTTGCGGTCTTGCTCAGTTTAATCACTCTGTAACTTTTGCAAATGATATTCAATGAGGCCCTTAGAGTACGTGATTTACATGAGGCTATAGGTTAGTAAAAATGCAAATGTAAATGGTTTATACTTTTTAACTTCTTAAAAAAAACATATTTGCCCCAAATCAAGTTCAAAAGAACAGTGCCTTGCAAAAGTATTCACCCCCCCCCCCCCCCCCCCCCTTGGCATTTTTCATGCTTTGTTGCCTTACAACCTGGAATTAACATGGTTTGTTTGAGGATTTGCATAATTTAATTTACAGAACATGCCCACAACCTTGAAGATGTTTTTTTTTTTGAAGCAAGCAACAAACAGGACAAAATAACAGAAAAAGTAAAACAAGGCAATGTGCATAACTATTCACCCCCCTAAAGTCAATACATTGTAGAGCCACCTTTTGCGGCAATCACAGCTCCAAGTCACTTTGGATAAGTCTTTATGAGCTTGCCACATCTTACCATTGGGATTTTTGCCCATTCCTCCTTGCAAAACTGCTCCAGTTCCTTCAAGTTGGATGGTTTGCGCTTGTGAACAGCAATCTTTAAGTCTGACCACAGATTTTCTATTGGATTGAGGTCTGGGCTTTGACTAGGCCATTCCAACACATTTACATGTTTCCCCTTAAACCACTCAAGTGTTGCTTTAGCAGTGTGTTTGGGGTCATTATCCTGCTGGAAGGTGAACCTCCATCCTAGCCTCAAATCACGCACAGAGTGGTACAGGTTTTGCTCAAGAATATCCCTGTATTTAGCACCGTCCATCTTTCCCACAACCCTAACCAGTTTCCCAGTCCCGGCTGCGGAAAAACATTCCCACAGCATGATGCTGCCACCACCATGATTCACTGGTGTTCTTTGGCTGATGTGATGTGTTGGATTTGCGCCAGACATATAGTTTTCTTTGATGGGCCGAAAAGTAAATTTTTTGTCTCATCAGACCAGAGCACCTTCCTTTATACATTTTAGGAGTCTCCCACATGCCTTTTCAATAACTCAAAAAGTGCCATTTTGTTTTTTGCTGAAAGTAATGGCTTTCTTCTGGCCACTTTGCCATAAAGCCAAACTCAATGGAGGGTACGGCTTATTGTCGTCCTATGTACCGATACTCCAGTTTCTGCTGTGGAACTCCGCAGCTCCTCCAAGGTTACCTTAGGTCTCAGTGCTGCCTCTCTGATTAATGCCCTCCTTGCCCAGTCCATGAGTTTTTGGTTTGCTGTTGTGCCATGTTCTTTCCATTTGGTTATGATAGATTTGATGGTGCTCCTGTGGATCATCAAAGATTTGGATATTTTTTTATAGCCTAACTCTGACTAACCTAATTGTCCCTTACTTGTTTGGAGAGTTCATTGGTCTTCATGGCAGTGTTTGGTTAGTGGTGCCTCTTGCTTAGGTGTTGCAGCCTCTGGGGCCTTTAAAAAAATGGTGTGTATATGTAATGACATATCACATGACACTTAGATTGTACATAGATGACATAATTTCATTAATTATGTGACTTCTGAAGGTAATTGGTTGCACCAGAGCATTTTATGGGCTTCATAACAAAGGGGGTGAATAAATACGCACATGCAAATTTTCTGTTTTCTCTTTCTAAAAAAAAAATTATGTATATGTTTTTTTCTTATTTCACTTCACCTACTTAGACTATAGTGTTCTGATCCATCACATACAATACAGATTAACAAAACATTAAACTTAAGGTAATGTAACAAAATAGGAAAAATGTCAAGGGGGGTGAATAATTTTGCAAGGCACTGTATTCAACATCCATTTTTTAATACAATCTTTACATTTTTGGAACTAAATACTAATAAATAACAAAAAAATATATTAATATATTAATTTTAAAATGTCACTTTAACAGTAAACCAAATAAGCACATTTTTTGTACTACATGAAATAAATCCACTTTCTAAAAATGGTACAAAAAAGGTATTATTGTCCCAAATAGTTCTTTAAGAGACATATTTGAATTGTTTCAAAACTGCTTTTTGTCTATAAATAAATTTTTTGCTGTTTAGAAAGCATGTTACAATGCATCAAATCTCTGCAGAGCAAAGCATTCGTTCCTTTCCTAGTCTGATCTGTTAAAATAAACAAAAAATAGTAGAAAACTAGATGCCAAATTGCCATAGTTCAGCCACCAAACCACATGAGAAACTGAAATAATATTTACAACATAGTAGAGGCAGTTGTGCTAGAACTAAACTTAAAGGATGAATTATAATAATTTTCAAGCTAGTGGATATCATACAATGCAACCCCTGAAAAGTTTAGTGAATCTAGGGGACAAAATTCATGACAAGTACAAGGATATACAGAACTACGTAAAAACACATTTAGCACACATTTCAGATTGTAGGTCATTTACTACATCTACATATCACACAGATAAGTCAGAATATGACAAAGCATCTTAAATCTGGATTAGATTTATTTGCTTAAAATACTCCATTTATACTTGCTGGCAGTGGCATTTTATTTAATTAGCCATGATACTTTTGCATTCCATAATAGTTTTACTTAATGAGATTTATCAGGCTCTCTATGACCCATTGATATCTGGCATCACTTTCATCTGCCCATAAATGTTAAGTGAAAAATTATTATAACTAATTTTTCTTCTTTTATATTGTAGTTCTTCAAGTTCTCAGTATAAAGTAAGAATACATATTTCAAGCTCTGCGAATATACTGTTCTTAACAAAAAAACAACAGCTGATGACATTGTCACCAAAATTTGATTCTTACAACCGCCACTGCATTTGTGTTGAGTCTTTATGTCAACATGGGTGGCATATCTTTTATTTCAAACATTTCAAAGGTTATCTGTTGCTGTATACTTCATGTATAAGTTTAGGGATACAGGTTCACTGACCTCAGCTGGTTTATATAATGTGGCATTGATAATACTTACGTGTTCACTAGTATTATTATGATCACTCAACATATTTATAGGAATTAATTACATATTTGCTGGCTTATAAAACACAACTGTTTATAAGATAAAGCAACTATCAAAAGTTGCAGGAAAAACATGTTTTCGTACTGTTGCAATATTTAAGCTCACAAATATTTTAACCAATAAAAACTAAAAAGCCTGTAATAAATAAAAAAAAACAGAAATATATATTGTCCTAGGGCCTCATTCTATTATTGGCCGTAAATCGACCGTAAGGCTGCGATTCCTTGCGGGGGTTCTGTTAACTCGCGATTCTATTATACGGCCCCGCAAGGATCTCATCTTACGGCCGGCCGCATATCTTGGAACCGGCCGTAAGCTCAGAAATCTAAAATCGCAAAAATAAATTCAAGCCTGCACTGTACAGCTCTGTAAATGCTAGGGATCATATTGGGGGACATGAGGATTAAAAGTAACCCAGTCTCAAGCTTGCACATCAGCCCAAACCCGAGTTCAAATTAACTGTTTATTTTCCGGCTGCGGCGTGGGTGTGTCTGAGGTGCTCCAAGCACTCTGGACTTTTTACATGGATATTTTACGGATATTAAAAATAAAATATTTTACGGATTTGAGTATAGGATAATTAGGTGCTATTTTTTCTAACACCTAAAATCCCTTTATAGTCTTCTCAAAGTGCAGGATGGCTTTATTTGAGCTATTTTATGTGCTTAATTGGTGCTAGCGGGACCTCTTTCCTGCAAGTAAGCAGCGGCTCGTTTTTAGCCTTGCAGAGAGGGTTCCCGGAGCAATTGAATTGAAAATAGGAATTTCTTACGGCCGAAACTCTTGCGGCCGTTTTAGATCAAAGGCTTTCCTCTGGCGCGAGCGGCCGCAAGAGATAGCAAGGCACCGGCCGCAAGCCTGCCGGAGCCTCCGGCCGTAAGGGAATAGAATAGCCGAATAGCTTGCGGCCGGTCCTTGCGGCCCCGCAACGGCTGCGGCCGCTAATAGAATGAGGCCCCTAGACATTATATTAAAAATGTAAGCAAATGAATCTAGCCTTACTAGAGTAGTTAGAGCCAATATGTTTATACTGAGTGATTCTATGCTAATGCACCAAGATTCAACTGGTAAGTGCATTTTTTTCAGGAAGCACATGTTATACTAATTTCCCCTCTGGAAGACTTCATCTGAAATGGTCAAATGTAAGCGTTCACCTCTCTGCTAATTATATCTTTTGCAGATATTATGGGGAGGAAGACATGTTTGCCCAAAAAAACATACAATTGTTACTAAAAATGAGGCTTGTCCACAGTAAGTCTCCTAAGATTAAAGTACAAACTATGGGCTCCATTCCATGGCTCCAATGGGGAATCTTACAGGTAAAGTTGACTCATAAATCTCCATGTTGCAATTACATTACACATAAAATCCAACCCTATCAATACTGCTCGCTAAATGCTATAACATTTCTAAATATTGCAATCTGCGTGTGGCTGTAGCATGAACATTTTCCAACAGCCCATCTGAGATATTCATGTTAACCTATGCGTGCTTGTAAGTTCTTGCTCTGAGATGCCTCTGAGAAGCAAACAAGTGTCAAATCTGACAGCCCTATTAAATTCCCCCAACATGAAAACATGTAGCCCGTAACATAACCCTCTAGACTTACGGCTATTAAATTGGCCTTGTAAGCTACCTGCGAATGATCTGCAGGTTACATGCGTAAAAACCCTACAGGCTGTCGAAATAGGAACTCCGTTCTCGCAAAGCCTTTGATTTATCAGTCCCGCAAAATGTTACGTTCTCAAATCACTATTAAATTGATACGAATCCACTGACACTTAAACCCATAACCCCAAATGGAGCCATAAAGCCTATGGGTACTAGAGAGGACCCGCAAGGGGTTTAAAATCCTATCTGTAGCACTGTCAAGGCAAATATCAACACACTACTGTACTTAATATTAAAGGGAAAGTGATGTTAGGTATTAACATTAATAGCACAACATTCTTAAGCTCGCAAATCTGCAATATAAAATAATTTTTTTAATGTTTAATTTCCTTGTTATATCGATCCCGGCAATCAGTGTGTTAATACATATAATCGAAATGCATGAACTTGAATATCATATTTACTGATTTATTAATATTGCATTATTTCTTGAATGCTGGTCTCATCGTAACTCGTAATTCAAACACGTAAGGAATTAAAATCTAACCTCCATTTTTCAGTGACGTAATGATGAAGATCTCTTTTATAATTGGCTCCATCTAAACCCATAACTACGGGTTTGAATAAGTGATCATGCTCACGGCCGCACATGCAACGTGCGCAAGAACGGTTTACAGGTTTTGATGTCGGACAAGTCTGTTGCGGGCTTGTAATAGCTCCGTAACTCCAGCAAATTTCAAGGCCACAGGCTTTGCGGGTGTTCCGTGATTTTTAGGGTCTAAACAACCCCAAAACCCCTCAAAATGCCTTTAAAAAGGCATTAGCACCTAAACCGGGCCATTTAGAGCCCACAAAAACAATTAGGAAAAAAGTTAGCATTTTTTTTTTTGCAGTCTCGAACTGCCGAATGGTGCCGGATAGTGAAGGTTATGCCGGTTTAGCAGGAGTTTTTTGAATTTGGGGAATTGATGCTGGTGCCGGTTGCTTGAGAGTGCCGGTTAGTAGGGCGCCAGATAACCATGATTCTACTGTATATATTAATATATTTTATGTATGTATGTATGTATGTATGTATGTATGTATATATATATATATATATATATATATATATATATATATATATATATATACATATATATATATATATATATATATACATACATATAAATATATATACAGTGGATATAAAAAGTATACACACCCCTATGCTGTAAAAAAAATGAGACAAAGATAAATCATTTCAGAACTTTTTCCACCTTTAATGTGACCTATAAACTGTACAACTCAAATGAAAAACAAACTGAAATCTTTTAGGTAGAGGGAAGAAAAAATATAAAAATAAAATAATATGGCTGCATAAGTATGCAAACCCTTAAACTAATACTTTGTTGAGGGCATCTCCTGTGCACAGCCCTCTTCAGATCACCCCACAGATTTTCAATCGGATTCAGGTCTGTGCTCTGGCTGGGCCATTCCAAAATTTAAATGTTCTTCTGGTGAGGCCATTCCTTTGTTGATTTGGATGTATGCTTTGGGTCGTTGTCATGCTGAAAGATGAAGTTCCTCTTCATGTTTAGCTTTCTAGCAGAAGCCTGAAGGTTTTGTGCCAATATTGACTGGTATTTGGAACTGTTCATAATTCCCTCTATCTTAACTAAGGCCCCAGTTCCAGCTGAAGAAAAACAGCCCAAAGCATGATGCTGCCACCACCATGCTTCACTGTGGGTATGGTGTTCTTTTGGTGATGTGCAGTGTTGTTTTTGCGCCAAACATATCTTTTGGAATTATGGCCAAAAAGTTAAACCTTGGTTTCATCAGACCATAACACCTTTTCCCACATGTGTTTGGGAGACTTCAGATGTGTTTTTGCAAAATGTAGCCTGGCTTGGATGTTTTTCTTCATAAGAAAAGGCTTTTGTCTTGCCATTCTACCCCATAGCCCAGACATATGAAGAATACAGGAGATTGTTGTCACGTACCACACAGCCAGTACGTGCCAGATTCTCCTGCAGCTCCTTTAATGTTGCTGTTGGCCTATTGGTAGCCTCCCAGACCAGTTTTCTTCTCGTCTTTTCATCCATTTTGGAGGGAGCTCCAGTTCTTGGTAATGTCACTGTTGTGCCATATTTTCTCCACTTGATTATGACTGTCTTCACTGTGTTCCATGGTATATCTAATGCCTTGGAAATTCTTTTGTACCCTTCTCCTGACTGATAACTTTTAACAATGAGATCCCTCTGATGCTTTGGAAGGTCTATGTGGACACATGGCTTTTGCTGTGGGATGCCACTAAGAAAATTTCAGGAAAGACCAACTAGAAAAGCTGAAATTTATTTGGGGTTAATCAGAGGCACTTTAAATGATGGCAGGTGTATGCTGACTCCTATTTAACACGATTTGGAATGTGATTGCTTTATTCTGAACACAGCTACATCCCCAGTTATAAGAAGGTGTGCAGACTTATGCAACCACATTATTTTTATTTTATTTTTTCATCCCTTCACCTAAAATATTTCAGTTTGTTTTCAATTGAGTGGTACAGTTTATAGGTCACATTAAAGGTGGAAAAAGTTCTGAAATGATTTATCTTTGTCTAAATTTTTTACAGCACAGAAACCTGACATTTTAACAGGGGTGTGTAGACTTTCGATATCCACTGTATATATATATATATATATATATATATATATATATATATATATATATATATATATATATATATGATTTTAATTATATTGGGTGGACCAAGGGCATTGAGAAGGGGCACTGCAGCAATGGGGCCCTCAAGGGCATGGCCCTGGTGCAGTGGTGGTAGATCCGCCCCTGCTTCCTGTCCTGGGAGTAGAGTTGAATTATCCACCTCAGATTTTTTGGGGCTCCTACATTTGTCATGCTCCAGCAGATGATGATATTGCACTGCGATGCATCTATGGCTTCTTGTGCTGCCTGACACAGAGAAAGCAGCTCCTGCAAAACAGGTAAACAGGCACTCCCACTGGAGCGTTACGCATGCTTTACAAACTATATTAGTTTTATATATATATATATATATATATATATATCAACTATAATAGTTGTCGTAATTGCGAGTTTGACGTTAAAAGTTACGGTTTGCGCATGCACAATGAGCCTCAAAAGTTCCGGGTCTGACGCGATCCGCAGTAAGCGCCAAAGGCGCTCATCACGAGTCCTTAGTAGAGGTGGGGAAAGAGGCTCGCAATGAGCCGTGAAGGCCCGCAATGTAGATGGTGGGAGAAGCCGTAAGCCTTTAGCGGTCATCGCGAAGCCAGCAAAAGTGCCTCCAACCGCATTCTGAGTTACGAGCTTAAAAAAAAGTCGCCATTTTTTTCAAGCCCGTAACTCGGAAGCAGTTGGGAGATCGCAAAGAGACGCAGATTGAATAGAGAATTAGCTGAGGCAGGGAGTCCATAAGTGAGGTTGAAAGCTAATTTGATATTCAATTGGCGTCTTTTGGCGGCCTCCGAATGGCTGCTGAGTTACAGGCTTGAAAAAAAAAACTTTTTTCAAACCCACAAGGCTTGGAGCAATAACGATTTAAGCTTCAAGTATCTTTTGGCGGCCTCCCAATGGCTGCTGAGTTGCGGGCTAAAAAAAAGTTACAGGTTCAACCACCACCAAGCCCACACAAGCCGCGGCCTGCATTAAGCGGCGAAGCTGAAGGCGTTCATCGCGAGGACCGTAAAGTAGAGGGGGGAGGCCTGCAATAAGCACCAAAGGCACTCATTGCGAGGTCTGCGATGAGCACCAAAGGCACTCATTTCGAGGCCCGCAAAGTTAGGGGGGGGGGAGCCTCTCGGTGACCGGCAGTCATATCAATCCCTCTTAAAGAAATTACTGCATTCCCTATGTATTTCAGAAAGCATGGTTTTAATATGGACTCTCTCACAGCATTCCCAAACAGCCACTGACCCCAGACAAAAGGATTTCCCTCCCCCAGTTACATCACAGTGGGCTGAATCCCTGAAGATCCCCCATCTAACTATAACCATGGTTGTCTTTATAGACCCAAATGGCATCTAAAACTTAACCCCCTGCCACAGAGATCCTTAAGGGATCTCCATGGCACATCAAAATAACTCCTGCCATGAGAATCCGTAACAGACCTCTATGGCATCTATAATTAACCCCCATCACCAGGCTACCCAATGAAACCCTGTAACAACTAACATTAACAACATGCCCCTATACCTCTTATTGTGATTTCTGAAAAATTATACCTTTAAAATGTTGAGCATTGTTCCATGAAATACTCAATTCTGATTGTCTGAAATATGATTGACATATTTCAGCCAATCAGAAGCTGCAAAAACTCTATTTAAGGCAGAAAAGCATGCATCGATTTGCCTGACCTCTCTGCTATGATCTGGCCATCTGGGTCACCTTACATAGTATAGCTCACAGCTTCACTGACATATACAAGCCCCTTTACCATAACATGGCAGTGATCCAGAAGGGGTATAACTCATATATTTACATGAAACTGAGTTTAAAATGTATGGTGAATATTTGAAAATCTGTATATTTTATGTACATTTTACATGAAAAAGTTATGTCACTCTGTTTTAAAAGATCATTTTGTCTACTCCATATTAGGTTATTATTGCATGTGTAATGAAAACATAGAATAACTGCAAATTATACCTAAGCAGAAGTAAAAAAAAAAATAACATCCTTATCAAGAGCCATATTCAATTGAGGTTTCAGGAGATCCGGAGGCCTGTAAATGAGGTTGTAAGCTATTTTGATATTCAATTGGCATCTTTTTGCGGTCTCCGATCAGCTTCCGAGTTACAGGCTTGAAAATATTGTGATGGTTAGTAACTTACAGCCTCTAGAAGTCTTTGATGTCTCACTTTCGCAAGACTAAACTCGCAAATCGCTATTCAATTGCTCAATTTCCCCAAGCCCCCAAATGTTTTCACAACAGCAAAATATGGACTAGAACAGTATGGTCATTCATTTTCATAATTCTTTATTTTGTGTGTTTGCAAGTCTGATCGCATATTGGCTCCCTGAACCTAATTGATTGACACGTAACCTACTTGTTTTACTGCCATATTGGATGATTCGAAATGGGCGGTTACAAATTTGCTGAGTTGATCATGTTCCCGCCCTGAGGTGCTCCGAACCAGTGCATGGTTTACGGTTTTGGCTTGGGGCCGTAACTTATAGCCTTGAGCAATTAAATAGCATCTCAATCGGAGACCAACGGAGCCCGTAACTCACCCGTAGACATTTGGCTGCCTGCGATCGATGCTTTGAATTGGATGTGGCCCCTACTCTTTATTTTCTTGAGTATATATATTTTTAAACACCTGGATTACATATATTTACAGTCACCTAACATTTTATATAACATTTCATATAAAATACATTTGCAATCAATGCAGTAAATAAACTTATGCAAACGGAGAGAGTAAAATATATAAAAGTTGATGTAAAAGTGTATGTATAATGAAGATAAAACAAGCGAGGTCTTTACATTTGCTGCTCATAAACACAAAAGTAAAACAATAAATAACTGCAAATAATCTATGAGTTAAAAACCCAGTCCAAAAACAAGTTTGTAAGCATTAATTACTTCATAAGTGAGTAACATGTATTTTGTTAAAGGGCCACTGTTATTGTTCAGCTTTTATGTAAAGATATGGGCCTCCATTCAATTGCAACAGTTACCGAGCGATTCAATTGAACAAGCCCGCAGCTACCTGGCTGAAAGCCTAAACTGTAAACCATGCACTCGTAAATAGTAGCATTTCAGAGCATGATCATGATCAATTAAGCAAGACCATAACTACCGATATAGAAACAGCCAATAGCAAATGAAACCGTCATAATGTCATCAGTAAAACATGGAGGTTAAATGTCAATCAGTTAGCGTTTATAAGTCCAACATGCAATCTGACTCGCAATCCAGCAATGTACAGAATAATAAAAATGAATGACGATACTGTTCTAGTCCATGTGGGTGGCCTGACATGTATTAACCCCTTGATTACAGAGATTGATATAACAGGGAAAATAAATGCAAAAAACAACATTTTTGGTTGCAGATTTGCAGTATTGATTTTTTTTTCATTTACAGTGCTACGTAATCACGTGTTTAACCCCTTTGCGATCCCTATCTGGTACTTTGCATACGGTGTGAAAACATTTGCGAGCTTGAGGAATTGTAGCAATTGAATAGCGATTTGTGATTGTAACATTTACCGGCTTGAAAGATTAAAGGCTTAGATGGGTTGGAGTTACGATTTTGATAGCCGCAGGGATTTTCAGCCTGTAGCCCACAAATAGTTTGCGGGAAGCTAAAAGACGCCAGTTGAATAGCAAATTATTTTACGGGCTACATCACAGGCTCCAGTAACTAGAATTTGTGCAATTGAATGGAGGCCATGGTATAAATTGTTGTAATAATGGACAAACACAAATATATAAAAGGTTTTCAGGGAACTGTTTCTGAATGATAATATTTAGACAGCTTAGTATAGACAAATGAACCACAGAGTGAGCTTAGTGATGTGGAAGACAATCAGAGGTACCAGAGCCACTCATATAATGAAGACATCAAGGATTCATATTGTATAAGGAAATCCAATGCAAAAAAAATGTTTCTGCTACAATGTTACATGTTAATAATTGTTGTGTAGATATTAATATGAAATACATAAAACATCACCAAGTACAGGTAGCGGCTATCTCTCTTTGTCAAAAAAACAGCAGCCACCAACTGAAATACAAATGTGAAAGGATGCCAACAATTCAGGACCTCACTCCAGGTTGTAACCACAACAAATATACACAACATAACCATCTAGTTCTTAGCACACTATATACATTGTGTGAAGATCGCAGATAGGGGCGCTATTCAGCTCCAACACTTCCTGCCTTTTAGCTACAGGAATTCCTCTTTTAATGCTGGCCTCTCGGTGACCGGCAGTCATATCAATCCCTCTTAAAGAAATTACTGCATTCCCTATGTATTTCAGAAAGCATGGTTTTAATATGGACTCTCTCACAGCATTCCCAAACAGCCACTGACCCCAGACAAAAGGATTTCCCTCCCCCAGTTACATCACAGTGGGCTGAACACATTCAAATCCCCTGCCCAGATTAGCATCTCCCAATAATATAAGTGGACAACTGGGGGCTTGGCTTGCCCACTTTAGGGGGTGGACCACTGGGCCGATCCCACATGGCATCAGAGCGGCAAACAGAACAAAGGGCCTGTAATTACCCCAACATCCTGCAGTGACATATTTTGGACAAGAATTGGAATTACATGTCCTTTGACAAAATGGCTTCAGGATCCAAAAGTCCCCTGGTCAGGAAAAAAGATCTTCACTCATTGTAACCAATGTGTTTCAGCTGCGATATTGATGTCATGTAAATTTGTATTCGTACAATGAAGAGACCAATGTACATCTACCTCACTGCCCTAAAACAGAATCGCACCCCCTTCCAATCTACACTCATGAAAGTCCACTATAAGCCCTCTCTGCTACATGAGGGTATTGTCCAAAGGTATCAAAACTTTGAAGATCAGTGCTAAAACTAATCAATGAGACCCTAGATCTAGAGTCCCAGGTGTCACCAATGCCCACACTCAATTAATACAGTTCTTCGTGATAGCTACAAAAAGCCACATAGCAAAGCAGTGGAAAACTAATACACTAAATATAACTGCAGTTAAAAACTAATTTAATTAATTACAGCCACTTTAAATTCCAGCCCTGAAAGTGCAACGTGAGACCAGCAACGGCTGCAAGCTTTAAGAGTTGCGGATTTACGGTGCTATTAAATCAGAACAGGCTGCGAGTTACGGGCTTGAGAGGCAAACCCGTAAACCATCTGTTGCTCGTTGGTTGTGTGGCCTTGAACGTGATCAATTAATCTAACTCGTTGTTATGGGTTTAGATGGAGCCAATGGCAAAAGAGATCATCAGAATTACATCACTGAAAAATGGAGGTGGGATTTGCAAAGTCTTACAGGGTTCAATTACGAGTTACAATCGGAACCACATTCCAGATGTAATGCAATAATGATAAAGTATTTTTTTGCCCGATTTGCGAGCTTGAGAATGTTGTGCTATTAATTCTAAGACCTAATATCACTTTCCCTTTTGATAAAAGTACAGTAGTGTGGTAATATATGCATTTAAAGTGCTTCACCAAACTTGCATGTCCTCTCTAGCACTCGTTGGCTTCTTGGCTCCATTTGCGAGTTACGAGTTTGAACGCCAGTGATCTTGATGCAATTTAATAGCTCAAATGGAATGTAGCGGTTACAGGCTTGAAAGAACAAAGGATTTGCTGCCGCCAAGTTCCACGTTCCATGTCCCGTAGGCTTTTTTCGGCCCTGCTGCCTCTTAACCCGCAAGTCATCTGCTGGTTGCTTTAAGTGGCTAATTTAATAGCCTTAAGTCTTGCGAGCTACGTTACGAGCTCCGAATCATAAAATCGGAGCAATTTAATGGGGCTGATAGTCACCAATGACTGAATCCCACGTATATTAGAAGACTCCATGACATCCTTTTATAAGATTTGGAAGCCTCGGCTAACCACAACTTACTCCCCTAATATATTTTAAAACAAGTAAAATAATATACAGAAATGCAACCAGACGGGAGACTAGATGGATGTTCTGGAGAATGGAATCCCTACGTTCAACTCTGCTGCTTGATTAAAATGATGGCCTGTGGTCCCGCCCCTGGTAACAGCCCCTAGGTCATAGAGATGTAAACCATAAAAACACAATTTCTATCTCAGGTAAGCTTTAAGATGGAGAAAATAAATCATAACGCTAAAGAAGATGATTTATTTATTTTTACAGTTATGAACTTTATTGTTGTTATTTTTATCTTTGTTGTTTTTTTTTGTAAATTTGTAAATTTTTATATTTATTTATTTATTTTTCTTATTTACTAGTTAAAGTGAATTTATACGCTATTACTTAAAACAATTTAATAAGAAAAAAAGAGAACAAAAAGAATATTTGTTATTTCATTATAAAGACAACACTTTGAACTGAATAATTTATTATCAATCACTTTTAGAAATACTTGTTCTTTTCAATGTTATTTTTGATAATTGCAAAATGTATTGTAACTCATTACATTATTCTCTTTTAATGAAACTTAAAAAGTTTAAAAAAACAAAAAACACAATTGCACCAATCTTATTCCCATCTCTTCACACAATATGACACAGTTGCACTTTTGACATTGTAGCAGCCAAGAATCACTAAACCTGCTGTACATTTTCATGCATAAAGACCAAACAGTACAAATTAGTACTATCCACAGTTATCAAGTGGACAAACAAGGATAATTTACTTTATTTTGTTTTCACACAGTTGGCTCTGTTTTTGTGTAGAATTGAATAAAAGGAACAAATTATAGGATTTATTCAAACCAGGAGCTTTGGACTAGTATTAACATGTACTTTCTTGCTTGGCATTGTGTAAACAATCTAGAAAAGTTAGTATGAAGTTTAGATAAAGTGTAAACAGCCACTCTATCTCTTTTCTTGCAAATAGGAGTGAAGGTGTCATTGAAGAATGTCCGGGATTAGGTTAAATCTTTTAGGTAGATATTATTTGCTGACTATGGCCCCACTTGTAAAAGTGTGAAAATCTCACATCTCACATAACATTGCTATTACATGCAGCACATAAAAAACTCAAACTATATGTAGCATCTCACTCCTTTTTGTGCCCATTAGTCTGAAGCACTGATATTATATGACACTCAAAGATCTCGGACCACTCACTCTAGACCAGTGGTTCTCAACCCCACTAGCGCCGTGACCCCTTGATAAAATTTCCCAAGTTGTGGTGGCCCCTAACAGTAAACGTTACACACATACTCAGCATGTCATATCACACACACTCAGCCTGTCACACACACACACTCACCCGGTTACACACATACTCAGCATGTCATATCACACACACTCAGCCTGTCACACACATACTCAGCCTGGCACACACACACACTCATCCTGTCATATGACACACACAGTCAGCCTGTCAGACACACACACTCACCCTGTTACACACATACTCAGCATGTCATACACATACTCAGCCTGTCACACACACTCACCCTGTCACAAAAATACTCAGCATGTCATATCACACACATTCACCCTGCTGGAAATTTGGCAAGGGTATCTGGAGCCATACAGACTGCAGTGCATCCAACAGCTGCTGAGGAGTGAATAGTGGAGGATCTATATGGCTAACATGGCGATCAAGGTGGTCCCACAGGTGCTCAATGGGGTTTAAGTCCGGGAAATTTGGAGGCCATGGAAGTACTTGGAAGTCTTTGTTGTGCTCCTCCAACCGCTCTCTCACAATTCTAGCTGTATGACATGTGACATTGTCATGCTGAAAGAACCTATCTGCTCCTGGCAAGGCATGCATGGTGTACTTGATCTGCAAAGATGTATAGATAACCCAATTTGTTGCGTTCCTTCCAGAGTTATGAGTTATCCCAGACAATGCCAAGGAAACATTCCCCAGACCATAATGCTGCCGCCATCAGCTTGTGTTCTTGGAGGTTGTGTTTGTTCTTGGAGGTTTTGCGTATGACACGCCAATGTCCATCTAGTCGATGGAGCAGAAAACGTGACTCAGAGAAGGCAACCCCTTGCCAATCAGAAGAGGACCAATTTCTGCACTGTTGTGCCAATTGAAGCCGTTTCTGATGATGAACCCTCATCAGCGTGGGTGAAGTGACCAGCCGTTTGCTTTGGAGCACCATATGCAACAGTGTTCACTGTACATGTCTGGTAGAATCTTGGTTCGATTGGGACAGTGAGTTACTCAAATGTAGCATGCCAGTTAGCTCTCACACACCTTTGCGGCGCTCTTTCAGAAATACTGCCACCCTTTGCCCAAAAGTCAGTGATCATCCCCTTTTCAAATTTGGATAAATTGCCTTTTTTCCTCATGCCAGAGATGGTTGATATATTTGTAGAATGCTTACATGTCACCCTATATAGCAAACCAGCTCACGGCACGTTCCATATTTCACTGGCTATGCGTTACTGATGTCAAAAGTAGGCGGCGGTCATAGCAATGTGACTCGACCCTGTATATGGCTGTTTCTCTTCCCATAAACGGAGGATAACGATCTTCAAGCAATAAAGAAAAAGTAATTTTCAATGGGTTGATAAAGGGATGCATTGGCTTCCAACAAGTGTTCATCAACATGGATACACTTGCATACCAGGGCTAAAGAGAGGATCCATGACTATGCTGGATGCATGGAGGGTAAAATATAATTTAACTAATTATTTACAGGTTTAATTTTTATTTTTTTTGGAAAATATATTTTTTATTGTAATTCCTTTTTTTAACAAATTCTTAGGGGTAGAGGGGTCAATATACACCACATGGAGAGGGTGTAGTATTAGGGAACATGAGAGTCATTAGGGAAATCCATGGGGCTATACGGAGTGGAGAGAATCAATCACGATCCCCCCACCATTAACTCCGGGACTTGTTGTTGACTTATAAAATACATATTTAAAGAGAACTGAGATCTATTATTTCAAATCCACTTTACTAGCTGGGAGAGCAGTAGCATCAGTCGACAAAACACAAGCTTTACCAAATTTAAAAAGTGGTAAAACCCTAAAATGTAGTAAGCTGAGTATGGCTAAACTTAGGGAGCTCCTGTCACTACCTCTGGGACTATACCCCTGATAGACTCCTCTACAACCAGTAAAAAACTGGCATCAGTGGCTTGTATTTTACTTCCTTTCATCTGTCCAACCAGTAAAAAACTGGCATCATTGGCTTGTATTTTACTTCCTTTCATCTCTTACACTTCCTTTAACTATGCAGTGATAGATATTTGTCTCCCATGGAAAAAAGTTATTTGCTCTTAATTATTTGATTAATTATTATTGACAGTGGAGAACTGAATATCTGATATATATTTATATTTTTACTTGTTGAAAAACAATGGGAACATATTTTCTTTCTTTTGAGCTTAACCATTTAGATCAAATAATGTATGCATATTATCAATATAAATTGATCAGAAAATAACAAATAACTATCTAGTTTAAGCTCCACTTTTGCTCTTGTCATTAAACTGGCTGATTTGGTACCTATGGATTTGGTACCTATGGATTTATTTGTATTATTTTCTTTACAATGTGGATACAATAACAAATTATAACTACCGTGTCCATAAAGAGACATCGTAGATGCCTAAATATGGTATAAAATATTCTGAAAATTATTAAAAACAATTTCATTTTCACACAGTAAGTATACACTGAAGTTTGTAAATGTACCTATTAATCAGTCTTTATGATCCATCCACCAAACCTTTGCATTATCTCTTTGCTACATTGTTGTCATAGCTTCATTCCTTATTAATTGTATTGGTCTGCTACCTTGTCGTGATGAAGTGGCGTGTTTACCTCAGTGAAGCTGTGAGCCATGTAGGGTTACCCAAGATGGACAGGTCATAGCAGAGAGGTCAGACAAATCACAGTCCACTGGAGAAGGAACTGGCAACCCACTCCAGTATCTTTGTCATGACAACCATATGGATTAGCACAAACAGAAACACAGACAGGTGTGCCTGGAGTGCTGCGTCCATATGGTCACCAAGAGTCGAACATGACTGAATGACTGAACAATGTACACTACAGACCACTATTTTTCATGTGCATGTTTTTCAACTGTATTTTATTATTCTCTTGCAGTTAAATATAATTATATCAGTGAATCAGAGGAACCCACTTGAATTTCAGTAAAATCATGAAACAATGTAAATATTTTGCAAATGAATAATAAAAACAAAAGGGTAAATAAGATGATATCAGTTTTCTAAATCATTATAAAAATGTATGTATAATGCATATAATCGAAGAAGTCACTGTAAATGTAAATGTAACAATTATCTATTCACAAAACTGTACAATAGAATAATAAAGTTCATTTCTAAATACATGTACTGGAATTATTATTAAAAAAATAATTTTATATATATATATATATATATATATATATATATATATCTATATATATATATATATATATATATGTTGAAATTAGTTTTGCTATATTAATTTTAATTTTTTAATTAAACATATTTTATTTAAAAAATTAAATGTTTTCAAATAAAAAAATAATTGCTTTTTGCAATATAAAGTACCTAGTAGAAATGTATAAGAATGTTAAAATATATCTATAAAGAAAAGAAAAGAAGACACAAACCAAATGTAGCATCAATACTTCTTAAGAAATTAATCAAGGTTCATTGTTTGACTTATCCAGTTCTACAGGCTTGTTTGAAATTCTAAATCTTGTGTTATATAATTGGTACAACAGTAAATTATTTACCCGGTCAGAGAAGTGCACTTCTCTCCATGTTGAGTGGACAGACAGTCAGATGCAGTGAGGCATACCATATTCACAGCTAAGAAAAGTCAAGCAGCATAAAACTTTTATTACAGCTGAACATGAAAATATATTTTTTAGCATGGATTTGAAATGACCCTTAAAGCCGACCATGACCATCAAACGGTTCACCCTTTCATATTTGTAGTCAAGACAGTGCTGGCATAGAAACAGATAAGGGACAACATAATATAGACCATTAAAGCTTTAGCTCTGAAGGACAAAATGAACAAACAAACTTTATCTAGTCTTTCCACTTCAAAGCAGCCTGTATAGCATTAAGGTCTGTAATTACCCTTGAGGTATTTCAGTTTTGAAACAACAGTACCAAATTGCACTTTCTGATAATAATGGGAGTCTACAGTTGTGTTTCATCAATTATGTAGCTAGTCGTGTGAGTGACATTTTAACCCTAGCTTTTAAAGGCATGGCAATGCTACAGGAGAAGCTGAACAAAATAAATTATATTAAAAGAAAAGTATTCATTTGAAAATACTAGGATTAAAGGTAATGTGAACAATATCAAACACTCGCTCTATGCTAACTGTACACAAAAAAAAAAAAAAAGAAAACATTGGAATATCCATAAAATGCATTTTATAACCTCTGGTGCTGTAAAGTCTGTTCTTGGATACTAAATTTACAACCTAGCAAGCTAAAATTAGTGGAACTATAAAAAAAACATAATTTGTAGAGCCAACCAATATTTAAAAATGAATAAATGTGACAACAATTAATTGTCTAGACTTGGGTCATTAGAAAAAAATGTATGATGTATATAATGCAATTTATGAAATGAATGTGTATGTAAAGGTGACAGCACTGGCTATTCTCAAACAATGCAAATACAGTTTCATATAATAATAGGAAGTTTCATACAGTTTCACATAATAATAGGAGCAAATTACCCTTAGGGTTTAGTCTCCCTAAGGGTAATAGGGGACTCCAGACGTGGACCCCTTGCTCACTGTGCGTTAGGGAGTTCAGCTGCACCTCACTGACAAGGCCCATAAAGGCCAAAACGCGTCTGTGGTTTGCTGTTTCTCCTGTTCAGGGTAGAATGGCCTGGTATTTCGGGGCTGGGTCACTCTTTTGAGTGGGACCAGACTGATATACTACAGGATATTTCTCCCTGTGAAGGGCACAAGTGAGCTAAAAGAGGTTGCTCTCAGAGTGGCGTATCATGGCCATAGAACTCACCTATTAAGGTTGGTTCGTTCTCTGATGAGCACCTGACTTAGTTTTTCTAATAATAGGAATAAAATATTTTATAAATTCAAACTCAAGAAGATGTATATAATGCTTTTTATGACAGGATATTGCATTGTTTTGGATTATAATGGATTTGTGTAATCATGTTTTTGGAACCTGGAAAAGTATCCTATATGTAAACATTGGAAGCTAATTTAGTTTGGGATATGGAATGTGCTTTTAAACAAAAGATGCAACTGAATTGGCTGCTATTAAAATTATGTAAAAGAAAAAACATTAGTTTTTCTATTACATTGCACAACTTCTTACGCAATATGCATTTGTGTTTTTTTTATAGTGCAATGTCTAGAGTTGGGTCAAAAAAACACTGACCCTAAACACATTTATTTTCATAACTGTTAAATATATATATACTAGCGACTTGCCCGTCAAAAATGACGGCAATAAATTGAAGCCTGGCAATGGTGTTTGTCACACACTGCGAGCCTCTCCCCCCTCTACTTTATTGGCCTCGCGATGAGCGCCTTTGGAGCTAATCACGGGCCTCGCAATGAGCGCCTTCGGCGCTCATTGCGAGCCTCTCTACCCCTCTACTTGACGGGAGGGGCTCATTGCGAACCTCTCCCCCCTCTACTTTACTGGCCTTGCGATAAGCTCCTTCAGCGCTCATCTCGGGCCTTGCAATGAGTGGCTTTGGAACTCATTGTGAGCCTCTCCCGCCCTCTACTTCCTCTCCCCCCCCTGTGTCTCTTCCCCCTCTCCCTCCCCTGTGTCTCTTTCCCCCCTCTCCCTCCCCTGTGTCTCTTTCCCCCTCTCCCTTCCTTGTTTCTCCTTCCCCCTCTCCCTCCCATGTGTCTCTTTCCCCCCTCTCCCTTCCTTGTTTCTCCTTCCCCCTCTCCCTCCCCTGTGTCTCTTCCCCCTCTCCCACTCCTGTGTCTTTCTCCCTCCCCTGTGTCTCTTCACCCCGTCTCCCTCCCCTGTGTCTCTTCACCCCGTCTCCCTCCCCTGTGTCTCTGCCCCCCTCATCCCTCCTCTGTGTCTCTCCACCCCCTGACCCTCATCTTTTCCCCCCTCCGCTGTGTCTCCTCCCCCATGTCTATTCCTCCCCTCCTCTCCCTCCCGTTTCTCTTCCTCCCCTACCGTTTCTCTTCCTCCCCTCCTCTCCATCCCCTGTGTCTCTTTTCCCCCTCCTCTCCCTCCCCTGTGTTTCTCTTCCCCCTCCTCTTCTCGCTCCCCTGTGCCTCTCTTCCCCCTTCCCTGTGTCTCTCTTCCCCTCCCCTGTATCTCACTTCCCCTGTCCCCCGTGTCTCTCTTCCCCTCCCCTGTATCTCACTTCCCCTGTCCCCTGTGTCTCTTTTCCCCTCCCCTGTATCTCACTTCCCCTGTCCCCTGTGTCTCTCTTCCCCTCCCCTGTATCTCACTTCCCCTGTGTCTCTCTTCCCCCTCCTCTCGTGTCTCTATTCCCCTCTCCTCTCGTGTCTCTATTCCCCTCCTCCTCTCCCTCATGTATCTCTTCCCCTGCTTCTCCCCTCCTTGTCACTCTTCCCCGTGTCTCTCTCCCTCACCTCATTGCTGTAGATGCGCGCGCGCGCACGCTTATGTGACGTCTTTGCGTGCGCGCGCACGCTTGTCTGCCCGGCTACCCGCGCACGCGACGTCTTCGCGTGTGCGTGCGCGCACGCTTGCCGGCTACCCATGCACGCCTGCAGTAGGGCTGATGGGAGCCATGGTGAAACTGCGAGTTGTCGTCAGTTGCGGCCCTTCCTTTGCGAGGGCCGCAAAGCGTGACGACAACTCGCAGTAAGACAATTATAATATGTGATATATATATATATATATATATATATATATATATAAAGCATAACATTTATATTGTTAAAACATACACCCATACTTTAATCCAATAGGAACAAAACAATTGGGTCCCACAAACTATGATGAAAAAGTCTATGTTTTATCACCCTGTAACAATCTGCTATTCTTATGGGGCTTGGGAAGGCTTAGTAGAGTCTTAGTATCGTTTGAGTTTGTTTGGAATCCCCTCTGTAAGCCAGCAGGACCTTAGCCAGACACTCCCCAGTAACCTCTGCCTTTTTTCAGCAGCAAGAATACAGCTAGAAAATAACTCAAGGAAGCACACCCTACACTACAGTGCCTTGCAAAAGTTTTCATCCCCTTAACTTTTTACCTATTTTGTTACATTACAGCCTTAAGTTCAATGTTTTGTTAGTCTGAATTTTATGTGAACACAATAGTCTAAGTTGGTGAAGTGAAATGAGAAAAATATATACATAAAACTATTTTTTAGAAATAGAAAACAGAAAATTGGCATGTGTGTATATATTCACCCCCTTTGTTATGAAGCCCATAAAAAGATCTGGTGCAACCAATTCCCTTCAGAAGTCACATAATTAGTGAAATGATGTCCACCTGTGTGCAATCTAAGTGTCACATGATCTGTCATTACATATACACATCTTTTTTGAAAGGCCCCAGAGGCTGCCACACCTAAGCAAGAGGCACCACTAACCAAACACTGCCATGAAGACCAAGGAACTCTCCAAACAAGTAAGGGACAATGTTGTTGAGAAGTACAAGTCAGGGTTAGGTTATAAAAAACTATCCAAATCTTTAATGATCCCCAGGAGCACCATCAAATCTATCATAACCAACTCCATGCTCCATACAGTTGGGCTTTATGGCAGTGGCCAGAAGAAAGCCATTACTTTCAGCAAAAAACTAAATGGCACGTTTTGAGTTTGGGAAAAGGCATGTGGGAGATTCCCAAAATGTATGGAGGAAGGTGCTCTGGTCTGATGAGACTAAAATTGAACTTTTTGGCCATCAAAGAAAACGCTGTCTGGCAAAAACCCATCACATCACCAACCAACATAAAGAAATCTGTGTTAACAGATCCATAAGTACTAAATTTCATTCATACATATTACTAAATCAAACAACGTATTGAGATCCTTGAAGCATGTATACAGGTCTTTGAAGATACTTTAAATCCATATCACATTTAATGTTAACTAACAGACTCCAGTGTTACAGTAATCTTGCAGTGTCCCTAATATGTGTTTCCACAATCCAGTATTGTGTATTATACATTTATTACTCATGCATAATTCTCAACATTACTCTTGTATTTTCTTAAAATGTATTTAGATGTGATTCAATATATTATTAATATCATATAAATTGAAGTAAATGATGTACCCTTTTTAATCCATAACTTATTTTAATTTCTAGCCTTATGTCTATTTCTACCAACCATTTATCAATTCAATGGAGATTTATTCATCCATGATTAATCCCCATTAAAGAGGATCAAAATATTAACTGATAATTAGCTATAAGGGACATTGTGGTATAGTTTTATAACTATTAAGGCTCATTGTATTTGATTTTAGGTGTACTTTTAGTAATTTTGTCACTAGTGCAGTGCCATTATAGCAACCTGCTATGCTAGCAGTCAGTATTAAATGAATGCAGAGAATGTAAAGCCTTCCTTCAGACCAAGTGGACCAAAACTTTTTAATCTAAATATACAAGCTTCTCTTTGCAAAAGTTTCCTTTGAAAATCATTTCTTTTGATTCTGATGCAAATTAGGTTAAGTCTTTAGATTAAGTGGGAGTTCAGTGGGAGATAACACTAATAAGAGGTGTTTATGGCAAGCATTCTATGAGGTGGGATACATTTCAATGATTGGATAACGGAGGCAGAAAAAGTTTTTTCCAAAGATAACACACTAGCCTTACAAACAGAACCTTCTTTATGCCTACAATTTGAAAATATTACTAGACTCCATAAAACCACAAATTAGGACTTGGTGGGAGGTCACTACCCTTCACAGAAACCTTTGAAATAAATTAGTACCAAGAGGGTTATGAATTATATTATCCTCCCTCCTTATTTGGTAAAAACTGAGCTTTTGAAAGATCCTAAACAGGTTAACTCCCTCGAGGAATTCAAGGATTTGGAGACCAAGTTAAACCAAAATATAGAAAAGATTAAAGAAGATATTAAGGAAAAATATTTTCAATCTTGCAAGGTGCTTTGGAGAAAGCGCTATGAACACTGGATTCTAAGCTCAAAGACAAGGCCCTCCTTTTTTGTAATGTGTTAATATTGTTTTGCCTTTATCACAATGCATGTATAGAATATGTTGGCACATTACAAATAAATGATGATAATAATGATTCCTCATAGTCAGAATCTTCAGATAGTGAGACCCAAATAGGAGGGGATGGTTCACAGCCTAATAGATTTTTTAGACAGATATCGGAGAGACAGACAAACATGGGGCTAATAATAGAAAAGGAGCAAAAATGAAAGGATGTTAGAAATACGCCATTACATTTTTTAAATTGAATTACAAGATGCTCATATATCTGTATTATCTGGAAGTTTGTCATTTCACCTCTCTAGTAAATGTGATGTTTTTGAGTGGATAAAAGACTGTATCTCTTTGGACAAAAGCTGGCCCTACATAAACATTTTGGGCCCTATTAAATTCCAGCCTCGTAAATAAGAGGCTTCTACTTAAGCCCTACGTACAGCAAAGTACATATACGCAGCAGGGCCGTACATATCAACACTGTGTAATTGTACATGAGAAGTGACAGCCTGCGATATGATATTGCAGGCTCCCGCACCTCAAAAAGTAGTGCAGTGATCCTAAACGGGACCTCCGCGGCAGTACCCCACATAAGCCCTGCCATGGGGGGTACTCCAACTACCCCCGGCACCTAAAATTAACCCCCCCTCTATGCGGAGGTCCCCAACAGGACCCCCGAAGTGTCCTCACATTAACACCTTGCTGCAGGGGTCCATAGGGAACCCCGCAGCCCCCACACATTAACCCCTTGCAGCAGGGGTCCCCGATCAGCACCGATCAGGCCCCCGCTGCATTTAATACTTTTAAATTCCCCGCCGCGGCTCTTTAAAGGGCCCGCAGCACTCTATTACGCAATCCCGGCGGCGGCACCTAAAATTAACCCCCCTTTATGCTGGGGGTCCCCATCGGGACCTCCAAGTGTCCCCACATTAACCCCTCGCAGCGGGGGTCCCCGATCTGCATAGATCAGGCCCCCTGCTGCATTTAAAGTTTTAAATTCCCCGCCGCTGCTCCTTAAAGGGGCCGCAGCACACAAATTGCCAATCCTGGCCGGGGCCCAAAAAATTAACCCCCTTCTATGCTGGGGGTCCCCATCAGGACCCCCGAAGTGTCCCCACATAAACCCCTTGCTGCAGGGGTCCATAGGGACCCCCGCAGCCCCCCCACATTAACCCCCTGCAGCGGCGGTCCCCTATCGGCACCGATCGTGACCCTGCTGTATTTCAATTTTAAATTTCCCGCCTCGCGGGTCCTTAAAGGACAGTAAAGGTCCTGAAAGGACTGGCACTAAAAATATTAACCCCAGGCAACTATAATTAACCCTATAATTCATGGGGGTCAATACAGACCCCCATTAGCACTTAATTAACCCAGTCACTCATGAAGGTCAATACAGACCCCCATAAGCACTTAATTAACCCTATAACTCATGAAGGTCAATACAGACCCCCATAAGCACTTAATTAACCCCGTCACTCATGAAGGTCAATACAGACCCCCATAAGCACTTAATTCACCCTATAACTCATGAAGGTCAATACAGACCCCCATAAGGCCTTAATTTACCCTATAACTCATGAAGGTCAATACAGACCCCATAAGGCCTTAGTTAACCCTATAATAAAGAAACCTACAGTGCAGAAAAAAAAACCTACAGTACAGAAAAAAACAAATACATTACAACCCCCCCCACTACAGAAAATAAAAAAATTACACACCTGAAAAGGAAAGACAAACTTACACAATACAATACATACAATACATTACATTGCATACAATATATTACATATAATACATTACATTACATATAATTAGTGATGTCCCAAACAGTTCGCCGGAGAACTATTCGCGGCGATTTTCGCATGTTCGCGTTCGCAACGAACGGCAAATATATGCGCTTTTCGGTCCGCCCCCTATTCTTTATCATTGAGGAAACTTTGACCCTGCACCTTACAGTCAGCAGACACATTCCAGCCAATCAGCAGCATCCCTTCCAGAGCCTTCCATCTGTATGACAGCCTCCATTTTAGAATAATTCTGTAGCTGCATTCGTTGAGAGAGAAGATATATTCTACCTGCTCTTGATTTAATAGGGAAATAGATAGCCAGGCTGTGAATTTAGCTTTAACTACACACCTGAAGGACTCCTTTGATATCTGCTGCAAGGACAGCAACCCAAAAATCCCATTTTAGGGCTAGAACATCATTTATTTTATTTTATTATTTTTTTCTGCTGATTTAATAGGGAAATAAATAGCCAGGCTGTGTATTTAGCTTTAACTACACACCCGAAGGACTCCTTTGATATCTGCTGCAAGGACAGCAACCCAAAAAGCCCATTTTAGGGCTAGAACATCATTTATTTTATTTTATTATTTTTTTCTGCTGATTTAATAGGGAAATAGATAGCCAGGCTGTGTATTTAGCTTTAACTACACACCTGAAGGACTCCTTTGATATCTGCTGCAAGGACCCAAAAAGCCCTTTTTATTTTATTTTATAATTTTTTTCTGTGTAATCTAATTGCATATGCCTGCCTGCTAGCGTGTGTGTGAGGCCTTTTGCATCTAGTCTGCCAACTTTTGCCAGTTCACAGTGACACTCATATCTGGTGTCACTGTAGTGTGCAGTGAAATAAAACAACCCTTTTTTTTACTGTAATCGATTGAATATCAGTAGACTGCCTACAGGCGTGTGTGTGAGGCCTATTGCATCTAGTCTGCCAACTTTTGCCAGTGCACAGTGACACTCATATCTAGTGCAACCATAGTGTGCAGTGAAATAAAACAACCCTTTTTTTTACTGTAATCGATTGAATATCAGAAGCCTGCCTAAAGGCGTGTGTGTGAGGCCTATTGCATCTAGTCTGCCAACTTTTGCTAGTGCACAGTGACACTTATATCTAGTGCAACTGTCAGGGGTTTTACCTATTAAATATATAAATGAGTATACTCCTATATATATATATACCATTTCATTATATATTTCTGATTAAATATATCCTCTTAATATTTTAATTAATACACATATAGAAATTCCTCAAACATAACAGTGTTTGATATCATCGGATAGGAAATATCTTAAACTTTTCATATCTATGTGTTATGTTATACCTATATTGCACATCATCATTTTATTTTGAGTTTTTCATTTTATACACATATTCCATTTTTTCTGAGCTTCACTAAGTGTCTACATTGTAATGAGAATGTAAACAGTGAAACCACCAAAAGGCTAGTCATTAGTATTCATACTAGATTCTTTTGATCCTCAAATGTCATGAAATAGTCACACCTCAAATTGGAGACGAGAGATCCACCATTTGGCTCTGATAATGACAATACTTGTTTGACTGTGCATTTGATATTCATGTATTCCCACTTAACACAATAGTGAGAAATAATTCCAGGATGTGATTAAAGTGATATTTAGATAAGAATGGCTATTTAAAATAGGCTAGAAAGAGGAGAAAAGAAAGAAAAAGACAGAGAAAAGAGGAGAGAGGCTGAGAGACAGATGCAAGACATTGAGAAAGAGAGGACCTATTTTTGATTCCTAATATATTTAATTTTTCATATAATAATCGATTTGGGATTATCCAGGCTGACTCTACGTGATATTGGGTTGATTCTGGTATCTGGTAATGTATAGATTTAATTTCAAACTTCTGTGATATAAAAGATAAATTGATCTTATTTCTTCCTCTAAATCAATTATATCACAGAAGCTACCAATATATCTACTGTAGGTATTATTCAAATTGTGATATATTTTCCTTTGTCCCAATAGTATTTTTGTTATTCAATATATGGTTATTATTATAGCATCTCCCCATTATTAGTTATATAGGTCTATTGGGGTATATTATATATTCTGCCAACAATATTATTGTGATTTACCATATTAATAAGATTGATTAACGGGTTTATTATAAATAGCTAAAATAAGAAATATTGATTAACAGTAATTTATTGTTACTTTCTATTACCCTAGAAGATTTTGTTGATAAAGAAATTAGAAGGTTTTTCTTGTTTTATTAACATTTTATCGTATTATATTGCAATAGACTTAATTGGGTTATTGACATCTGTGAATTATATAGTACTGTTTAGAACTTTTTATTACTCTAGAATTCGATTGTGATATTGATGATAATAAACGCTGTTTTGTTTAAAAGCTATACTTTCCTATAAATTGACGTTATAATCGGACAATAAGTTAAATTGACTATTTCAAATATCATTTTACTATAAATACCACGACACAACCATAGTGTGCAGTGAAATAAAACAACCCTTTTTTTACTGTAATCGATTTAATATCAGAAGCCTGCCTAAAGGCGTGTGTGTGAGGCCTATTGCATCTAGTCTTCCAACTTTTGCCAGTGGGCAGTGACACTCATATCTGGTGTCACAGTAGCTTGCACGCATAGTACCACTAATTGTAAAAAAAAAAATGACAGGCAGAGGCAGGCCACCCCGCAGGCCGTCGTGGCCGTGCTGCTGTGATTCCCTTTGGCCCTAGAATAATTCCCAGTTTTCAGAGGCAACGTACCCTGAACTTGAACAGTTCTGAGGACATGGTTGACTGGCTAACACAGGACACCCAATCTTCTACAGCTTCCGCTCAGAACCTAGACGCACCATCCTCCTCCAGCTTAGCACCTCTCCAGTTACCACTCGCCCGCCTGCCGCCACCACCAACACTAGCACCACAGCCGCTTCACTTGATCCATCAGCAGAGTTATTTACAGATCCGTTGGAAGAAATGAGTGATGCACAAACATTAGTGCCAGAGGATGTAGATAACAGGGATATGTCCCAGTCAGGCAGCATTACACACATGGACGTACGGTCTGATGATGATGATGATGTTGTACCCGGTGTCTGTCAAGGACATGTTTGAGCGTAAGAAGCCAATGTCACAAAGTCACCCCCTTGCCCGGCAACTGACAGCTGGCTTGTCTGAACTCTTAGCCCGCCAGCTTTTACCATACAAGCTGGTGGAGTCTGAGGCGTTCAAAAAATTTGTAGCTATTGGTACACCGCAGTGGAAGGTACCCGGCCGAAATTTATTTGCACAAAAGGTAATCCCCAACCTGTACTCGATTGTGCAAAAGGAAGTAATGGCATCTCTGGCACACAGTGTTGGGGCAAGGGTCCATCTGACCACGGATACCTGGTCTGTAAAGCATGGTCAGGGCAGGTATATCACCTACACTGCGCATTGGGTAAACCTGGTGACGACTGCCAAGCATGGAATACGTGGCTCTGCAGAGGAGTTGGTGACACCGCCACGACTTGCAGGCAGGCCTGCTGCCACCTCCTCAACTCCTTCTACTCCATCCTCTTCCATAACCTCCTCGGCTGAGTCCTCTTCTGCTGCTGCTATGTCTTGCTCCACATCAACGGCACCCCCCCCAGCTCCACAGGTACTTTTCCACATCCCGGATACAGCAGAGAGTCACACCGGACCAGCACTCCTGTCCGCCCTGAACGCACAGGTGGGTCAGTGGCTGACTCCGCACCAACTGGAGATCGGCAATGTGGTTTGTGACAACGGAAGAAATTTGTTGGCGGGATTGAATTTGGGCAAGTTGACACATGTGCCGTGCATGGCACATGTGTGTAATATGATTGTACAACGCTTTGTGCATAAGCACCCAGGCTTACAGGACGTCCTGAAGCAGGCCAGGAAGGTGTGTGCCCATTTCAGGTGTTCCTACACCTACGCCATGGCGCACTTTACAGATATCCAGGGGCGAAACAACATGCCAGTGAGGCTCTTGATTTTAGACAGCCCGACACGTTGGAATTCAACACTCATAATGTTCGACCTCCTGCTCCAACAAGAAAAGGCAGTTAACAAGTATTTGTATGACCTGGGTGCTAGGACAGTTTCTGCGAAGCTGGGGATTTTTTTTGCCACGTTACTGGAAGCTCATGCGCAATGCCTGTAGTCTTATGCGTCCTTTTGAGGAGTTGACAAACCTGGTCAGTCGCACCCAGGGCACTATCAGCGACATCAAACCATTTGTTTTTTTCCTGGAGCGTGCCCTGCGAAGAGTGCTGGATCAGGCCGTAGATGAGCTTAAAGAGGAAGAGTTGTGGTCACCATCACCACCAGAAACAGCCTTATCAGCATCGCTTGCTGGACCTTCGGCAACGCTGGAAGAGGATTGTGAGGAAGAGGAGTGAGAGGAGGAATGTGGCTTTGAGGAGGAGGAGGAAGACCAAGCACAACAGGCATCCCAGGGTGCTCATTGTCACGTATCTGGTAACAGTGGTGTTGTACGTGGCTTGGGGGAAGAACATACCTTCAGTGAGATCACTGAGGACGAGGAACGGGACATGACTAGCTCGGCATCCAACCTTGTGCAAATGGGGTCTTTTATGCTGTTGTGCCTGTTGAGGGACCCTCGTATAAAAAGGATGAAGGAGAACGACCTGTACTGGGTGTCCACGCTACTAGATCCCCGGTATAAGCAGAAAGTGCCTGAAATGTTAGCGAATTACCACAAGTCGGAAAAATTAAAAAGTATGCTTTACATAGCGTTTAAGGGTGATGTCACAGCACAAAGGCAATCTAACAGCGGAAGAGGTGAACATAATCCTCCTCCTCCCACGACCACGCCGGCAAGGAGAGAACGCTTTACTGACGTGTTGAGCTTTTTAAGTCCTATGCATCGCCACAGCCCTTCGGGGTCCACCCTCAGAGAACGACTCGACCGTCAGGTAACAGACTACCTCGGCATAACTACAGATATTGACACTATGAGCAGCGATGAACCCCTTGACTACTGGGTGTGCACGCTTGCCCTGTGGCCTGAGCTATCCCAATTTGCCATAGAACTTCTGTCCTGCCCCGCTTCAAGTGTCCTGTCAGAAAGGACCTTCAGTGCAGCAGGAGGTTTTGTCACTGATAAGAGAAGTCGCCTAGGTCAAAAAAGTCTAGATTACCTCACCTTTATTAAGATGAATGAGGGATGGATCCCGAAGGGACTGACAGTGGGCGATACATTCGATTAAAAAAGGCCTGATAGATGAGATGCCTTGAGCTAATAATGGCCCACACGCTGCTGTATTTTATCCCTGAATGCCGGATGACTTGCGTGACTTATCCGCCACCAACTAGGGTTCAAGACGCAATGTTTTAGGGCACTTTCTGCCTGGCAAACTCACATAAATTTTTCTGGTCGCTGCAACAATACCTAATTTTTGCATTTAAATTATTTTATTTTAGAAGGCGTACAGCATGTAATGAAAAATAAAGCATTTTTGAACAGTCTTGCATAACAGTTGTGCAAAAATACATATTTACAATAGAGACATTTTGTGAAAGTTAGCTGGCTATTCCTTCTAATTTTTACTTTTTAGGTTGATAATTTTTCTTATTTTTTACTGTGATTGCAATTTAAGAGATACATAAAACATGGTAAAACAGACAATAGTAAAGAGTATATCTGCAGGGAACACCGAAGTCCTATTAGCTATCATCCCTCCAGCAGTATTAGCTTATTATTTACAATATCTAACCTGGGCAATCACCCTTGGGTTACCCTAGGGCAGGCTTCAGTAAGCGACCTCTCCTTTCCTGGGATGATTTTGCCGCCGGTTGCTTCTGAAGGGTCTCCTCCAGGGCTCCCCCACTCCGGTCCTTCGCCCAGTGTCGCTTCAACCAGTAACAAATGTTTTATATTTGTAAAGCGACCCAATGATCACCCTTGATAGAGGTTTATCTTTACAAATTTTGGAGAAACAATTTAAGATGGGTGTCCCCTGTTTCTGGGTCAGGGAGTGTGTGAAATGCCTCAGCCTACAGTAATTGTAATGTTCTGACAGCGGTAGCTCATGCCTGTCCCTCAGTTCCTCATAGGTGAGCATCTGGCCCTTTACTAACCAGTCTTCCAGTCTATCTAGTTTCTTTGACCTCCACCAGTGTTGTGATGTTGTGCTCATGTGTTTCGGGGCGAGGGTGGTCAAGAATTGGGGTCATTTCGGTGGATCCAGGGAACAAACCTGTGTGTTTCTTGGCCCATTTCCAGTATGATAGTGAGTGTCTGATTAGGGGGTTTGGCGAGTTATTAAGGCTCTGAGGCAATTCTGATAGCCAAGCCACCTTGTCCCAGGTTAAGGGCCTTAAAGTGTGGTTTTCTAAATACACACAGGCCGGTTGATGACATAAAGAATGTGCAATTGGGAGGAAAGATAGGTGACGGAACAGGTATTAAACTGATAGGAATGAATAGTACAACTTAACACACCACTCCTATCTGGTGGCACCTTAGATTGCATGTGCAGTGCCCCAAATTCGAAGTAGGAGGTCCGACCAAGCATCTTTTTCCATCTCCCTGTTCCAAAAATCCATGCCATATACACGTCCCCTAATAGTGGACGTAACAGGGATTAAACCGATAGGAATAGTACTACTTAACAGTACACACCTTATAATAACGCAGGCAGAGGCAACGCGTATAATCTTCCATGCTGTGCAGTGGAAGCCCCCAGACTCTGACCTGTGTATAATATTCCATGCTGGGCAGTGGAAGCCCCCAGACTCTGACCTGTGTATAATATTCCATGCTGGGCAGTGGAAGCCCCCAGACTCTGACCTGTGTATAATATTCCATGCTAGGCAGTGGAAGCCCCCAGACTCTGACCTGTGTATAATATTCCATGCTGGGCAGTGGAAGCCCCCAGACTCTGACCTGTGTATAATCTTCCATGATGGGCAGTGGAAGCCCCCAGACTCTGACCTGTGTATAATCTTCCATGCTGGGCAGTGGAAGCCCCCAGACTCTGGGAGTCTGAAGAAGAGGAGTCAGAGGAGGAAGGTGGCTTTGAGGAGGTGGAAGACCAAACACAGCAGGAGTCCCAGGAGGCTTGTTGTCCCCTTTCGGGGACCCTTGGTGACTGGGTGGAGGAAGAGACCTTCAATGACATCAGTGAGGACAAGGAACGGGACATGGCTGGCTTGGTATCCAACCTTGTGCAAATGAGGAGTTTGTGGTTGCGGTTGTTTGCGGTGCATTAAACGGGGAGATTGGTCTGTTACTGTGAAGCGGGTGTAACCCTTATACTACCTGATCGATACAACATCATACCTGATGTTTTAAAGCATGTTATTGCAAACAATTTAGGAATGTTAGGTGATTTATGCCCTTTATGGCTTAAAACCAGACTCTGCATCAACTATGTAATTTTCCGTGGGAGTTTTGCCATGGGTCCCCCTCCGGCATGCCACAGTCCAGGTGTTAGTCCCATTGAAACAACTTTCCCATCACTATTGTGGCCAGAAAGAGTCCCTGTGGGTTTTGAAATTCGCCTGCCCATTGAAGTTTGCAGATGTTCGTCCGTTCGCGAACATTTGATGGAATTTGTGTCCGCTATTTGCGAACCGAAAATTTGATGTTCGCGACATCACTACATATAATATACTAGCGACTTGCCCGTCAAAAAATGACGGCAATGTGATGTATATGTTTGTCAAGTTGTTTAGTTATTAACATATATTTTTGACACTTGTAAGTATTTTAATATGAACGTGTATTTTTGTAAAATGTTGATGTAATGGTTTTTTAAAATGTAATTTGTATCTGAAGAATTGTTAACTTTAATATACATTGAATGAATAGGAAAGCAAAAAGTAAAAAGCATTCTTGAAACGTTGCGAATTTTAACATGAAGTTTAAAATATATGTAAGCAATAACCTTCAAAGTATATATTTTGAAACTTGAACTTTATTTTTTATGTAAGTTTAGAAGTTGAGAAAACATTGATATAATTTTGAACATTATAAACAGCAACATAGTGAATACATTTTGTAACCTAATTTTTTATTAAAAGTATTAACATTTGAATGTAAAAACAATTGACCTTTAAATTAATCAGTATTAACATGAAATTTCTATCACAATAATTGTTAACTTGAATATACATTGAATGTAGAGGAAGGCATACAGTAAAACTCTCCTTAAAACGTACGTAATTAAAGTAATTCATTACTGAGCACATAAAGTGGCGATAAACATTAATGTAGTTAGTAATGTTAAGATAACAGACAATATTTACATTGTGACTTAAAAGGTGCTTGACCTCTTAACATCCACTTTGTAATCTGTTGAATGAAATAACTTTAAAATATATATTTTAAACTTGTAACATTAGAAACATTAACATAGTGACTTAACATTTTAACATAATTTTTACTAAAAATGCAAGGCAAGTATTTTGTGAGGCGAATCATTCATAAACAGTACTTTCATTAATTATGACTGAATTAAACAACCAATTGTTATGTATTTTGGAATGCTTTTAAAAAATGTTGGCATCTTTAATTTGTATCCTGCAAAGTTATAGTACTTCATAGTAGACAATGTTTTTAGTAAAAATACGTCCATCTTCTAATAAATCACCTTGACTTTCATTGTTTTCAATGTAAACTTTAATAGCCTTTGGATTTTTGCACCGTGACAACGCAACGTACAATTGACCATGTGCAAAAACTGGTTCTTCCAAGTAAATACCCACAGATTTGAAAGTTTGACCTTGTGATTTATTAATGGTCATGGCAAATGCCATAATAATGGGAAATTGTCTTCTTTGAAGTATAAAAGGGAGACTACTTTCACTTGGTGCTAAATCTATTCTTGGTATGAAAACTCTCTCTCCTTTATGGGTCCCAGTTAAAATTTCAGCATCTATAAAATGGTCCTTTAATTGTTGAACAATTAATCTTGTGCCATTGCATAGGCCTTTTTTTGGGTTCATATTTCGCAGTAACATGATAATTGCACCTTTCTTTAGCTGCAAAATATGTGGTGGCATTCCAGAAGGAGTTAAAGAGTTAATGAATTCAGTTGAAAAGTTTGCCTGACTTTCATTGTCATCAGCAAGTACAGAATCAGCACTGTGATAATTTCTTTGTGGTGCATTAATTTTTTTTAAGATTTCATTATTGAGTATTAATGCATCTTTATTTTTACACGTCAGTATAACTTGGTTGGCAAGCTCAGAATATTCTTCGTTATTTATGCTCCCTTCAAATATAGCCGATATAATATCTTGTTGACAAATCATATGAGGTGGGATCTCTACAGTGTCGTCAGGTAAATGTAGTATTTTTTCTGTTCTTCCTTCTCCAATTTTAATAAGCCAATCATTGAAATCAGTTTGGCCTTCTGATCTCATATTTTGTTGCAGTTGAAGATGGGTAAAATGTTTCCATACTGTACTTGACTTTATACATATTTCAATAATGTCTGTTCGATTTCCATGTACAACGACAGGTAATGTTTGTCTAAAATCGCCACCCAACAAAATTACCTTTCCACCAAATGGAAAAATATTATCCATGACTTCACGAAGCAAACGGTCAATACATTGGAGGGCATAGCATGACATCATTGTGGCCTCATCTATTATAATTAATTTACATTTCTTCAATTTCTTTGCTTGTAAGGATGTCATGCGAATTTCTGACACTGAATTTTCCAAAATAGGCACTGGCAGTTTGAATCCACTATGAACAGTTCTTCCACCTTCTAATAAAAGTGCAGCAATTCCAGTAGTGGCAAACGCCATTGCTATTTGTCCTTGTGCTCGTACTGAACTCATTAATAAATTGTACAAATATGTTTTCCCTGATCCGCCAGGTCCATCAAGATAGAAATAACGCTCTGTCACCATGTCATCATCTATAGCATTTTTAATGGCATGAAATGCTTGCAATTGTAGTGTATTTAAAGTTGCAAGTCTTTCTTCTGTTCTTTCTGCTTGTAGTTGAATGTCATAGTCTTCAAAGTTAATGTCATCTATTAGACCTGGATCAGGCAAATTAAAACTTGCACAACTTAATCCATGAGTTAAAAAGACTTCTTGAATTTCCATTAAGGCTTTTAAGTGTGCAATGGGTTCATTGTATCGTCGCATAAAGTCTTCAGCCATATTACTTTTAAAAGTCTCCCACAAAGCTAATGCATTTGGAGCATTTGAGAAGATACAAATAAAAGCAAATTGTTCTCTCATCTGTCGTGGCATTTGACATTGTGCTGCTTCTTCTAAACATCTTTCCCACTCTGTATCATCAGCGAGTAAGTTTCTATTTCTTGCAGCTAAATGGAAGGATTCATATACAATGTCATTAACAGTTCTTAATTGTTCAAAACTTTGTGCTCCTGGAACATTTAAAAGTAATATCCGTAAGCAAAATCGTTCAACATCTCTTGGACTGACTGTGTAAATTCGTGGAATTATTTTATTGCCTCTGGTTTTTCTTGCTCTCCATAATCCATTCACAAAAACATAGTGATATGGAATTTCAATATATAAGTATTGTGTTGCTTGAGCATCAGTGGAATTTAATGCAAACCATGCAGTTAGTGTAGTGTGACGATGTTCACTTTGGGCCAATGCATTCATTTCATTTCCAGAATGGAAATAGACTAAATGTCGTTGTGGCAAATGTACTGCTAACCTATATACTGCATGTGATCTATCATGCATTTCAAATTTTAAAAGCCGCCACATAGCTTCTGGCGCACTGACATAGCGAGCATCTACATGAGATGCAAGTTCATCATGTACTAACTCACTACTTTCAGGGTTGTCTGCACTTTTGACGACTACAGTAGCTGCATCGTAACCTTTGTAAATATATTTGTAGACATATTTAATGGATTTGATGGAAGTGCAGGCTTCTACGTTGATGTGGGCGTTGTACTTCATGAGTAAATGTGGATTGTAGGGTACTACATATCTATTGTCCACTTTTTTTCCACGAATAATGGCACTATCTCCTTCTCTTCTTTTATAAAGTGGATATCCATCACAATTTGCATATGTTTTGTCTATATAATCTTTTGGAAAATCTTTTGAACATTGATTATTTTCCATACATGGTGATTGTGGATTAAGGTCTCCACAGGGTCCATGAATCATGCGATGAGTAACAATCTCATATAGTCTACCATATAGTTCTGGATCCGGAAGTTCAGCAACTATGACTGCATCCACTTTGTCCGAAGTATCTAATTTATCTTTCTCTTGAAGTATTATGAGAAGATGTGCATGTGGAAGGCCTCTTTTTTGAAATTCAATGGTATATACATAAGCAAGACATTTGCCAAATAACTGATTTATAGTGAAGTCACGTATTAATTCATTTAATTTTATCTTAAAAACTCTGGCTACTAAATCTGGTCGATCTGAAGCACTTTGTCCAAGAAGTAGATTTTGATTAATTTCTGGCCATTGTGGATTACATGTAAATGTCACAAATAAATCTGGTTTTCCAAATTTTGTCACAATAGCCATAGCATCATTGTATCTTTCTCTCATATTTCGAGGAGATCCTTGAAAGGAAGATGGTAAAATGATGGCTTTGCCAGCTGTCATGTCTCTGCTTGTAGCCACGTCAGCAACATAGTCCATGAGTCCACAATATTGTTCTACACGTAGTTTATCTTGTTGATATTTTATAAAGTTTAAATTATTTGCCTCAACTTGCAAATATGAATCAATAATCCATTGTTGTGTTAGTTTCCCACCACATAAAATTGGATTAAATTCATCTCTAATGGCAATTTGAGCAACTTTAAATTCAAGCATAGAAACATTATTTCGGATTCTGGCTTTAGCATTTGGGTAACTGGGAAGGGTTAATTTTGGTTGCCAACCTGCTTCTCCGTGTGGGAAAAAGATGGGATATGTCATTGGATCTAAATTTGGACTTAAGATATTAATATTAATAAATGGTTGGTCCTCATTTCTTGGATATACTCTAATGTCTCTTTGAAATGGTGGTTCTCCTTCATCATTGTGAAAGACCATTGCAACCTCATTTGATGTTGGCAAGTTATAACGACGTTTATCAGTATGTCTGTCTCTTTTAAGCACCATATTAACCTTTGGCATGGGTAATTGATGTCTTTGTGCATGAAGTAGTTGTTCATTTTCTACTTTTGCCAATTTTTTGTAAGCTTTACTGTAGGGATTGTTGTCCATAATGTTATTTAGCTCTATAAAAACACTGGGTAAGCATTTTTTATTTTCTTCCATCTGCATACGTTGGTCAACAGCTTCCATTGTATCTAGGACATATAGTTGAGCGAATTTTCTTTGCTCTCCTTCCTCTGGATGTAAATGTGAAGTCCGATGATAAATTTGTCCTTGGACTTTAAAACAGTAAGGACCATGTCCTGGTACATTAGCAGCCAATGTTGCCCCCATAGATGCAAATGATATGGCACTATTGTAGGATCTTATGTTTGTCTTAAAATTGTTGTAATTTGGAAAAGTAGGTTCAGTCATAATATTTTGTAAATAGGTTGGAAATTGTTTCCTTTCTGGAAGTTTGAACTTGCCTTTTTGACAACAACTAATAAATTGTCCATCTCTGGGTCTCTCCTGTTTAAAATAATAAGCCTCACAAAATTGACATTGAGTACTCATGTCCCCACAACTATGAACCTCTACTGCTAAAGACTTGAGTAGAGGACAATTTGCAAAGCATATTGGATGTTGACTTTGATATTCATCAGATGAAAAGTCATGAAATGTTTCAACAACAGGTTCTAAATGTTTAGTTTTTTTCGTAGATTTTCTTGGTATATGTTGGACTTGTTCGGTTGAAATGTCCTGTAAGTTTTTAGTAAGAGTTTGTAAATGCTTTGTTTTTGTAGTTGTTTTTTTTGGTCTGTCTTGACTGGTATGTTGTAAAATGTCATCTGATGTTTTAGGAACAGTTTGTAAATGCTTTATTATTTGTTTATTTTTTTTGGTTGTATCTTTCATTTTTGCAGCTGATATTCTTTTATTTGCAAGTCTTTTGCGTTATTTTTCTCTTCGAATTTCTTTCTCCTCCGGTGTCTGCTGGGCGGCCCATCTCTCTTGTCTTTCTCTAGTTTGACGTCTTTTCTTCTCTTCTTTGGTCTCGTTATCAGCCATATTAATCTGTAAAGGAAAAAAAATAAATGTAATTGTGTATATTTAAATTTGTAATTCCTGTTAAAGATTATTGTGCACAATTGGTGAAATAAAAGGCAAATCATGAATGTATCATTTATATTTAGTTAAATTTATAATTCCTGTCTTCACTGGCTAAGAATTTGGCCAATGGAATACTGCTGTAAATAAGCATGTAACATATTTATTTAAAATAATGGTTTTATTTATTAAAAACTTTGTTTGTGGATAGATATTTACCACTGCAAAACTTCTTTGCTGAAAAAAAAAGTGATGTGGTTATTGAGCTATGTATTGCATAGTAGCAATTTAAATAAAATAAGGGAGATAGTAAATTAATTATTTTATTTTTCTGTTGACACGGATGCAACTGAAAGCAGTTTCTTTAGTTTTATACTTTAGTACTTATTATAATTTACCTTGGTTGAAGTGTGATTTAAATCCGAATGTTTGTTGGTCCTGGTTTCAAAATCGTTGTCCAATGGTGTGGTCCTCTGTTGGAAGTCCTCGTCCGATGGTGTGGTCCTGTGGCGATAGCCCCCGTCCGATATTGTGGTCCTGTGGCGATATCCCTCGTCCGATGTTGTGGTCCGTTGGTGAAAGTCCTCGTCCGATGGTCTGGTCCTGTGTTGAAATTCCTCGTCTGCTGGTCTGGTCCTGTGTTGAAATTCCTCGTCTGCTGGTCTGGTCCGAGTCCTCGTCCGATGGTCCGGTCCTGTGGAAAAAGTCCTTGTCCGATTGTCTTCACGCAGTATCTGTTGTAATGTAAAATAGAAAATGTTGTTTGAGTGAAATGTCTGTTAAATAAATTAAAAATGTATTAATTTGACTGTATTGTATGAGTTATGGTTATTTTTTTCTATCTTTGTTTTTTTTTACTTTCTGTACAATCCGACAACTTTTGTTATTCTTATTGAAGGTTCTTAGTAAGGCTTGTGGGTTGTGATATATTAAATAAGATGTGTTTATGTTATTTTTTGTACAATCCTGTTTTGTGCACACCACTTGTGGTATAGTTATTTAACCTTTATTGGGATGGTTATAGTTAGTGAAACATGAAATAATATAATTAAGGTAGTTTGCTATGTGTTTGTGTTAGTTTTTGACAATCCTGTTTGGTGCGCATCACTTGTGCAAAACTTATTTCTTCTTGATTGTACTGGTTATAGGTTGTTAAACATTAAAGAAGAATGTTAATATAGTTTGCTATGAGTTTGTGTGATTTTTTATACAATGCTATTAGGTGCACAACACTTTTGTTATTCTTATTTTTGCTTCTTTGTAAGGCTTATAGGTTGTTAAACATTGAATAAGAAATTCTGTTTTGTGTGTAGCAGTTTGTGTGTCATTCAATTGCGATTTGGCTAATTGAATCGTGCCCTAAATAAGCACATAGCATATTTTTTTAAATAAGTTTTTAGTCATTGAAAAACTGTATTTTTGATATTTTTTTATTAACTAAAACCTTATTTTAAAGAAATTGTTATGTTGTTATTTAGAGCCCTATTCAATTGTGCAAATTGCAATTGAATGAGGTCCTTTGTGTGTACCATATGTTGCATAGTTTGGCCCTCATTCAATTGCATTTTTTACAATGTAATAGTTCTCTAAGGCCGTAATTGAATTGCAATGTAGAAATTTGAATAGGGTTGTAAATAAGCACATCACATATATTTGTTAAAATAGAATAAGGGCCTAAAAGTTCTTATTTATAGCCATATTTAATTGTCCAAAATAGCAATTGAATGAGGGCCTTTGGTTACTGCATTTGTTATATTGTGAGCTCCTCATTCAATTGTGTTTTGTCCAATGGAATAGAGCTCAATATCAGCACAGAGCATATTTTGTTACGGAATTTTGTATTTAGTGAACTTGTATCCAAAAGCAACGTGTTCACAAAAGAAAAATTTCCTTTAAAAAATATGCTCTGTGCTTATATAGAGCCCTATTGAAATGGGCAAATCACATTTGAGTGAGGCCCTTGGCCATTAAAGACATATAGGTCCTCATTGAATTGCAATTTTGCCAATTGAAGAGGGCTCTATATAATCACATAACATATTTATTGAGCAAAGTTTTTAGTTATTGAAAACCTTGATTGTGGTTAGAAATTCAGTAACTAAAAAGTTCTGTTTCAAAAATATGTTATGTGCTTATATAGAGCCCTATTCAATTGAGGAAGTCGCAATTGAATAAGGCTCATGGTTATTTCTTGTTTATACTTAATACTTTACCTTGATTGAAGTTTTGAATGACAGACGGTCCCCTCCTGCCAATCTTAATCCGCTGGTCTTCTTGTAGTGTCTGTTTGAAAAAGAAAGTGAAATAGTTATTTGTATATTTATAATTTTTCATCTAGCAAAGCATGGCCTTTTGAGCATGTAATGTCTTGTTGTATCTTACCTCTTCTTCTTTGTTGGTGTTCTTTAAAAGGGATTGTGCTTCACAGTGCACAGTGCAAATTGTTGAGAGACGCTGTTGATGCAGAGTCTGTTTGAATATTAAAAGAAATAGAAAGATTCAGCTTTATATGATCTATTGAATTGCAGTAAAGGAATGAAATTTAAATATAGTTGTGTAATTTTAATAATGTCATTTAAATGTAGTTGTTTACTGATTTTGTTGTAAGCTAATTTTGTTGCATTGGCAATACACATAAATGTGCGTGTCACATGTCACTATACATTATACACATATATGTCCGTGTCACATGTCACTATGAAGGGGCAATACACAGAAATGTGCGTGTCACATGTCACTATACATTATACACATATATGTCCGTGTCAGATGTCACTATGAAGGGGCAATACACAGAAATGTGCGTGTCAGATGTCACTATACATTATAGACATATATGTGCGTGTCACATGTCACTATGAAGGGGCAATACACAGAAATGTGCGTGTCAGATGTCACTATACATTATAGACATATATGTGCGTGTCACATGTCACTATACATTATAGACATATATGTGCGTGTCAGATGTCACTATACATAAAGCTCTGTTTAATATTAAATTATGTTTTTTTGTTGTTTTGTTAAATGAACCGTATTTTTTTTGTGAGCCTATACACATAAATGTGCCATACATGATGACTACATAAATCCAATTTTATTTTTTTATTTGTTTGACCTGTCCTGATAATAAAATGTAATATATTATAGCTTACCTCTCAGTTGTAATTTGCACAATGCAAAGTAGTAAATTAGTAAAGAATTGTCTTCTCAAGTAAAAGCAGCAGTTATCTCAGAAGTCACTCCGTTGATCACCTGAGGAGAAATGTATTTTTTTGTTTGAAATAGGCAGTATTTATAAAGTTGTAGAAAGTTCTGGAAAGTGAGACCGTTAGAACGCAATACGCATGCGCTATTTGCGTTCCAGCTTACAATTTGCGTTCCATCCGCCATTTTCTGCGTATTACTGTTCAAAATGGTGTTTAATCTGATTGTGATACGTTCCGCATAGTATGTGTTTCATTATTGCGAGTAAGTGTAGTGTAGTTACGTCTGAAGCCTCGTTTTCGTTTTGTTCGTCGGCCATTTTTTCTCTCGCTTAGCGATGGTATTAGTGTCTAAAGTGTTTATTTTGATTTAAATGTAGGTGTAACTTGTTTTTTTGAGGTGCTGGCTGGTTCCTCTTGCTGTAGGTAAGCTTTTTATGTGTTTGTTGTGTGTCTTTGTTAAGTTTTAAATGTTTGTATGTCGGCGTGTTGCGTCCGATGTTTGCGAAGTCGTAATGTGTGGTAACGTGTCTCGTATGGTGTTTGCGTGTGTAGCCTCGTTTTCGTTTTATTCGTCGGCCATTTTTTGTGTCGCTTAACAAACTATTTAGTGTCTAAACTCTTTTATTTTGAGTGCAATTAAGTTGTAAGTTGCATTTTTGAGGTCCTGGGTGCTTCCTGTTTGTGTAGGTAAGGTTTTTATGTATGTGCTGTGTGTATGTATTGTGTTTGTAATTTTGTAATGTTCGCGAGTTGCGTCCGAGTGTTGCGAGGCCGTAATGTGTGTGAACGTGTGTCGTATGTTGTTTGCGAGTGTCGTAATGTGTGTGAACGTGTGTCGTATGTTGTTTGCGAGTGTCGTAATGTGTTGCGACGTAAACTTTTTTTTGCAAGGGTCGCAGTTGCTGCAACTGAAGACCTCGCTTTGCGAGGTCCTCAGGTGCTGGCATGGAGCGCCTGCGGCGCTCCATGCCAGCAACTGAGAACCTGGTACAGTGCCCTCGCTACGCGAGGCCCGCGACTCGCTACGCGAGCCCGCAGCGTTAGCAACAACTCGTACGCTCACAACTATATATGTGATTACATATAATATATTACATTTCATACAATATATTACATATAATATATTACATATAATACAAATCAAATACCCCCTATCTATCTAACATACAATCTATTTAATATAAAATAAATCCTAACTATATCAAATACATCCCCCTATCTTTCTAATATACAATAAATCGTAACTACATACACAGACCCTAATTCTAAGCTAAAATAAAATAATTACATTCCTAACTACATACACAGACCCTAATTCTAAGCTAAAATAAAATAATTACAGTCCTAACTACACAGACACTAATTCTAAGCTAAAATAAAATAATTAAGACCACTTACCTTTAAGATGTCCCTTCAGATCACAAACCTAGGGGTAAAACAAAACAAAATAATTAGTACAAAACATTAACATTAAATAAATAAACATTATATACATTCTAAATATTCTACTCACCTTTCCAGCATGTCCCGTCATTGTTCAGCTCTTCCGGCGCGGCCCTGCTAAAAAAACACAATACATTAATACAATATACAAACAAGAAATAAAATAAACATATCAACATCTAAATATACATTTAACTTACCTCCCCGCGATGTCCCCGGCCTCCTCCCCTTCAGCCCCGGCTGGGCCCCGGAACCATCCGCGCTCTAAAAATAAAATAAAAAATAACGGAGATCTGCACTCGCAGGCCTCCCCGGCGGTTTATTGGGGGTTATAGTGTAGTGTTTGTAGTTAGTGTCATGATGGTCCTTGAGGACCATCATGGCACTTATGTGGTTAATGTTGGGTTGTAACAGGCCCATAATGGTCATAATATACCCTTATGGGACTGATGGGGTTAAATAGAGGCTTATGGGGGTGTGTATTGACCTTCATGATTTATAGGGTTAATTAAGGCCTTATGGGGGTCTGTATTGACTTTCATGAGTTATAGGGTAATTTAAGTGCTTATGGGGGTCTGTATTGACCTTCATGAGTGATGGGGTTAATAAAGGCCTTATGGGGATCTGTATTGACCTTCATGAGTTATAGGGTTAATTAAGTGCTTATGGGGGTCTGTATTGACCTTCATGAGTTATATGGTTAATTAAGGCCTTATAGGGGTCTGTATTGACCTTCATGAGTGACAGGGTTAATTTAGTGCTTATGGGGGTCTGTATTGGCCTTCATGAGTGACGGGGTTAATTAAGTGCTTATGGGGTTCTGTATTGGCCTTCATGAGTTATAGGGTTAATTAAGTGCTTATGGGGGTCTGTATTGACCCCCATGAATTATAGGGTTAATTATAGTTGCCTGGGGTTAATATTTTTAGTGCGAGTCCTTTCAGGACCTTTACGGTCCTTTAAGGACCCGCGAGACGGGAAATTTAAAATAGAAATGCAGCAGGGTCACGATCGGTGCCGATCGGGGACCCCCAATGCAGGGGGTTAATGTGGGGGGGCTGCGGGGGTCCCGATGGGGACCCCCAGCATAGAGGGGGGTTAATTGTAGGTGCCGCGTCTGGGATTGGGTAATAGTGTGCCGCGCCCCCTTTAAGGAGCTGCGGCGGGGAATTTAAAACTTTTAATTGCAGGGGGGCCTGATCTATGCAGATCGGAGACCCCCCGCTGCAATGGGTTTATGTGGGGACACTTCGGGGGTCACGATGGGAACCCCCAGCATAGAGGGGGGTTAATTTTGTGGGCCGCGGCCAGGATTGGCAATTAGTGTGCCGCTGCCCCTTTAAGGAGCCGCGGCAGGGAATTTAAAACTTTTAAATGCAGCGGGGGCCTGATTGGTGCCGATCGGGGACCCCCGCTGCAAGGGGTTAATGTGGGGGTGCTGCAGGGGTCCCGATAGAGACCCCTGCAGCATGGGGATGTGTATAGGGAGCAGGGGGGAGCCTCACACGGCTGTCTCGAGAGGCTTTAGGATCCCTTGCGGGCACTTTTTGTGCCTGTAGGGATTCTTATGAATTGCGATAATCATGCGTAGATTTAAGGCTGCGTGTGACTACGTAGCTCTCTCGGAGCCTATTCTCGCCCATTTTTCATAGTCATATCGCAAAGCAGGCTGCGAGAGATTCGGTACTCGCAAACAGCAAAAAAAATGCCTTTTGCGAGCACCGAGAGAACTACGAGGGAGAATTTAATAGGGTCCTTTATATGTAGGGAGAACACATATTCAAAAGTTACGGATGACAGAACATGACACCGACTGTTTACCTGAACTGATGTCCTTATTAAGGGAAAATGAGGTAGACAATTTGGATGGAAAAGTTCCTTCAATACACTGAAAATATTATGTATCTCCTAATATAGAAATATCTGTAAACACAGTGACAAAAGAATGAGAAACTGAATGGTACATTGAGTGGGAAGCCCATTGAACACAATCTGAAATATCACGAGAGACAAACCTTGTGAGAACCAGAAAGGAAATAAATTATTATCAAACCATCAGATTAAGGAGGGAGTGCTGTAATTATGGGTAAGACGAAATATAGATATACAATCAAAAATATAAATGAATTTATTTGTTGGTTCAAAGGAAATAAAAAGGAATATCATATTTACTATAAAGGGGGTCAACCACACAAAGTATCCCCTCTAAATGGCTATTCCTATTAAAATAAATGTATAAAAAAAAGAGGTACAATTCTTAGGGACTAATAGGACTGCTTAGACTTGCCATTCCCATTTTGCTGCAGGCTGTCACAATGTATTCTAGTATTTCCCAGGAATATTTTATTGCCCTTCAGGAACCTCACAGTCTCTGGGGACATAGATCACACAAAAAAATACCCTTAAATGCACATATGACATCAGCAAAGAATTCTATTGATCAGAAGCAGACTATCTCCTAGAAGTAACCCCTTCCTTGCTGTGTGGGTTCTCATCAACCAAAATTTACATTAAATTTTGCTGTGTAGATATATTTCATCATACCAAGTATTTAGTATCACAGATTTAACATAGCCCACATGTAATCCACAACATAAAAGATTAAAAGAATATATGTCCATATATATTTATGCACATTATATATACAGTATATATATATATATATATATATATATATATATACAAACCATATATATGCATGAGCACTGTGACAGGGCCGGCCTTTGGCTACTGGTTGCTCCTGTGATTGTCCCTGTGAAGGCTTTCAAAAATAAACAATAGCTTAACTTCAGCATAAAATAAACATCTGTTCACACAGAGGGGTAGTACCTTTGAGTTCAGTCTCTTTCAGCTTCTCAGCTGCAATGGATCCTTTCTAGGTCCTCCACTTTTAAAGCAAACAGTCTCTCAATTAAGTGTTGTTGCAGTCAAACAGACTGTTCCTCTTACTGGCAACTTCCTCTGCTGCTCTGTAAGTCCTGGTAGGTCCTATTCAGGAGCTCTGTCTCGTTCTCCTCTCAGGTCACACAGAAACACTCAGTGTCTCCTCTTAGGCTGCTGGCTGTATTCTCCAGGCAATCCAACTTGCTTGCTCGTGTCTCTCTGTACTTTAATCTGTATTATAAGCAGTCTTCCTGGCTGTCTCACTTCAGAGCTTATTTCAGCTCAGCTACCAGGATCCAGTCTTCCTGACCGTCTCACCTCACAGATTCTCACAGACTGCAGCTCCACACAGACTCCTCACGGCTCTCAGGCCAGAGCCTAATCAGCCACCCCTCCATGTCTGCTTTCTAGGCTTTAAAGTGAAGTTGCACCTGCAGCAATTAGGAGTTCTTTAGAAGTTTAACTCCATCACTCCTGTCAAGAACTCTTTACACTACTTTACTCATCCTCTAGGGGCAAACGGTTACAGGACTTTATTTGATGTTCCGAATGTACAAAATGTTTTTTTTTTCACCGGGGCCCTCCAATCACTAGCTCTGCCATTGTATAAGTATTTATTCTGTATTACTATCAAGGTGCATAAAACTGGGTCCTTAAAGCAGGTGTGACTCACATACATGTTTTATCAGTATATCACAAATAACATTACATTGAAATATTATTATTTACCTAAATAAAACACAGTTAAAGTCATGTAACAGAGTTTTTTTATGATGCAAAAAAACAAGAAAGTTGTACTTGGTTATACCGTTTAAAGAATGTTGAGTAATGTAAATATGTGTAGGTATTTTGCTAATATTATCTTAATATTTAAACAAAATGGTGCAAAGGAAAATTCCCTCTGAAAGCTCTCCTAGTTAGAGACCATGCCATGTGATCAGAGATGATGTCTGACAGGACGTCTGTAAAATTTCAATCTTGAGACACTGTAGAACAATTAAAAAATAATGTTTATTGTTGCCCAAGGCAAGAGAAAGAATTAAAATATGTCAATTAAAATATGATTGACCTGCAATTGCAACTAGGGACAACATCTCATCTCTTGATAATCCTCTGGGTAGGGTGTGATGTTATCCTGGTTTACCAGAAGGATTTTGAGTTAACTAGACAAAGAGGAGATTTAATATTTGCAGACAACTAGGAATACCTTATGCAGTCGATGTGTGAAAAAAGATAAAACATAAAGGTACTACGGAACAAGAACTGATAGAACTATGAAGTCAAATGTCTTCTATAATATAAAATAACTAGCGACTTGCCGGTCAAAAAATGACTGTCAATTTTAGAGCTGGAAATACAGTTTGTGACACAATGCGATTCTCTGAGACTCTTAACCTTTTTGTTATCTACAAAGAAGTACAAACAATTATAATAAAGTTTTTTTAATTTTTGTAACAATGAACTGTTAAACCATATTAAACTTTTTAATTGTCATGTATGCAGTAATAATCTAACAATCCATGACATTTGTATGAATATGTATTGTGCTCTATTACATAAATGTTTCTAACATGCAACTTATATTGTAAACAGTGGCGAATTAATTATTTTTAACAATACTAACCTCAATAGGTTAACTTTGTATAAATGAGTATTTTAAACCATTACAGAATGCTTCTTAACATGCAACTTGTAGTTGAACTACTGGTAAAGCACATAAGTATTGAATCCAGAGGAAGGTAAACAGTAAACCCCCCATTGAAACTTTGTCTATTTAATTATACATTAAAATTTGTAACAAATGATTATGTTGCTACTGACATAAATCCTTAGTAACATTCAATAAATCAACTTTTTAAACCTTGTAAAATACAATGTTAACAATGCAAACATTAACGTAAGGTAATAACATTTAAAATGAAATTAGTTAAAAATATAGTGATCTTGAAAATTGAATCCAGAGGAAGGCAAACTTGGCCAGTGAAACTTGGTCAATTGTTTCAAAGTAGGCAAAATAAAATAATTCCTTCCTGACCCCATTAACTGGATCAATACTGTCTATATCATGAAACAATTACATTTTGCAACAAATGATGATCCTGTTACTAACATTAAACCTTAAATACATAGAATGAAACAACTTTTCAGTCCTTTGAAAACAGAATTTTAACATTACAAACATGAACTTAAAGTATTAAAATGAAAACAGTAAAGGTAAGAAAATGCAAGGTAACTATTTTGTGGGGCCAATTCTGGCCAAAGTAACTTCCAAGACATTCCATTTTTTATGTTTTGTCTGTCAAAGTGGATCCCTTTAAAAGAGCCCAGCAGACTTGTGTCTATGGGATATAACCACTGTTTATTGTTGTTTTGTTTTTTGTTTTTCCTTTTTTTTTGGTTATTGTTGTAGTTTTGTAAAATTTTAGATAGAGTTTCATATGTGAAATAGTGGTCCTCTAAAAAGAGGCCAAGTGACATTCAATTTTGTCCTGGAAATGACACAAAAGTACACAATGTTTTTTGTAAAAATGCGTCCATCGTGTAATAGATCACCCTGACTTGGGTTGTTTTCAATTGAAACTTTAATAACCTCTGGATTTGTGCAACTTGAAAAAGCAACATAGAGTTGTCCATGTGCAAAAACTGGTTCCTTTAAAAAAATACCCACAGACTTAAAAGTTTGTCCATGGGATTTATTTATGGTCATGGCATAGCAGTAAATTGTCTCCTTTGAGGGACAAAAGGCAAACCACTCTCACTTGGAGCCAAATCAATTCTTGGTATAAAAACTCGTTCATCTTTATGGGTACCAGTCATAATTTCTGCATGTATTAAATTATCTTTTAAATCATGCACAATTAATCTGGTCCCATTACAAAGTTCTTTTTTTTGTTATTCATATTTCTCAATAGCATGACAATTGCCCCTTTTTTCAATTGCAAAGCATGTGGTGGCGTTCCAGATGGTGTTAAAGGATTAATAAATTCTATACTAAAATTAGATTCACTGACTTTATCGTCAGCCAGAACTGAATCTGCACTGTAATAATACTTTTGGGGTGCATTGATGAATTTTGAAATCTTGTTATTTAGATTCAAGGCATCTATATTTTTGGATGTTAATATCACTTTGTTTGCAATGTCTGAGTAATCGTCGTTATTGAGAGTGTTTAGAAAGATTGCCGATATGAGAGATTCCTTGCAAACCATTTGTGATGGAATTTCAATGGTATCATTGGGTAAATAAATTATTTGTGGATGTTTTTCTTCTCCAATTTGAATGAGCCAATAATTTAATTTGTTTTGGCCTTCAGATCTCATATTTAATTCTAATTTGAGGTGTCAGTCCTATTTCCATGTCGCACAACAGGTAACCTTTGCCTAAAATCTCCTCTTAACAACATCACCTTTCACCAAATGGCAAATTATTATCCATCACTTCTTTTAATAATCTATCAATACATTGCAAGACATGACATGACATTATTGTTGCCTCATCTATGATAATTCATTTTTATTTTTTTTATTTTTTGGCTTGTAAAGAATTCAGTCGAATATCTGACACTGATGTTTCTAAAATGGGAACTGGCAGTTTAAATCCACTATGCACAGTTCTGCCACCTTCTAACAAAAGTGTGGCAATTCCAGTTGTTACATAGTTACATAGTTACATAGTAATTAAGGTTGAAAAAAGACTTTCAGTCCATCAAGTTCAACCTGTTAAGATCTCCTCTGATCTGCAATATGCGGATTAGTTATTAATTAAATTATTGATTAAATAATTATTAATAGTATAGTATTGGAGGATGAATAAAGAGTTAGTCCATCAAGTTCAACCTTTTTAGATCTCTATTGATCTTTTTAATTTGGACTATTTATTATTATTGTTAATTGATCCAGAGGAAGGCAAACATAAAAAAAAAAAACATTGAAACTTTGCCAATTGTCTCATAAGGGGAAAAAAAAGCAAAATTCCTTCCTGACCCCAGAAACTGGCGATCAAATTTCTCCCTGGATCAATATTCCTTGCTAGTTATCTAGGATAGCCTTGAATGCCCTCTTTATTCAGAAATATATCTAACCCCTTTTTGAAGTTGTCTATCGAATTTGCTGTCACCACCTCCTTTGGTAGAGAATTCCACAGTTTAACCACCCTAACTGTGAAGAACCCTTTTCTTTGTTTAAGGTGAAATCTTTTTTCCTCTAACCTCAACGGATGTCCTCTTGTCATTTGAAAATCTCTTGCTACAAAAAGTTCACTTGACAAAGCCTTATATTGACCCTGGATGTATTTATATAACGTAATCATATCTCCTCTTAGACGGCTTTTTTCTAGCGAAAATAAGTTTAATTTTGCTAGTCTTTCTTCATAACTTAGCCCCTCCATTCCCCTTATTAGTTTTGTAGCCCTTCTCTGTACTTTTTCCAGCTCTAAAATGTCTTTTTTATGAGGTGGTGCCTAAAATTGTACTCCATATTCCAAATGAGGCCGTACTAGAGATTTGTATAGTGGCAGAATTATATCTTCTTCCCTGGCTTCTATACCCTTCCTAATACATTCTAATATTTTATTTGCCTTTGCAGCCGCTGCTTGGCTTTGAGCGCTGTTACCTAGGTGGTTGTCCACTAGTACTCCCAAATCCCTTTCAATATCTGATACCCCTAGATTTGCTCCATTAAGATTATAGATTACTTGGCTATTGTTCCTTCCCAAATGCATAACCTTACATTTATTTGTATTAAATCTCATCTGCCATTTAGCGGCCCATTTCTCTAATTTATGCAAATCCTTTTGTAGGGAAAGTACATCATTATCTGATTTTATTACCTTGCACAACTTAGTGTCATCAGCAAAAATGGAGACACTACATTCGAGTCCTACTTCAATGTCATTAATAAATATGTTAAAAAGGAGAGGACCCAATACTGAGCCCTGAGGAACCCCACTTATCACATTAGACCAATCGGAGTATGTTCCATTTACAACAAACCTTTGCTTCCTGTCTTTTAGCCAGCTCTCGATCCATGAGCAGATATTTACTGCAATTCCTGTATCCCTTAGTTTGCTCACTAGTCTTCCATGTGGCAAATGCCTTTGAAAAATCTAAAAAGACTACATCCACTGAGTTGCCCTGATCCAAGTTCCTACTAACCTCCTCATAAAAACTAATTAGATTGGTCTGACACGACCTTTCCTTCATAAATCCATGTTGACTGCTACCTATGATCCTGTTCAAATAGACATATTCTTGTATTCTGTCCCTTATTAACCCTTCTAAAAGCTTCCCAACTACAGAAGTGAGGCTCACTGGTCTATAATTCCCCGGATTTGCTCTAGATCCCTTCTTAAATATAGGTATCACCTCTGCTTTTCTCCAGTCATCTGGTAGAGACCCTGTAGTGAGTGAGTCTTTAAAGATTAGATATAATGGTTTGGCTATTACAGAACCCAGCTCCCTCAGTACCCTTGGATGTATTCCATCAGGACCTGGGGCTTTATTAACATTTATTTTCTCCAACCTCTTTTGTATTTCTTCCTGCGTTAACCAATTATTTAGTAAAGGTAGTGTAGCCCTATTATGTTGCAGTGTCCCAACCACTGGTACCTCCCTTGTGTAAACCGACGAAAAGAACCTATTTAGCTCATCTGCCTTTTCCTGGTCACTAATTATCAGATGGCCTGTGTCACATTGTAATGGTCCTATCGATTCCTTCCTGGCCTTCTTCCCATTAATATATTTATAAAATATTTTAGGGTTAGTCTTACTTTCCATTGCAACTGACTTCTCATTTTCTATTTTAGCCAGTCTAATAGCCCTTTTGCAAGCCTTGTTGATTTCCTTATAGTCACATAAAGCTGCCTCTGTTCCCTCCTTCTTGTATAATTTAAATGCATATTTATTTTTCCTCATCATGATCTTTAAGTCATTGTTAAGCCACATGGGATGTGATTTACTCCTATTCATTTTATTTCCACATGGTACATGCTGATGAGTATGTTTATTTAGTAAGGATTTGAATGTTGTCCATTTATTTTCAGTATTCTTCCCTGTAAGTTCTTTGTCCCAGTCTATATGTTGTATTGCTGCCCGTAGCCCATTAAAGTTAGCCCTTTTAAAATTTAGAGTTTTTATTGGCCCCTTACAACTCTGTTTTTTGTATTCAATCTCAAATGATACTGTGTTGTGATCACTGTTCCCCAAGGGTTCCCCTATTTTTACATTTGATATTATATCAATATTACTTGTGATGACTAAATCCAAGATGGCCCCATTTCTAGTAGGTTCTTGTATTACCTGGGCTAGATAATGATCCCTGAGTGTACTCAAGAACCTGCTCCCCTTAGCTGAGCTGCTGGTCTCGTTTATCCAGTTTATATCAGGGTAATTAAAGTCTCCCATTATTAGAACTTGCCCATGCTTAGCTGCATTTCCAATCTGTAACAATAATTGTATTTCCTCACTTTCAGCTATATTTGGGGGTTTATAGCATACTCCCACCAATATGCATTTAGAATTAGCTCCTCCACTATTTAGCTCAACCCACAAGGATTCAATGATGCCATTAGTGCCAGCATAAATATCTTCTCTAACTATAGGCTTAAATTCAGGCTTAACATAAAGACAGATCCCTCCTCCTCTTTTACCATTTCCCCTATCTTTCTTAAATAGGTTATAACCATCCAGATTAACAGTCCAGTCATGAGATTCATCCCACCATGTTTCCGTAATGCCTATTAAGCCCCATTTTTCTTGTACTGCTAATATTTCTAGCTCATCCATTTTCCCAGGCAAACTTCTTGCGTTTGCAATCATACACTTTATGTTGCTATGGCTCTGCTGTTGTGAAGTGCCTGCCACTGTATTTGAGGCCCCTATTAATATCTCCCTACTTTCTATTGTAACCCTCCCCACTTCTCCTCCCCCATGGGTAAATAATTCATCCCTTTCCCTCTCTACCCTATTTACCCCAATACTTCTATATAGTCCCTCCCCCCCACCTACAAGTTTAAAAACTCCCCCAGCCGTTCTACCATCCTATTCCCTAGCACAAAAGCGCCCTCATCATTAAGGTGCAATCCATCCCTGCTATAGAGATTGTACCCAAGTGAGAAGTCAGCCCAGTGCTCTAAAAACCCAAAACCCTCTGCACTGCACCACTTTTTTAGCCACGCATTAACCTCCCTAAGCTCCTTCTGCCTCCCTGGGCTAGCACGTGGCACTGGTAGTATCTCAGAAAATACTACCTTGGAGGTCCTTGCTTTAAGCTTATTCCCGAATTCTCTAAAATCATTCTTTAGGACGCTCCATCTTCCACTAACTTTGTCATTGGTACCAATGTGTACCAAGACCGCCGGTTCATTACCAGCCCCTCCCAATAATTTATCCACCCGATCCACAACATGCCGAACCCGAGCACCCGGGAGACAGCAAACTGTTCGATTGCTGGGATCTGGGTGACAAATTACCCTGTCTACCTTCCTAATAATAGAGTCCCCTACCACCAAAACATGTCTGTTGCTCTGCCTATTCTGCCCTCCCTCACCTCCAGTAGAACTGTTCTCCCGGCTGTTAGAGGGAACAGCTCTATCTGGCATTGCCATTCCTGAATGGACATCCCCAACAGTTTCACTCAATCTCGCAAATCTGTTGGTGTTTGCCAACTCTGAACTGGCCTGCCTCCTCCTGTACCCCCTGATTCCCCTTCTAACTGTAACCCAGCTACCTCCCTGGCCATCCTCACTAGCCCCAGCTCCTACCTCCATACTAGGCCCAGCTAAACTGTGCTCCGTGAGCACCAACTCCCTTTCCAGTGGAGCAATATCACTAAGTGCTGCAATTCTCCTCTCCAGATCTTAAATTTGAGCTTCCAAAGAGGCAACATGCTCACACCTGTCACAGAGGTATGGACCCTGGATCATCTGTTCCAGTAGTGCATACATTTTGCAGGATGTACACTCAGTGAGGTTTCCACTGGACTGACTCATGATTATCAGTTACAAAAATACAGTGAGAAAACAAATCAATGTATTTGTATAAAGATTTATTTTCCACACCTTAAACCAAACAAAACAGAAACAATATGTACGTTTGTTTTCTGTTTTTTCTTATAATACCCCTTATTTGGATTTCCTCCTTTTATTTAATCTCCTACACACCAACTACACTTACACTAGAAATGATTGCAAGCTCCCAAGCTCTCCCTTCCTTTGTTAAAATAGACCCCGCCTACTTGCCTGTACAATGATAAAAGAGCACAGGATAGAAAACACGGTCCTGCCCCACAGAACCGATTCAACAGAAAACAACAAAATACACACAGATATAACTTACACAGCCCAAGCCACACCCACACTCACCTGTACTCTGATTAATGCAACAGACAGAAAACTCTGCACTGACTTAGAGCAGATTCAAACAGAACTCACACAATTTCACCCAGATATAACTTACACAGCCCAAGCCACACCCACTCTCACCTGTACTCTGATTAATGCAACAGACAGAAACTGTGCACTGACTTAGAGCAGATTCAAACCTGACCTCACACAAATGCACCCAGATATAACTACACAGGCCAAGCCACACCCACTCTCACCTGTACTCTAGAGCAGATTCCAAATGGCATTGCTATTTGACCCTGTGCTCGAATGTAACTCATCCAACAATTGTACTGATACGTTTTTCCTGATCCACCAGGGCCATCTAGATAGAAATAACGGTTTTTGATCATTTCATCATCTGTAGCATTTGTGATGGCATTAAATGATTGCAATTGTAAAGTATTTAAATTTGATAGTTTTTCTTCTGTTTTTTGTTGTTGAAGCTCAGAGTCATAATCATTAAAGTTAATGTCATCTATAAGTCCTGGATCAGGCAAATTAAAACTTGACCAATGAGCAAGAAATATTTCTTGAATTTCCATTAACGCTTTTAAGAGCACAATGGGCTCATTGTAACATTTTTAAAGAAGTCTTCAGACATATTTAATTTAAATGTTTCCCACAAAGCAAATGCATCAGGTACATTGCAAAAGATGCAAATTTATGCAAATTGTTCTCTCATTTGCTTTGGGATTTGACATAGTGCTGCTTCTTCCAGACACCTCTCCCATTCTGTATCATCTGCTATGAAGTTTAGATGTCTTGCAGCTAATAGGAATGTATCATAAACTATGTCATTCACTGTGCGTAAATGTTCATAACTTTGTGCACCGGGAACATGTAAAAGAAGTAATCTTAAATTGAAACGTCCAATGTCTCTTGGACTGACGTGGTATAATTTTATGAGTATCTATTTTTCGTTGTCGCCGTTGACCATTTACAAATACATAGTGATATGGAATCTCAATGTATAAAAATTGTCTGGCCTCAGTCTCCTGGCAGTTTAATTGAAACCAAGCAGTAAGTGTTGTTTCTCAATGTTCACTTTGGGCTAAGGCAGTTCTTTCATTGCCTGCAGTAGTGCAAACAAACTGACTTTGTGGCAAATGTACAGCTAATCGATACACAGCATGTGACCGATCATGCATCTCAAATTTCAGAAGACGCCACATTGCTTCAGGAGCACTGACATAGCGGGCATCAAAATAATTAGAAAGTTTGTCATGTAAAATTGGATTTTCGTTTTGTGCACCTTGCACAACAACAGTTGCTGCATCATATCCTTTGTATATACATTTATACACATATTTGATGGATTTAATAGAAGTGCAAGCTTCCACGTGTATGTGTGCAATTTACTTCATTAACAAATGTGTATTTTATGGAACAACATATCTATTATCAACCTTGTGGCCACGGATAATAGCTGTTTGTCCGTCTCTTCTTTTATACAAAGGGTATCCATCACAATTGGCATAAGTTTGCATTTGAAATTGTTTTGGAAATTGTTTTGTACATTTTTAATTTTCCATACATGGTGAATTTGGATTGATATCTCCACATGGCCCATGAATCATTCTGTGTGTTACAATCTCATAAAGTTTGGAATATTTTTTGGGATGTGGCAATTCAGCAGTAATTACTGAATCCACTCTCTCTGCAGTATTCAATGTATCCTTTTCCTGCAGGATTAAAAGTATGTGTGCATGTGCAAGGCCTCTTTTTTGAAATGCAATGGTATAAACAAAAGCCACACATTTTCCAAATAAGTGTGCTTTAGTTATATCATGTATTAATGAGTTTTATTTTGAATACACTTGCCAATAATCTGGTTGGTCAGAAGTATTTTGTCCAAGATTTATTTTTTTCTTGATCTCTGGCCATTGTGGATTACATGTGAATGTAATGAAATAAATTTTGTGACAATTGCCATGGCATCATTATATCTTTCTAGCATATTGCAAGGAGATCCTTGGAAAGTGGATGGCAAAATAATTGCTCTTCCAGCTGGAATGTCTCTGTTGGTAGCCAATTCAGCGACATAATCCATCAATCCACAATATTGTTCTACTCAAAGCTTATTTTGTTGAAATGTTATAAAATTTAGATTATTTGCTTCAACTTGTAGATAGGAATCAATAATCCATTGTTGTGTGAGTTTGCCCACCCATAAAATAGGATTAAAATAATCCGTAACAGCAGTTTGTGCCACTTTATATTCCAGCATAGAAATATTGCATCTAACACAAACTTTACTATTGGGATAACTTTTCAATTGTAATTTCGGTTCCCATCCTTGTTCACCATTTGGAAAAAAAATGTGATATGTCATTGGATCCAAATTACAACTTAATATATTTATGTTTATAAAAGGTTGGTCTTCATTGCGTGGATATATTTTAATATCCTGCTGAAAAGGTGGTTCACCATCCTCATTTTTAAAGACCATGGCAACCTCATTTACTGTTGGTCGCTTTTTAAAACCATATTTACTCTTGGCATTGGCAATTGATGTATTTGAGCATGTCGCTGTTGTCCTTTTTCAGTCTATGCTAATTGTTTGTATGCTTGACTGTATGGAATGTTGGCCATAATTTTATCCAGCTGTTCAAAGACTATGCACAAACACTGTTTATTTTCTGGAAGCGTCATCCGTTGTTCAACAGCTTCCATTGTATCTAAGACATATAACTGTGCAAATTTCCTTTGCTCTCCTTCTTGTGGGTGTAAATGTGAAGAGCGGTGGTAAATTTGTCCTTGAACTCTAAAACAGTAAGGACTACTGTATGTCCTGGGACATTTTCTGTTAATGTAGCACCCATTAAAGCAAATTAATTTGCACTGTTATAAGACCTGATGTTTTTTTTTAAATTGGTATAATTTGGAAATGTTGGATCATTTATGATACTTTATAAATAATCTGGAAATGTGTGTTTTTTTGGAAGTCTTACCTTTCCTTTCTGACAGCAACTAATGAAGTCTCCGTCAGTTGGTCTTTCCTTGAGAAAATGATAGGCCCCACAAAACTGACAAACAGCATTGAGTAATCCACAATAATGAGTGTCAACTGTTAGTGCTGTAATGAAAGCAGTATCCTGAGCTTCCTCAACTTTCTATATCTACATTGGTGTCATGTGTATGAACATTGGTGTCAAGAGGCAATATTGGATCATTAGGCAATGTTTCACAGACATGTTTTTGTTTACTTTTTATATTCTTTGAAGCTCCAGCACACTCACTTTGTGCTTTCTTACTCATTTTTCTTTTATTTAAAAGTCTCTGTCGGTCTTCTTCTCTTAAGCGTTGGGAAGTCTCGGGGCACTGTGCATCTCTCCACCTTTGCTTCCTTTCCCTTGCCACTCTTCTTTTGCGTTTAATCCTGTCTTCTCCATTGTCCGCCATTTTAATATGTAATTGTAAATACAGGTGTAAGATGTAATGTTTTTTTGTATTGTACATATTGTTTGTAGCTGCTTTCAATGCAAAACCTAAATAGCATTAATGAAATAATGCAATGATTTGAAAAGCATTTTGAATTTTTCTATGAAATAACATTTTTTTTTTTATTGGCATACATTAAAAAGGAAAGCATTGCACATATATATATATATATATATATATATATATATATATATATATATATTGATAAATATGTATATATATATTTTTGTAATAATTAATTATTAAGTCATTAAAAAATGAATATACATTAATTAATTAATCAATAACTGACATCAATTGTAAACCTTAAGAGGTAATTATGTTTTCCTAAAGAAGGGCGAACAGAAAGAGCTATGAGCAAAGTATAGATCGGGCTTAAAATAATGTGCAATTTTGTAATTTTGTTAGTGATGAAATCAATTGACTTATGAGGTGAAATTTGCGTTCTTTAAAAGTTAATTAGGTAAGCATATATGTATGGATAATTTTTTGGGGGTTATTATGAATGAATAATTAAATACTAAGGGCCTCATTCATTTTCAATTTGCACAATGCAATAGGGCACTATATAAGCACATAGCATATTTTTTTGTATGTTTTTAGTTGTTTAAAACCTTGGTTTTTGGATTGATGTCCATTAACTAAAAAGTTATGTAAAAATAATATGCTATGTCCTTATATAGAGCCCTATTCCATTTTGTAAATTGCAATTGAATGAGGCCCTAAATAAATATAGGTTGATTAATTAATCATTAACTGTCATCAATTAAAAATGAAAAGGGCATCATGAAATCATATACCTGTGAAATTGATGTTATTTCAGAAAATATCATGTAGAATTCACTCTCTGTCTTCAGTCAGGTGCAGAGATGAGTAATCTGTGAAATTAGATGAAAATAATTTTTAATGTTTGTTTTCAATTAATTTGTGACTCATTGAAACTATGATGTTTAATTGACATAGATGCAAAACATAAATGCAAAATCATCAATATATTCAAAAATAAAAGCAGTATAAAATATTAAATGTAGCACATGTCAGAATCTAAGAAACTGCTTTAAATATTTAAGTGCTTTGAAGGTCCTATCACTGTCAGGCAATTATAAGCACTCCAGATTAGAGATGTCGCAAATAGTTCGCCGGCGGACTGTTCCCGGCGAACATAGCATGTTCGCGTTCGCGGCGTACTGCGAACATATGCAATGTTCGATCCGCCCCCTATATTTTATCATTGAGCAAACTTTGACCCTGCACCTTACAGTCAGCAGACACATTCCAGCCAATCAGCATCATACCCTGCCTTCCAGACCCTTCTACCTCATGGACAGCAGCCATTTTGGAATCATAACTAACTTGCAGTCTTACTGAGCGGAGGGAGTGTGTAGGTGATGCTGATTGAATAGGGAAATCGATAGCTAGGCAAGTTTATTCAGTGTCCAGTGCAGTGCTGAAGGACTCATCAGATCTCAGCTGTAAACACAGCACCCCAAAAAGCCCTTTTTAGGGCTATAAGATCATTTTTTTGTTTGTTTTTTTCTGTCTCATCTAACTTCATTTGCCTGTCTCCCTGCTAGCCCCTGCTAGCAAGTGTGTTTGTTAGGCTCACAACTTATACTGTGTGTGCAAAGTGCAACCAATACAATCTTGTTTACTAGTTGTCTACTTTAAAAAAAAAAAAAAACTTTTATTTTGTTAAATCTTAGTTCATTTGCCTGACCGCCAATGTGTGTCAGGCTTACAAGTATTGTGCCAAGTTCAACCAATCCAATCTAGTGGTGTACCAGCAGTCTACATTTAAAAAAACAATAATTTTATTTTCTTAAATCTAAGTTCATTTGCCTGCCTGCCAGCATGTGTGTCTTAGGCTCACATCGTATACTGTGCCCACTTGCCCAGTCAGTGCCACCACTCATATCTGGTGTAACAGTCAGTAGAGCACATTTAAACAAAGAATACAATTTTGACTGTAATACATTGAATAGCAGTTACTTGTCTGCAAGCGTCTGTGTCAGGCCTACAGAGTCTACTCTGACAACTTCTGCCACAGTGCCACTCATATCAGTTGTCACAGTAGCTTGCACGCATAGTACCACTAATCAGAAAAAAATGACAGGCAGAGGCAGGACACCCCGCAGGGGGCGTCGTGGTCGTGGTGCTGTGATTCCCTTTGGCCCTACAATAATGCCCAGTGTTCAGAGGCCAGTTACCCTGAACTTGAAAAGTTCAGAGGACGTAGTTGACTGGCTAACACAGGACACCCAATCTTCTACAGCTTCCGCTTGGAACATTGACGCACCATCCTCCTCCAGCTTAGCTTCGGGCACCTCTCAAGTTACCACTCGCCCGCCTGCCGCCACCACCAACACTAGTACCACAGCCGATTCAATTGATCAGTCAGAAGAGTTATTTACACATCAGTTTGAAGAAATGAGTGATGCGCAACCATTATTGCCAGAGGATGTAGATAACAGGGATATGTCTCAGTCAGGCAGCAGTACACACATGTACATACGATGTGATGATGATGATGTACCCGCTGCTTCTTCCTTTGTTCAGTTGTCAGATACAAGTGAGGCGGGTGATGATGATGACGATGCGTCCGTGGATGTCCCGTGGGTGCCCGCTAGAAGAGAAGAAGAACAGGGGGAAAGTTCAGATGGGGAGACAGAGAGGAGGAGGAGACGAGTTGGAAGCAGAGGGAGGTCATCGCAATGAGCTAGTGGCACAATCAGACAGCATGCCTCAGCACCCGGGGTCAGCCAGACAGCACGCCAATCAACGCATGCTGTTGCCACCACCAGAATGCTATCACCGCAGAGCTCAGCAGTGTGGCATTTTTTTGTGTGTGTCTGCCTCTGACAACAGCGATGCCATTTGCAACCTGTGCCAAAAGAAACTGAGTCGTGGGAAGTCCAACACCCATTTAGGTACAACTGCTTTGCGAAGGCACATGATGTCACATCACAAAGGCCAATGGGATCAACACATGAGTACAAGCAGCACACAAACTCAAAGCCGCCATCCTCCTCCTGGTCCAGCATCTTCATCCACGTCAACCACTGCTGTCCTCCTTGCCCCCTCTCAACCATCCGCCACTCCGTCTCTCGCCTCTTGCTTGGATTTTTTTGCCACGTTACTGGACGCTCATGCGCAATGCCTGTAGGCTCATGCGTCCTTTTGAGGAGGTGACAAACCTTGTCAGTCACACCGAAGGCACCATCAGCGACATCATACCATTTGTTTTCTTCCTGGAGCGTGCCCTACGAACGGTCCCGGATCAGGCCGTAGATGAGCGTGACGAGGAAGAGGAAGAGTTGTGGTCACCATCACCACCAGAAACAGCCTTATCAGCATCGCTTGCTGGACCTGGAAGAGGATTGTGAGGAAGAGGAGTCAGAGGAGGAATGTGGCTTTGAGGGGGAGGAGGAAGACCAATAACAACAGGCATCCCAGGGTATTCGTTGTCACCTATCTGGTACCCGTGGTGTTGTACGTGGCTGGGGGGAAGAACATTTCTTCAGCGAGATCACTGAGGACGAGGAACGGGACATGGGTAGCTCGGCATCCAACCTTGTGCAAATGGGGTCTTTCATGCTGTCGTGCCTGTCGCAGGACCCTCGTATAAAAAGGCTGAAGGGGAACGACCTGTACTGGGTGTGCACGCTACTAGACCCCCGGTAAAGGCAGAAAGTGCCTGAAATGTTACCAAATGACTGCAAGTCAGAAAGGATGCAGTAGGTCCAAAACAAATTAACAAGTATGCTTTACACAGCATATAAGGGTGATGTCGCAGCACAAGGGTAATATAACAGGGGAAGAGGTGAAAGTAATCCTCCTCCCACAACCACGCCGGCAAGGACAGGACGTTTAAAAGACGTGTTGTTGATGGAGGACATGCAGAAAAAGAAATTATATGGGTATATTTACAATTTGGCCAACAAGTTTATTAATTTGAGGCTAACAACGACGAGATAAAAAAATTGAATATTAAAAACACTTAAAAACAATGAAGAGAAGAAGAAACTCCTCTGAGGGATAGTGATATACTTCACTTATAAACAGTGTATAGAGATGTGATACTTTCTCTTTTCTCCCTAAGGAGAATTTGTGATCTTCCACTAAAGGTAACTCAGTACCAAAATTATACAACGTCTGTTATATACACCTTTCATTAGGAAATGTATTTTGTACAGACATTTCTATGATGGAATTATAAAGAATAGTATGGTAAACAAATAGGTACTATTTGGGAGATCAATAGGTAGTCATATGAAATATGAGATTGAATATATGCGGAGATATCACATTCTACATTCAGAACATCTCTTCCCCACCTACTTGTTTGTGTAAAGTCTTTACACTTCTCTTAATATATAGGTGGAATAAACCCTATTATGGGCTATGATTTCTTTATTGATTCTCTAATTCGGAATGAGAATATTCAATCATAAATCACATCACTTGTGCTAACTTCCTATTGTTTCTAGAGGCCTAAAGATAGTCTTAGATTCTTCCAAGACAACCATACTCTATGGTATCTGAGTTATCTGACCAGTGCCATGCTGCTTGCTCAGACCGCTAATGCTGCATGGTTGTTACTTCCTGGTTTGCGTGGACAACGTCGTGCGTGATGACGCACGCGTGCGTGTATACGCCTATGCCTGACGCGTTTCAACGTACTGTGACGTCTTTCTCAAAGGGGGGAGGCGAGAATGTCGTAGCTAGCCTTATATAATGGTTCCGTTGCCTTGGAAACCGGCACTGGGGTGGTAGTTACATAGGGGCCATATTATATGGCATATAGGGTTGCTGTTTATATGTGCACTATGTGCATCAATTGTGTATTAATATATATGCAATATGCATCAATTATTATAGATAAGATGACAAAAATAACTGAATCTGAGGTGGACTTTGGCTGGCACACATATTTAAGAAAAGCCAATATAAATTATTCTATTGGGTTGCTGTTTATATGTGCACAATGTGCATCAATTATGTATTTGTATATGTACAATGTACATCAGCTATTATAAATGAGATGACAAAAATAACTGAATCTGAGGTGGACCTTCGCTGGTACACATATTTATGACAAGCCAATATAAATTATTTTATTAGCTGAAAATATTGATAATGATAATATATATCAATACATAAGGGAAGATATAATTGTGGTGGTGCCTAGATGGGATATATAGCAGAATACCCATGTGGTCTAATATCAATCTATATTAGATATATAAATATATATGAAAGTTGCATTATGTTCCTTTGTAGTATGGAAATCTCCACTAAGATGAAAAACCCCTTGTACCATATATCTGTGTGAAATGACAAGTCTCCACCATGGATGAATAGAATAGAATAGAATATAGGCAATAGTTGCCATTAAACCCAAGAAGTCTATATTATAAAAGTCTATAAGGTGGTGACTAAAAAGTGGTGTAGATAAGGAAATAGAATACTATATAGTGTATAAGAAATAAGGACACTCTGTCTATAATCTAGGTGACAGCTTAGAAAAATAACTACCAAGTGTTTTTAAAAGAACGTGATATAGGTAAATATTACCTCAGTGCGTGAGATATGTGAGCATGTTAAGGCATTTAAGGCCTAAAGCATATGAACCTAGGGCACATACGTCTAATATGGCTATTGGGCCACTGTGTTAGTGGTAAAATCTTGACAAACAAACTCATTTCTCTGATCTAGATGTAATTACAATCTAGATGTGCTTACTATAACATTGTAAAATGTGCTTAACATAAAGACTGTAAAAGAACCCCATGTGTAAATATAAGTGAATAAATCCTGGTGGTTCCAGATTTTATATAATTAAAATATAATCTTGCTTTCAACTGATATAATAAGGTTCTGTTCCAAAGAGTTAGTCAACATAATGCAGAGACAGCTCATAATGTCTCAGTAAATGTTCAAATAAATGGGGTAAATGAAAAACCCTCATTTAATCCGTTAGGTGTTTGGGCCTTCAACTTATAGATCCATCTAGCTTCACATTGTAGGAGTTTCTTTTCTAGATCTCCCTTTCTGGGGCCTGGTTCAATACTGTCCACCACACAGAAACGAAGAACATTACTGTTGTTGTTGTGGTAGTATTTAATATGGCGTGCAATAGGTGTATCATAGGAGTTATTGATAGAGTAAATATGTTCTCCTATTCTGCGACGTAGCTGTCTGCGGGTTTTGACTACATAGATTTTATTGCAAAGGTATGTTGCCACATATATAACCCCTGTAGATAGGCAGTTAAAGAATTTTTCAATCTCAAAGACCTCCTTGGTGATTGGATGTTCATACCTTTTAATAGGTTTTATATACTTGCAAAAACTGCATCGCCCACACCTGAAGCATCCTTTAGGTGGTTGTAGCCATGTTTGGCCTGGATTGCTCTCTTTAAAGTGGCTATGTACTAACATATCTCTGAGATTGGTACCTCTACGATAGGTAATTGGTATTCTAGTTGGCAGGGTATCCTTTAGATCTTCATCACTTAGTAACAGATGCCAATGTTTACTTAGGATATGTCTGATAATATCAGAATCATACCCATAGGTCATAATGCATCTTGATGTGTTTTCTATTTGTCTATCTTTTGGCAGTTTATGGAGGACATGCAGACCTTTTTCAGTCCTACGCATCACAGCAGCCCTTCGGTATCCACCCTCAGAGAACGACTTGACCGACAGGTAGCAGACTACCTCGCCTTAACTGCAGATATCGACACTCTGAGGAGCGATGAACCCCTTGACTACTGGGTATGCAGGCTAGACCCGTGGTCTGAGCTATCCCAATTTGCAATTGAACTTCTGGCCTGCCCCGCTTCAAGTGTCCTGTCAGAAAGGACCTTCAGTGCAGCAGGAGGTTTTGTCACCGAGAAGAGAAGTCGCCTACGGCAAAAAAGTCTAGATTGCCTCACCTTTATAAAGATGAATGAGGAATGGATCCTGAAGGGACTGACACTGGGTGATACATTAGACTGAAAAAGGCCTGAGTTATCTGTGAATGCCGGATGACTTGTGTGACCAACTAGGGTTCAAGAAGACGCAATGTTTTATGGCACTTTCTGCCTGGGGAACAAAGGTCAATTTTTCTGGCCGCTGCAATAGCAGCGGCTGCAACAGTACCTAATTTTTTAATTTAAATTTTTATGTCAGAAGGCGTACGGCATGTAATGAAAAAGAAAGCATATTGAACAGTCTTGCATAACACAACAGTTGTGCAAAAATACATATTTACTATGAAGACATTTTGTTAAAATTAGCTGGCTAGGCCTTCTTATTTTTACTTTTTTGGTAATAAATGTTCTTTTTTTTTACTGTGATTACAATTTTTAAGAGAAACCTAAGACATGGTAAAACAGACAATAGTAAAGAGTATATCAGAAGTTAACACCAAAGTCCTATTATCTATCATCACTCCAGCAGTAGCTTATTATTTACAATATCTAACCTGCTCAATCGCCCTTGGGTTACCCTAGGGCAGGCTTCAGTAGGCGACCTCTCCTTTTCTCGGATGATTTTGCCGCCGGTTGCTTCTGAAGGGTCTCCTCCATGGCTCCCCAACTCTGGTCCTTCCCCCCGAGTCGCTTCAACCATTAACAAATGTTTTAATATATTAAGGGGGCACTAAATGGGGATGTTATCCAGGGATCCCAAATTGTCTGGAACTGGGTGATTCTTTCCAAGACTACATGGTTTAATCTCTCGTTGAGCAGTAAATAGTTGATTTTTTTTATTAATTCCTGAAAGTTTTAATTTGGGGTTTTCCAACTACTAGCTATGTGTATTTTTTCTTTCAAAAAATATTTTATTAGGTTAGGTAATATATCATATTCAAACAACCATTTCCATACATGTTAATACATCACTGAGTTACCTTATCTCTATTAATACTCAGTTTACCCCTTTCCATTCCATAATCTTGGAGCTTATACCATATCCAGGGCTAGTATGTTATCTGGATTTGGTTGTACCTGTAGCCTAAAAATATATATATTTTTTTACTTTTCAGTTATTAATATAGCTTTAATTCAGTTTGTTTTAATTTGATTCCCTTTAAGTCTTGAATCTGACTATAATTGGGAAAAAAAATAACTAGTTTTAACATTTAACATGTTGGAAAAGGGAAAGGTCCACAAACATCCTCCTTTTTTACATAAATATGATGTAAAATATAGCACTTACCTCCGTCCTCCGCCCCTCTAAGGATCCACACACACCTCCATCCATCCGTTCTCTTGAGAATATCCTCTCCCATTTAGGGGAGCCCCTATTCCGGACCTAAATTTCTTTAATTGTCTCCAGATGATATGCTATCCGTTAATTGCAGCCACGGAGACCATATATCTCAAAATGTATCCATGGAGTTGTCTACTAAATGGGTAAGGCGTTCATTTATAAGGATAAAGTTTAATTTATTTTTAACCACCTGAAAGTGTAGGGTATCCGATTTCCATTGTCTGGCTATATGGTTCTTTGTGGCCAACATGATGAACTTTAATAGCCTATTTTGAGCGGGCGAGAGACAGACATGCGGAACACCCAGCATGCAGTTTTCTATATTAGCAGAAATCTGAATCTTAAACATTTTAGAAGCTAGTAAGCATGTTTCTTCCCATAGTCTTATGACTGCCGAACACTCCCACCAGACATGAATAAATGTAGCCTCATTACCACTGTTCCTAAAACATGAGCTGCTCCGTTTTGGATCCCATTTATTTAGCTTAAAAGGAGTAATATATGTCCTGTGTAGGACCTTTATTGAAGTCTCAAGCAGACTATAATTTAACAATCCCCTAACTTAAGCCTCGCCAACTTTTATCCCATGTGCTGTCTGCCAACTCGGTGCCCAAATCCCTCTCCCAGGCTTTGGTATAGTCTGGTTTGTTTGCCCATGAGTTTTCATTAAATGGTTCATACATGAGGCTAATAATACCAGGCTGAAAGGGGGAATCCCTAAATTTTTTGAGTAGCCAGGTGTTTCTTTGGGGGGTTCCCCTACCACTTATCGTATATATAAAATTATGTATCCTGCAAAAATTATAGTGTTAAGCCAGGGGTAAATTGTATCTATCTCTCACCCGCTCAAAGGTCATTATTTTGTCGTCATGCCACCATGGACCAACCCTTAGTAGGTTCTGAGACTTCCACCAACTGAGAGAGCTTTCCGGAAGATGTATCATAAAGTGGGGATTGGGTACGATAGGGGTAAGATCTGATACCCGAGTGTCCAGTTTTTGTCTCCAGTTCATCTCCGTCCATATTTTTAATGAGTGCTTAATCAACGGGTTTTTCAGGTTTCTCAAAAAAGTATACAGGCCTGGAATCCATATTACTGTATCCCATGTATAAGGTGACATGCTTACATTTTCCATAAATACCCAGAGCGGCTGATGTGTGGGAGAATGCGCAAGAGGAATGAAAGCCAGCTGCGCTGCCTTGTAATACAGTTTGAGATTCTGGCATGATAGGCCCCCTTTCCCTTTTGGTCTATACATATTATTTTTTGAGATCCTCAGGGCTTTATGATTCCAAATAAATCTAAAAATTAGTTTTTTCCCCTTTGAATCTTTATGTGTTGTAAGCAATCTCCCGGGAGTTTTAATCTGGCTGACGAGGATTTGTAGTATGGATCTATCAAGTTCATAAATTTGCCTGCAAACCCAAATTTCTGTAATACTGCTTTTAAATAAGGCCATTCCAACGTATCAAAGGCCTTTTCTATATCTAACGCCAAAAGGCATGTGGGTATTTGATGTTGGGATGACCATGAGATTAAATTTTGTGTCCGTCTGATATTGTCCCCCGTTTGTCTATGGGGGATAAACCCTGTTTGGTCTTTGTGGAATATGGAGGGGAGAAATCGCAAAATCCTGTTTGCCATTAATTTGGACAAATTTTTTATATCCCCGTTTAGGAGTGATATGGGGCAGTAATTTTTAAGTTCTAATGGGTCTCGTCGTTCTTTCGGGAAACATATCATATTTGCATGGTTTAGTTTTTGTGGCATGGGACAGCCTTCTAAAATTTGATTGAAAAGTGTGGCTAAGTGGGGTAATAACAAGTCTATAAAGTTTGGTAATAGAGATTTGTAAATCAATCCGGGCCAGGGTAGCTATGTGTATTTTGAATGCTAAAGCCATTAATTGGAATAGCTTGTTCTAGGATTGAGATACGTTTTTTTATGTGTATCCCCAGTAAGCAGGATTCCATTGAAAGAGAAATATCCTTTTGCAAATATTGGAGGCCCGAGATTTAGCCGAAGTCTTTTATAGTGGACATGAGTGCTGGTATAGAGAGAAGGGGCTTGGTCAGGGTGCAAAGCATATCATCCGCGAAAAGTGAACACTTAAACTGAGGGTGTCCTACTTGAACCCCCTGGATGGCATGGTTGGTTCTGATTGCCTGCGCTAGGGGTTCAATGGCAAGAGCAAAGAGCAGTGGGGAGAGTGGGCATCCCTGCCTGGTCCCTCTCTGTACTTGGATTTTGGCCTTATGGTCCCCTGGTATCTTTAAGTTAGCTACTGGTGAGTCGTAGTACCTTCTGAGCAGGTTGAGAGAGCGTCCCTCAAATCCAAACTTATCTAGCATTTTGTACATATATGGCCATTCCACCGTATCAAAAGCCTTCTCTATGTCTAGGGCTAGAGGGCAAACTGGGTTGTTATAGTGTTGAGCCAAGAACTGGGCGTTCAGAACCCTCCTAACATTATCTCCTGCCTCTCTGAAAGGAATGAACCCTGTTTGGTCCTTGTGTATTTAGTCCAGTAAAAAGTTAGATATTCGTTTGGCCATAATTTTAGCTAGGATATTGACATCCACATTTATCAGGGGTATGGGGCGATAATTTTTAACCTCTAAAGGGTCCCTACCCTCTTTTGGAAAGACTATGAGGTCGGTCTGATTCAATTAAGGGATCATAGGTTCTCCATTTAGTATAGCGTTAAACAAAGATGTTAGGTGCGGGGGTAAGCAAGGGCTCAAATTTTTTATAGTACAGATGAGTAAAACCGTCTGGCCCTGGGGACATGCCAAATTTAAGATCTTGGATTGTAGATTTAACTTCCTCTTGGGATATGTCTAGGTTCAAGCTGTCCAATTGAGGTACAGGTATTTTGTGGACTTCTTGCTGTAGTAGGAAGGACTCTATGTCAGATCCGCTGAAGCAGGATTGGGATGAATATATGGTCTGATAGAAGTTTTGAAATGTTTCTTGGATAGCATTGGGGCTAAAGGAGGTTTGGCCATCTGGTAGTCTAAAGATACTGTATATTATGTCCTCTCTTGGGGGGTAAAGACACTAATAATTCCTCCAATAAAATTCTGTTTTTTATGTGGGCAAGGTCCCTGGTTAGCCCCTTGGGTTATCTGTTAAAAAGAGTGGTGCAGAGACTGTGGGGGCTGTTAGCCTCCTTGTCCCCGTGTGGCCGTTTAGAATCCCTGCTGCTGCATGTTTCAGCTTTATTAAGGTGTAATTGTACAGCGTTTGACTCAAGTAGCTGCCTGTGCTGGGTCAGTTTGGCTTAATTGCTGGGCCCTTTTCCTGCCAAGATGGCGACCGTCAGTCCATGGGCCTTTATGTCCCCTTCACTACCTTTGTCCCCTTTGTCCTCTGCTCGCTGCAAGATCAACAATACCTAATTTTTCAGGCATGAAACAATACCTAATTTTTCTGGCCTCTGGTGCTGCACTGTGGCTTCCACAACCAAACCCCCCAAAAAGGCACATAACAGGGATTAAACTGATAGGAGTAGTACTACTTAACACACCACTCATATCTGGTGTAACAGTAGTGTACATTTAAAACAAAAACATTTTTTTCTACTGTAATAGATTGCATAGCAGTTAGTTGTCTGCAAGCGTGTGTGTCAGACCTACAGCATCTACTCTGCCAACTTCTGCAAGTGCACAGTGCCACTCATATCTGTTGTCACAGTAGCTTGCACGCATAGTACCAATCTGTCAAAATCTGTAATGATGAATGAGGTCTAGAGTAGCCTGGTTCCCTTATCCTCTAAAGGTTGAGACCTAATGTTTGGGTGACTCCAGACCAACACATGAGTACAAGCAGCACACAAACTCAAAGCCGCCATCCTCCTCCTGGTCCAGCATCATCAGCCACATCAACCACTGCTGTCCTCCTTGCCCCCTCTCAACCACCCGCCACTCCGTCTCTCGCCTTGAGCAGTTCCTGCTCATCTGCCCATAGTCAGGTGCCTGTAAAGGACATGTTTGAGGGTAAGAAGCTAATGTCACAAAGTGCCCCAAATTTGAAGTGATACGACCAACCAAGCATCTTTTTCCATCTCCCGGTCCCAAAAATCCAGGCCTTATACACGTGCCCTGATAGGTGACGTAACAAGTATTAAACTGATAAGAGTAGTACCTACAAACACGCCACTCCTATATGGTGGCACCTTTGATTGCTCGCGCCGTGCCATAAATTTGAAGTGATACGACCAGACAAGTATCTTTTTCCATCTCCCGGTTCCAAAAATCCAGGCCTTATACACGCCCCCTGATAGGTGCTGTAACAGGTATTAAACTGATAAGAGTAGTACTTACAAACACGCCACTCCTATATGGTGGCACCTTTGATTGCACGTGCCGTGCCCCAAAATTGAAGTGATACGACCAACCAAGCATCATTTTCCATCTCCCGGTTCTAAAAATCCAGGCCTTATACACGCCCCCTGATAGGTGACGTAACAAGTATTAAACTGATAAGAGAAGTACTTACAAACACTCCACTCCTATCTGGTGGCACCTTTGATTGCACGTGCCGTGCCCCAAAATTGAAGTGATATGACCAACCAAGCATCTTTTTCCACCTCCCGGTTCTAAAAATCCAGGCCTTATACACGACCCCTGATAGGTGACGTAACAAGTATTAAACTGATAAGAGTAGTACTTACAAACACGCCACTCCAATCTGGTGGCACCTTTGATTGCACATGCTGTGCCCCAAAATTGAAGTGATACGACCAACCAAGCATCTTTTTCCATCTCCTGGTTCTAAAAATCCAGGCCTTATATACGCCCCCTGATAGGTGCTGTAACAGGTATTAAACTGATAAGAGTAGTACTTACAAACACGCCACTCCTATATGGTGGCACCTTTGATTGCGCGTGCCGTGCCACAAAATTGAAGGGATACGACCAACCAAGCATCTTTTTCCATCTCCCGGTTCTAAAAATCCAGGCCTTATACATGCCCCCTTTGATAGGTGCTGTAACAGGTATTAAACTGATAAGAGTAGTACTTACAAACACACCCCTCCTATCTGGTGGCACCTTTGATTGCACGTGTCGTGCCCCAAAATTGAAGTGATACGACCAACCAAGCATCTTTTTCCATCTCCCGGTTCCAAAAATCCAGTCCTTATACACGTCCCCTGATAGGTGACATAACAAGTATTAAACTGATAAGAGTAGTACTTACAAACACGCCACTCCTATCTGGTGGCACCTTTGATTGCACGTGCCGTGCCCCAAAATTGAAGTGATACGACCAACCAAGCATCTTTTTCCACCTGCCGGTTCTAAAAATCCAGGCCTTATACACGACCCCTGATAGGTGACGTAACAAGTATTAAACTGATAAGAGTAGTACTTACAAACACGCCACTCCTATCTGGTGGCACCTTTGATTGCACGTGCCGTGCCCCAAAATTTAAGTGATACAACCAACCAAGCATCTTTTTCCATCTCCTGGTTCTAAAAATCCAGGCCTTATATACGCCCCCTGATAGGTGCTGTAACAGGTATTAAACTGATAAGAGTAGTACTTACAAACACGCCACTCCTATATGGTGGCACCTTTGATTGCACGTGCCGTGCCACAAAATTGAAGGGATACGACCAACCAAGCATCTTTTTCCATCTCCCGGTTCTAAAAATCCAGGCCTTATACATGCCCCCTGATAGGTGCTGTAACAGGTATTAAACTGATAAGAGTAGTACTTACAAACACGCCACTCCTATCTTGTGGCACCTTTGATTGCATGTGCCGTGCCCCGAAATTGAAGTGATACGACCAACCAAGCATCTTTTTCCATCTCCCGGTTCCAAAAATCCAGGCCTTATACACGTCCCCTGATAGGTGACGTAACAAGTATTAAACTGATAAGAGTAGTACTTACAAACACGCCACTCCTATCTGGTGGCACCTTTGATTGAACGTGCCGTGCCCCAAAATTGAAGTGATACGACCAACCAAGCATAATTTTCCATCTCCCGGTTCTAAAAATCCAGGCCTTATACACGCCCCCTGATAGGTGACGTAACAAGTATTAAACTGATAAGAGTAGTACTTACAAACACGCCACTCCTATCTGGTGTCACCTTTGATTGCACGTGCTGTGCCCCAAAATTGAAGTGATACGACCAACCAAGCATCTTTTTCCATCTCCCGGTACAAAAAATCCAGGCCTTATATACGCCCCTTGATAGGTGCTGTAACAGGTATTAAACTGATATGAGTAGTACTTACAAACACGCCACTCCTATATGGTGGCACCTTTGATTGCACGTGCCGTGCACCAAAATTGAAGTGATACGACCAACCAAGCATCTTTTTCCATCTCCCGGTTCTAAAAATCCAGGCCTTATACACGCCCCCTGATAGGTGACGTAACAAGTATTAAACTGATAAGAGTAGTACTTACAAACACGCCACTCCTATCTGGTGGCACCTTTGATTGCACGTGCCGTACCCCAAAATTGAAGTGATACGACCAACCAAGCATCTTTTTCCATCTCCCGGTTCTAAAAATCCAGGCCTTATACACGCCCCCTGATAGGTGCTGTAACAGGTAATAAACTGATAAGAGTAGTACTTACAAACACGCCACTCCTATCTGGTGGCACCTTTGATTGCACGTGCCGTGCCCCAAAATTGAAGTGATACGACCAACCAAGCATCTTTTTCCATCTCCCGGTTCTAAAAATGCAGGCCTTATATACGCCCCCTGATAGGTGCTGTAACAGGTATTAAACTGATAAGAGTAGTACTTACAAACACTCCACTCCTATATGGTGGCACCTTTGATTGCACGTGCCGTGCACCAAAATTGAAGTAATACGACCAACCAAGCATCTTTTTCCATCTCCCGGTTCTAAAATCCAGGCCTTATACACGCCCCCTGATAGGTGACGTAACAAGTATTAAACTGATAAGAGTAGTACTTACAAACACGCCACTCCTATCTGGTGGCACCTTTGATTGCACGTGCCGTGCCCCAAAATTGAAGTGATATGATCAACCAAGCATCTTTTTCCATCTCCCGGTTCCAAAAATCCAGGCCTTATACACGTCCCCTGATAGGTGACGTAACAGGTATTAAACTGATAAGAGTAGTACTACTTAACACACCTTATAATAATGCAGAGAGAGGCAACGCAGTGAGAGGAGTCTGAAGAAGAGGAGTCAGAGGAGGAAGGTGGCTTTGAGGAGGTGGAAGACCAAACACAGCAGGCATCCCAAGGGACTTGTTGTCACCTTTCGGGGACCCTTGGTGGCTGGGTGGAGGAAGAGACCTTCAATGACATCAGTGAGGACAAGGAACGGGACATGGCTAGCTTGGTATCCAACCTTGTGCAAATGGGGAGTTTGCGGTTGTGCAAATGGACTGTCACTGTGAAGCGGGCCTAACCCTTACACTACCTGATCGATACAACATCATACCTGATGTTTTAAAGCACGTTATTCCAAACAATTTAGGAATGTTAGGTAATTTATGCCCTTTATGGCTTAAAACCAGACTCTGCATCAACTATGTAATTTTCCGTCGGAGTTTTGCCATGGATCCCCCTCCGGCATGCCACAGTCCAGGTGTTAGTCCTGTTGAAACAACTTACCCATCACTATTGTGGCCAGAAAGAGTCCCTGTGGGTTTTAAAATGCGCCTGCCGTTTGACGTCTATGGCGGTTCGCCGGGTTCGCCTGTTCGCGAACATTTGCGGCGGTTCGCGTTCGCGGTTCACAAACTGAAAATGTTATGTTCGCGACATCACTACTCCAAATATGTAAGGTACTATAAATGTTTTTTTTTAATTTTTATTATTAATGAATAGTTCCAAAAGTAATGTACATGAATGAGCAGTAAGTGCAGGCTAAAAATAGTTTTTATTTTTATTGCAGTATAAAATGTAAGCTTTTTTTTATAATGATTACTAAGTATTAATTAATCAATAATATATTAATATACATTACTTAATCAATAACTGTCATCATTTCAAAACTAAAATACTTAATCATTTTTTGCTCCATAAGAACACAATTAAATGATATTCATGTCATTGTGAAGAGAAGGGGAACAATAAATTGCTTTTTTTGGATGGGTAAATTACTCTTAAAGAGCCAATAGCATATAATATCCCATAATGGTGTCACATGAAATTTTCCCTCATATGGCAAATTACTTTGCTAATCCTTGGGAAGGTATAAAAAATGTGTTTATATATAGCTCAAAAAAAGTTAAAATTAAAACCAATCTAAAGAAAAGCGTATCCTAGTACTCTTATTGGTTATCAAAACGTTTTATAATAGTTTATTATATAATTACGCAAGGAGACTCTGAAATGACTTGTAAACAAGGGTTATTAAATACTGAACTCCTTATTGCCATAGACTACTGTGTGTCATTAAAGCAGACTTGCAATTCAAAGTAGTCAAAGGATATATCACCAATAATTATAATATCACATAATGATACTGCCCCAATACAAAAAATAAACATAACCAGAGTACTTGCGCTTTTATAGAGTTAGTCCCGACGGAACCGTTTAGCCCTTCTTAGGGCTTACTCATGGGCTAATTTAAATGATATACCGGTAAAGGTGATCTTTATGCTGTTCAAAGGCTGCAAACATCACTCTCTGTGTTCAGTCAGCTGCAGAGATGATGAAACTGTCAAATAAGATGGAAAGCATTTGTAATATTTGGATTCATCCCTATCAGGCAATCAGCAGCAACACAAATTTATTGGCATAGATGCAAAACATCACATATATAGTTGTGAGCGTACGAGTCGTTGCTCACGCTTGCGGGCTCGCGTAGCGAGCCCGCAAGAACTGCGTCCCTCGCGAAGCGAGGGACGCAGTTCCCCGCAAATGCGGGTCCTCGCGAAGCGAATGCCCGCATTTGCGGTGGTGGAGGCTCAACGTCGGCTGTGTTAACACACACATACACACACACGACTTTTTAACAGAATAAACCCAACCGCCCAGCCAACAAAAACCCAACAACGTCCCCGCAAATGCGGATCCTCGCGAAGCGAGGGTCCGCATTTGCGGTGGTGGGAGCATCCCAACATCGGCTGTGTTAACACACACATACACACACACACAACTTCATAACAAAAGAAAAATCAAAGTCGCCTCACACCTGCTTACACCCAGACACACAGACGCAAGACTTAACAAAAAAACAGTAAAAAAGGCCCTTCACACGCTCTTAACACACATACGCACGACTTAGAAACAAATACACTGCGTCATACACGTAAAAGCTAACTGCGTATATCGGCAACATTGCAACAAAATACGGCCGCATCGTAAAAAAGTACGGCCGCGAAAGACCCATTCCAACCGCCGCGCATCAAAACATCACAAACAGAAGAAATAAACACAACAAACACATAAAAAGCTTACTTACAGCACGGGGGGGCATCCAGCACCTCCAAAACTTCATTTACACGTCCATTTAAGTCCAAAACAAAGAGTTTAAACGGCCGAAAATCGGCTAAGCGAGAGAAAAAATGGCCGCCGAACAAAACGAAAACGAGGCTCCAGACGTAACTACACTACACTTACTCGCAATAATGAAACACATACTATGCGGAACGGATCACACTCATATTAAACACCATTTTAACCACTACTACGCACAAAATGGCGGATGGAACGCAAATTGGAAGCTGGAACGCAAATAGCGCATGCGTATTGCGTTCTAACGGTCTAACTTTCCAGAATGTTCTACAAGTTTATAAATACTGCCTATTTGACAGAGAAAAATACATTTCTCCTCAGGTGATGAACAGAGTGACTTCAGACATAACTGCTGCTAAAACTTGAGAAGATAATTTACTACTTTACACTGTGCAAATTACAACTGAGAGGTAAGCAATAATATATTACATTTTATTATCAAGACAGGACATCAAAAAAAAAAATTAAATAAGAAAAAGAGGTTTATGTATACTGACATGTGACACGCACATATATGCGTATAATGTATACTGACAAGTGACACGCACATTTATGTGTATAATGTATACTGACATGTGACACGCACATTTATGTGTATAATGTATACTGACATGTGACACGCACATTTATGTGTATTGCCCCTGCAACAAAATTATCTTAAAACAAACTAATTAAACAACTACATTTAAATTACATTAGAAAAAAATAAGTTGGGACTATTAAAATATGAGTCATGTATACTGATATGTGACACGCACATATATGTGTATCATCTATAGTCACATGTCACACACACATTTATGTATGTTGGCCAAAAATACAAATAAGGTTAATTTAACAATTAAAATATGATGAATGTATAGTGATATGTCACACGCACACAAAAAAATTACTTTCAACTATGGAAATGTGCTTCATGTATGTGACATATGTGTGTAGCCCCCACCAAAAAATAATGTTAATTCAAAATAATTACAGAAGTATATTTCAATGAAATTAATTTACTGCAATTCAATAGATCACCTAAAGCTCAATCTTTCTACTTTTTTTAATATTCAAACAGACTCTGCATCAACAGCGTCTCTCAACAATTTGCACCGTGCATTGTGAAGCACAATCCCTTTTAAAGAACACCAACAAAGAAGAAGAGGTAAGATACAAAAATACTTTAAATGCTGAAAAGGCCATGCTTTGTTAAATACAAATAAAAAATTCTATAATTCACTATTTCACTTTATTTTTCAAACAGACACTACAAGAAGACCGGCGGATTAAGATTGGCAGGAGGGGACCCTGTGTCATTCCACACTTCAATCAAGGTAAAGTATTAAGTATAAAAAAGAACCGAACCATGAGCCTTATTCAATTGTGAGTTGGCCAATTGAATAGGGCTTTATATAAGCACATAATAGATTTTTTAGACAGACATTTTTAGTTACTGAACTTCTAACCACAATCAAGGTCTTCACTAACTAAAAACTTCTGTCAAAAAATATTTTATGTGCTTATATGGAGCCCTATTCAATTGGTCAAAACGCAATTGATTCAGGACCTAAATATGTTTAATGGGCGAGGGCCTCATTCAAATGTGATTTGCCCATTTCAATAGGGCTCTATATAAGCACAGAGCATATTTTTGAACAGAAGTTTTTAGTTAAAAACTTCTGTAAAAAAAGATGCTCTGTGCTCATATTGAGCCAAATTCCATTGCGAAAAACCAAATTCAATGAGGCCCTCACAATATAACAAATCCAGCAACCAAAGGCCCTCATTCAATTGATATTTTGGACAATTCAATAGGGCTTGAAATAAGCACATTTAGAACCCTATTGAATTGGCCAAACTGCAATTGAATGAGGGCCAAAGGATGCAACATATGGTACACACAAACTGGTACACACAAAACAGGATTGTAACAAACACATAGCAAACTAAATTCATATTCTTTTTGTTTAACAACCTATAACCATTAGAAAAAACACTACATAAGTATAACAAAAGTGGTGCCCATCAAACAGGATTGTACGAAAACTCACACAAACACATAGCAAACTACATTTAGATTCTTATTTAATGTTTAACAACCTATAAGCCTTAGAAAGAAGCCTAAATAAGCATACCAACAGTGGTGCGCACCAAACAGGATTGTATGAAAACTCACACAAACACATAGCAAACTACATTTAGATTCTTATTTTATGTTTAACAACCTATTAGCATTACAAAACAACATTAATAAGCATACCAAGAGTGGTGTGCACCAAACAGGATTGTATGAAAACTCACACAAACACATAGCAAACTACATTTACATTCTTATTTTATGTTTAACAACCTATAAGCATTACAAAACAACATTAATAAGCATACCAACAGTGGTGAGCACCAAACAGGATTGTATGAAAACTCACACAAACACATAGCAAACTACATTTAGATTCTTATTTTATGTTTAACAACCTATAAGCCTTAGAAAGAAGCCTAAATAAGCATACCAACAGTGGTGCGCACCAAACAGGATTGTATAAAAACTCACACAAACACATACCAAACTACATTTAGATTCTTATTTTATGTTTAACAATCTATAAGCCTTAGAAAAAGGCCTAAATAAGCATACCAAAAGTGGTGGGCACCAAACGGGATTGTTGAAAAACAAAGAAATAATGTCATTTTTTAGTTCATACAAATACATTCAAATAAAATTACATTTTTATTTTATATCAGATACTGCGTCAAGAACATCGGACCAGGAGTTTCAACTGAGGACCAGACCAGCGGACGAGGACTTTCAACAGAGGACCAGACCATTGGACGAGGACTTTCAACAGAGGACTACACCATCGGACGAGGACTTTCAACAGAGGACTACACCATCGGACGAGGACTTTCAACAGAGGACCAGACGATTGGACGAGGACTTTCAACACAGGACCAGACCATCAGACGAAGGCTTTCAACACAGGACCAACAAAGATTCTGCTTCAAATCAAACTTCAACCAAGGTACAGTATAACAAGTAAAAAAAGAGAAAAATTAATTAATATTCTTCTTTAATGTTTAACCACCTATAAGCCTTAGAAAAAAGCCTACAGAAGCATACCAAAATTGCGGTGCACCAAAAAGGATTGTAGAAAAACACAGAAATAATGCCATTTTTACATTAATACAAAGACATTCAAATAACATAACATTTTCATTTTTATTTTATAACAGATACTGCGTCAAGAACATCGGAACAGGAGTTGGAACTGAGGACCACACCAGAGGACGAGGACTTTCAACACAGGACCAGACCATCGGACGAAGGCTTTCAACACAGGACCAACAAAGAATTTTGCTTGAAATCAAACTTCAACCAAGGTACAGTATAAAAAGTAATATCTATCATCTATCTCTTATTTGTCTTTTAGGGACAATAATCTTTAACAGTAAATACAAACTTCAATGTAAACTTAAAAAATAAATTGGCATAGTCCAAAAAAGTCTAAAAACACAGAATCTATACAATTTGTCATTGTAACATTCCAGTCCTAAACCCTAATTTAATTGCCATTTGACAAATTGAATAGTGCTGTAAATAAGGACATAACATCTTATTGAAAATACCTTTTTAGTTACTGAAACACTTGCTTTTGGATACATGTTTAATAAATAAAAATTTATTTAAATAATTATCTGATGGCCTTATTTAGACTTTTATTCAATTGACCGCATTGAAATTGATTAAGTATAAAATGTTAACACACTATTGATAACTATTTGTCATGAAAAACAACTTAACATCTCAAAATAAACTAATGGTACATTATTTTATTTTTACAGATTAACATGGCTGATAACGAGAGTAAACAAGAAAAGAAAAGACGCCAAGCTAGAGAACGACGACAGAGAGCAGACAGCCAGCAGACACCGGAGAAGAAGGAAATTAGACGAGAAAAAGAACGCAAAAAAATTGCAAGCAAAAGACTGTCACTTGCAGAAATTAAAGATATGTCAAAAAAAGCAACAAAGAAAATAAAGCATTTACAACCTGTTGCTCAAACATCAGATGACATTTTACCAGAAAAAATACAAGAGATACCAAAAAAAGCAACAAAGAAAACAAAGCATTTAGAACCGTTTCATGAAACATTACATGACATTTTACCTCAAACAATACAACATATACCAAGAAAAGCAACGAAAAAAACAAAACATTTAGAACCTGTTGTTGAAACATTATATGACATTTCACCTGATGAATATGAAAGTCAAAATCCTATATGCTTTGCAAATTGTCCTCTACTCAAGTCTTTAGCAGTAGAGGTTCATAGTTGTGGGGACATGACTACTCAATGTCAGTTTTGTGAGGCTTATTATTTTAAACAGGAGAGACCCAGAGATGGACAATTTATTAGTTGTTGTCAAAAAGGCAAGTTCAAACTTCCAGAAAGGAAAGAATTTCCAATTTATTTACAAAATATTATGACTGAACCTACTTTTCCAAACTACAAAATTTTTAAGACAAACATAAGATCCTACAATAGTGCCATATCCTTTGCATCCATGGGGGCAACATTAGCTGCTAATGTACCAGGACATGGTCCTTACTGTTTTAAACTCCAAGGACAAATTTATCATCGCACTTCTCATTTACATCCAGAGGAAGGAAATAAAAGAAAATTCGCTCAACTATATGTCCTAGATACAATGGAAGCTGTTGACCAACGTATGCAGATGGAAGAAAATAAAAAATGCTTACCCAGTGTTTTCATAGAGCTAAATAACATTATGGACAACAATCCCTACAGTAAAGCTTATAAAAAATTGGCAGAAGTAGAAAATGAACAACTACTTCATGCACAAACACATCAATTACCAATGCCGAAGGTTAATATGGTGCTTAAAAGAGACAGACATACTGATAAACGTCGTTATAACTTGCCAACAACAAATGAGGTTGCAATGGTGTTTCAGAATGATGAAGGAGAACCACCATTTCAAAGAGACATTCGAATATATCCTAGAAATGAGGACCAACCGTTTATTAATATGAGTATCTTAAGTCCAAATTTAGATCCAATGACATATCCCATCTTTTTCCCACACGGAGAAGCAGGTTGGCAACCAAAATTAACTCTTCCCAGTTACCCAAATGCTAAAGCCAGAATCCGAAATAATGTTTCTATGCTTGAATTTAAAGTAGCTCAAATTGCCATTCGCAATGTATTTAATCCAATTTTATGTGGTGGGAAACTAACACAACAATGGATTATTGATTCATATTTGCAAGTTGAGGCAAATAATTTAAACTTTATCAAATATCAACAAGATAAACTCTGTGTAGAACAATATTCTGGACTCATGGACTATGTTGCTGACGTGGCTACAAGCAGAGACATGACAGCTGGCAAAGCCATCATTTTACCATCTTCCTTTCAAGGATCTCCTCGGAATATGAGAGAAAGATACAATGATGCTATGGCTATTGTGACAAAATTTGGCAAACCCGATCTATTTGTGACATTTACATGTAATCCACAATGGCCAGAAATTACACTAAATCTACTTCTTGGACAAACTGCTTCAGATCGACCAGATTTAGTAGCCAGAGTTTTTAAGATTAAATTAAATGAATTAATACGTGACTTCACTATAAATCAGTTATTTGGCAAATGTCTTGCTTATGTATATACCATTGAATTTCAAAAAAGAGGCCTTCCACATGCACATCTTCTAATAATACTTCAAGAAAAAGATAAATTAGATACTTCAGACAAAGTGGATGCAGTCATTGTTGCTGAACTACCAGATCCAGAACTATATGGTAGACTATATGAGATTGTTACTCATCGCATGATTCATGGACCCTGTGGTGACCTTAATCCACAATCACCATGTATGGAAAATAATAAATGTTCCAAAGAATTTCCAAAAGATTATAGAGACAAAACCTATGCCAATTGTGATGGATATCCACTTTATAAAAGAAGAGAAGGAGATAGTGCCATTATTCGTGGAAAAAAAGTGGACAATAGATATGTAGTACCCTACAATCCACATTTACTCATGAAGTACAACGCCCACATCAACGTAGAAGCCTGCACTTCCATCAAATCCATTAAATATGTCTACAAATATATTTACAAAGGTTACGATGCAGCTACTGTAGTCGTCAAAAGTGCAGACAACCCTGAAAGTAGTGAGTTAGTACATGATGAACTTGCATCTCATGTAGATGCTCGCTATGTCAGTGCGCCAGAAGCTATGTGGCGGCTTTTAAAATTTGAAATGCATGATAGATCACATGCAGTATATAGGTTAGCAGTACATTTGCCACAACGACATTTAGTCTATTTCCATGCTGGAAATGAAATGAATGCATTGGCCCAAAGTGAAGATCGTCACACTACACTAACTGCATGGTTTGCATTAAATTCCACTGATGCTGAAGCAACACAATACTTATATATTGAAATTCCATATCACTATGTTTTTGTGAATGGATTATGGAGACCAAGAAAAACCAGAGGCAATAAAATTATTCCAAGAATTTACACAGTCAGTCCAAGAGATGTGGAACGTTTTTGCTTACGGATATTACTTTTAAATGTTCCTGGAGCACAAAGTTTTGAACACTTAAGAACTGTTAATGACATTGTATATGAATCCTTCCATTTAGCTGCAAGACATAGAAACTTACTCGCTGATGATACAGAGTGGGAAAGATGTTTAGAAGAAGCAGCACAATGTCAAATGCCACGACAGATGAGAGAACAATTTGCTTTTATTTGTATCTTCTCAAATGCTCCAAATGCATTAGCTTTGTGGGAGACTTTTAAAAGTAATATGGCTGAAGACTTTATGCGACGATACAATCAACCCATTGCACACTTAAAAGCGTTAATGGAAATCCAAGAAGTCTTTTTAACACATGGATTAAGTTGTGCAAGTTTTAATTTGCCTGATCCAGGTCTTATAGATGACATTAACTTTGAAGACTATGACATTCAACTACAAGCAGAAAGAACAGAAGAAAGACTTGCAACTTTAAATACACTACAATTGCAAGCATTTCATGCCATTAAAAATGCTATAGATGATGACATGGTGACAGAGCGTTATTTCTATCTTGATGGACCTGGCGGATCAGGAAAAACATATTTGTACAATTTATTAATGAGTTCAGTACGAGCACAAGGAAAAATAGCAATGGCGTTTGCCACTACTGGAATTGCTGCACTTTTATTAGAAGGTGGAAGAACTGTTCATAGTGGATTTAAACTGCCAGTGCCTATTTTAGAAAATTCTGTGTCAGATATTCGCATGACATCCTTACAAGCAAAGAAATTGAAGAAATGTAAATTAATTATAATAGATGAGGCCACAATGATGTCATGCTATGCCCTCCAATGTATTGACCGTTTGCTTCGTGAAGTCATGGAGAATACTTTTCCATTTGGTGGAAAGGTAATGTTGTTGGGTGGCGATTTCAGACAAACATTACCTGTCGTTGTACATGGAAATCGAACTGACATTATCGAAACATGTATAAAGTCAAGTACAGTATGGAAACATTTTACCCATCTTCAACTGCAACAAAATATGAGATCAGAAGGCCAAACTGATTTCAATGATTGGCTTATTAAAATTGGAGAAGGCAGAACAGAAAAAATACTACATTTACCTGATGACACTGTAGAGATACCACCTCATATGATTTGTCAACAATATATTATATCGGCTATATTTGAAGGGAGCATAAATAACGAAGAATATTCCGAGCTTGCCAACCAAGTCATACTGACGTGTAAAAATAAAGATGCATTAATCCTCAATAATGAAATCTTAAAAAAAATTTATGCACCACAAAGAAATTATCACAGTGCTGATTCTGTACTTGCTGATGACAATGAAAGTCAGGCTAACTTTTCGACTGAATTCATAAACTCTTTAACTCCTTCTGGAATGCCACCACATATTTTGCAGCTAAAGAAAGGTGCAATTATCATGTTACTGCGAAATATGAACCCCAAAAAAGGCCTATGCAATGGCACAAGATTAATTGTTCAACAATTAAAGGACCATTTTATAGATGCTGAAATTTTAACTGGGACCCATAAAGGAGAGAGAGTTTTCATACCAAGAATAGATTTAGCACCAAGTGAAAGTAGTCTCCCTTTTATACTTCAAAGAAGACAATTTCCCATTATTATGGCATTTGCCATGACCATTAATAAATCACAAGGTCAAACTTTCAAATCTGTGGGTATTTTTTTGGAAGAACCAGTTTTTGCACATGGTCAATTGTACGTTGCGTTGTCAAAAATCCACAGGCTATTAAAGTTTACATTGAAAACAATGAAAGTCAAGGTGATTTATTAGAAGATGGACGTATTTTTACTAAAAACATTGTCTACTATGAAGTACTATAACTTTGAAGGATACAAATTAAAGATGCCAAGATTTTTTTAAAGCATTGCAAAATACATAACAATTGGTTGTTTAATTCAGTCATAATTAATGGAAGTCATGTTTATGAATGATTTGCCTCACAAAATACTTGCCTTGCATTGTTAGTAAAAATTATGTTAAAATGTTAAGTCACTATGTTAATGTTTCTAATGTTACAAGTTTAAAAAATATATTTTCAAGTTATTTCATTCAACAGATTACAAAGTGGATGTTAAGAGGTCAAGCACCTTTTAAGTCACAATGTAAATATTGTCTGTTATCTTAAGATTACTACCTACATTAATGTTTATCGCCAGTTTATGTGCTCAGTAATAAATTACTTTAATTACGTACGTTTTAAGAAGAGTTTTACTGTATGCCTTCCTCTACATTCAATGTATATTCAAGTTAACAATTATTGTGATAGAAATTGAATTTTAATACTGATTAATTTAAATGTCAATTGTTTTTACATTCAAATGTTAATACTTTTAATAAAAAATTAGGTTACAAAATGTATTCACTATGTTCCTGTTTATAATGTTCAAAATTATACCAATGTTTTGTCAACTTCTAAACTTACATAAAAAATAAAGTTCAAGTTTAAAAATATATACTTTGATGGTTATTGCTTACATATAGTTTAAACTTCATGTTAAAATTCCCGACGTTTAAAGAAGGCTTTTTACTTTTTGCTTTCCTATTCATTCAATGTATATTAAAGTTAACAATTCCTCAGATACTAATTACATTTTAAAAAACCATTACATCAACATTTTACAAAAATACACGTTCATATTAAAATACTTACAAGTGTCAAAAATATATGTTAATAACTAAACAACTTGACAAACATATACATCACATTGCCGTAATTTTTTGACGGGCAAGTCGCTAGTAAACATATAATCATCAATATATTCATAAATAAAAGCAGTATAAAATGTTAAATGTAGCAAATGTCAATTTTTTTTAATGATTACTAATTATTAATGAATTAATATATTAATATACGTTAATTAATCAATAACTGTCATCAATTTAAAATAAAAAGACTTAATCCTTTTTTGTTCCATAAGAATATAATTAAATTATATACCTGTAAAGGTGATCTTTATGCTGTTCAAAGGCTGCAAACGTCATTCTCAGTGATCAGTCAGCTGCTGATGGAAAGCATTTGTAATATTTGAGCAATTAGGCAATCAGCAGCAACACAGATATATCAGTGCATAGTAAAATATACATATTGTTTGTGGTCTTTTTTTTGTTGGTAATATTACTAATTCATAATTAATAAATTAATGTACATTAATAATCAATTAATCAATGACTTAATGTATTCTAAAAAGCTAAGCATTAATATATTAATAAACTAAAGGCATTGTGAAATATATAATATTTGTTGTCCACAATGATTACTAATAATTAATTAATAAAATAATGTACATTAATAATTATTAATCAATTTCTAAATATATTAGAAAGAGGTAAGCAGTAATGTATTAATAAACTTTAGGCAGTTTAAAATGTTATACATTTTTATTTAATAATGATTACTAATTACTAATTAATAAATTAATGTACATTACTAATTAATTAATATATCACAAACAGCTAAGCATGAAAGTATTGATAAACTAAAGCAAGTGTAATTTATAAGCTTGTTGCACAATTTTTTTAAGAATAATTTATTAATGATTTATTAATGATTATTAATATAAATTAATATACTTTACCTATTTGTATTTAATATTCAGCAATCAGTATCCTGAAGAGCTAACAATCTCTTTGGATTTTCCAGCAGCAGGAAATATCCACCCAGACTGTCATCACCTGAGGAGAAAGTGTCAGTTCTGTGGCAAGTGTGCCCTATATATAGGCTGCGTGTGAGAGACAAAACCATTGGTTTAGGCGGGATATCCGCCATTTCAGAATCTTAATGTGTAAGTCGTATGCACCACGCAAAGTGTGACGACGTCTCGTAGTTCGACAATTATAATATGTGATTAATGAAAAGGAAGTAAAAATAATAACCAAGTTTTCTGTTTCAATTTTGGATTTTAAGATGTTGGGTTTCTTACAGTTCCTGGAGAGTCATTTCAATCATTCATACTTTTTTACTTGTCTGACCCAAAAGGTATATTGTAGAAATTCACAATTTAGCAGTTTGTTTTGGTCCATTTACTTTCTCCTTGAGCATCATATATGAATGAATTTCAGTATCATTTCTATGTAAATCTTTCCTGTTTAAATTAAAATAGTCCAAACATCTTAGAATTCTATTTCAGCCCCAGTATAATAAATGACATCAGAGAAGTGTACACCAATAAAATACTTTGAATTAAACTTTATAAAAATGCATATAATAATACTAAATATAATTTGTTAAACTTTAGCTTTTACTTGCAATTTGCAAGCGTCATTGCCTCACCATCCACACATTTCTTTCTATTTTGACAAAGGCTAGTTTTTCTTTTACCAAAATTTATCTTGAACACGATAGTACTGGTGTGCTCAAGATCAAGTGATGACATCAGTAAGGATGTCATGCAAATACTGCACATGAGTTGAGACACAAACATGGACTAACTCTTGAACAACAACAATACAAAACTATTACTTGGTCTACACTGCTAATTAATTCTGTGTTTAGAGTTGTAAATAATTGACTTACCTTTAACAATTCCAAAATTTAAATTAATGCAAATATCATTTTTACAATTAGTGATGTATTTTTTTGATTTTTACATCAATTTTGTAGGTGAATTTGAAATTCTGTTGAATTTGTTTTTCAATTGGCTACATTATTAGCATATGTTTCCATATAAAAGAATTACCATATAAAGATTCCATCTTGTTATTTGACAAGCCACATTTCACTTACTCTGTTGATGCAAGATCATAATTGTATTGTTTTTTGGTAAAGCAGCTCTTTATGAGGCTCTGGGCATTTGAAATAGACTTTAATAATTAGATATATCACCAATTATCCCATGGGTGTATTTAGATTTTATGCTACCCTAAACCATTCAGATTTGTGTGCCTCCCCCACATCCCACTTGCAGTTCCTGCTTTACACTTTCAATATCTCAATGTATATATATATATATATATATATCATATATATAGTTGTGGATCTTATGAATGTTGGTCACGTTTGCGATATTGGTCACGCACTTGCGGAGGGAAGGCGTGGCTTCATTGCGCGCCGAAATTGTTTCAAGCTTGTAACTCGAACTCCCCCAAAAACACCAAAATAATAATAAAAAAATAATAACACACTCACACACAGCACAGGAGGAGAACCAGGAAGCCTGGGAGTGAGGTTGCAAGCAAATTTGAGCCACATGTGGCGTTTTTCGTCGATTGAAAATCAGCTAAGCGAGGAAAAAATGGTGGGCGAAATTTTTTTTAAATTCTGAAACTGGTTCAAAACGAGGCCAAACAACAGCAGGCACACAGGACTTAGAAAATACATGACGGCAAAGAGAGTATCATACATGAACAACGCCAGGCACGCAGGACTTTCAAAATAAAACCAATGGCAGTCGGCGCACGCCATGCAAACATTCAGCAGACACACAGAGGAGAAAGACACAGGGAAGGGACAGGGGGAGATGGTGGAAAGAGACACATGGCATTCCTAGGCACAAAAGTTGCAGGTTAACAAGGCCTGCAAAGATCGTCGAAGCTGCTCATTGCAGGGCTCGTAATGAACGACGAAAGTGCTCATTGCGAGGTCCGTACAGTAGACGGGAGGAGAGGCGCGTATTGCGAGCCATGTGATGAGCACCAAAGTTGTGGGTTGACAAGGCCTGCAATGAGCGGCAATGAGCAACAAGGCCTGCAATGAGTTTCTGGGAAGCTGAGCTTGGACATGCAAATGTGCCCACAAATGCCTTGCTTTTCAATTCATAAACCATTTCAGACATGGCTTCCTTCAAGCTTATGCCTGCTGCATTACACAGCCTTTATGCAAAGCCAAGGTTGGATTATACACAAGCTGAGAATCATATCCACGTAGAGCTGTTTCAAGCTTACTTATCATCAGCGTGGAGCGGGATCTTAGCTTGTGTTGTAGACCTTATGAGTAGGTAGTACACCACAACAATCATTTAATATATGGTTGGCAAAAGAGCGATAGAAGTTCTCCACCGTACAGTAGTACATTAAATAAATAGTACATCTGTGTTCACATTTGAATGTCCAGCTCAGAATTCCAAGAAAAACAGTTATTACATGCATACACATAAATGTGTTTATGTATATATATATATATATATATATATATATATATATATATATATAAATATAGTATGTCAGAAAATGTTGAGGACACTTACAAACAGAAGTAATACTTCATATAGACATTTGTATGCATTCATAAACATATTTCCATGCACTGCATGCCCCCTGAAACTGTGCTGCCCTACTTTTATCTCTAAACAAATCCTGAACAATTTATTCATTTTCAACTGCAAACATTTAATTATTTTTTACTATATATGAATATTATAACAATGTACAACCAATTTTTTTACGTCATGTTCCATTTTTTGAATACAATAAGAATAAGCAGTTTTTATATGCCAAACCCATAAACTATAATTTACACTTGTAGAAATGTAATCAAAGCTCAAATATATTAGTCACACTTTTTTTATTTTTACATTTTCACTAATGTTATCCATTGCAGGCCTGCGATGAGCGCCGAAGGCAATACATTTTGAAACCTGGCAGTGCTATTTGCCACACAATGCGAGGCTCTTCCCCTCCAAGTAATAGGCCTCGCGATGAGCGCCTTTCCCCCCTCTAATTACGGCATTAGTCTGATTATTGGTATTTATGTGAGTAATAATATGTATTTAGTCTGAATATTGGTATTTATTTGAGGAATAATATGTATTTAGTCTGATTATTGGTATTTATGTGAGGAACAAATGTATTTAGTCTGATTATTAGTATTTATGTTAGGAATAAAATGTATTTAGTATGATTATTAGTATTTATGTTAGGACTAATATGTGTTTATTCTGAATATTAGTATTTATGTTAGGAATAATATGTATTTAGTCTGATTATTGCATATTTATGTTAGGAATAATATGTATTTATTCTGATTATTGGTATTTATGTGAGGAATATTATGTATTTAGTCTGATTATTTGTATTTATGTTAGGAATAAAATGTATTTAGTAGGATTATTTGTATTTATGTTAGGACATATATGTGTTTATTCTGATTATTAGTATTTATGTTAGGAATAATGTGTATTTAGTCTGATTATTGGGTATTTATGTGAGGAATAATATGGGCCTCATTCTATTATCGGCCGTAAATCGGCCGTAAGGCTGCGATTCCTTGCGAGGGTTCAGTTAACTCGCGATTCTATTATACGGCCCCGCAAGGATCTCCTTTTACGGCCGGCCGCATATCTTGGAACCGGCCGTAAACTGTGAAATATAAAAACTCAAAAATAAATTCAAGCCTGCACTGTACAGCTCTGTAAATGCTAGGGATCATATTGGGGGACATGAGGAATAAAAGGAACCCACTCTCAAGCTTGCACATCTGCCCAAACCCGAGTTCAAATTAACTGTTTATTTGCCGGCTGCGGCGTGGGCGTGTCTGAGGTGCTCCAAGCACTCTGGACTTTTTACATGTATATTTTACGGATATTAAAAATGAAATATTTTACGGATTTGAGTACAGGATAATTATGTGCTATTTTTTCTAACACCTAAAATCCCTTTATAGTCTTCTCAAAGTGCAGGATGGCTTTATTTGAGCTATTTTATGTGCTTAATTGGTGCTAGCGAGACCTTTTTCCTGCAAGTAACTGCGGCTCGTTTTTAGCCTTGCAGAGAGGTTTCCCGGAGCAATTGAATTGCAAATCTCTTGCGGCCGTTTTAGATCAAAGGCTTTCCTCCGGCGCGATCGGCCGCAAGAGATAGCAAGGCACCGGCCGCAAGCCTGCCGGAGCCTACGGCCGTAAGGGAATAGAATAGCAGAATAGCTTGCGGCCGGTCCTTGCGGCCCCGCAGCGGCTGCGGCCGATAATAGAATGAGGCCCTATGTATTTAGTCTTATTATTATTATTATTAATGTGAGGAATAATATGTATTTAGTCTGATTATTGGGTATTTCTGTGAGGAATAATATGTATTTAGTCTGATTGGTCTTTATATGAGGCTTAATATGTATTTACTCTTATTATTATTATTATTATTAATGTGAGTAATAATATGTTTTTAGTCTGATGATTGGGTATTTATGTGAGTGATAACTTGTATTTAGTCTTATTGTTGATATTTATGTGAGTAATAATATGTATTTAGTCTGATTATAGTATTAATGTGAGTAATAATATGTATTTATTCTGATTATTGAGTATTTATGTGAGGAATAATATGTATTGCATTTGATTATTGGGTATATATGTGAGTAATAATATGTTTTGGTCTGATTGGTATTTATATGAGGAGGAGTATGTATTTAGTCTGATTATTAGTATTTATATTTGGAATAATATTTATTTAGACTAATTAATTGGTATTTATGTAAGGAATAATATGAATTTAGTCTAATTATTGGGTATTTATGTGAGTAATAAATTCCTTCCTGACCCCAGAGACTGGCGATCAAATTTCTCCCTGGATCAATATTCCTTCGCTAGTTATCTACGATAACCTTGAATGCCCTCTTTATTCAAAAATACATCTAACCCCTATCGAATTGCTGTCACCACCTCCTTTGGTAGAGAATTCCACAGTTTAACCCAGTGGAACCTTTTTCTTTTTTTAAGGTGAAATCTTTTTTTCTCTAACCTCAAGGGATGTCCTCTTGTTAGTTGAAAATACCTTGGTAAAAAATGTTAATTTGACAAAGCCTTGTATTGACCCTGGGTCTATTTAATTAAGGTAATCATATCCCCTCGTAGACAACTTTTTTCTAGGGAAAATAAGTTTCATTTGGTTAGTCTTTATTCATAACGTAGCCCCTCCATTCCCCTTATTAGTTTTGTTGCCCTTCTCTGTACTTTTTCCAGCTCTAAAATGTCCTTTTTATGAAGTGGTACCCAAACTTGTACTCCATATTCCAAATGAGGGCGTACTAGGGATCTGTACAGTGGCAGAATTATATTTGCTGCCCTTTTCTATAACCTTCTTAATACTTGCTAATATTTACTTGCCTTTTCAGCTGCTGCTTGGCATTGAGCACTGCTACCTAGGTGGTTGTCCACAAGTACTCACAATTTATGTGAGTAATAATATGTATTTAGTCTGATTATTAGTATTAATGTGAGTAATAATATGTATTTATTCTGATTATCCTTTAGATTGTAAATCTGCGAGTTTCAATCCTGCAAGGTGCTTTAGGGAAAGCGCTATGGACACCGGATTCCAAGCTCAAAGACAGGGCCATCCACTCTTTGCAATGTGTGAATCTTTAACTTGTCATTGCCTGTAACTTAACTTATGTATATCGCTACGGAATATGTTGGCGCGTTACAAATAAACGATAATAATAATAATTGGGTATTTATGTGAGAAATAATAAGTATTTTGTCTGATTATTGGGTATTTATGTGATTAGTAATATGTATTTGGTCTGATTGGTATTTATATGAGGATTAATATATATTTAGTCTGATTATTGGTATTTATGTGAGGAGTATTATGTATTTAGTCTGATTATTAGTATTTATGTTTGGAATAATATGTATATAGACTGATTAGTGGGTATTTATGTGAGTAATAATATGTATTTGGTCTGATTGGTACTTTTATGAGGATTAATATGTATTTGGTCTGATTATCGGTAATTATGTGTGGAGTAATTTGTTATTTAGTCTGATTCTTAGTATTTATGTTAGGAATAATATGTATTTAGTCTGATTATTTGCTATTTATGTAAGGAATAATATGTACCATATATACTCGAGTATAAGCCAAGTTTTTCAGCCCTTTTTTTAAGGCTAAAAAGGGCCGTCTCGGCTTATACTCGAGTCACTCCCCCCCGTGTCTCTCTAACCCCCCGTGTCTCTCTAACCCCCCTGTGTCTGTCTAACCCCTTGTGCCTCTCTAACCCCCCGTGTCTCTCTAACCCCCCTGTGTCTCTCTAACCCCCCGTGTCTCTTTCCCTCCCCTCTCTCCTCATCCTCAACCCCCCTCCTCATCCTAAACCCCCCTCCTCATTCTAAACCCCCTCCTCACTTTACCCCTCTAAATTCCTCCCCCTCTCCCCTCAGACCTGAATCCGAAGGAAAATCTGTGGGGTGATCTGAAGAGGGCTGTGCACAGGAGATGCCCTCGCAATCTGACAGATTTGGAGTGTTTTTGCAAAGAAGAGTGGGCAAATCTTGCCAAGTCAAAATGTGCCATGCTGATAGACTCATACCCAAAAAGACTGAGTGCTGTAATAAAATCAAAAGGTGCTTCAACAAAGTATTAGTTTAAGGGTGTGCAGACTTATGCAACCACATTATTTTTAATTTTCTTCCCTCCACCTAAAAGATTTCAGTTTGTTTTTCAATTGAGTTGTACAGTTTATAGGTCACATTAAAGGTAGAAAAAGTTCTGAAATGATTTATCTTTGTCTAATTTTTTTACAGCACAGAAACCTGACATTTTAACAGGGGTGTGTAGACTTTTTATATTCACTGTACCTCCATCTGCAGCTGTTCCTCCGCTCCTCCACACTCCTTCCTGCGTCGGGACCCAGCATATGCTAATGACGGGACGTCACATGCACGCCACGTCATTAGCATTGGCCGGGTCAAGACGCAGGAAGGAGCGTGAAGGAGCGGAGGAACAGCTGCAGATGGAGGTAAGTGAGGGGAAAGGGAGAGGGGGAGGTATTTAGAGGGGTAAAGTGAGGAGGGGGGTTTAGGATGAGGAGGGGTAAAGTGAGGAGGGGGTTTTAGGATGAGGATCGGGGGGTTTAGGATGAGGATGGGGGGTTTAGGATGAGGATGGGGAGGGTTTAGGATGAGGATGGGGAGGGTTTAGGATGAGGATGGAGGGGGTTTAGGATGAGGATGGGGGGGTTGAGGATGGAAGGGTTGAGGATGAGGATGGGGGGTTGAGGATGGGGGGTTGAGGTTGAGGTGGGGGGTTGAGGAGGGATGTTGAGGACGGTGATAAGGGAGGGGGGAAGAGACACAGGGAAGGGAGAGGGGGGAGAGACACAGGGAAGGGAGAGGGGGGAGAGACACAGGGGAGAGAGAGGGGAGAAGAGACACAGGGGAGAGAGAAGGGGGACACAAGAAAAGGGCACACAAGAGGGGGACACAGAGGGCACAAGAGGGGCACAGGGGGCAGTACATTTCTTACCCTTGGCTTATACTTGAGTCACTCATTTTTCCCAGTATTTTGTGGTAAAATAGGTGCCTCGGCTTATGCTCGGGTCGCTTATACTCGAGTATATACATTATTTGGTCTTGATTATTGATATTTATGTGAGGTGTGGTTATTGGTATTTATGTGAGGAGTAATATGTATTTAGTCTGATTATTGGTATTTATGTGAGGAATAATATGTATTTATTCTGATTATTGGTATTTATGTGGGGAATAATATGTTTTTAATCTGATTTAATCTGATTGTTGTTTTTAATCGGCTTATGCTCGGGTCGGCTTATACTTGAGTATATACATTATTTGGTCTTGATTATTGATATTTATGTGAGGTGTGGTTATTGGTATTTATGTGAGGAGTATTATATATTTATTTTGATTATTGGTATTTTTGTAACAAATAATATGTATGTAGTCTGATTACTGCCTTGAAAAAATGGCGATGGTTAAACAACTTAAAAAACCTCATTATATACAATATTTTGAGTAAATACTCTACATCACATAATAGCTCACACTGACTTTCTGTTTTTTGAGGAAAATTCTAATTTCTGATTGATTTTTGCATCTTGAAAATGCCACATAGACTTGTCCATGGGCAACTACTGGTTCCTCTAAAAACAGTGTAACAGACTTACAAGTTTGCCCTTGAGATTTATTGATGGTCATCGCAAATGCCATTATGATTAGAAATTGTCTCCTTTGAAGTACAAGAGGCAAGCTACTCTCACTTGGAGCCAAATATATTCTTGGTAGGAAAACTTGTTCACCTTTATGGGTACCATTCAGAATTTCAGCATGTATGAAATGCTCGCTTAAATCCTGAACAATGAATCTGGTCCCATTACAAAGTCATTTTTGTTGGGTTCTTATTTCTCAGTAACATGACAATTGCCCCTTTTATCAGCTGCAAATTATGTGGTGGCATTCCAGATGGTGTAAATGAATTTATGCATTCAGTTGCAAAGTTTGTCTCACTCTGTTTGTCATCAGCAAGTACACATTTAGCAATGTAATATTTTTTTTTTTTGGTTCCATCTATAAATTCCAAAATGTCATTCTTCATAAGCAATGCATCTTTATTTTTTTTATGCTGATATTACGTTGTGTGCAAACTCTGAGTAATCATTGTTAATTATTCCATTTTGGAATATAGCTGATATTAGTGAATCTTTACAAATCATTGCCGATTGAATTTCCACAGTATCCTCAGGTAAATTACTTATTACCTCAGTTTTGCCTTCGCCAATTTTAATTAACCAATCATTGAAATCATGTTGGCCTTCTGATCTCATATTTATTTCCAATTTAAGATGTGTAAATATTTCCCATAGTGGACTTGACTTTATACATGTTTCCACAATGTCTGTCTGATTTCCATGGACGACCACAGATAATGTTTGCCTAAAATCACCACCTAACAACATCACCTTTCCACCAAAAGACAAATCATTAGCCATGACTTCACATAACAAACAATAAATACATTGCAGAGCATTGCACAACATCATTGTTGCCTCATCTATTGTAATCATTTTACTTTTTTTTTTTTTTTTAGCTTGTAATTATGTCATTCTAATATCCAACACTGATGTTTTCAAGATGGGAACTGAAAGTTTAAATCCACTACGTACAGTTCTACCACCTTCAAACAGAAGGGTAGCAATTCCAGTTGTTGCAAAGGGAAGTACTATTTCACTTTGACCTCCAATTAAACTCATGACTAAATTATATAGAAATAATCCTCCTTGAGCGTTTCATCATCTAGTGAATCTTCAAAGTTTGTATCATCTATAATTCCTAAATCTGGCAGATTAAAAGTTGCATAACTTAATCCATGACAAAGAAAAACCTCTTGATTTTTCATTAATGCTTTTAATTCTGCAATGGACTCACTGTAACATCTGAAAAAGTCTTCACACACATTTAATTTAAATGTGTTCCACAAATCTAATGCAGTTGGTACATTACAAAATATGCAAATTAATGCAAACTGTTCATTCATCTGTCGTGGCATTTGACATAGTGCTGCTTCTTCTAGGCATCTCTCCCATTCTGTATCATCGGCAAGGAAGTTTCTTTGTCGCACAGCTAAAATGTATCATAAACTATGTCATTAACAGTTCTCAACTGTTCAAAACTTTGTGCACTAGGAACATTTAAAAGGATTAAACATATGCAGAACCGTTCGCTGTCTGTTGGACTAACAGTATAAATCCTGGGAATAATTTTATTAACACTGCTTTTTCGTTTTCGCCATAGCACATTAACCAAAACATAATGATATGGGATCTCATTGTATAAGAATTCCCTTGTCTCACTGTTGTTACAATTTAATGTAAACCAAGCCGTAAGTGTGGTTTCTCGATGTTCATTTTGTTCCAGAGCATTTACTTCATTGCCAGCATTAAAATAAACTAAGTGTCTAGAGCACTTGCATAGCGAGTATCTTCATGACATACAAGTTCATCATGTACAATCTCATTGTCTTGTTCATTTTAACCACTTTTCACCACTACAGTTGCTGCATCATATCTTTTATATATATATTTGTACACATATTTTATGGATTTGATAGAAGTGCAAGCTTCCACATTTATGTGTGCATTGTGCTTCATCAGCAAATGGGGATTATATGGGACAACATATGTGTTATCTACATTTTTGCCACAAACAATTGCAGTTTGACATTCTCTTCTTCGATACAACGGATATCCATCACAATTTGCAAAAGATTTGGCTCTAAATTCTTTTGGGAAATCTTTTGTGAATTTCTTATTTTCCATACATGGAGACTGCAGATTTATATCTCCACATGGTCCATGAATCATGCGATGTGTTACAATTTCATATAGTGTTGCATGTTTTTGTGGAGCTGGTAGTTCAATAAATTAATCCACTTCGTCTGCAGTATTTAATTTATCTTTTATTTTTATTCAATAATGATTATTAACTCACATTGTGAAATATTAACATACAATTGTAAATACAATTTTACTCTCCAATGGGAATTTAAAAAGGTAAACAAAATAAAGTATGTAAGTATTCAATTAAACATTTCACATTTCCTTTTTCCACAGCGAAGACAATGGGTAGGCAGGTAGGGAAGGGGGAAGGGAATAGGGAAGGTGTTTATTAGGGTATGTTAAGGGTATGTTAAGCATTGTTCCCACTAGTAAATAAAAAAGAGAATAAAGTGACAACTCACAATCCTGTCCGGTCTCCAGGGTCACTGCCAAGACCAAGTCTCCTCAGCTAGCCCAATCTCGATTTATGAATAGAATTGAGGTATCAAAAACTCTCGCAATCTGATGGCAATGCTATGTGAACAAGTCACCCATGTATTCCAGGTTGAGAGGAAAGGTGTTGATAATTATATGTGAAAATCTGTAATTTATCATGATATATTTGATTTTGTTGATTATTGTTTGCTAATATAATAAACTGAAGTAATTTGTTTTGAGAATTTGACAGGTTAGGGAGGTTAGGGAGATGAAGTCCTAAAAGGCCTAATTCTGTAGAAGGTGTAATTTGCGTTTGAAAAAGATTTGAAGTTAGTTGGGTTATTTTAGTCCAAATAGCTTGGACTTTAGGGCATGTCCAACAGGTGTGTAAAAAAGTTACCCAATTCTGGGCAGTCTCTAAAGCAGTTAGCTGATTCTTGGGGCTTCATTTTGTGGAGCTTATCTGGGATAATGTATGTTCTGTGGAGGACTTTTAATGAGTTTTCCAGAAGGCTATAATTAAATGAGCCTATAGCTAATCTGCTGCAAACTTGTTCCCGTTTGTCGATATCCCAATTCTGAGCTAAATCTTCCTCTAATTTAAGCATGAATATCGGCTTATACATTTTTGGAGGGGTATTGAAAGTTTCATATAGTAAACCATGGACTCCTTGGGTCAATGTGGCATTTTTACATACTCTCGTTAACCAGGTCATTCTAGGAGGGCCAAAGGCCCTCTTTTTAGTGAATATATAATGTCTGAGCCTGCAAAAATTAAAGTGTTCTCCCAGTGTTAGATAGTAGGTGTCTCTAATGTGTTCAAAAGTGAGGATTTGGTCATCAATAAGCCTTGTGTCTGTTCTGTGTAGGCTTTCAAGGTCCATCATGTAATTAACTCCACTGAAAAATCTCTCAAAAAAGATGGGGAAGCGAAGATAGATGAAAGAGGGGAGAGATCTAGAATTAGTTGGTATTTTGATTTAGCCCATCTCCAGTTTGTAAGAGAGAGCATGATCACTGGGTTAGGGCAATTAAGATATGCTTGTTGGGATTTAGGAAGCCAGGTTATCTTGTCCCACGAAAGAGGGTTCAGTTGTTGATTCTCTATAAGTACCCAAATGGGTTGATGAGTTGTGGAATGGGCTGGCAGAACAAAATAAATTTGAGCAGTTCTATTATAAAGCTTCAGTTGTGGGCAGGAGAGTCCACCCTTATCTTTACGTCTATAGATTATAGACTTTGCAATTCTAAGGTGTTTATAGTGCCAGATGAATCTGAAAATGTATTTTTGAAAGTTATCTAAATATTTCATGGCTACTTTTACAGGTAGAGATCTAAAGTAGTATAAAATTCTGGGGAGAATATTCATTTTTATAGTGTTGATTCGACCAGTCCATGAGATTAGGAATTTGGACCACTTTTCAAGGTCTGCAGCTAATTCTTTAAGTAAAGGAAGGTAGTTAGGTCTGTATAAATCTGATTTATTTAGGGTAATGTTAATACCAAGATATTTTATTTGTGTCTTGGGCCAGGAAAATGTGAAATAATTTAATTCAGCTCTAGGGATGTGTGACCCTAGGGCCTCAGTTTTGACTAGATTGACCTCTAAAACTCTCTAGCACATTCATGACTAATGGAATGGAAATAGTAGGTTTAGTTAGAGTGCAGGGGAGGTTGTCTGCAAAGAGACAGCATTTGTAATTATAATTAGCTATTGTCAAATCTGAGATGTCTGGGGTAGACCTGATAAGTTGAACTAACGGCTCAATTGCTAGAGCAAAGAGCAGAGGAGATAAAGGGCATCCCTGCCTTGTACCTATTTGGATATCCAGGAATTTCTTACTGGGGACTGGTAACTTTAAATAGTCTCTGGGAGATTGGTAATAAGTTTGCAAGAGATTTAAGAAGTTTCCCTTAAATCCAAATTTTGAAAGGACTTTAAAAAGGTATGGCCATTCAAGAAAATCAAATGCCTTCTCAATGTCTAGAGCTAGAGTACAGAGTGGGGTATTGGAGCATTGAGCTAAGTAAAATACATTAAGGGCCCTTCTAATATTATCTTCGGCCTGTCTATGAGGAACAATGCCTACCTGGTCCTTGTGAATAAGTCTGGGAAGGAAAAGTGAAATCCTATTGGCTATAATATTGGCTAACAATTTTATATCTCCATTAAGAAGGGAGATCGGGCAGTAATTTTTAACCTCCAAGGGGTCCCAACCTGCTTTAGGGAAAAACACAAAAATTTGCCTGATTTAGCTCAGGAGGCATGTGTTCCCCTTTGAGGATTGCATTAAACAAAGCCATTAGTTGTGGAATTAGTAAGTCTGCAAATTTCTCATAATAAAGGTTGGAGAAACCATCTGGGCCTGGGGATTTACCTAGTTTCAATGATTTAATAGTAACTCTAATTTTTTCATACGAAATGTTAGCATTCAAGTTTCACCTCAATGTGGGAATCATAGATATCCTGATAAAATTTAAGGAAACTCTCTTGAATCAGCTCTTGATTCATTGTAAGTAAACAAGAAGTTGATTTGACCTGCCTGATCTTGGATTGTTGATATTTAGAGTTTAACCTGTTTGCCAGGAGGGAGCTGGGTATTTTCGTCTGGGAAAAGTATTTATGTTGGGTTTTCCTTAGGGCTCTCGCCGTCTGATCTGACAGGAGATTATCTAATTCTAACCTAATATTATCAATTAATTGATGAATTGAGTCTGTTTGAAATAACTGGTTGTGCTTCTCTAGGTTGTAAAAAATGTTTTCTCATTTTCTGAGTTTTTTTTGTAGGAAGGTACTTTCAGATACAGGTGCCTCTAATATAGGCCTTGTGTGTCACCCATAGCCAACCGATGCTCGTGTCTTAGTGTTTGTCTTAAAGTAAAAATCTAGTTCTTTAGAAAATTTGTTCTTGCAAAGTAAGGTTGGTAATCAGCATATCATTAATTCTCCATTCATACAGAGTGTCAAGGGAATGATTCAAATTCAAGATTAAAGACACTAGACTGTGATCTGACCATGGACAAGGGATTATTTTTGAGCCCTTAGACCTGTCTAACAAAGAGGCATCCATAATGACAGTGTCTATCCTTGAATATGATTTATGAGTAGGCGAGTAAAAAGTATACTCTCTCTCCTTAGAGTGTAACCGCCTCCAGGCATCGACCAAGCACATTTTATTTATAAGAACCTCAATCTGTTTAATTTTTCCTCGACAATGATTGATAGATTGATCTTTTGGACCTGATAAGATCTGGGTTTAAAGCAAGATTAAAATTGTCTCCTATGATTATTTTGCTTGTATCTTGGGATTCTAGAGATTCTAATAGTTGAATAAAAGCCTTGTGAGGGGCAGTGGTTGGAGCATAAATGGATACTAAAGTTAAGTTTTGCATTTAGGAGGGTTCCTGAAAGTATTATATAATTTCCTTCTTTGTCTATTTATTGATGGGTTTCGACAAATGGGAAGTCTTTATGGATCAGGATTGTTGCTCCTGCCTTCTTAGATTTTTGGGTAGTAGTATAAAAGGATGGGTAATCTTTATGCATAAAAGACAGGGTTTTGTTCGGGGCAAAGTGAGTCTCCTGGAGAAAAAGTACAGACGGCTTATGTTTCTTGTAGGAAATAAAGGCTTTCTGCCTCTTGAAAGGAGAGTTAAAAGGATTAAAATAATATGTGCATGTGGATGCCTCTTTTTTTCAAATTCTACAGTATAAACATAAGCCACAAACTTCCCAAATAATGACTGATGGTTATGTCATGTATTAATGCCTTTAGTTTAATTTTGAAGACTCTAGCCACTGTTTCTGGTCTATCAGAAGCAGTTTTTCCAGTTTTCAAATTATAAACAATCTCTGACCATTGTGGATTACATGTAAATTTAATAAATAAATCTGTTTCCCCAAATTTAGTTACAATAGCCATAGCATTATTGTAGTTTTCTCTCATATTTCAAGCAGATCCTTGGAAAGAAGATGGCAAAATGATGGCTCGGCCAGCTGGAAGTTCTCTGTTTGTGGCAACTTCAGCTATATATTTCATAAGTCCACAATACTGTTCCACAAGTAGTTTATTTTGTTGATATTTTATAAAATTTGGATTATTTGCTTCTATTTGCAGATATGAATCAATGATCAATTGTTGTGTCAGTTTTCCATCACATAAAATGGGATTAAATGCATCACAAATTGCAGTTTGACAACTTTAAATTCCAGCATTGAAATATTATTTCTGACACTTGCTTTAGTATTTGGGTAACTGTCAAGTTTTTATTTTGGTTGCCATCCTGGATATATATTGGATATATTCTAATATCTCGCTGAAATGGTGGTTCCCCCTCATAATTTTGAAACACTATTGCAACCTCATTAGATGTGGGTAAGCTATAACAGCGTTTATCATAATAGCGATCTCTTTTAAGAACCATATTGACTCTTGTCAATAGTGTAATTTGGAAAAGTAGTCTCAGTCATAATATGTTTTAAATATCCTGGGAAGTTCTCTCTTTCGAGAATTCTTACCTTTAATTTTTGACAACAACTTATGAACTCACCATCTCTGTGTCTCTCCTGTTGTTAATGATAAGCCCAACAAAACTGACAAACATCATTCAACATACCACAATTGTGAGGCTCTACTGTAGATGTAAATAATGGACTATCCCGACATCATATCTCAATATTACTATCTATATCCACATTACTATTGTTACCATATTGTTCACATGCATCTCTATCAGTATTTGTTTTATTCATAGCTCTCTGACACTGCAATGTAACTGTACCAGACATCTTTCTTTTCTTTGAAATTTTCTCACGTTCTTCTTCTCTTAACCTTTTCCGAGTCTCCGGCAACTGTCGATCTTTCCATCTTTGTACATGTTCCCTTTTTTTCCGTTCATTGTTTTCTTTATTATCAGACATTGTAATCTGTAAATTGAAAATTCAATTTTTAATATGACGGTATGTCAATCGTGACCACCTTTTTTTCCAATCTGTAAGAGAAATGTAAGTGTGATAAAAATGAAACTTGTGTTCCAATCTAATCATTTGTATTTGTTATGTCTAAACAACAGTACACTGCATTAATGTCCTTTTTCTTTTTATATTTATTTATTTAAATGAATTGTTACTTCATGCAATCACCAATTCTTAAATTAGTACTATCTGCAGCATATTTCCTATAATTATTCTTTTGTCTATTAATATACTTTCAGTAAACGACAATCCACAACATTAATTTGTGATATTCAAATTAATAATCTATGTCATCTATTATGTCATCTATGTAACTTGCTTTTATTATTTAAATTATTTAATCACTATTATATAATTATTGAAGAAATAATGATACTATACTTATGATATGTAAGTAAGTGCCTGGAAAATCATACAGAGCTGACAGTCCACTGCCCACCACCCACTGCTACAAATATTTCTGTGACACTGTCTTTAGCAAGTGTCTGTGGAAAGTGACAAAAAGATGCAAATTGTAAAATCCAATGCAAATAATTAATACACATTTGTTTAATAATACACTACTATTTTTTTTATTTATCTATTAAATAATATGTTTTTAGCTTGCACTCTATCCATTATAAGTTTATATACATTTCTATTTTTTTTGTTTTTTACAAAGCAACATTTTTCTGTCTTCTAAATATTGCTATACGTGAATAATGTTAACACAAATATTTAATCAAGTTTGAAATAAATTGTATTAATTTCCCTAACTTTATGTTTTTAATTAATCAATTAATTAATTAATTCATTAATTAATAAGTGATTATACTTATACCTATTATATGTAATTAGCAGAATTCAAATTCCTAAAGAGGTAACAATCTCTTCTGAAATAATGCCATCAGATAAATGTCCAGTCTCGCTGTTTATCACCTGAGGAGAAACTGAGAAAGATCTGGAAATTGTCCAGTATATATAGGCCGCAGTTGCGAGACTAAACCATTGGTTTTGGCACGAATCGCACTGCGCATTCTCTATTTGCGGCCTAGTATTTGTGCGTCTCACTAAGGACTTTGGCACTTATTGCGATCCTCCTCCCTCTACCTTCGACCTTCGGGGCACATTTATGCCTTGAGAAAGTTTTTACAAGTTTACCGCCGACATTTTTTTTCAAGGCCATTAACTCAGCAGTCGTTGGCAGGTCGCCAAAACACGCCAACTGAATTGCAAATTAGCTTTCAACCTGACTTATGGACTCCCTGCCTCAGGAGGAGGCAGGAAGCCCATCAGTGAGTTTTGTAGCTAATTTTGTATTCAATTGGCATCTTTTGGTGGCCTCCCAAAGGCTTCCGAGTTACAGGCTAAGGCCTTCGGTGCTCATTGCAAGAAATTGTTTAAGTAGAAAATCTTATGAAGAGAAGCTATCATAATAAATAAAGGTTGAAAAGAGGTCATACTCCAATACAAACATTAATAGAGCTTTATAAGTACTAGAGTGAATTACAGAGATGACCTGGTGTATTCTAACCAAAAGTAATGAAAGAAATGAGTAACACACTGTAACACACTGTATATATTATAGATTGTAATTAGCCATAGCTAAATTCTGAATAAGCATTGGTATTTACTACAGTTGGATTGGGGTCTCTTTAATAGACGATTGTTTGGAAATGCAGTATGCCTCAAACCATAATGTCACCATAATACTATCACAAATGACTCAAGTTTCAGTCACTTATGTGCAAACTCTGAGGAGGACCAGACGGCACTGCAGGTACACGGAGGCAAGTGAGAGGGACACCAGCACGGCAGCAACTCAGCCAGAGCCAGAAAGGGAGGAGAAGTGTGGGGAATGCAACTGCCAGGATAAGGCAGGGGAGGAAGAAAGGAGGAAGAGCAAGTGCAACAGCAGGGGCAAGTAAAAGACCACAAAAAAGCCAGAGAAGCACCAGGGAGATGGCACTCAGAAGTGTAGTCAAGAGGGTAAGGAGGCCAGAAGAAGTTCAGCCAGCAAGGAAAGGGACTATGGAGGGCCGGCAAGCTGTGAAGACAGGAGGGAAGAAGGGCTGCAGCAGAAATAAAAGCAGTAGGGTGCAGCAAGAGGAGCAGAGAGCAAAGCAAGAGGATGCAGAAGCAGAAAGGACAGACGAGGAACTGGAGGCTGGTGGGAGAGAAGTGGCTGAAGGGGAGCAGGAGGAGGAACCCCTGAGGCACCTTGCAGGGAAGAGGAGGAGCTTCAGTTGTGCGGGGAGCCAGAGGAGGAGGAAGTTGGACTGTATCTTCGGGTGGCCCTGTGTCTCTTTCTCATATGCCAGCTACAGGAACAGCTGCTGGGACTAGGCACTGGACAAGGAGTGGTAGGCAAGGAACAACAACAGGATGGTCTGACGCGAGGCGGCGGCCACTGCATCAAGAAGCCCGCTTATCAATGGATACAGAGTCATCCGGATCTCGCAGGAGTGACAGAGCAAAAAGGCACCGGGATGCAGGGGAGAGGGCTGGCAGAGGTGGTAAGGAGAGAAGTACAACGGAATTCTATAATTACAGATATGGCAGCCCTTCAAGGTGTGACAGTGCCGCCGGACAGGAGATCGTCTTTGATTGACAGCCCTCTCCAGGAAGGAGATCAAGGTCATGGAGTAGAACCTCAGAGCATAGAAGGGAGCTTGGTGAGCATGACCGTAGATTCAGGACCAAAGAGAGGTGTGCTAGTTATTACAGGTATCGGCAATTGGAAGGAGGTTCCAGGGACCATGCACAGCTTTTTGCTGGGGATAGGAGAGGCCAAGGGCTGTAGCATGGAATTAGGTCAAAGAAGGTGTCCAGCAGGAGTAGACGGCGTCCTTCCTCAGTTGGAAGAAAGGATGGTACAGAGGTCAGCAGAAGGAGAGGGGCGCATCCACCCTCAGTCAGGGGAAAGGATAATAGAGAGGTCCTCACCAGGAGTGGAGAGCGTCCATCCTCGGTTGCAGGACTGGATAACAGAGACATCAGCGGCAGGAGTGGAGTGCGTCCATCCCCTGTCAGAGGAAAGGATAACAGGGAGGTCGCCCACAGATTTGGAGTGCATCCATCCTCAGCCGGAAGTCAGGATAGCAGTGTTACGAGACCAACAGCAGGCACTACTGCCCCTTCGTCATCTACTGACAGGAGGTATAGAGGTGAGTCTGACGCATGTACACAGGGTGAAGTTAATAATGCGGGTAATGTCAAAGAATTAGTGACAGGTTTGTCGGGTTTATTAGAAAAATTTACGGGGGTCAGGATTTGAGGCCGGCTAGCGCATGGGTGTGGCAGGTAGCGGGAAGCAGCAATACTCGATTTGGGAGCAAATTAGTTACGGAAACGTTTCCTTCAGCAGTGGAGTCAGGGGACTTGAGCGTAGAAGCCTTGTTTGCAAATACAGAAGGGGCCAAGGTAGTAGAAGGTAGTGATACAGTATCAGTTTTGAAAGTAACGGATACAGCTAGGCAGAAGTCGGCCTTATGCTCAATAGGCCCCATAGGTAATCCTGTGTCTAAGGAAATCAGGGAGAAAAATTGGAATAGAGAGGTCATAGAGATATTCTCATTGCTCCCGCTAGATCATTTATAGAATTTAAGCATGATGATAAAAAAGAGGATGCTAAGAAAGAGGAGGAGGAGAGAAGGAAAAAATATAGAAAGATACCCAAAACTTTGGAAATTGGTTGCTATCTTTTGTCATACTCGCTAGCATAGTGGGGGGAAAAACTCCAGAGTGTTGCTCGAGTTGTTCTGCTACTTAGATGAGATTGAGGGTATTCACTGAACATATGGTGGATCAGCGTGGTGGCAGTATGATGAAAAATTTAGGCAATGTATGGCAGTCAGGCCCAACATGCAGTGGGATGACAGGGACATGGGTAGCTGGCTTAAGGTAGTCACCCCATGACGCCCAGGTGGGAGTGTAGGTCAGAAGACAGGGCAGAGGAGCTTAAATAAAAACGGTTTTTGCTTTGCATTTGGGGAAGGGAATTGTTCTAGGGGAATGTCATGTAAGTTTGAACATGACAGCTCAGAATGCAGGGTGGGCATCCAATTTTTTGTTGCTACAAAAGAGCAAAGAACCAGAAAGGCGGGGAGAAGGCTGGAAAAGGGGAGGAGTCCATTTAATTTAAAAAAGATGGTGTGGTGGTTAAGGGTATAGGCAAGGGGCCACGGGCAGTCGGGGGATGCAAGTTTGTTAGAAAAAGGTTTTGCTGAAGGTTTTATAATCCCGGCATTTAACATAGAACCCATGGGTATGCCTCCCAATTTAAAGTCTGCCAGGGACCAGGCTACGGTGGTATGGGATAAGTTGTTAGTGGAGGTCCAAAAAGAATGGCGGGTCCTTTTGTTGAGGTTCCGGTTAAAAATTTAAGGATTTCCCCGTTAGGTTTGGTACTTTAAAAAGAAGCAGGTGAATTTAGGTTAATTCACCACTTGTCTTATCCGAAAGGGTTATCGGTCAACGATGGTATTGACAGGGACTCGGTATCAGTTACTTATTCATCCGTTAAGCAGGCAGTAAAGTTGATTAGGAAGGTGGGTAGAGGCGCTTGGTTGGCCAAGGTTGAAATAAAATCAGCGTTTAGGTTGCTCCCAGTGCTACTAGACTCTCATCATTTGTTAGGGTGTCATGTTTTGGATCATTATTTCATTGATTTATGTTTGCCTATGGGTTGTGCTATTTCATGTTCTTATTTTGAAAACATTTTTGCATTTTGTGATTTGTATTAGGACAGGTTTGCATCCTGTGGATCATTACCTGTATGATTTTCTATTTATTGGTGCGTATGAGTTCCAGGATTGTTATAGGTTATTCCAGGAGTTTCAGGTTTTAGCATGGGAGTTTGGTATTCTGTTAGCGGAGGAGAAGTCTGTCAGTCCGTGTCAGGCCTTGCAATTTCTGGGAATTCATATTGATTCTGTATCGTTCAAGTGTAGTTTACTTTGGGAGAAGGTAGCTGATTTGCAGGAAGTGTTGGCGGCAAAAAAGGTAACATTAAAATTGTTGCAGTCATTGTTAGGAAAGCTGATTTTTTTTTCAAGGGCAGGATATTTGTAAGGAGGTTGGCCTTGGCTACTGCTTGTGTCAGTCAGCCGCATCATCATATTGGAATTTTGAGTGAACATAAAATGGACTTGAGGATTTGGGACATGTTTTTGCAGAAGTTTAATGGCAAGACGTTGATGTTAAGGAACCCTGTGTTTAATGAAGAGTTAGAGCTGTTTCTGGATACATCAGGCTCTATAGGTTTTGGGGTTTATGTTGGTGGTCATTGGTGTTCAGGGCGTTGGCCAAAGAATTGGAAGGAGGTGAAGGTGGGGAAGAATTTAATGTTTTTAGAGTTGTTTCCTATTGGGGTATCAGTAAGGTTGTGGGGAGAGCAGCTGAAGAATCAGCACGTGATTTTCAGGTGTGACAACTTGAGTGTGGTGCAGGCAATTAAGGCTATTACTGCCTCTTCGCCACCAGTAGTGAGATTGCTTCTGCAATTGGTATTGAAATGTTTGCAGTTCAACATTCTGATAAGGTCTACACATATTGAGAGAGTCAAAAAGTGCATACCAGATACATTGTCAAGGGATCAATGGAGGATGCAGAGCTGATTCCTATAATGTTTGATTTATGGAGTTTATGAGGATAGGGAAGCATGAGATGCATCTGGACACGGCAAAGAAAGAGGGGGGGCAGTATATTGTTGTCATTATTAAATTACATTTAAATGTTACTGGCTTATGTTTGTATTTATTACAGGATCCCAATTCTACTTGTGGATTGTGGGGCATTCATTAATTTATTGGGCGCGAAGGGCAGCTGGAATCAGAGATCATGATAGTCAGCTGAACTTCCCTGAAGAGGTGGTGTTAGTGAAGTGGTTTGGTATTAGGCGTATGAAATGGGAACACTTTCTGATGACAGTGGTAGGCTTGGCTAGGGAGGCTCCTTCCCCAGACTTATTGGTAATCCACGCTGGGGGAAAACGATTTAGGATTCATGCCCATGAAAGACCTCATTAGAATCATGAAGAGGGACGTGTCAAGACTGTTAGAATTATTCCCAAGACTCCTTATCATTTGGTCTCAAATGATACCTAGACTGCACTGGAGAGGGGCAAAAGATCAAAAAAGAATTGACAAGGCAAATTGCAGACTTAACAAAATAATGGAGTCTTTTGTTAGGAGACTAGGGGGTTTCTCAATTATGCACAGGGACCTTAAGATAGCTGACAACCAATCTTACTTTCTCAAAGATGGGGTGCATTTAAACTAGATTGGATTGTCATTATTGAGTTACTCCTTTAAAATGGGTGTTGACCAGGCCATGGCTAGTTTTGGTGGGTTCTAGCCTGGTAGGCTTGCGGTTGGCGGGGGCGCTGCATCACCATAGGGGGGAGCTCATTAACTGTTTAGGTTCCGGTGAGTGGTCATTGCCAGAGGTCCCTTGGGCACGGAGTTCCAACGGGCCGCGCTGGCTGGGTGGTGAGCTCTTCCTGTGTAGGGGTGTGCAGCCCCTCTGGTTATTTAATGTTATGTTATTTTATTAATAAAGCTGTGGCCTGGTTATACCCAACACAAGTGTGTCTGTCATTATTGGGTAATTGGGTCATGTCTAGTTATCTCGGACCTTTGGTCACTTATGCTTAGGTCAAAATAAATATATACTTAACATGCTTGTACACAACCCGCAACTAAAATACTATGATATCTTAAATCTCCACTTTAATTTCCTAAAATGAGCAACGTGCACAATATAGCAGAATTTACATGAAATCAGTTAAACAAGTTGTATTTTTTGGAACGGATTTGCTATGTGTGATTTATAAGCATTTTGGTTCACCATACTAAAGATGAATTTGTTCAGAACCTGTGAAATTAGTTTAACAATGCAAAATAATGTTGTAAAATACATCAGGGACTTCAGGAATACTATTGTGTGATAGACAAGCCAAGATCTGGGAAATTATATGACACTTTACTGAAATTAGGAGTGAAATGTGTTAAAATATTATTTCAATCATGTCCATTTTAAGGAATATTACAGTGAAAGAGCAAAGCAAGATATCTTGGAAAAAGTCAATTTATTTTCAGCACTCAAGCCCTCAAACTAACTCAGAGTAGGCTTTGCCAAGTTATACATCAACTGCAAATAAGTCAAACCATGGCTTTGAATGGCTACATTTTTATTACTGAAGGGTCTTAAAAACTAATTAATAAAGTGAGATATAATATAGAGTGTGTGAAACCTGGCACTGTATATCAACATAAAGAAAAGCAATTCAGACAATTTGTGGCAGCAAAGGCTATTGAAGCTGAGAACAGTATAATCTATTATTTTTTAAGTGCATAAAATGTATTTCTATTATTCCCATTGATTTTTTTGCCTCACAATGACATTATTTGAATTCCTACAATAAAAATGCAAAAGAGATATATTTTAATGGTTTTTTAAAAAGATAGTTCAGCAGAGCAGTTTTGTATAATTAAAAAAATCACAATATCAAACAGTATTAAATTATGTAAAACTACTATGTAACTGCAGTACATTTACACATGTGAGAAGCAACCTGGCATAGACCTGAAAATACAATAGAGGAACTGTAATAATTTGACATATGCTTAAAATAAAAATAAAAAATAAAGAATGAACCACTAAATTCCATTGCCAGTGATAATATTTTTCTTAAGATGCAATAAGTCTTCTTGTCTTGATTAATCTTTTCTCCTATTGGTTTTTATCTTGGGTCAACTCATAAAAGCTTTTTCTCATTTTTATTACCCATGTCTTTAATAACTTTAACATATTTCCCTAAGTCTCATTTAGACTTTTCTTTTCATTATTTTCACTTGTGACTATTCCATTAGTGTCTCAACATTAGAAATAAAATATATAAACAATGGGTATGATACCACAGACATCAATAAAAATAATTTCTACAAAAACACAAGGATTCTATAGACTATTCTTATATTATTTCATGCATCCTATTATTCATAGTCTGAAGATATTTTGCCAAATTGAAAAATATGCTCCCTCACTGTTGAGAAATCCCTCATCCTAATGTGTATAGCACTATAAATGTTTCATTGTGGTGACATTGAAAACATATCAGTAATAAATAAACTCATCAAATTCCTCAACCTATTTGTTCACAAAGGTAGAGATTCCATACCAACTTCTTACTTTAAGAGCAACTTACTGAATAAGTGCTCCATTTTTTTTGAATGAGTTACTGTGCACATTGCACCGTAACTCAGTAATGTGGTGATAGATATAAGCCTTTACTTTCAGAGCTGCATGAAAGCAATGAATACTCAGTTTTATCAAGTTATGGTGAAAGGTGAGGGACAGCGCCCAGGAAGGAGTTAGCGGGAGCAACTAACGGAGGCATGGCAGGAATACACAGCGACGGCTAGACGTACAGACGCATGAACATGATTGAACAGCATTGCTGATGCTCCACGGAGCATCTCAAGCTCTTCCCCATTTGAGCTACCTTGAGCTACTTACAAGTTCAAATCTAGCTGATAGGGACACCCGAATGGACCACTTCTTCCCTTCTTTTATCATGGTAAATAACCAGCAACGCTAGGGACAAGCGTGAGGAGCGATTTGAACTAACCAAAGCAACTTTCAGCAATCCATCTCAATCCCAAAAGCCTTAGCTCATGGAGGGAGAACGCCGTCACAGCACGGGAGCAGGCCTTTAATTGTTTGGAAGCTTTATACAAAAGGCTGTTTCCTTACACGGGAACTGAGAAGTAAAAAACGCTGAAAGAAGGGGTAAGCTCAAAGAGAATACTGAGGATGACGGATTCGGGTAAGAGTGGAAGAATGTGGAGTGTGATTGTATATCTTGTTTAAGATCACTTGGACAATATGGACAATATTGGTATATGGGGAATTTAGTTAGACTTTAATACTGGCGTCATATGAATCGCATGACTAGGTGAAAAGCATCAGAAACACCTGTACATATGTAAATATGTAAATTATTCCTCTTGGTCACTCTGTAGATTAAGATCTTTAAGAGAAGTTTCAAGGGAGTGAGCAATAACTCTTGCATGTGAGAAGCAAATACCTCGCTTCTTCAAACTTTTCTCCAACCCTCTCACCTTGGATGGAAGTGGACACTGGTTAAATAGAGCCAAAGGAAAGGAGCAAAGGAAAGTTGAAAACTGGAGGCTTCAAAGAAGCCAAGTAATGTTTTATTGAAAGAGAGGAAAGGCAGTATAAAGCATTTAACGCCTATCATTAAAATGGGGGTGAATACCCTCTGGTTAAAATATCACTAGAAATATTATTATTTGGGGCTGTGTTCTTGATAAACACTCACTATTATACAGTTCCTGAGAAACTTGGATATGATTTTCTAAGTATAAAATAAAGAAAAACCATGGAGAACTGTGAGGAGAACTGCGAGGATATACTGGAGTAATTTTCAAAGGTACATATGAAAATTCCGCCTTAAATGGAAACAAGAAATATTTACTTACTAGCGACTTGCTTGGGGTAATAAACTTTCAAGCCATGGGAATGCTGTTTGACACAGAATGTAAACCGTTTTGGACTGTGAGGACCTTCGGCGCTCATTGTGAGGCATGCGTTGAGCGCCTTTGGGGCTCATCGCATGCCTCGCAATGAGCGCCTTCCGAGCTCATTGCGAGCTTCCCCTGTTGTGTACTTTTGGTCCTCTGAGAGAGATATATATTTCTATGTATATGTAGTTAAGTAATAATGAATGATTTCTTAAATAAATTAATATACTTTAATTATTTATAATTCATATATGCAGCGCGCAATAGGCTGAAGAGCTAACAATCTGTTTGTATTTTCCGTCTGCAGAGAATATACATTTTAAGTAAGTTATAACCTGTGAACGGAAAGCTTGGTTAAATGTTAAAAGATCTATGTCTCTTTCCAGTCCTCCATGATATTATATTTTATATGTAGGGGTAATTGGGATATTGGAATTCTCTGTGGATAATTTACCCCCAAGGTCCGAATTTTGAACTAAGTTAAGTTCAAATTTTTCTTCCCCCCCCCCCCCCCCCCCGCCCCAACTGGGGAAGGAGAGGAGATGATTCACCAAAAGTTGTCTGTGTGAATGACTGGATAATGTACTGCAAAAATACTTTGTTAGAGTCAGAAAGTATCATATGTCTAAAGGAATCTTGGAATCTGGTTAGGGTATGCCCTCGGCTCTGAAGTGGAATGTGGCTTGGAAAAGAGACCATTTTATAATAGATTGGTGGATAGGAGGATGACAGCATTGAATATTGCTAGTCATAATGTTCAAGGACTCAATGTGCCATTTAAAAGATATTTGACAAACAGGAACTTTAGTAAAAGTCAGTTCGATATAGTGTGTTTGCAAGAGACTCACTGGGAAAATGGAAAGGTTCCATTCTTTAGATTGGAAAATCTTAAGGAAGGTCTAAAAAAAAAAAATGTCGAGTAACAATTTACTTTGAATTTTTTTTAAATTTGGTGGAAGATTTCATAATGAAAGATCCAAATGGTAGGTATATTATATTGACAGGGGCCATTGATGAAGAAAAAATTACAATAGTTAATATTTACGTTCCAAACTCAGGCCAAATTAGGTTTCTGAAACGAATAATTAAACTCATTAAAATATATGGAAATAATAAACTTATAATATGTGGGGATTTTAACCTATGTGTAAATGTTGATTTGGATAGAAAATTGGAAAAATGTTTGAATGCAGACTCGCAAACAAAACAAAATGCTAAACATTTTCCAGATTTTGTAATATATGATTCTTGGAGGACATTTCATATAAAAGAGAAAGATTTCTCTTACTACTCACATAGACATAAAACTTTTGTACAAATAGACTATATTCTGGTATCAGAAATGATACGAAGAAGAGTAATACACACGGTAATAGCTACAATAACTTGGTCTGACCATGGTAGAGTCTCTATAAAGATTATAAAGAACCAACCCCCATTAGAAAGCCCTTCATGGAAATGTAATATAAAGTTAACACAAGACAATAATCATATGGGCGGCTCACAAAGCCTTTGTGAGAGGACTATTTAACAGCTGGGTACATCATTGGAAAAAACAAAGAGGTCGACCGATAAAAGAACTATATATTGAACTAGCTAAATTAGATAATAAAATTAAGAATATTTTTGATAAGGTTACACAAGAACAATTAAAGCTAATTCAGTTAAAGATAAAGAAAATAGAACAAGACATTTTTGATAACTCAAAATGGGCTGTCCAACAAAAGCTATATAATTTTGACAATAAAGCTGGTTGTATGATGGCTAATAAACTGAAACTAAAGAAATTAACAAATAATAGAATAGATTCTCTTACATAATAATGTAAATATGACTAATCCTAAATATATTCCTAAAGGTTTTGCAGAATATTACCAACAACTTTATATTTTAAAAGAAGATAGAGAATTTGTAACACCAAATAATGATGAGATAAAGACATTTTTAGATAAAGTAAACCTACCAAAAATAACAGAGGAAGAGTTAGTTACTTTCAATGAGGAAATCTCAATCAAGGGAATTAAAGAAGCTGTAGTGGAGTTAAAACTGGATTCCTCGCGGGGGGCAGACGGCTTTAGGAACTATTACTATAAAATTTGTCAGGAAGAACTACTGGGACCAGTAAAAGAAGCCTTTATTCAGATAAAAAAAAGAGGGTTACCGTATATACTCGAGTATAAGCCGAGTTTTTCAGCCCTTTTTTTAAGGCTAAAAAGGCCCCCCTTGGCTTATACTCGAGTCACTCTCCCCCTGTGTCTCTAACCCCCCACTTGTCTCTCTCCCCCCCGTGTCTCTCTAACCCCCCCCCCCTTGAGTCTCTCTACGCCCCCGTGTCTCTCTAACCCTCCCGTGTCTCTTTCCCTCTAGGTTAAAGCTATACTGCTTGAAAGCTTAATGGAAGCAAAATCCTTTATAAGCATAAGGTGGTAACAAAAAATAATCCCAATTTGGGAAGAAGTCTGGAATAAGATAGGTAAAATTTGGGACTTAGAAAAGGATTTTTCTGAAATGGGTCTAACGAATACATCTAGATATAAATGGAAAATTTGGGAAAACTCTCTGTACTCTCTCTTTCTCCCTGTGTGCTCTTTCTCTCTGTACTCCCTCTTTGACCTTGTGCACTTTTTCTCTCTGTGCTCCCTCTTTCTCCCTGTGTGCTCTTTCTCTCTGTACTCCCTCTTTCTCCCTGTGTTCTCTTTCTCCCTGTACTCTCTCTTTCTCCCTGTGTGCTCGTTCTCGCTGTACTCCCTCTTTCTCCCTGTGATCTCGTTCTCACTGTACTCCCTCTTTCTCCCTGTGATCTCGTTCTCGCTGTACTCCCTCTTAATCCCTGTGTGCTCTTTCTCGCTGTACTCTCTCTTTCTACCTGTGTGCTCGTTCTCGCTGTACTCCCTCTTTCTCCCTGTGATCTCATTCTCGCTGTACTCTCGCTTTCTCCCTGTGATCTCATTCTCGCTGTACTCCCTCTTTCTCCCTGTGATCTTGTTCTCGCTGTACTCCCTCTTTCTCCCTGTGTGCTCTTTCTCACTGTACTCCCTCTTTGTCCCTGTGTGCTCTTTCTCTCTGTATACCCTCTTTGTCCCTGCATGCTCTTTCTCTCTTTACTCCCTCTTTCTCCCTGTGTGCTCTTTCTCTCTGTACTCCCTCTTTCTCTCTGTGTGCTTTTTCTCTCTTTACTCCCTATTTCTCCCTGTGTTCTCTTTTTCCCTGTACTCTCTCTTTCTCCCTGTGTGCTCGTTCTCGCTGTACTCCCTCTTTCTCCCTGTGATCTTGTTCTCCCTGTACTCCCTCTTTCTCCCTGTGTGCTCTTTCTCACTGTACTCCCTCTTTATCCCTGTGTGCTCTTTCTCTCTGTATACCCTCTTTGTCCCTGCATGCTCTTTCTCTCTGTACTCCCTCATTCTCTGTGTGCTCTTTCTCTCTTTACTCCCTCTTTCTCCCTGTGTGCTCTTTCTCTCTGTACTCTCTATTTCTCCCTGTGTGCTCTTTCTACCTGTTCTCTCTCTTTCTCCCTGTGTGCTCATTCTCGCTGTACTCCCTCTTTGTCCCTGTGTGCTCTTTCTCTCTGTACTCCCTATTTGTCCCTGCATGCTCTTTCTCTCTGTACTCCCTCTTTCTCTGTGTGCTCTTTCTGTCTTTACTCCCTATTTCTCCCTGTGGGCTCTTTCTCTCTATATTCCCTTTTTGTCCCAATGTGCTCTTTCTCTCTGTACTCCCTCTTTCTCTGTGTCCTCTTTCTCTCTGTACTCACTCTTTCTCCCTGTGTGCTATTTCTCTGTGTGCTTTCTCTCTCTCCATGTGTGCTATCTCTCTGTGAGTGCTCTCTCTCTATCTTCCTGTGCCCTCTCCCCCTCCATGTGCCCTCTCTCTCTCTCCATGTGCGCTTTCTCTCTCCCTGTGTGCTCTATCCATCTCTGAGCGCTATTTCTCTCTGTGAGCTCTGTTGCTCTCTATCTGTGATCTTTCTCTCTCTGTGTGCTCTCTCTCTCTCTGTGCACTTTCTCTTTCTCTCTGTGCACTCTCTCTTTCTCTCTGTGTTGTCTCTCTTTCTCTCTGTGCATTCTCTTTCTCTTCCTGCATGATCTCTCTCTCTCTAACTGGGCGCTCTCTCTATTTCCCCCTGTGCTCTCTTGCTCTTTCTATGTGCTCTCTATGCACTCTCGCTCTCTCTCTCTCTGTATACCCTCTCTTTGTGCACTCTCACTCTCTGTGCACACTCTATCTCTCTCTCTTTCTCTCTGTTCTGTCCCTGTGCTCTCTCTGTGTGTTCTATCTCTCTCCCTGTGTGTTCTCTCCATGTGCACTCTCTCTCTCTCCCTGTACTCTCTTTCTGTGCACTATCTCACTCCCTGTGCACTCTCCCTGTGCGTTCTCTATCTCTCTCTCTCCATGTATGCTCTGACTGTGTACTCTCCCTGTGTGCTCTCTCTCTCTCTGCCTAAACGCTCTGCGTGTGCACTCTTCCTCTGCATTCTCTATCTCTCTTTCCCCCTGTATGCTCTGCCTGTGCACTCTCCCTGTGTGCTCTCTCCCTGTGCACTCTCTCTCTCCCTGTGCTCTCTGTCTGTGCACTCTCCCTGTGCGCTCTCTCCCTGTGCACTCTCTCCCTGTACTCTCTGCCTGTTCACTCTCCCTGTGCACTCTCTCCCTGTGCACTCTCTCTCTCCCTATACTCTCTGCCTGTGCACTCTCCCTGTGAGCTCTATCTCTCTCCATGTACGCTCTGCATGTGAACTCTCCCTGTGTGCTCTCTCTCTCTCCCTGTATGCTCTGCCTATGCACTCTTCCTGTGCATTCTCTATGTCTCGCTCTCCCTGTATACTCTGCCTGTGCACTCTTCCTGTGCTCTCTCTCTCCCTGTACGATCTGCCTGTGCACTCTCCCTGTGTGCTCTCTGTCTTTCTGTACTCTCTCTCTGCACTCCCTGTTCCTGCTCGTGCCCTGCATGCTGTCTCTGTCTCTGCCTCTGTGCTGTCTCTGCCTCTGCCTCTCTCTCTCTGAGTTGTATAATGGCCGCTTTTATCTTGACTCTTAGGCCACACCCATGATGACATCATGGCCCCTCCCCTCGATGATATCAGGGTTGCACGCAATGAAAACTATTATAGTGATCTTTACCTTACAGTAAGGTTCTTGAGAGCACAAAGACAGAACGTCAATGTGCATAACTATTCACCCCCCTAAAGTCAATTTTGCCCATTCCTCCTTGCAAAACTGCTCCAGCTCCTTCAAGTTGGATGGTTTGTGCTTGTGAACAGCAACCTTTAAGTCTGACCACAGATGTTCTATTGGATTGAGGTCTGGGCTTTGACTAGGCAATTCCAACACATTTACATGTTTACCCTTAAACCACTCAAGTGTTGTTTTAGCAGTGTGTTTGGGGTCATTGTCCTGCTGGAAGGTGAATCTCCATCCTAAATCACTAACAGACTGCTACAGGTTTTCCTCAAGAATATCCCTGTATTTAGCACCATTCATCTTTCCCTCAACTCTGACCAGTTTCCCAGTCCCGTCTACTGAAAAACATCCCCACAGCATGATACTGCCACCACCATGTTTCACTGTGGGGATGGTGTTCTTTGGGAGATGTCATGTGTTGGGTTTGCTCCAGGCATAGCGGTTTCTTTGATGGCCGAAAAGTAAAATTTTCGTCTCATCAGACCAGAGCACCATCCTCCATACATTTTGGGAGTCTACCACATGCCTTTTCGCAAACTCAAAACGTGCCATTTGTTTTTTTTCGGAAACTAATGGCTTTCTTCTGGCCACCATAAAGCCCAACTCTATGGAGCATACGTCTTATTGTCGTCCTATGTATAGATACTCCAGTCTCTGCTGTGGAACTCTGCAGCTCCTCCAGGGTTACCGTAGGTCTCTGTGCTGCCTGTTTAATTAATGTCCTACTTGCCCGGTCCATGAGTTTTGGAGGGAGGCTGTCTCTTGGCAGGTTTGCTGTTGTGCCATGTTCTTTCCATTTGTTATTATAGATTTGAAGGTGCTCCTGGGAATCATCAAAGATTTGGATGTTTTTTTTATAATCTAACCCTGACTTGTACTTCTCGACAACATTGTCCCTTACTTGTTCGGAGAGTCCCTTGGTCTTCATGGCAGTGTTTGGTTAGTAGTGCCTCTTGCTTAGGTGTTGCAGCCTCTGGGGCCTTTCAAAAAGGTGTGTATATGTAATCACAGGTCATGTGACACTTAGATTGCACACAGGTGGACATCATTTCACTAATAATGTGACTTCTTAAGGTAATTGGTTGCACCAGAGCTTTTTATGGGCTTCATAACAAAGGGGGTGAATACATACGCACATGCCAATTTTCTGTTTTCTATTTCTAAAAAATTGTTTTATGTATATATTTTTCTCACTTCACTTCACCAACTTAGACTATTGTGTTCTGATCCATCACATACAATTCAGATTAACAAAACATTGAATTTAGAGATGTAATGTAACAAAATAGGTAAAACGTCAAGGGGGGTGAATACCTTTTTAAGGAACTTATATATATATATTAATGGGACTGTCATCGATCAGCAGTTATACTGCCTACTCCACCTGTACCTGAACAGAGCAAATCTGAAATTATGGACAGTGTTATGGCCATTAAGAACTGAAGTTTGACATACATGGTTTTTAATGCTCTATAATAAATAAGGATGAGTTGATTACATTTGTGCAAGCTAGTGTGACACCAATATAAGCTATGTTTAAAATCATTTAGATAGCTTGTCAGCAAAAATTCAAATTGCCCGTACAACCGATTTTGATAGTTTTAAAAGTATTGTTGCCATACAATCAGATACAGACGCTAGGTCTCTCTTGCATCATTTGTTGATGAATAGATACTGTCTGCCATGAACATCTTTCTTTTCACGGACAGGCATGAGTGTGATTTGGTTTTAGCTGTCCTAATGCATTTAGATTTGATCACCCCCACACCCCATATGCATATCCTCCTCTCAACTTGCTATATCTCTAATGATATGTTTATGTGTGTTTATGTTGGTGGTCCCGTGGTTAGGATTTGGTGCTTTCACCACTGCGACCTGGGTTCAGTTCCACTCAGGGAACAAAGGGGTAACACCACCCTGAAGCCAAGCAGGTTTGGGCCTGATCAGTACTTGGATGGGAGACCACCTAGGAATACCAGGGTATGTATGCCGAGGCCCACTAGAGAAGGAACTGGCAACCCAGTGGATCAGCATGGTGCGTTAAAGTCCATGAGGTCATGGAGATTCGTACACAACTGAATGACACAAACATGCACATATATGGTATATCAAAAGGTGTCAAATGCACTTAATCATTGCATATTTTTGTGCATATATAAACATATTTCAATATACTGCACTGCATTTTAAGACAGCCTGTTGTCCCCTGAGAATGTGCTGCTCTAGGCCTGGGCCTTTTGCCCCTAGGCAGAAAGACACAGCCACAGACAGACTATATTTTGTTGAAATGTAAGTTTTCTAAAAATGTTTAAATTTGTTTTGTATCAATAACCCAGAATATCAGCTTTTATTAAGTTCAGAAGATTCACTTCAAGTGAGAGCTTAAAAACACTTTTTAAAACATCAATGTCTTGTTCAACTTTTTAGGACAGTATTTTATACAACACTAAAATGCCATAAACGTAATATACTTTAAGATTTGTTAACTAAAGAAAAGAAAACCATTTGCATTTACATATATATGTAAATGAATATCCTTCAGTAATTAAAATACTTCTCCAGCTCATACAATTATTTATAGCTTTCTATCTCTACACTAAGTGTTGTTTTAGTCACAATAAAGAATATATAAATTTGGGAATGTAATCTAAACATAAATGTAAATATGAGTCAAGTGGAGTAAAGGGTGCATTTAAACAGCATTATTTGTATATATAGGGTTAAGGTTTGCACATTAACATTGATATTTCCACAGTATAGTTATAAGCCTAAAAATGAATAATGGAATAAGGAGGTTGATCAAAAAATGCTGTTAGTCTTGTTGCATGCAAATTTAGATAAATCATTTAAATGATGCATACAAGAAGCAAGACAACAATCTTGAGTATGGGGGTAGGATAACAAATAGTTTTATTGTGAATTTTCTTTTGTGCAAGCAAAGTGAAATGCAGAAAATGACTATGTTTTATCATGTTGGACTGCTAGACACAGGTGACACCCTGATCAGGTGTGCATGTATAATAACTTCCAAAAATAATCTCTGTTTTGAATAATTTCTCCCAAATCTTGCAGAATCAACATATTCTTTACAAGTATCCCATAAATCTTTGCCATGGTTGTGAATCCAAATTCAGAGCTAGAAGCTTAACGGCTTGTAGGATTTATTCATCTGAATGCATTATTGGTTGGAGAAATAATACAAAGCAAAACAGATTGTAAGCATCCATTAACCTCTTCCCAGAGGGGAAATATTTACTTTCTCTTGGGACCTTCACACACATAGTTGAATATTTAGGATGATGTCATGAACCTATAATGCTCTGTACACTCTATTAGCTTTTGCACAGAATGCTTTTCATTACTATTCATCAACCATTATGCAACTAGAAGGAGATAAGATAATTATTTCAGTGTCATGAGAGGATGCTACTTGGTAATTAATCATATAAGATTATTTATCTTACACCAAATACAACTTTGTAGGACAGAATTTTAAAGACACACTGTACAATGGAAATAACATATTTATGTTGCAAATATTTTGATTTAGATTAAGAGCATAATTAGGCAGGGGATATGTCATGCAGTTGTTTTTATTATTAAAAAATGAAAATTGATGCTTTTGCTGGTCCCTGTATGTAACCATGATACTTTGATGAAAGTTGCATTTATCAGAGGGATATTTACATTTCTGCATAAGCAGGGCTTGCAGTCATTTCTTGTGAGTACCTGTGTCTGAGCATGGGGGAACCGGTTACAGTATATGTCTAAAGGCTCCAATTATATAAAAAAAAATCTCCAGTCCTTATCCCTCACCACTTCTTCCACAAATTGATAAGCTAACCATAGTCCTCAGGCATCAAGCTCTCATGAAATGTTGATGTGACCTTCTATAGAAAATGTCTTTAAAAGATTTTCTCTAAAAATACCTCTATGCTTATAACGTAAACAGCAGCTATTGTTTATAGTTTGTTACTTAAGTTACAAATGTGACATACTCCTTGTACTCCAGTGGTCCTTTAAGCAAAATTTAAAGGTCAATGTCATATTAAAAATGTTGTTGCATTACACAGTGTGCATGACTTAGGCCTCCATCTAATGACCTTCATACAGGCTGCATGTCTGCGGGTTCGGAATTTGTTACAATTTAGGCTGTATCCAATTGACTCAAGCCCGCAATTACATGGCTAAAGTCTAAAACTGTAAACCATTAACTTGTACGTAGCAATTCAGGGCATGATCATGATCAATTAAGCAAGCCCATAAGTTACAATTTAGACAGAGCCAATCGTAAATGAGACCGTCATTATGACATCAGTAAAACATGGAGTTTAAACTACAAACAATTAGTGTTTAGAAGTCCGATCTGCAATCGGACTCGCAATCCAGAAATATTGAAATAATTAAAAATAAATAAATAAACTGGTCTAGTCCATGTGGGTGGCCTGATATGTATTAACTCCTTGATTCCTGGGATCAATATACTATGGGAATAAAAGGTAGAATTTTTTTTAATTTTATTGCAGATTTGCAAACTCGAGGCTGTTCTGCAATTTATTCTAATATCTTTCATTGCTTTCCCAGTATTTTAAATTATAGTAGTGTGTTTATATTTAGTTTTGCAGTTATACGAACAGGTGTTTAACCCACATGCGAGTCCTATTTAGTATTCATAGTCATTTTTGATACATTTGCCATTTATGGGTTTGAAGGCAATTGTGGGCTTGTCGAATTGTTGCAAATGAATATGGATTTTACATTTTTAGCACAAATTACATTTACGGGCTTGAAACATCAAAGGAGGAGATAGTTACGTTTGTGACAACAGCAGTGATTTTGAGCCTGTAAGTCACAAATTAATTGCGGGTAGCTAGAAGAGGACAATTGAAAATCAATACATTTTACAGGCTACATTACCAGCTCCATTAATTACCATTTGGCCAATTGAATGGGGGCCTTAGTATGTTAAATTCATTAAGTCATCATTCAGACTGCAAAGGACTGCAACCGCATTCAGTGTTCTGCTTCTCAGCTCTTGTGGAGCATATTGAATCCAGGGGAATGTTTGCTACATATGCATCCCATTTGCATTTTGTTGTCTACATTCTGAAAAAACTTTCAGTTATCTTTTAGGAGGAAGTGACAAACACATGCCTAAAGTTGCTTCTTGAAATATCCACTTAGAACTTTCAATCAAAACATGCTATAATAACTATATAACTAGTGATGACGCGAACATCAAATTTCCGGTTCGCGAACAGCGGATGCGAACTTCCAGCAAATGTTCGCGAACGGGCGAACCCGGCGAACTGCCATAGACTTCAATGGGCAGGCGAATTTCAAAACCCACAGGGACTCTTTCTGGCCACAATAGTGATGGGAAAGTTGTTTCAAGGGGATTAACACCTGGACTGTGGCATGCCGAAGGAGGATCCATGGCAAAACTCCCACGGAAAATTACATAGTTGATGCAGAGTCTGGTTTTAAGCCATAAAGGGCATAAATCACCTAACATTCCTAAATTGTTTGGAATAACATGCTTTAAAACATCAGGTATGATGTTGTATTGATCAGGTAGTGTAAGGGTTACACCCGCTTCACAGTAACAGACCAATCTCCCCGTTTAATGCACCGCAAAAAAACGCAAACAGTCCCTTTGCACAACCGCAAACTCCCCATTTGCACAAGGTTGGATACCAAGCTAGCCTGGTCCCGTTCCTTGTCCTCACTGATGTTATTGAAGGTCTCTTCCTCCACCCAGCCAACAAGGGTCCCCGAAAGGTGACAACAAGCCCCCTGGGACGCCTGCTGTGTTTGGTCTTCCACCTCCTCAATGCCACCTTCCTCCTCTGACTCCTCTTCTTCAGACTCCTCTCTCTGCGTTATTATAAGGTGTGTACTGTTAAGTAATACTATTCCTATCGGTTTAATCCCTGTTACGTCCACTATTAGGGAACGTGTATATGGCATTGATTTTTGGAACAGGGAGATGGAAAAAGATGCTTGGTCGGACCTCCTACTTCAAATTTGGGGCACTGCGCGTGCAATCTAAGGTGCCACCAGATATAAGTGTCACTGTGAACTGGCAAAAGTTGTCAGAGTAGGCACTGTAGGCCTCACACACACGCCTGTAGGCAGGCAACTGATATTCAATCGATTACAATCAAAAAAGTGTTGTTTTATGTCACTGTACACTACGGTTGCACCAGATATGAGTGTCACTGTGCACTGGCAAATGTTGGCAGAGTAGATGCAATAGGCCTCACACACACGCCTGTAGGCAGGCAACTGATATTCAATCGATTACAGTCAAAAAAGTGTTGTTTTTTTTCACTGAGCACAATAGAAGCTGTTAGGTGTTAGCCTGTCACACACACAAGCTAGCAGGCAGGCATATGCAATTAGATTACACAGAAAAAAATAGTAAAATAAAATAAATGATGTTCTAGCCCTAAAAAGGGCTTTTTGGGTTGCTGTCCTTGCAGCAGATATCAGATGAGTCCTTCAGGTCTGTAGTGGAAGCTAAATACACAGCCTGGCTATCTATTTCCCTATTAAATAAGCAGCAGCTAGAATATATGTCCTCTCTCAACGAATGTAGCTCCAGAATGATTCTAAAATGGAGGCTGTCCTTCAGATGGAAGGCTCTGGAAGAGAGTGTATGCTGCTAATTGGCTGGAATGTGTCTGCTGACTGTAAGGTACAGGGTCAAAGTTTCCTCAATGATAAAAAATAGGGGGCGGACCAAAAAGCGCATGTGTTCGCCGTTCGCTGCAAACACGAACATGCCAAAATCGCCGCAAATAGTCAGCGGGCGAACTGTTCAGGACATCACTATATATAACAACTTGGAAATTGCCTGTCAAAAATGACAGGAGTAAAATTGTAAGCCTGGCAATGCTGTTTGCCACACAATTCAAGGCTATGGCCACTCTGAGCACCTTTGGCGCTCATTGCGAGCCCTGCGCTGAGTGCCTTCAGGGAACATTGCTAGCCATCCCCTTGTGTACTTTATAGGCCTCCCACCTTTGGCGCTCATTGCAAGCCTCTCCCCCCTGTGTAGTTTAGGGGACTCACAATGAGTGTTACTGCTTTTGGTTAAGTGTTAGTGCCTTGGTTTAAGTGTTAGTGCCTGGGTGTAAGTGTTACCGCCTGGGGTTAAGTGTTACTGCCTTGGGTTAATTGTTACTATCTTGGATTAAGTGTTACTGGCTTCAGGCACTTTTTTACTATCTTCGGCCTCATTTTCATCCTGTTTAAATTTTACTAGAGCAAATATGCCTCAAAGTAAATTTGAGGCATAATTGTGGTGTTTTGGTGGTATTTCCAGTTGCGTGGTTCGGCGTTTTATGGGCTTGGGTCCGAAGTCCTACGGGGCTCGCGATTCCAGTTGCGTTATTCTGCCGTTTTACGTGTTTCTGTCCTAAGTCCTACAGGGCTCGCGATTGGTGCCTGCGGCGCTCATCGCTAGCCCTGCAATGAGTGATTTCAGTGCTAATTGCAGCTTTAGGCCTACGCTGCTGGCGATAAAGGTTAGGGAGGGGGCTGGTGAAGATGAGTGGGATTAGCATTTTGTATGGTTTATTCTGGGAAGATAATAATTCTACACAAGGGAAATATTGCAATGCACCCTGTGTGAAGCAGTGGGATCATAACAGCTGGTGGCAGACTGTTTGAATCTCTGTTCAACAAGCAGAATGATGAAGTATGATAACATGTACGATACTGAGATTGAAGGGCTATATTGGGAAAGAGGCTTCTCCAGGCTGGCAAAACAACCAAGGCTGATATGATTGGTGTTGGTCCAAAATGACGAGCTTCAGCAGACTGAGGAAGATAAAATCTGTAGGAGGTTCCAGAAATGGAAGGGCCTTATACCTGGCTCAACCCTGGGACAGCAAAGGGCCTTGCGGAACAAGCTCAGCCTGGAGGTCCGGGAGGAAAAGCAAAAGAGGGCTACCTGCCCATTACCAGGGGCAGGAGAGGCAAAAGACTGGGTATTAGTCTGAATAAAAACTTCATACCACAGTTTTAAGCACGTTAAGGAAGAAAAAGGGGACAAAGATGGGTTGCTCCAGGACTTTGAACAGCAGTGCAATTTACAAGGAATACCAGAGGATGAATGGGTGAGGCCATTGGCCAGCAAGCTAAGTGGGAAACCCAGTGAAGAATTTTGTTTGATCCCTAAGAGCCAGAGGACATAAAGCAGAATTCCCCATGGTGCTACTCGAGCGGTATGCTGTTACACCAGACACATAAAAGCACAAGTTTCATGCCTTTACCAGGGGTACCGAAAACACCTACTCTAAGATAAAGTGCAGGATGTGGCATGACTGCAGCCGTTGGTGGAAAGGTTGAGGAGGTTAACACCCTGGGAGGGGCCATGAATGTAGTCCTCCTGGAACAATTTTATTCATTTTGTCCTGCTTACTTAAAAGCTTGGATTAAGGACCGGAAACCAACTACTGGGGAGGAGGCTGCCCATCTAGCAGACCATTATGCAACCACTAGAGGAGAGTCAGTAATACCGCCACAGCCAAAGGAGGGACCGCCGGTCCTACCTGCCCCTCACCCTGCAGTCCCTCGGCCTAGCTCTGTTGCTCCATGAACCACAGTAATGGCTAATCCGTGCTCAGTGATCCAGAGCACCAGGCTGGAGGGCAATGGTTGCCAGCAGCCAAAGCACCTGAAGCGAGATTGCCCCAACGTGGCCGCAGGATGGAGTCTCACTCCACCAGGCCAGTCTACTACCAGAGAGAATGGGAAGGGGCAACCGAGAGTATTGGAGTGGCCCAGACCAAACCTGGGGACGAGGAGAATACTACCCTCCATGTAATACAGCAGAAGGTAGTGCCCCAGAAGTTTAGAGGTCGGTTGCTTGAGATAGCCCATGAGGTGCCCTTACCTGGGCACATGGGGATGAAGTAGATCGGACTCCTCCTTACCAGGGTGTTTACTGGCCAGGGGTTAACCGAGATGTTAAAACTTACTGTAACTCCTGTGATGCCTGCCAGCAGTATTGTTGGCCAGGAAAGACTACATGGGTCCCTCTCCAGTCCTTACCAGTGATAGATACCCCGTTTCAATGTGTGGTTGTTGATATCATAGGCTGTCTAGCAAGATCTAGTAGGACAGGGAAGCAGTTAATTTTAACCATAGTGAACTATGCGACCCGATACCCTGAGGCTATCCCCATGTGTATTATTTTAGCTCCTAAGGTAGCAGATATTTATCAGAGTAGGGTCACCTAGAGACATCCTATCAGATAGAGGCCCCAAGTTTATGGCCACAGTTACCCAACAGCTACGGAAGTTATGTGGCATACAGCACCCTCAGACCAATGGACTGTGCAAAAGGTTCAATGGGACCCTTAAAAAAAATATCTGTACATTCACAGAGCAAAATAAGGATTGGGAGCAGCTACACCCCTCCCTTCTCTTTGCTTATCAGGAATTACCCCAGGAGTCTCTCCCTTTCAACTCCTGTACGGTAGTCAAATAAGGGGACCCTTGGATGTAACCAGAGAAACATGGGAAGGGGATTATGGGCAGTGACATGTACCAGTAGCCTCATAAGTCCTTGCTTTTCAAGAGAGACTGGTTACTTTAACTGGTTTGGTGAGGGAACAAATGAAGGAGGCCCAAGCGACAGCTAAGAAGTACTATGACCACAGAACCAGGGATTGGGAAATGTAGGTAGGGCAGGAGGTACTCATGTTGGTGCCCAACCCCAGCATAAGCTCCAGGCCACTTGGGAGGGACCCTACCCTTTCACCAAGAAGTTGAACCCCCACACATACATAGTAATGATAGATCCTCACATGAAGGTTACAAGGGTACCAAAGGCAGTCCCAAGAGTTATTGACCATCTGTCTGCCTACCGGCAGTGATCCAGAGGAAGGGGCCTTACCCGACCTATTAGCCCCAGCAAGGATAGATAATCAGAGCAGGGTAATAGGGCAGTCTCCAAACTTAGTCCTGTCCAGGAGGGGCAGCTGGTGGACGCCCTTGCCCCATATCTGGCACTATTCTCCACCTGCCCTGGACATACCCACCTAGCAGTGCATGACATACTAACAGGATATTGCCCCCATTAAAGCAACCCTCTTACTGGATCCCAGAGTCAGAGAGCTAGAATTTGCAAGGAGTTGAGGGAGATGTTGCAGTTATGGGTAATTAAACATTTCTGTAGCCCTTGGGCATCCCAAGTAGTAATGGTGCCTAAGAAAGATGGAACCATTCATTTCTACGTGGATAATCATGGGCTGAATGAGCGGACAAAACCGATGCTTATCATATTCCACGCATTGTTTAGACCATCTACTGTAGGTACTGTCAAGAACCTCACTACTCTGAATAGCCAGAGAGATGTCAGCCTTCATCACCTCTTTTGGCCTGTACCAGTTTAAAGTAATGCCATTTGGGATGAAGAATGCCCCTTCAACCATTCAAAGGTTGGTAAACAAACTGCTGCAATGACACCAAAGATATGCCCAGGCCTACCTAGATGGCATTGCCATCTTTAGTGATACATGGAACGATCTCCTACAGCACATCAGCAGTATACTGGAAACTATACAGGGGATAGTTTGACTATTAAGCCAAATAAGTGTCAGTGGGCCCAGGCAGAGGCGCAGTACTTAGGGCACAGGGTGAGCAGTGGGCAGCTTAGACCAGAACCAGGGCATAGCTCCTTGCCCCACCCACCCAAACTAAGAAGCAGGTAATGGCTTTCCTGGGGACTGCAGGGCATTACAGCAAGTTTATTCCTGTTACAGTGCCAGGGCCGAGCCACTGACCGACCTGACCCGGAAGAGGATGCCCCGGATGATAGATTGGACCCCTGCATTTGAGGTTGCTTTTCGGACCTTGAAAGAAGCTCTCACCTGCTCTCCTGTTCTAGATTATAAGAAGCCATTCATCGTACAGATGAATGCCTCCACGTTTGGATTGGGGGCGGTGTTGAGCCAGAAGGATGAGCAGGGAAGTGATCACCCTAAAGCCTTCATCAGTAGGAAGCTGCTGCCCAGGGAGGTAGCCTATGCAGCAGTGGAAAAGGGTATTTGGTGGAGGTTTTGGCACTGAAGAAGAATCAGCACTACCTCTATGGCCGATACTTTACAGTTTTGACCGACCATAACCCTCTTTGTTGGTTGAGAGTGGCAGGAGAAAATGGGCGATTGTTGAGATGAAGCCTGGCCCTACAGACTTAAACATTTTCCATTCAACACGAAAGGGTAAGACCCATCAAAATGTGGATGGCCTCTAAATTCAGGAGGGCAAATAAAGGGAAGTCCATGTAGCTAGGTACTAATCTGCTGTTATCACTCCCTGGGAAACACTAGGGAGGGGAGAAGTTGTTATGCCCAGTGAGACCCTAAAACTCGGTAGGGGACTGTTGGACTGCCAGGGGCCTGAACCATCCTGAGTGGGCCACTATTTATACTCTTTTTGATCCTTTATGCCTTGGTGTGAAACAAACTTCTCTGTATTCTTATAGGCTTCCTATACAAATTAGGTTTGTGGAATGTTGCAATATTTTTTATACTCTCCATTCCCTTAGTGTTTAACTTTCAGCATTTGCAAATGAATATGCAAAGCAAATGCAACTATATCTGTAGGCAACTTTTCTATTTAGAGAATAACTGTATAATATTCATGAATTGTAATACAAATCTTCCACAAATACATATGATCTAATTATATTTGCCATGCACCATAATAATATTAGAAACTGAGAGGTAATATTATTAACCCCTTGTATATCGCTGCATTGTCATGGGGAAGGGGCTTGTGTACTTTAATTAAGCTGTGAGCTAACCCATGTAAGCTCGACCAAGAAAGGCAGGTCATAGTAGAGATGTCATACAAAAAAACGTCCAGTGGACAAAGAACTGGCAACCCACCCCAGTATCTTTGCTAAGAAAAACATATGGATAAGCACAACCAGACACATAGACAGATGTGTCTGAAGTGCTGAATCTATATGGTCACCAAGAATTGGACACAACTGAAGGACTCATCAACAGCAACCAATATTATTAAACAATATATATTTGCAGGTGATTTGTAGTATAATGCATGCAAATATATAGTTACACTGGTAGTTAATACTTATTTGAATAATCATGGTGAGTTAGTATAGTAGGTTCACTGTGAGTTCCAAAAAGGAAAAAAAGCTCAGTAAATATGGAGAGGAGGCAGGCTAGTGTTTTACATGCAACATAACTCCAAGACACTTCTGTGGAGAAGATTCCCAAAGATTCTTGAAAAGTAATGAGAAAAAAATGAGTAATGAGAAAAAACAGGGGTGTTTACTTGTTTTAGTAAATAATGATTCGCTACAGAGGATGATAACATTTTATAGAAGGCTCTTGCATTTGTGTAATTTTTCTCGACTGTTTGCATACAGTCCAACTTTTGAGAAAGTGTGACATTGCATGTGAAACAAGTAGAGTCAACAGCCTGTAACATACCCATTTCAGGTTCCACACAACAATCAGTAGTTGGTATTGCAGGTCCAAGGTATCCAAAGTCCAACGAAGAACTGGAAGAAACAGTCTTATGCAATTGGAAATTACATCCTGTGAAAGTGAATATACATCCAGAGGGGCAGGCAGCCATTGATTTTCATCTGGCTATTTGATAGGCTCTTTAAAATGAAATGATATACCTTTTATTAGAATAATACGTTTAATACCTATTTTTACTACACAGGATAAAATGTTAAAATCATCTTTATCCATTTTAACACTATAGTGCTAAAACAAATAGTTTTAGAGTTGTATCTAACTTAATGAAATGAGAAAAATAATATAAAGTTAGGAATTGTTTACTTTTATATTTCCATCTGCTTGCCACTAGGGGACCACCATGTTGTATGTCTCATTCATCCCATATATCAAGGTGTGTCACTGAGTGAGGTGGGCAGGCAGTGGCCTCTGGCTCTACCATTTGCATCTTCTACTGCAAATACAACACTGCCAGCCTTTTTATGGACTGTATGGTCCAATAGGAACCATGGACTGTGCTGTGTTTTTTTTTAGACAATGCAATTTTCAGATTTACAGCTTGCTGTCTGCTCCCCTTACATAGGGACACACTTAGAAGGATGGGTGAAGTGAGCGAGTCCAACATGTCAGCCTCTTAGAGGCAAGCAGAGGATCATTAGAAAAAAAGTAATAATTCATAACTATTTATAATATGGCAAACAATTATTTTTAAAAGGCCATGACTTGTTTTGCCACTTTTGTTGTTATTATTGTTTAGTCGTGTCCAACTCTTCATGACCCTATGGACCACAGCACGTCAGACACATCATGTATCTGGTTGTGCTTATCCATAAGGTTTTTATTGCAAAGATACAGGAGTGGGTTTGCAGTTCTTTCTCCAGATGACTGTGATGTGTCTGACTCTCTGCTATGACCTGCCCATCTTGGGTGACCCTACATGGTATAGCTCACAACTTCACTGAGATATCCTTCACTATGACAAGGTAGCAATCCAGAAGGGGTTTGCTTCTATTGAGTCTCTTTAATGCAGCATAACAATAATATCCATATTAAGTTAATGTATACATAATAATCAAATAAAATATAATATTAATATTAAATGCTTTCAGATATCTTTTTTTCCCGTAACCTTACAGACATGGCACATGATGCCTTGACTTGAATATTATCTTATAAATAGTATAGCTTGCTAGAAGTCACTGACAGATTTAAAAATACAATCCCAGTGTTTGATCCATAGAACCAATGTTTTTTCTTGTTTTTTTGATGTAGCGATTCAGAGTCTCTGAACTCCAAAATATAAAAATAAATCCTGATGTCTAAAGGTTCCTTTGGAGTTTGAGGTTCTAAGATAGTTTTGAAAGGACAGACAAAATGGGCCAGGTTGTAAATCTATGTTTTTATGTTTAATGTTAAATCATTTGATGATTGCAAAACTTGTAAGATTTCTGCAAGAGCTAATATCCCAGTTGATTTTGTGACATTTAGTGATCTGAGGGGTGACTGTAATGTTATTGCTTTGCTTGCTATTTGTTTAGATGTGTTGCATGATGTAATGCATTTAATTGAACAAGTATATATTTATGCTTGTGACTAGAGATATAATTTGTAGGTGTCCAGAGAGTGTGCCTTTGACAGTTTGTGCATAAATAATGATTGAAATACTGCATTAAATAGAATGGAAAGGTATTAATAGTTCAGCTGCATTATATTCCAGATAGTCTTGTACAATATCACTAGGATTATGAGAATCTGTTCAAAATGTTTCACTCAGTATGTATTACATCCAGTATTAATGAAGCAGCTGATTAAACTATAGTATTACACATCTTGCTGTTCATTAGATAGAGTTAACGTATATACTCGACCCGAATGTAAGCCGAGGCACCTATTTTACCACAAAATACTGGGAAAAATGAGTGACTCGAGTATAAGCCAAGGGTGGGAAATGTGCTGCCCCCTGTGTCCCTCTTGTGCCCTCTGTGTTCCCCTCTTGTGTGCCCTTTTCTTGTGTCCCTCCTCTCTCTCCCCTGTGTCTCTTCTCCCTTCTCCCTCCCCTGTGTCTCTTCACCCCTCTCCCTTCCCTGTCTCTCTTCACCCCTCTCCCTTCCCTGTGTCTCTTCCCCCTCTCCCTTCCCTGTGTCTCTTCCCCCTCTCCCTTCTTTGGGTCTCTTCCCCCCTCCCATATCACCCTCCTCAACCCCCCTCCTCATTCTCAACCTCCCTCCTCAACCCCCCTCCTCATTCTCAACCTCCCTCCTCAACCCCCTCCTCAACCCCCCTCCTCATCCTCCCTCCTCAACCCCCCTCCTCATCCTCCCTCCTCAACCCCCCTCCTCATCCTCATCCTCAGGCGTCGGCACCCGGTATATGCTAATGACGTGACGTCACATGCACGCCACATCATTAGCATTGGCCAGCTCAAGACACCGGAAGGAGCGGAGGCCGGAGCAGAAGCTGCAGATGGAGGTAAGTGAGGGGAAAGGGAGAGGGGGGTTTAGAATGAGATGGGGGGATTATAATGATGAGGGGGGGTTGAGGATGAGGAGGGGGGAGGGAAAGAGACACGGGGGGGTAGAGAGACCTGGGGGGGTTTAGAGAGACACGGGGGGGTTAGAGAGACACAGGGGAGTTAGAGAGACACGGGGGGGGGGAGAGTGACTTGAGTATAAGCCGAGGGGGCCCTTTTTAACCTTAAAAAAAGGGCTGAAAAATTTGTCTTATACTCGAGTATATACAGTACTTTCTGTGTTTCTGTTATTTATGTAGCTAAAACAGTTATTGACTAAGATTCAGATTGTTAACACAAAGTTTAGTTTATTGCGGTGGTGTGTTTAGGCCTAGGCACACAAGACCTAGGCCTAGGGCAGCACATTTTGGGGGCAGCTGCTGCCCGAAGATGATGGTGCAGTACCATAGATATAATCGATGTATAGGCACAGACATGCCCTATTTTTTGTGATATTTCTGTCAGTAAGTGTACCTAACACTTTCTGATATACATAAATACTCATAAAGGCATATTTAGCAAGGGGATAGGAGAAGCAATAATTGGGATGTGGGGGCACGTAAGTCTGTATGGGCCTAGGGCAGCATAAAACCTAAATACACCAATACTTTATTGTGTTTATGCTGTTTAACATATTAGTGTCCTTATAAAGTTCAGTGCCAGAGTACAAATAAAGTGCAGTATAAAGTTTTACTAAACAAATTTCTTAACTAACTGTTTTGAATCAAATCATGTTGAAATGCATCAATTCTTAAAAAAAATATCTGAAAGTGGCTGAATGTGGTACCAGTAAATTTTTTAACCTGTTCTGCTATTTTCTATCCCTTTTTTTAAGTATTAGAATACTTTTTCTACAGCAGTGCAGAGTGGAAATTTCAGAAATGATAATCTATATATTAGAGACTGGAAATTTAATCTGCTGCAGTAATTAATTTAGCAGGTTTAAAACATTAATGAATACATTTTATACAAACTTTACAAATGTTAAATGTATGCTACAATTCCAGTGCTATTCTATTGAACAAGCCCGCAAGTTACAGGCCAAAAGACAAAAACGTAAACCATGCAATCATAAGTAGCGTTTCCAGGCGGGACATGATCAATTAAGCAAGTTCTTAACTAACCATTTAGAAACAGCCAATAGAAAATGAGACTGTCATCATTAGGTCAGTAAAAAATGGAGGCTACATGTCAATCAATTTGTGTTTGGGGGTCCGATATGCGATCAGACTTCGCAAGACCGGAAAACACAAAATAATACAAATGAATGCCAATACTGTTCTAGTCCATATGGGTGGCCTGATATGTATTAACTCTTTGATTCCCAAGATCATCAAACTCCAAAATGAAACATAAAATACAATTATTTTGTATTGCCGATTTGCGAATTTTGAGACTATTGTGCAATTAATTTTAATGTCTTTCATTGCTTTCCCCATCATTTACAGTTCAGTATTGATTTTTTTTTTGCTTTTACAGTTCCAAGGATATGTCTTTAACCCCTTTGCAGGTCCCATCTGGTGGATTTTCTTCTACATTTTCTATTTACGGGTGTGAAAACATTTGCGGGCTTGAGGAATTGTAGCAATTGAATAGCATTTGCAATTGTAACTATTGCGGACGTGAAAGATCAGAGGCTTAGATGGGGTGTAAGTTAAGGTTGTAACAACCGCAAGGATTTCAAGCCTGTAACATGTAGACCATTTGCAGGTCGCAAAAAAACGGCAATTGAATAGCATATTAAATTGCTGCCTCTATTACGGGCTCCAATAACTTACAATTGCGCAATTGAATGAGGCTCTAGGTTTGCGAGTTTTCAACCTTGCATGATGCTTTGGAGGAAGCACTTTGGGCACTGGATTCTAAGCACAAATAGCCTTATTCAATTAGCTACTTGCAAATGCCTTGAACTCATAAATTTGGTTTTGGGTGTTTTTTTTAATAAATTTTTATATACATTCTATTGACTTAAGAATTAATAAGTGCAAATAAAAAATATTTCCCGAATATGTGGCAATATTAAGAGTGATTTTAAGTGTCTATAAATTTGACAATTTGGCAATTGAATTGGGCCCAAAAACGGGGCCATCCATCCTTTACAATGTGCTAATACTGCTATTGTTTTTGCCTTGATTGTAAACCATGTATAGCGCTACGCAATATGTTGAAGCATTACAAATAAATGATAATAATAATTTTAAACAAAACAGTGAGGTAAATAAAAGTCAAATAAAATTATAGAAATGACTCTTGGAGCTTTTTGAAGACATGCCCTCTGATACGTTATTATTTGGAAGTGTCAACTGCAAGAAAACAGCCCATATAAAGTAAATTATATCTCAACAGAGCCACAAAACATGACTGGTACAGTGCCCTTAAACCTTTGTGCAAAGGGGTTAAAGGTTACGTTTCTTAAGCTTTGTAGGGCTTATTCTATTTGGGAGTTTTATGTCTCTTTAATGTAATTATACAACGTGCAAGTTAATAGTAATTATATTCATTGTATAGTGTTACTTTTACTTTTTTTTATAATTAAATTAACATTATTAGCTTATTATCACAGATCTTTTATAAATTATAGATAGATTTAATAACATGTATTTTATAGTCTTCTGGATCACAGAAGTCTGAAAATATGTGCTGTTTACTCATTAGTCTTGTAGTAGTATGTTATTAAAATAAAGGAAAGCAATGTTTTCTCATTATTTAGACTTCTTCTATACTATGGGTGAAGTAATTTGCTATTCACAGCTCTTCCTTTATGGCAAAACCTATATCTTGCTAATGTCGCACTTACAAATGAATATGGCACCCAGTACCATGCATGTCCACTGTCATGTATTTCACTTGGTAATGCGGTGACATACACACAACAATACATGCATAGTAATATGCAATTGTAGTATTAACAGGTTGGAGGCCTTTGCTCTCATGAGTGGAGTGTGAGAAACAAAATGGCTGCTCCCATGGTGGAAAATAGAAAGCCTAAATAATGAATAAGTAGCGTTAACCATTTTTTATAACATATTAATACAACAAAATATGATATAAATGGCATATTAATTAAAATTGCAAGTTTTTTCAGACTTTAGTCCTTTATTTTACTAATCACTTGCATGATCTGCCTTTGGTTATGAAGGGCTGTGATGGCAAATTCACGCTACAGTATATAAACATTGAAACCCCGGCTTAGTGAATCTTTCCCATTATTTTATACATATTTTCGGGTTTTATTACCTTGACCATGGTTCCATTTTGTTCTAAAAAAAACATAAATGGGATGTATGTGTTTACATATAATTAATGAACATTTTGCCTAGCTTTTATGTACCAAAATATAAGAAATCTGTACTTGTAAATATATATTATCAGTTACTCTAATTCACTAAATCTGTAACATTGTGATGTAAACTGGTAATCCTTAGAATTATTAGCCAATAACTAAAACATGAGACCAGTCAGCATAACTTATTATATGGACATTTCAAAGATAGAGAGAACGGTGCCATTATTATTTGATGGAGTGTAAAAAACTGTTTTATGAAACACCTTTCATGGTAACAAAATATATTTGAAAAATGATGTGCAAATGTTATGAGCATCTCACTATAAATAGGTTTTGAATGAGTATGTTCACAAACAGCTATTATTTGTGGCCTTTATTTAATCATTAGCCTAATAGCAATAATTTAAGCTGACTTAATAAATTGGTTACTACCTTAATCAACTGCAAAATATATTCTTATTCAGCAATATTACAAACAGAGCAAATATAAATCAAACACTCTCTGCTTAGATAGGCCTATAACTAGATAGATAATTATTCAAGTCCATTAAATACTAATTACATTACATAAGAATTCTCTGTATAACATGTTTCCTGTATGTTGGCATGTATTAATATTGATTTGATTTATATCTCTTGAACTCTAAAATAGGAAACATTGTTCTTCATACTGTTAGTTTATTTATAGCCTCAGTAGTTTGTAGCTTTAGGTTTTAATTTATTATTTAGTCATTTGAAAGTAATAATGATATATGAGCCTCTCCTGTACTAGAAATACATTTTTTAAGTATATATGATGATAATGAGCATACTAAAAAAATACATATTAAACAAATTTATAATAAAATCAACATAGCAATTCCATGACTTGCTATGTTTTAATTTATAATGTTTCATCATAGCTCATACATTGTTTCCTTCCTGGTGCAGAATTACGGTACAAGTTCTGCTATTGATGAGACTTTGTAGCCACAAATTACTAAACAGTACTGTAAATATAGTGTTTGCTTTCAGTTATGGTTGTTATATATTTTGTGCATGCATTTTTCAATAAATTGATTGCATTTGCAAATTATTAAATTTACACTATGTTGCAGCTTATATAATACAAGAAAATGGAAAACTTTATTGCACTCAAACAAAAGCAGGATTAAAAACAGAAGGATCATATATAATAATATATAATAATATGGTATATAATAATATTGCAAGCTTGCATAATATATTGTAGCTTACACTGACATCTCTCTGTAGTAGAAGTCACTCAATCTAAAGAGTGACTTCTGGTGACCTTTTATTTTTGTACCCTGGATAGCAAAATTATTGGGTGTTCTAACAAAATTCATTGCAGACTTTATCAAAAAATGACGGCAACAAGATTTTGTTTTAAATTTTTAACTGTTTCCTATACCCTGCTTTGGCGTCCCCACCTTCCCCGAACCTTCCCCCATTTATGGCTGGCATATTTACCTCAAATCTCCTCCCCCCTCCTCACATACCTTCCTTCTAAGGTCTCTCTCCCATTTCTTTCTTACTCCCCTATCTTCCTGTACTGTCTGACCCCAATCCATTCTCTCTCTTTCTTTTAGTGCAAATTCACTCTGGTTTTAAGGCCTACTACATCTGTGAGATTCTCAGAATATTGCCCACTCACCCACCCCAACTCAGATTAAATTTATAGAGCCATGGAAATCACCTGACTTCCTACTTGCAGATATATCATCTCAACACTAGGGGTCAGCCAACATACTAGTCTTTCACCTCAGATCCCTCCCCTTTTCCTCTAAAATAAAACTCTTTCTATCTTTCACTTGCTTCCTGGCCCTTGCTATTCCTATTTGTTACTCTTCCCCAGTTCTCTGCCCTTTAACTCCCTTTAGATTGTAAGTAGCGAGTTTCCAGTCTTGTAGGGTGCTTTGGGATAAAGCACTTTCTGCTAAGATTCTAAGCTCAAAACAGGGCCCTTCAACTTTGAATTTGTTAAACGTGTATTTCCCCTGTTCTTATCCCCTGTACAGCGCTACGGAATATGTTGGCGCGATACAAATAAAAGATAATAATAATAATAATAATTGTAAGGCAGGTAATGGTGTTTGGTTCAGAGATTAATTTTGTTGGTGTCCAGAGATGCTTCAGTGCTCATTGCGAGCCTCGCGCTGAGCCCCTTTGGCGCTCATTGTGAGCCTCGTGCTGAGCGCCTTCGGCGCTCATTGCGAGGCTGTTGGTTGTTTTTGTGCTATGAGCATTGTTTTTTTTTTTTGTATGCTAATGAAATAATGAAAAAAATAATAAATGAATATACTTTACCTATTTTGAAGTAATATATGCAGGAAGCATTGTGCTGAAAAGCTGACAATCTGTTTTGATGTTGCTGCAGCATACAATGTGTGTTTTCAGTGCTGTGGAGCTGCTGTGTAAGTGTCAGCAATGTGTGCAGTGTGTAGTGTAAATAGTGTGCGAGCACGAGGAAAATCTGTTAGGGTAGCTGTGTAGATTGTGTTAGTGTTGTAAAATGGTGCCTAATGTGGTAGGCGGCTGTGGCTGATTTGGCGTCCTTGTTCTTGGATAGCGTCCATCTTTATCGGAAAATCTGTATGTGTTTGGTGGTGTTTTGCGTCTTTAGGGTCCTGTAGCCTCGTTTTCGTTTTTTTGGGCGGTCATTTTTTCTCTCACTTAGGGGATTTTCGGGTGTCTAAACACTTGTATTTCGACTTTAATTCAGGTGTAACTACAGTTTCCGAGGTCCTGAGTGCCCCCCCCCCTGCTGTGGGTAAGCTTTGTATGTGCTTCTTGTGTGTATTTATTGTGTTTTTAATGTTTTCATGTACGCGGATTTAGGGCAGTAAGGTTGTATTTTTGTTAGGACGTAATGTTTTTTTTTCTGTCCCGCGTCTCGTATTTGTTTCTCGTAAGTCCGTAAATTTTGCGAGGACCGCACTTGACATTGAATGCAAAGAAGAAGCTCTAGCTGCACAATAGAAGTGCAGAACTGAATGAATTAACACTAATGCAAGGCGTATTAATTTACAATGGAACACCTTGTCAAGAAAGAAGATGCCAGAGACAAACTCAGAAAAAAAATTAAAGCTTGCAGTAAATAATATTGTTGTTGCTGAGTAGTTCAGTCATGTCCGAATCTCAGTGACCCTATCAACCTCAACACTCCAGGCACAACTATCAGCCACTGCACCTTCTGAACTACCTCAAGCACATGTTCATTGCTTCAAAGACCTCATCTATCCATCTCCGCCTCAGCCATCCCCTTCTTTGTGTGCCTTCAATCTTTTCCAGCATTAGAGGCTTCTCTAGGGAATCCTGTCCTCATAATATGGCCAAAATATTAGAGCTTTAGCCTCATAATCAAAGCTTCAACAGTTTGACTTAATTTCCTGTCGTACTAACTGATTTGATCTTCTTGCAATCCAAGGGACTCTAAGCAGTTTTCTCCAACATCACATTTCAAAGGTGCTCAGAATTATTTATGGTCCAGCTCTCACATCTGTATGTTACTACTGGGAATACCAAAGTTCTAACTATGGAATATTTGTTGATAGTATAATATACTAGCGAATTGCCCGTCAAAAAATGACGGCAATGAAATTGTAAGGTAGCTAATGCTGTTTGGTGTATAATAATGAAATATGTAATACATTACTAAATGAATATACTGTACCTATTTTGAAGCATTGTGATGAATAGCTGGCAATCTGTGTTGATGTTGCTGCAGCATTAGTGGTGTGGAGCTGCTGTGTAAGCATGCTGAATGTGTGCACTGTGTGGTATGAATATCCGTAGGTGATTTGTGGCGTTTTGCGAGTTTCTTGTGGTGTTTTGCGAGTTTCTTGTGGTGTTTTGCGAGTTTAGAGTGCTGTAGCCTCGTTTTCGTTTTGTTCGGCGGCCATTTTTTCTGTCGCTTAGATTTTTTTTTAGTCTCAAAACTCTTTTATTTCGAGTAAAATCGAGGTCTAAGTTGCATTTTTGAGGTCCTGGGTGCTCCCTCTTGGTGTAGGTAAGGTTTTTATGTATGTGCTGTGTGTATGTATTGTGTTTTAAATGTTTGTATGTCGGCGTGTTGCGTCCGATGTTTGCGAGGTCGTAATGTGTGGTAACGTGTTTCGTAGGTTGTTTGCGTTCCTCATAAAATTTAGCGAGTGTCGTCATTTGTTTTTTGAGTAGCGACGTGAAGTTTGCGAGGGTTTGAGGCCCTTGCCCAGTGACCTCGCCAGCAACTGAGGCCCTCGCTTCGCAAGGGGCCTCAGTTGCTGGCATTGAGCACTTTTGGCGCTCCATGCCAGCAACTGAGGCCCTTGCCCAGTGACCTCGCCAGCAACTGAGGCCCTTGCCCAGTGACCTCGCCAGCAACTGAGGCCCTCGCTTTGCGAGGGGCCTCAGTTGCTGGCATGGAGCGCCTTCGGCGCTCCATGCCAGCAACTGAGGCCCTTGCCCAGTGACCTTGCTACGCAAGGGCCTCGGCCCGCTGCGCGAGCCACGGCCCTCGCTTTGCGAGGGCCGCGGGCTCGCTATGCGAGCCCGCAAGCGTGAGCAACGACCCGTACGCTCACAACTATATATGTGATTGATCACATGTTCAGACTTGCCATAGCTTTCGTTCCCAGAAGCAAATATCTTTTAATTTCATGGCTGCAGTCACCTTCTACAGCGATCTTGGAGCCCAGGGAAATAAAATGTGTCCCTGCCTTAGAATAGTATCATCTGCCAATCTGAGATTGTTGCTATTTTCTTCCAGCAATATTAACTATGGCTTTGAATTAAACAAGCTCAGCCCTAACTATGATTTATTTTGTGTATTATTTGAATAAATAAGATGATAATATACAATCTTGTCACATCCTTTCCTAATCTTGAACCATTCAGTTGTTCCATGCTTGGCTCTGACTGTGGCTTCTTGGTTCATATACAAATTCCTCAGGAGTCGGATGAGAGGGTCTGGTACCCCCATCTATTTAAGAACTTGCCACATTTAGTTATGATCCACACAGACAAATGTGTTAGAATAGTCTGTAAAGCGGAGGTAAATTAATTTTTTTGAACTCTCTTGAGTTCTCTATTATCCAGTGGACATTGGCAATTTGATTTCTGCCTCTGATTGCACTTCTGGTACTTTTTGGTACACATGGCATGTGAAATTAGAGGAATTATTTTATAATTGCCTTTTTGGGGGGGGGGGGAGGGGGTGTTGTTGATGTAGACTGACCAGTTCCAGATCAAATTTGTTGGCATAATGCAAGCAACACTTTCACAGCATCATCTTCAGGATTTTGAATAATTCACCTGGGATTTCATCAACAGCTTCCTATGGCCCATCTCACTTCACTCTCCAAAATGTTTGGCTTCAGCTCATTGGAAAAAATATTGAGGTTATCAATGCTGTTAAGATCCTTCCTGTATAGATCTTCTGAGTATTCCTGACACTTCTTCTTTATCTAATCTGCTTCTGTTAAGTCCCTACTAGTGATTTCCCAGTTCGCCGGAGAACTAATCGTGGCGATTTTCGCATGTTCGCGTCCACCACGAACGGCGAACACATGCGCTTTTCGGTTTGCCTCTATACTTTATAATTGAGGAAACTTTGAACATCGTTTATTTTATTTTATAATTTTTTGTGTGTAATCTATGTCTGCCTGCCAGCGTGTGTGTGTGTGACAGGCTAACACCTAACAGCTTAAATTGTGCTTATTTTCACTACTCATACCTGGTGGTGTAACATACATTGAAAACAACCATTTTTTTCCTGTAATCTAATTTCAGTTGCCTGCCTGTGTCAGGCTCACAGCTTATATTGTGCTCAGTGACATAAAACAACACTTTTTTGACTGTAATCGATTGAATATCAGTTGCCTGCCTACAGGCGTGTGTGAGGCCTACAGAGCCTACTCTGCCAACTTTTACCGGTGCACAGTGACACTCATATCTGGTGGCACCTTAGATTGCACGCGCAGTGCCCCAAATTTGAAGTAGGAGGTCCGACCAAGCATCTTTTTCCATCTCCCTGTTCCAAAAATCAATGCCATATACACGTCCCCTAATAGTGGACGTAACAGGGATTAAACCGATAGGAATAGTACTACTTAACAGTACACACCTTATAATAATGCAGACAGAGGCAATACAGAGAGAGGAGTCTGAAGAAGAGGAGTCAGAGGAGGAAGGTGGCTTTGAGGAGGTGGAAGACCAAACACAGCAGGCATCCCAGGGGGCTTGTAGTCACCTTTCGGGGACCCTTGGTGGCTGGGTGGAGGAAGAGACCTTCAATGACATCAGTGAGGACAAGGAACGGGACATAGCTAGCTTGGTATCCAACCTTGTGCAAATGGGGAGTTTGCGGTTGTGCAAAGGGACTGTTTGCGGTTGTTTGCGGTGCATTAAACGGGGAGATTGGTCTGTTACTGTGAAGCGGGTGTAACCCTTACACTACCTGATCGATACAACATCATACCTGATGTTTTAAAGCATGTTATTCCAAACAATTTAGGAATGTTAGGTGATTTATGCCCTGTATGGCTTAAAACCAGACTCTGCATCAACTATGTAATTTTCCGTGGGAGTTTTGCCATGGATCCCCCTCCGGCATGCCACAGTCCAGGTGTTAGTCCCCTTGAAACAACTTTCCCATCACTATTATGGCCAGAAAGAGTCCCTGTGGGTTTTGAAATTCGCCTGCCCATTGAAGTCTATGGCGGTTCGCCGGGTTCGCCCGTTCGCGAACATTTGATTGAAGTTCGTGTCCGATGTTCGCGAACCGAAAATTTGATGTTCGCGACATCACTAGTCCCTACCATTTTTACCCCATCCACTTTGGCATGAAAGGTTCCCTTGAGATCCACAATTAATATTTGAGAGATCTTTTGACTTTCTCATTCTTGTCTATGTTTTTACATCGCCCATTATAGAATGTCTCCTTGTCTCTTCATGCCATTTTCTGGAATTCTGCATTCGGTTGGACACATTATTTTCTATTGCTACTACCAGTTTGCCTTAATAGTTCTTTCTTTTGGGGATATCATTTGTTGCTGTTTCCTGTACAATGTCACAAACCTTTGTCCAAGGTTCTTCTGGTATTCTATATACAGTATCTCATTTTATTATATCTTTTCATGTGACAACACTGAAGAAATGACACTCTGCTACAATGTAAAGTAGTAAGTGTACAGCCTGTATAACAGTGTAAATTTGCTGTCCCCTCAAAATAACTCAACACACAGCCATTAATGTCTAAACAACCACCGGCAACAAAAGTGAGTACACCCCTAAGTGGAAATGTCCAAATTTGGCTTAAAGTGTCAATATTTTGTGTGGCCACTATTATTTTCCAGCACTACCTTAACCCTCATGGGCATGGAGTTCACCAGAGCTTCACAGGTTGCCACTGGAGTCCTCTTTCACTCCTCCATGATGACATCATGGAGCTGGTGGATGTTAGAGATCTTGCACTCCCTCACCTTCCATTTGAGGATGCCCCACAGATGCTCAATAGGATTTAGGTCTTGAGACATGCTTGGCCAGTCCATTACCTTTACATTCAGCTTTTTTAACAAGACAATGGTCGTCTTGGAGGTGTGTTTGGGGTCGTTATCATGTTGGAAAAATGCCCTGTGGCCCAGTCTCCAAATAGAGGGGATTATGCTCTGCTTTAGTATGTCACAGTACATTCACACCTGAGACCTTGTAACGCTAACGAGTCACATGACACTGGGGAAGGAAAATAGCTATTTGGGCCCAATGTGGACATTTTCACTTAGTGGTGTACTCACTTTTGTTGCCAATGGTTTAGACATTAATGGCTGTGCGTTGAGTTATTTTGAGGGGACAGCAAATTTACACTGTTATACAGGCTGTACACTTACTACTTTACAATGTAGCAGAGTGTCATTTCTTCAGTGTTGTCACATGAAAAGATAATAAAGTATTTACAAAAATGTGAGGCTATGGACATCCCATGTTCCCTTCTCCCACACACCTCCCTGCACTGTTAACTACAAGCCCACACCCCAATGAAGCAACGTAACAAACATTATACTCATAAACAGATACTTCAAAAGTTTAGATCTTACTAAAAACATATTTTATGTACATGGCTTACACAGCTGCTAATATTGTTAGTTTAGTACATACTTGACAAACAATGGTATTTATTCTCAAACTGCAGTGGTCTTTTAAGATGAATCTTTATCATAAGCAATACAGGACAAACAATCATAAATGTACATGTGTTTTTTAATTCAAAGAGTTTTAGATATAATCATTTACCTCTCCCCAGCTTGTCTTCTGCAGAACTGAAGCAGGCTAATAGGTGTGTTCTTTTGCAATGTATAGAAAAATGCTAAAACTCTCTTGAGCATTAATAAAAGAAACTCACATTCACTAAAATATAGCAAATAATATCTTTATTCTATTGCTATTGGTCAATTTGAGACATTATTTTTGCATTTCAGTAACACATATATTGGAATATGATGCTACTCTAACTAACTGCTTTCTGAGCAGGCTATATTACAAGCAGAGACATCTATAAAATGCTTGAATGATATTGTTGATTGTTTGCATGTCTGGTACGTCTGTACGTCAGTTTCTATGTTCTCTTACATCGATTAAATGTTTCCTTACATTTGAACACTACATTACAAACCTTTTAAAATCCGTAAATAAAGAATGAAAAACATCAAAATTGCATTTGTGGTTGCTGTGTAATAGCGTCTACATTGTTGCTCTTCATATTATTCTATTTGACTGTCACTCTTATTAATTCACCGTTTTTAGCACCAAAAATTAATTTAAATACATTTTAAAACTGGCTTTCAAAATGCACAGAAAGTGTGGAATCGATTCATTAGAATATAATATATGTTCTTCATATGACAGGGGCTGTTCATAGGTAGATCTCCATTTCAACATGACCCTATGGCTTCTTCATAAACAACATGACTCATTTAATTATCTATTTATCCTTCCAGAAGCTATCAATGCCTAAAATAATCTTTTATTTAAACCATGTTCTTTCTCCTGGTATTTTTCAGCATGCAAATTCCTTTTTGTGTGCCTTTAAATGCCATTGTCCTACAATGTGTGTACTTGTAAAAAAAAAATCTGAATCTTGAAACTTGACTTAATTCTCAAAGAGATATTTAGGATTTGGTGAGCATTATAAAATTAATTGATTTCCCTTCATGTATGCTATAAAATATGTGTATCCTTCACTGAGTAAGTCATTGCTCACTACTGTTCGTGTGTAGCTTTTGGTCCTCTCTGTTCTTTTTCTTTTTCAACACTAAGCATATAAGGTGACACATATAGTGTATAAATAATGGTTACTAATATTATTTTCCTTTGCTTTATATTTTTCCCACAATGTACCTCAAACAACTTGTTAATGAAAGATTACTTGTCCTTGTTTTCGAGCTAGTTATTTAACAAAAATGTAGCAGCTATTATTTCTGTCCCATATCTTTTTTTCTGCTGATTTCTGCAAACTACAGAAAAAAAGAAAAATCTACTGCTTTGTTTTCTGTATTTATTAACTTCAGTTGCGTCATCTTTGAGGGATTTAGGGAACTTATTTGATAACATTGCCTTATTTTATTGGTGCTAATCCCTTAAGTCTCACACAAGCTATTTGCATAAATTGAAGCAGTGCATGTATGAGGAAAATTGCATCACTTTAGTATAGGCATTATCTTCCTGCCTTGATAAATGACTCCTACTGTGTTTGCTTGGGGCAATGTTGGTAACTGAAGAAAACTCAATTTAGAAAGATTCCATGTGTGTACATTGACTGTCTATTAGATACAGAACAGCATTACCGAGTACAAAGAAAAAATATATAAAAGGGACACAATATTAATATTGTAATGACCAAGATATGTGAAAATCTTGAAGGGTATGATAACAACACCCCTTTTAGAATTATGTGCATCAACTTGTATTGTTGTATACTGGATGAAATTGAATTTATAAGGCAATCCAAAAGGGTAAGATGTAGTTCTGCAATTAAATAGATATATTATACAGTATATATGCTAAGTAACAATTTGCTTCTCTGATTGTCAAACTTGAGTTCATTTGTCTTGCTTTTCTCTTATTGTTTTACCATCTCAATACATCTGTTCAACATGAGATGTAGAAAATGACAGCACTCAGACAGCTACTGCATCCAGTGACAAAGATTACTGTCATGCAGGCTCATCACTTAATTCATCATTGCCAATGGTGCATTCCATTTAGAGGTATCTTAGCAACATCCAATAAAAACAACACATGGGTTGCATGTGACGGGAGTCTATGGCACATTCTAGAATACCTTTACATAAATATAGAATTATCATATTGCTTTACATTTTTATTTTAATAAATGGATATACTTTAGCTTTAATATTTAAATTCTAAGCTGTTATTTTGCGGGTAAAGCGTTCAAGAAGTAATCTAGTAATGCTGTTTCTTCCACAACCAGTCTGAAATATTGATCCCAGACAGCAATAGAGTCTTGGAGTGGTATTGATTCTGAACAAAGATATACATAATTTTAGATTATATATGCCTTTCATTCAAATACGTTTCAATAGAAAAATCCTGTGGTTCAAATAAGATGTGTAGACTTTGAACAGCTCCTGGCCGAACTGTACTTGATTCATGGAACAGCACTTTAAAACATTCATTATATTGTAGTGTTTAAAAATACAGGCCATTAATTTGTGTCAGTGCATACTGACTTTTAGGTAATCTCGGAACAAAAGAGCTTATAAAAATAATAACCGTTCAAATGTTTCAGCATCTGTTCTTATTATGGTTTAAAAAAAAAAGTCGAGTTTTTTACTTCATGCCTCATGATTTTTCTTTCTCTACTTATAAAACCTAGTTTAAAAGAATTTCACTTAACTGCACAATAAAACACCGGATTATAAGAATTAAGCTTGCTGATTTTAAACAACATAAATTTGTTTTTACTAAAGCTTTAAAGCTATTTTAATATGTTCAAATAAAAAATGTGCTAAAACAAATAGGTTTATTCCATACTCTATCTAGCACTGCAGCTTTAAGTATTGAACTATATTAAAAATATTACTAGCACATCTCCGAGTATTAGCTTTTGGCAGAGCTGTTGTGTGATTTCCACTCATTTCATGACATTGTAATGATGTTACCACACACAACTTTATCTTGCATGAAAAGGTGAAGTCATGAGTGATTTCTCCAATTTAAAAGCACTCAACCCTCACAGTGCTAGAAATGAATATTTTGCATATATTCATGCAAGAATGATTCAATTTAAGATTTCTATTTTCAAACCTTGCTTGAAACCTTCGCTATGTTAGTAGTAAAATTGCTAAAATCTATAATAAGATTTATTGTAGATGAGTAGCATTTTATTTAGTATTTCATGTTAACATGCTTTTTGGGTAACCTGGCAGTATAGAAATTCATCTTCCTGTCATAATTAAAGTAAAAACTTTATTGTATTCATAGTTTCCGAGTTTCGTACAAATGATTACAATGGTTTTAATTATATTGTAACAGAGATATCTTGTTTTAAACCCCAAACAATATATATATGTATGTAAATATGTAAATATACATGCCTGTATTTCAAACATGGATCATTATTATTATTATAGTTCATTTATAACGCGCCGACATATTCCCTGGTGCTGTACATAAGTTAAGTTCAGACAAAGATAAATACAAATTAACATATAGCAAAGCAAGGAGGGTCCTGTCTTTGAGCGAGGAATCCAATGTCCATGGTGAATTCCCAAAGTACTTAGAATAGAAACTCGCAGACTTACAATCTAAGGGATAGTGAGTGGTAAGAGAGGTGATAAGCATGGAAGGTGATACGCTTCTTTAAAGAGATGCATTTTAAGTGAGGTTTTAAATGTTTTGAGGCAGGAGGGTAATCTGGTGGAGCGAGGCAAAGAGTTCCAGAGACTAGGGGCAGCATTATTATTATTATTATCGTTTATTTGTAACGCGCCAACATATTCCGTAGCGCTATACATAAATTAAGTTACAGGCAATGACAAGTTAAAGATTCATACATTGCAAAGAGTGTATGGCCCTGTCTTTGAGCTTGGAATCCAGTGTCCATAGCGCTTTCCCTAAAGCACTGCGCAGGATTGAAACTCGCAGACTTACAATCTAAAGGTTAAAGTTTGTATCTGGTACAGTAGGGAGAGAGTAGTGCTGAGCAGTGCTGAGCATGTTAGGGAGGAAGGTTATAGGCTTCTTTAAAGAGGTGCGTTTTTATTGATGTTTTGAAGGATTTAAGGCAGGAGGATAGTCTGGTGAAGCGTGGCAAGGAGTTCCAGAGAATAGGGGCAGCGCGAGAAAAGTCCTGGAGGCGGGAGTGAGAGGAGGTGACAAGAGTGGTAGAAAGAAGAAGGTCGTTAGCAGAACGAAGAGGGCGTGTGGGGGAGTATTTGGAGATGAGAGCAGAGATGTATGGGGGTGCGCTGTTGTTGAGGGCTTTATAAGTTAGGGTCAAGATTTTAAACTTTATTCTGGAGGCTAAGGGAAGCCAGTGGAGTGATTGACAAAGAGGAGCTGCCGACACTGAACGATGTGTACTGAAGATGAGTCTGGCGGAGGCATTTATTATGGATTGAAGTGGGGAGAGGCGAGTGATGGGCAGGCCAACAAGGAGCGAGTTGCAATAGTCAAGACGAGAAATAATAAGAGAGTGTATTAGAATCTTAGTATTGTCTTGTGTAAGGTAATGGTGTATTTTGGATATGTTTTTTAGATGGAAAAGACAGGATTTGGTTAGAGACTGTATGTGTGGGATGAAAGAGAGGGCAGGGTCCAGTAGAACCCCGAGACAACGGGCTTGGGAGGTGGGAGTGATGATGGCGTTGCTGACAGAGAGAGAGATGTGAGGAATTGAAGCTGTAGTAGAGGGTGGGAAGATTAAGAGTTCAGTCTTAGACATGTTGAGTTTCAGATGGTGGGTGGACATCCAAGAGGATATACTAGAGAGGCAGTCGGAGACCTGTGCTAGAAGAGAGGGGGATAGATCTGGTGCTGAGAGATAGATTTGGGTGTCGTCTGCATAGAGATGGTACTGGAACCCAAAAGAGTTTATTAGGGTGCTGAGTGAGGATGTGTAGATGGAGAAGAGGAGGGGGCCTAGGACTGATCCTTGGGGTACGCCAATAGACAGGGGGTGAGGAGAAGAAGATGTGCCGGAGAAGGAGACGCTAAATGATCGTTCTTGGAGGTATGATGAGAACCACAAGAGAGCAGTGTCTCGAATGCCGAGGGAGGAGAGAATGTGGAGTAGAATTGAATGGTCAACGGTGTCAAAGGCGGCAGAGAGATCCAGAAGAAGCAAAATAGAAAAGTGGCCTTTCGACTTGGCGGTGAGCAGGTCATTGGTGACTTTTATGATCTATTTTATGTTTGGAAATTAAATACATATATTTAGATATCATACTTGAAGACAAATGGCAGCTTGGGTATCTAAGCAAATCTTAACAAATATGAATATAAAGCATATTTGCTAAGAATAGTGATGGAGGACTGTGAAGTATTGCAGCATACAACTAATTGCAACAACCTATTCATGATATTTCATTAAATGAGGTCTGTGATGCTCAAATTAAATTTTCACACACTTTCTTACTTCAGAGCTATAGTGATTACAATTGTTCATGAGCAGCGATCTGTATAGAGGGATATTTGTGACTGTGCATGACAATGTAAAACATGTTTCATTGATAATGTAGAATTAAATATTCATTACATAATGAATATGTTTATTACTATATTATACTGACCAGCTGCTTTGATTCCTATTTTAATATGACCTGCAAGTTATAAATGTTTTTAACTCTAAACTTCTTCTGAAATATTAACCAAGCAACATATGTGTGTTTGTGACGCTCAGTCATGTCTGACTCTCTGCGACCTTATGGACCTCAAAACCCCATGCAGATCCACTAGGTATTCATGGCATAGATACTGGAGTGGGTTGCCTGCTGCTTCTCCAGTGGCCCACAGTATACAGCTCCTGGTATTTCTAGGTGGTCTCCCATCCAAATACTGACCAGAACCAACCCTGCTTGGCTTCTTGATTCCCTGACTGGAATTGTACCTGGGTCATAGCAATGAAAGCACCATATCCTAAGCACTGGACCCACCAGGGAACCCTAAGCAAAGATGGACCTCACTGCGTTTATGATCACAAAGTTTGATAGCCACTTCACAGTGGATAGAGAGAGGAGAGATTGTTAGTGAATAATGTGCCAGTAATCATAGCTAGTGTTTTACATACAACGTACCTCTAGCACAATACTAAAGGTGGGATGATTATTAGGAAACATAATTAGTGAATACCATTATGTCTGCTAAGGGACATGAAAGTCTGCTTGTGATGCATCTGGGAAACTGGGCAGGGACATGCAAATGAGTCCACAATGCACAAAATCTGAAGCACAAGATAAGAAACCAGTCATATACTGATAAGATTACTTTTAAGATCGAAACAGTACAGTGGGTAGGTCTCTTAACTTGTGCATAATCCATCCTATGCTATGCTTTAAAGCTGTGTAGTGCAGCAAGCATATGCCTAAAAGGAGCAATGTTTAAAGTGGTTTTGGATTAAAAGAATGAAAACGTACTGCAGACTCATTTGCATGTCCCTGCCCAGTTTCCCAAATTGAGTGCAATAACTGTATTCCTGGGAATTCTGAGCAGAAAGTAAATGCTTTAGCTTATGTTTAGACATTCAAATGGGAACATAAAAAATGTACTATTTATCTACTGTATTATGCACAGTGGAGGGCTTCTGTCACTCTTTTGCCTCAATAAGCTAAATGATGTTGTGACCAATAAACTTATTGTTGTCCAGTTCTTTAGTCATTTCCGATTCTCAGTGACCATATGGCCGCAGCACGCAAGGCACATCTGTATGTGTTCTGGTTGTGCTCCATATGGAGTGGGTTGCAAGTTCCATCTCCCATGGACCACAATGTGTCTGACCTCTCTGGTATGACCTGCCCATCTTGGGTTAACCTACATGTTATAGTTCACAGCTTCATTGAGGAACACAAGTCCCTTCACCACGACAAATTAGCAGAAGGGGGACCAATATATACAAACAAAGCACTTGCATAATAGATATGTATATTTATCTCTGCTGGGCTTTCCACCATCATCATCATAGTGTCAAGTGAAGAAAAATTATTTTCCAAATATGAAATATTTTTTTTTGTCATTTAGTTGTGCCTGACCCAGTGAATTGCAGCAGGGCATGCTCATCTATTGTTATGTTTCTGGTGATGCTTATCCAGAATGTTGTTTTGGCAAACATACATAAGTATGTTGGCAGTTCCTTCTCCAGTGGACCACAATTTGTCTGACCTCTATGCTATGACATGCCCATCTCGGGTGACCCTATGTTTATTGAAGCACACAAGCCCCTTCACAACAACAAGGTAGAGATCAAGAAGTGGATAATATTTACTACAGCAATATTTACTACAGCGTTATTATGTTAATTGGGAGCATTTTTATAATAATACCTACAACCATTATTATTTACACAAATAATTATACGAAATGCATATGTCAATACATCCTATAAGTGATGTGTAATGCGTATGTGTAATGCGTGGTTCTTCTTTAAACAAATGTAGTTTTTTTTCATCAATATCTCCAGGATCGGCATACAGATTTAACATTTACATTAAAATTACAAGATGAGAAGAACAAAAATAAACAAGGAGGGGATTTACAAAGGCGTCTCATATTATCTCCTGATTGTTATGTACTATTTCCTGTGGGAAAAACAGCCATTCTCATGTTATCTCACCTCATCTAAGGTGAGAAAGTGCCTAGTAAACTACCCCCATGGTAAGACAAAGTAAGTAAAAAGAGAATGTAATGGTAAGGAAAGGGAGGGGAGTGAATAACAACCATGTGCAGATCATTTGTACTACATCTTAAAGATGGGAGCTGCAGCAGTCATTTGTCCATTTTTTAAAATATTTCTTTTTTCATAGATGGGAGGTGTATGCTGCAGTAGTGCTTTATTTCAGAATAGTATTTATTTGACAAGCTTGCACATGAAATCTCTACCTTGGTGCATTCATTACAGTATGGCACTATGATATATGCACTTTAGGCTAGTGCTTTCCAAACTTTTCATGTTGGTGACATGATATGCTATAAGTTAATTTTACTGAAAACATAAAATCTATTTAGTATATCATCAAGCCCACAGTCAGTAGCATCTTATCTTCTGATTTTTTTAGTAATTTAAATAATTACTAATGACCACAGGAAGCTCAGTCCCCTATGTTTACTGAAGGGCTTTCACTGAAAACACTTTTGCCATTTGCCATTATTTTTTACTCAAGTGCTGCTATCAAGAATTTTTCTAAACATACAGTATATGAGGCAACAGTAGCCCTTTCCATAATTCTCAACTACAAACTAAGGCCCCTATTCAATTGAGCAATTGTTAGTTACTGGAGCCCGTAATGTACCCCTGTAAACTAATTTGCTACTCAATTGACATCTTTTAGCTACCCGCAAACGATTTGTGGGTTACAGGCTGAAAATCCCTGCGGTTGTCAAAATCATAAAAATCCTACGAGTAGCAGATAGGACTCGCAAGGATGTTAAACGCCTGATCGTAGCACTATAAATGCAAATAAAAAATCAATATTGCACTTTAAAAGAAGGGGAAAGCGATTATAGACATTATAATTAATTGCACAACAGTCTCAAGCTCTTAAATCTGCAATTAAAAACTATTTTTATTATGTTTCATTTCCATGTTATATCAATCTCGGTACATATATACATATACATATAATACATATCAGGCCACCCACATGGACTAGAACAGTATTGTCATTCATTTTTATTATTTTGTGCATTGACAGATTGTGAGTCCGATTGCATATCAGACTTCTAAACGCTAATTGATTGACGTTTGACCTCCATGTTTTACTGATGTCATGGTGACAGTCTCCTCTACAAATGGCTGTTTCTAAATCGGTAGTTACGGCCTTGCTTAATTGATCATGATCATGCTCTGAAATACTACGAACGGGTGCATGGTTTATGCTTTATGCTTTCGGCCTGGTAGCTGCAGGCTTATTCAATTGAATCCCTCTGTAACTGTTGCAAATTTGAAGCCTTACGACCGGTATACAGTCAACTGTGGGCTTGCAATTGAATAGGGGCCTAATATAAAGGTAATGGGCCCGATTCAATTGACCAATTCGTAGATTTATACACACTTAAAATCACTCTTAATATTGCTACATATTTGGCAAATATTACTTATTGGCACTAATGAATTCTTAAGTCATTAGAATGCATATAAACATTTATTAAAAAAAACACCCAAAGCCAACTTTATGAGTTCAAGGCATTTGCAAGTAGCTAATAGAATATGGCCCATAGTATGGTGTCAATGTGCTTTGTGTGTCCTAATATGAGTACAGCTGGGGGTTCATAAAACATAGCACTGACTATAAACATACTTTAAAGGTTTTGGGAATTACTGTTGAGTGTTTTGTTGTTATCTATGTAGCTATCTACATGGCATTATTCTGAATAGTAGACTATTCTTGACAATAGTTTTAGAATGTAGTTTGATATCTGCCTGGGAATCCTGTATTTTTTATATGAGTATTCCTCTAAATTACTCTAGACACCAACTGAGAGAAGGCCACATTTAATTAAAAGATCATTGACATAATTACTTTGAAATATAAATCTGTAATTGACTATGCTTCTAGTTGCACTGTACAACTAAATGTAAAAGTAAAAAGATGAAGCATTTAAATTACTTTATTCAAATTTAAAATAAATTTATTTTATATATAAATGAATCAAAGATGTAACCACAAAGTATGCCTTGGTTAATTTCTTAATTTTAAAGATGAATGCTTCCTAATTTCTGTGATTTGCAGATAATTACATTTACTGAGGTTTTTACTTATACACCAAAAACCATTTGTATTTTTTTGGCATAAAATAAACAATAAATTAAAAACAAAAACACAGTTTTTAAAGACATCTAATTACATTCTCTTGATCTGTTAAAAGGCTAGGAAAATACTTGGTAGTTACAAGAAACATATATCTTCCCACTTGCTTCAATAAATTAACTAAGATATTTAAGAAATACATTTGGCATTTTAATTAACATTTAAACATGCATATATTGGCCCTCATTCAATTGCAATTTAGCCAATTGAATAGGGGTCTAAATAAGCACATAACATATTTTTTTTAAAGAAGTTTTTAGTTAGTAAACATCTATCCAAAAGCAAGGTTTTTACTAACTAAAAACTTCTTTAAAAAAGATATGTTATGTGCTTATTTAGACTCCTATTCAATTAGCCAAATCTCAATTGAATAAGGGCCTTTGTATATATTGTATAATTAACACATTTTAATCAGATATACTCCATTTGGTGCCATGGCTCAATTCAATCATTGGCAATGGAATTGGTGGCTTGCATTTATCAAGCAAGTTGACTAGAGCATAGTAACCAAACTTAAGTCATCCAAGATCCCATATCGGTAACGTACCAAAAACAAAGCATCCCAGAGCTCCAAATCATTTCAATTAGGTAACAAAAGCAAAAACTTCCACAACTTCATCTTACATTTGTAATTGAGTGATAGAAATACAATAATAGTAGAAACTAAAAGAGTAAATAGTCTAATTAAAAATAGATGTTTCATCGAGATGTTGTCAGGGATTCGTTGGAACTTGGAGTTTTCAAGAGCAAAAACTGTTCAACCTAGTCCAGCCCTGGAAATATTTTGAAGAATTAGATTAGAACAATAGGCACAATGATACAACCGAGAGAGAGATATCTTACTTCAATAAAATCTGCTTTAATAAATAATGGTGTCAGACTGAAATAAAAGGATCTATCTTAAAAAAAAGAGAAGGGGATGAATCAAATATGGCAAATGACAGAAAACTAAGCAGATCAGATGGTCTAACATTTCTTGTTCATATTAAGAAAAACTATAAATTATAAAGTGGCATCACATTATGAAAGAAAATACAGCAGACATTGCATGTTTCCCTGTATAACAATTACACAAAGCTTGACTATAGCAAGTTTAATTTTGTTTTGTTTTTTCCTATTCAACTAATTTTTCTGTGCTTTGTTACTTAAACTGACTTTGAAATTAAACTTGCTGCTTAAATGTTTATCATCATTGTTTTTTACATATTTAAAGAGTAGAATGAGTCCCAAATACAGTCCATTTTTCTATTTAAAGAAGAGTGAATAGTGGATAGTCCGTTTTATGAATATTTAAACCCAAAATCATTTTTGATGCTTGTTTCAACTCAGGGTTTGTATCCTTATGAATTTTTACACAACATTTTCAAGGACCATCGCTACCTGTAGCATTTAAACCAATTACATTTTTGCTAACTAACCTATATGGAGAAAATTAAGTTACCAGTATAAGTGTGTTATTTTTATATTACCAATAAAATTTAAGCTTTCATTTTTTAAATTTATTGTCATGTCATATTTAGGCTCTAACTTCTTTCTATAAACCTTGGGACTGGGACTACTATCAAGTCAACTTGAATGGTAATTGGGATGCCACTCTTCTATACATTTTCTGTACCACAATACTTGTACTCTAAAGATGTTGAGAGCATCTAAAGCCAAGATTTGAAGTTTAATGGTAAATGTGTTATGGGCTAAATACTCAAATATAACTTTACAGTGCAGGACATGAATACAGATATTTTGAGGATTAAACCAAACAAGCTATTTATGTAGCTAAATGGAATTGTCAGGCTTACTATGTTGGTTCCAATCTGCTGTTAAAATCTAGGTTTATTTAACATTTTTTAACATTATTTATTGATACTCAACAAAGAATATACCACTTTATTAAGTATATCACACTGCTCATTCAAAAAATACTAGTGATTTAAAGTATCAAAAATAATCAAAAACATAAGAAGTTGAGTTCAAGGTTTTAAGAATTCATTAACATTCATTAATGTGACTCTTAAATATGCCAAAGAGGCCAATACATACTAAATTATTTTTTATTTTGGATATGATATATTGACAAAACGACCAACTTTTAAAGTATTTAATGTGAAACCATGTATGCTTAATTTATTGTGGTATTTTATATTTTTAGCTTCCATTATTCTATCTTTACAAAAGCACACATAGTAAGATAAGTTAATAAGATAATTTAAAGACTCAAATGTAGAAGTAATGAATTTCAGAGCAAACACAGTATTAATTGGATATAAATTTACTAACACTTTAGCCAAGAGCCATGCTATTAATTAAAGGTCACTGCATTCTGAAAGTTTTGAAGATCAGCAACAATTACTATTGATTATATTTGTACAGCCATAAGTATCCTTTGAAAAGTATATAGATTTTATGCACTTGATATGTCTACATATTCAACACAGTGAAAATATTAGCTGCATTTTTTATAGTAACATATTGATTATGTCCTCTATAAGCTCTGTAGTCTTTGCTGTTTTTTTATTATATTGTCCCTTTTTCATACATTGTTTCTTGTTGCTTTCTTATCTAAATGATTAATGTGTTAATGTTATAATCTTGAATTGATGAAGGCACTGTATTCGAAGCATGGTGACGTCTCACTCATAGTAGACAGAATTCGTCTTTATTCTTACTTTGAATGTGAAACAATTAAGGTGCAATACTTAAACTGCTATTATATAAGTTACAGAGCAGAAATGATTGATAACAAGATCACAAACTAATTGTCTGTGTTGCATGAACGTTTTTTATTATAGAAAATGCCTCTATTCATAACAAGCTTCTATATAATGTCTCAGAATATAGAAATTGACAAGAACTCTTGATTTATGTAGTCTACCAATTGTTCTATAGACTGTCCATCAACGTATTGACCTTGAGCATAGTATAGGAATTGGTAAGTGATCTTACTGCCTCAATTTTTATACTTCTGTTTGCTCATTAGTGTTATTGAGAACAAGTTGGTAGATTTTGATGACCAATGGATGGTCTATGCTGCACATCCAATTACTTAAAATGAGCAAATCTTTTAGACTTTGTTTTATGAAGTCATGTCACTAACAGTTCAATAGTAAAATGTTGTTGGATATGTAAAATTACACATAACATATATAGTAGTAAACACATTATGTTTTAAAATAATTCTTTATACTGTGGTGTATTGTGCATGGTGTTTTGGAAAATTGGAAAAAGTTGTTTATTTTAGGTTCAAAAGTATATTGACAGTGAAGGAGGATCCTTATTAAAAATTGATCACCTTTGGCACTCATCGCAAAGAAAAATATATAAGTACAGTGTAAAAAAAATGTGAGTACAGTGAATTAATAATTTAATAAATTAATATACTTTACCTATTTATATGTAATATGCAGAAATCAATATTCTGAAGAGCTAACAATATATTTGGATTTTCCTGCATCTGAAAATGTACAGTTGCAGTGATGATCATGTGAGGAGAAAGTGTCAGCAATGTGCCAAGTGTGCAGTGTAAATAGCCGATTTTTAAGAGCCGAAACTTCTTAAATGCGACTTAAATTGGCTTGCAACCTTACTCCCAGATGTCCTAGCTGTCCCCGCGTGCTGTGTGTGATGTTTGTTTTATGTTGTATTTTTTTGTTGTGCTTTTCGCGTTTTTTTATGTGCGCGGTTCGGCCGTTAACTTTGTATTTTTGCAACCTCATAATTTTTTTCTCAGTTCCGCGGGCCGTAATTCTTGTTTTTAAAAGTCGTACGTCCTTGTTGTTTTTTTGGCGAGCTTCGGGGTCGTGTAGCCTCGTTTTTTTTTTTTTGACCACCTTTTGTGATATTTTTTAGGTTTTCTTTTTCTGAGTTTTTGGTGTTTTTGTATGTACGCATTTCGGGCATTAACTTCGTATTTTTACAACCTCATAATTACATTTTTTTCTAAAACCCGCGGGTCGAATTTTTTTATTCTAAGTCCCAATTTCCTCATCCAGCGTTGTTGTTTGTTTTCTAAGTGCAGCGGCTCACATTTTTTTCTAAGTCCCTTGGCTCTATGTTCTTTTTTTAAAGTTGCGCTTTTCTGGGTTGTTTTTTACAGAGTTTGAGGCACCGTAGAGCATCCACCTCCGTAAATGTGGACACTTGCTTCGCCAGGTCCGCATTTGCTGCCTGCAATGAGCCAAAGGATCATTGCAGTTTATGTCCAACACCGAAAATGCGGATCCTCGTTTTTTTTGCTTTCTAAAAACCTTTTGCCTGTTATATTTTATCATTATCATCAAGGATATACAATGCCTTGCAAAAATATTCACCCCTTTGACATTGTACCTATTTTGTTACATTACAGCCTTAAGTTCAATGTTTTGTTAATCTGAATTTTATGTGATGGATCAGAACACAATAGTCGAAGTTAGTGAAGTGAAATGAGAAAAATATATACATAAAACTATTTTTTAGAAATCTAAAACAGAAAATTAGCATGTGGGTATGTATTCACAGCCTTTGTTATGAAGCCCATAAAAAGCTCTGGTGCAACCAATTACCTTCAGAAGTCACATAATTAGTGAAATTATTTCCACCTGGGTGCAATCTAAGTGTCACATGATCTGTCATTACATATACACACTGAAGGGGTTAACATATTCTGCTGATGAAGGGGTTAACATATTTTGCTGACACATAGCCTAACCATAATATCATGTTCCTATCCTTGAGATGTTTGTCGACCTTACTAAAACACAAAACATTTCTAGTTGTTCTAGAAACAGACAAACACCTGATTATATGTCCTTGTACCGACTAACATGAACTGTGAAAATCGCTCTAATATCCGCCTTCTTTTGCAAGTATAAATTCTATGCAATGACATAGTAATAAACGGAATTAGTACTGAGACTGATTGTGTGTGTGTGTTACATCCAGTACGAGTTCTACAGAATTCTGGTTGGGCCTGTGTTTCCAAGCCGCCAACTACTGATTAGGAAGCCCCAACAAACTGGTGTCAGAAGAGTGGGATACAGAGATCGAAGTACGACGGAGTGGGTGAGTAGAGTGAATTGTGTCTATTTGCACCTTCCTTTGCTCCCACTCTCGTCGTCCTTTGTAAACTGTATACAAGTAAATAAGTTGGGCACACACTCCCTGCGATAGGGAGAATCAAGAATTAAGTCTTTGGTAGACTGTAGGTATAATCCCTAAAGGTAGGGAGACTCTCTAAGGAAGAGAGTGTAAAATTAGGCCTCTGGAAGGCCATATATATATATCAAGGAGATATATATATATATTATTCCTAAAGTGGGAATAGAAAGGATAAAATTGATATAAATATATACTTGACGGCTTGGTTTACAGTGCCCAAAATCCGCTTTTGCTTGCTCATTAAATTTTGCTGTATTGCTATGCTGTTTAAGATAAGAAATGTTTTATTATTCTGTGTAAAAATCAGGAAGTATAGCTCTGGACACTGTAAGACGCACCGTCTCTGTGTCTAGGGGCAACCCGTTAACTCGAGAATATCTTTCGGTACTGTCCGAGCTATTTCAGCTCAGTACAGACGAATCCTGTTCTCGGATTTAAAAAAAAAACGTGATAGCAAATAAGGTTACGTTGTCTATTGAGACAACCACCTAAAGTTTTCTTAGAAGGAAACTTGTTAATGGTTACTTCCCAGTCTAAACAATATCCAAAGCTGTCATATGTAATTATATACACAGCGTAACATCAGGTCCCGTGAAAGAGCAAACGAGATAAGAACACAGAAATATTAAGGAACTTTTTCTTTACATACATTTATATAATATTCTGATTGCTTTTGTTTATAAAGTAGATGGATTGTCTTGTGTTTTGCTGCAAATTAATTTGTGAGTGTTTGCTGTACTTTATTTTCTTTGCAATACAATTGAGAAATGCAGGTTAGAGAATTTTCCTCTGTGTCTTTAAAGCTGTGTCCACCACTGAAATATATTTCTAAAGCCGGCATATATGTAAAAAAAGGAAATCTTTTTCCAGAAATATGTAACAGTGGAGGATTTATGGTCTATCTTGTTTGTAAGTGTAAGACAGTGTGTTTATTCTATTTTAAAGCTTGCTAACACTTATCTCCGCGTCCCGAAAAAAAAAAAAAAGAAAAGGCTGTGAATTTCTGTCTCCTTGCAGAAAATTCTTAAGGTCGTATTTAGTTTGGATAAGAAAACTGTCATGTGTATGGAATGTTGTTCAACTTTTTAAGGTGGAATTCAGTATTGGTAGTTACATGTTTGTGGAGATGTCTCAGGAAGAAGTGGAGTGTTAGTTGGGAATTATTGCAAGTTAAGTACGGGACTGAAGCGAATAGTTCCTAGAATGTTATAGTAAGTGATTTGGAAGAGAGATTTTGTATGTGAATTTGATCCAAAATGGAGTTTGTTTTTGAATAGATTGCAAATAGTAAATACGGAAAGAGAAAACAGGCAGCCCTTAACGCCCGAATTAATCCTTCCACATATATGATGTATCTGAAGTGAATGTGTCAAGGACACCATGAATCAGACTTCTTATACAGACTTTTAGACTCTGATACAGAGTCAGGATGGAATTGGGCTAACGTCCCTTCCATTACGTGACAATGACTTTAGATTTGTCCAGGATTTAAGGGCAATTAATTACTTAGTCATCCCAATTGCCCCGATTGTCCCTGATATCACTGCTCTCATTACGGCCATTTCCCATGACGCCACTATATTTATTATTATTGATTTATCAAACGCATTATTTTTGGTCCCATTGGACCATGAGACACAACTACTTATGGTTTTCACTTTTTGATGGGTGCCAAATAATATGGGCCCGTCTTCCCCTAAGGCTACGTGGATTCACCAGCTGCTTACTCACTGGTGCTTCAACAATACCTTGCGGTCATGGACCCGTGTCATGGTTCTGTCCCCATTCAGTACGTCACAAGGACCTATTGTTTGGTATGTACTCCTAACGGGGAAGCCAAAAAGACAGGATTCACTCAGTCTGCTACAGCACCTAGCAGCTGAAGGTCACAAGGTAACTAAAAACAAAATACAAATGGGGGCAACACATGTTTATGATTAATTATTGCAGGCAGTGGATCCTTGAATGCTCACTATGACTCCATTTTACGTACGGCTGCTAAGGGGGACAGCCCAGAGCATATTCAGTGGACTCCAGACATGACTAAAGCTTTTGTGACCTTAAAAGTTAGCATTATGCAGGCTCCCATTTTAGGACTACCTGATTATTGTAAACTTTTTCATTTGTATGCAAGGGACAACTGTAAAACCATGGCCGCGGTCTGTGCCCAAGATCACGGAGGAAAGAATGAACCGCACTATTAAGGAGAAACTTACAAAGGCCACTGCAGGTACATGGGTGAACTGGCAGAAATACTTATCTGCCATTCTAGCAGAAATTAGGATGACTCCTAATAAGTCTACTAAATTGTCCCTTTTTGAGATTCTTATGGGAAGACCATTTCCAACTCCTTGGGTAAAAGGCCCACTTGTAATTATGTCTGGTGATCTTGATCTTATAAGAGAACAATATGTGCAACAATTGATTGATAAATTGAATGGCATCTATGGTGATGTGTCTTCTCGCTTTTCCTTTACCCTCACAGGAACCAACACATCCGTTCCAGCCAGGTGACCTCGTCTGTGTCCGACAACTGAACAGAGCAAAGAAGGGAGGCTTCCCATTCGGACCACCGACTACCGATGTAGCAGTAACCAGGACTGCTGTCCTCACTGACTCACAGGACATCTGGATCCACGCATCACGTCTGAAGCTGTGTCCAAAGAGGGGTGAAGCAGGTGACAAAGTCCCCGTGAAAGCGATTGAAGACAGCGATAATAAAAATGTCAGGCCTACTCTTGCATCCACAGAATGCATGGAAGAACTTTCTCCTGTTGATGTGCATTATGCTCCTGATTTATTTGCCCTTATGAACATTTCTTAATTGCCATTATGACCCAGACGAACTGGGACCACTAAAGTCTGTTTGTGGTAAACACAATAACACTCACACCAATACTAGTTCACCTCATAGGCACAAGAGATCCACACGTGATAACACCATTATACAAAATCATCCCTGGGAACGTAATACATTTTCCGTAATGTTACAAGGTTATGCTCACTCCCTTAACCTTTCCAGTTGCTGGGTATGTGCACACGTCTCTACACATGGGGAAATGGGTATGCTTCTATTTGGCCTTCCAGAGGAAAACTTCACTCAAAGCCACATATATTACAATGGCAGTACACAACCCCGCAAATAGAATTTCTTTACAATATGTACAATCAGCCACACCACTTAACTCTATATGGATGCAACACATCATACGCACGTATTTCCCATCAAAATATAATGAGTGTATAATTTATGTTAACCCACACTAACCCAGGGTATAACTGTTTTAGGGACCTAGGAAAATGTAAATATGTTGGTTGGTCCACTTGCTCCAATACCACGCTTATTTTTATAGGACCTCCTCCCTTTCTGACCTGTATAAGAGTTGTTCACCTTAAAGCTGTAGTGGTCCCGGATGTCCCTACTTATTTTCTCTTTTACATAATATATCAATTAATGGTACGGGTTGTAGCAACAGTAATGGGTCCGTGTCTAATCTCTTCCACCTTATGCCGCCTTCTCCAGCCATGAATGTATACTTTATCTGTGGCAGGTACGCCTATCGATGGCTGCCCCCTAATTGGGTGGGCAGCTGTTATTTAGGTCAAGTAATCCCATATATATATATACACAACCCCAACACTTTCACAAGGCCGCATCAGGAACATGAGGGATATAGAGCGGGTGGAAAATATTCCTAGACACCCTAGGTATAACCTTCCCACATGTAGGCGTAGGGAAACAACAGGTAGAACTATCCATCCTTTCTCTACTAGTACAGAGGGCCTTGATTAACTCTGCTAAAGCAATTGAGAAACTAAAATAGGAGCAGGTGCAAATTTAGAATGGTCACTTTGTAGAATAGAATGGCTTTAGATTATGTTTTAGCTTCCAAAGGCGGTGTGTGTGCTTTAATAGGTAAAGAATGTTGTTCTTATATTGATGATAATTCTGTTTACTCTGTCATTACTTCCCTTGTATTCCTTTGTGCTTTTATTACATACTGCAAGGCTTTATTCCTAAGAATGTTCAGCTAACTACTGTGACTTAACACCACCTGGTCACAGGTATATCTCATGTACTGATACCCTGGAGGGTCTATCACCTTCCAGTGTCTCAGTTCGCTTCCTATCATATATATACACCACTGCTTACATCCCAAATAAAGATCACGTTGTGATCTAAGAGGGGAATGAAGGGGTTAACATATTCTGCTGATGAAGGGGTTAACATATTTTGCTGACACATAGCCTAACCATAATATCATGTTCCTATCCTTGAGATGTTTGTCGACCTTACTAAAACACAAAACATTTCTAGTTGTTCTAGAAACAGACAAACACCTGATTATATGTCCTTGTACCGACTAACATGAACTGTGAAAATCGCTCTAATATCCGCCTTCTTTTGCAAGTATAAATTCTATGCAATGACGTAGTAATAAACGGAATTAGTACTGAGACTGATTGTGTGTGTGTGTTACATCCAGTACGAGTTCTACAGAATTCTGGTTGGGCCTGTGTTTCCAAGCCGCCAACTACTGATTAGGAAGCCCCAACACACACTTTTTTTGAAGGGCCCCAGAGCCTGCAACACCTAAGAAACAGGCACCACTAACTAAACATTGCCATGAAGACCAAGGAACTCTCCAAACAAGTAATGGACAATGTTGTTGAGAAGTACAAGTCAGGGCAAGGTTATAAAAAATATATCCAAATCTTTGATGATCCCCAGGAGCAGCATCAAATCTATCATAACCAAATGGAAAGAATATGGCACAACAGCAAACCTGCCAAGAGACGGCCGCCGACCAAAACTCACGGACCGGGCAAGGAGGGCATTAATCAGAGAGGCAGCACAGAGACCTAAGGTAACTCTGGAGGAGCAGCAGAGTTCCACAGCAGAGACTGGAGTATCTGTACATAGGACGACAATAAGCCGTACGCTCCATAGTTGGGCTTCATGGCAGAGTGGAAAAGAGGAAAGCCATTACTTTCAGCAAAAAAGAAAATGGCACGTTTTGAGTTTGCAAAAAGGCATGTGGGAAACTCCCAAAATGTATGGAGGAAGGTTATATGGTCTGATGAGACTAAAATTGAACTTTTTGGCCATCAAAGAAAACACTATGTCTGGAGCAAACCCAACACATCACATCACGCAAAGAACACCAGCAGCCAGGATTGGGAAACTGGTCAGAGTTGAGGGAAAGATGGATGGTGCTAAATACAGGGATATTCTTTAGCACAACCTGTACCACTCTGTGCGTGATTTGAGGCTACGACGGAGGATCACCTTCCTGCAGGACAATGACCCCAAACACACTGCTAAAGCGACACTTGAGTGGTTTAAGGGGAAACATGTAAATGTGTTGGAATAGCCTAGTCCAAGCCCAGACCTCAATGCAATAGAAAATCTGTGGTCAGACTTAACGATTGCTGTTCACAAGTGCAAACCATCCAAATTGAAGGAGCTGAAGCAGTTGTGCAAGGAGGAATGGGCAAAAATCCCAGTGGTAAGATTTGGCGCTCATCGCCTGTAAGCCTTGCATAGAGAGGCGAACAGTTGAGGCAATAAAAGTTGCAGCACGAAAAATACAAGGTCCGAAAAATAGGAAGATAACGACCGAACCGCGCAAATCGAAAAACACAAAAAATAAAATACAAAAAAAAAACATCACGCACAGCACGGGGGGACAGCCAGGATGTCTGGGAGTGAGGTTGCATGAAAATTTAAGCCGAATTTGCAAAGTTTTGGCTAAGCAAGAAAAAATGGAGGTCGAAAAAAATGAAAACAAGGCTACACGACCCCGAACCCCGTAAAACACGCCAGCCGCGTAAAACTTTTACCCGAAAAGGTACGAGGTACAAAATACACTATTATAAAGGACTGGACATGCTCGCAAGCCGCGCAACACATACACAAATGATGCCATTTTACAACACTAACTTGCAACTGATAACATTACAAATCTAAAAGGGCACTTTAAACAACTAAACCAACGGTTTGGCCTCACACACGCAGCCTATTTCTAATGCACAGTTGGGACATTGAGGACACTTTCTCCTCAGGGCAGCAACAGTCCAACTGTACATTGTATGCTGCAGGAAAATAAAAAGAGATTGTTAGCTCTTCAGGCTATTGATTGCTATATATATCAATTAGAAATAGGTATAGTATATTAATGTATTAAGTAACTAATTAATTCATTATTATTTTTTAAAAAAAATATAGACATATGTATCTGTCTTTGTCATGAGCTCCAAAAGTGCTCAGAGGAGCAAAAGTACACCATAGGAGAGGCTCGCAATGAGCGTCGAAGGTGCTCAGCGCGAGGTTCTCAATGAGCGCCAAAGGTCCTTAATGTAGAAAAAGCTCGACATTGTGTGGCAAACAGCATTGCCATGACTTCAAATTTTATTGCTCCGTCATTTTTGTTGGGTAAGTTGGTAGTAATGCATATTTGAGAAAATTAAATCATCAAATCATAGTAATTTGGAAACTTAAGAAAAATAGACACAGAAATGAGAGTCAGGACGAAAAGACACAATATATGGAATTAGTGAGAGAAAGAGAGAGAGACAGCTATTAGCTCTCAAATGAGCTAATGCCATTTGTCTACTATTAGATAGTGACATGTTCTAAATTAGTTTTATCCAATGTGAAAAATGATTATGCAATTAAAAAAGATAAACTAGTGTCTCTCTAGGGGATATCCTGCTCTATTAAGGAAAATTATCATTAGACCGTGTTATTTGAGGGATCAATAATATTTATAACAATCATGTTTACTACATGCCAAATCAGTTTAGTGAAACATGTACTTTAAATCTAAATTTACAAAATGGCCCTGAAAAAATCTGTGGCTTGTAAAAAATCATCCAATGTTTAGTTATGACAAACAAAATTTTCATTGAGTGAGAGTTAAATTTACCTTAAATTGCTGCCTTAAAATTACTCAATGGATCTCTTTCATACTTTCCTAAACAATTCTGCTTGTGAACTTGGAATAAAAGTTTGAGTTTCAGTAAAAGCAAAAAGAGTGCTGCAAAGTTAATAGGAATTAACAAAAGGATATTAGCATTGCACTTCTGATTAGCAGAAGCTTTATGATGCTCCATGTTTCTTTAAACTTTTGTGCAATCATCTGGGTGTATATGTTTTTACAGAAATGGTTGTAACTGAAAGCAGACACTTAATTAATATGGCTGTTATTTTCAATGTTGCAGCCTTGCATTGAACTGTCACAGAGACAGATAGCCACCAAATATAAAGAATAGTGGAGATTAATTAATAAAGACCCAATAATAATAGTGCTTACTAAATAGGATTAAACAAGAATACAAAACCACAAAATGTAGACCTTAAATATTACTCAATTATAAGTATATCATACAAACAAATAAGCAATAAAAAAACTAAATAAATATACACAGTAGAGTAGTGATACTAAAATATTATTTTAACAACATAGAACCCAATAGAATTTGTATGGGCCACTTTAAAATAACATTTTATAGAAGTCATAAACTAACAAGTGAAGAGTTTTGGGTTCAATGAATTTAAACATATAAGCTGAACAAACTTATAAAACACTACTAATGTGTAGTGACAACTAAAATTAACCAAATACCACGGAGGTCCTTAACTGACCCCTGTGGCATCTAAATATTAACCCCACACCACACAGGTAATTAAAAATTAACTGTAACATGGGGATCCACAAGGCACCTAACTGTAACCCTTATGCCATGGTTGTCCTAAAAGATCCCCATGGTACCCTTACTGCCACCACAGGGGTCAATATTGGACCCCCATGTAACCTAATCTCCCTTGGGGTCCATAAGAAACCCCATAGTCCATAACACAAAATCACAAAAACAAAAAAAGACTTTAAAAATTAAAACAGATCTACACCTATAAAGGGGAATATAATATTATACCAATCTTTGGTGCCCCCCAGAGATGATCAACGAAGCCTTGGTCCTCACTCTTCTGCATTGGATAGTCAATGACCCTCATGTTAGGGCCTTTGAAATGAGTCTCCACCTAAAAGACCCACCTGTCTAAAAAAAGCAGTATCTTCTGAGGAGCTCTCATGTTGACTAATGGGTTGTTGAGTACTTTTATGCCTTAAATAGAAATGTTAAGCATTCTGATTGTCTGAAATACATGTAAGTCATATTTCAGCCTATCAGAGTATTTAATGCCAGAGTAGAGTATTGGATGCCACCATGCTCAATTCAGAAATTGGGCAGGGTAAATTTGTTGTGCTTTCAGTTTTATGAACATAATATATTATATATATAATAATATAGTCTTAATATATTCATAAAAACATTTTTTTACTTTTTTTGTGGCTGACTTGGGGATCTTCAGTTTAGGTGAGTAGAAAGACAAAAAAGGCCTAACTGCCAGTTCTAGTTGACCTGCTTCCAGTCTTTTGTGCTTAGGATTTTCCCATATAAAAATAGTGTCTTTCTTTCAAGTCATTAATGGGACATGGAAAGCGTATATGTAGGTGTGCATATTATACTTAATAACAATTACTGTTAAGATGTAGATGAACTGTAATGTAAATGTAAATGGCATCGCTCAGTCATGCCCGACTCTCCGTGACCTCATGGACAACACACCATGCTGATCCACTTGGTTTTCATGGCAGAGATTCTGGAGTGGGTTGTCAGTTCCTTCTCCAGTGGGCCACAGCATACTGCTCCTGGTATTTTTTTTAAAACGTGTAGACATATTAAAAACTTTTTTTTGCTGCAGTCAAAGTATACCAAAATTGCAGATCTGCCTATTGTAATTTGCACTTGAAAGGTTACATGGATAAGAACCATGGCTACTGAAGTAATTACTTGGCCAGTTGATAGAATAACTACATTTTCCATAACTTGACTGGTGTAAAGCTCTGACACACCATGACAGTTAAAGTGAGAAAAGGGTTCTAATTTTTGTTTTAAAAGTCATTTGCATAGTGAATAAAAGAACATATTTTAGTCCTCACAGCACTTATTTTTTTATGTAAACAAAAAGTTTGTAATTTTTAAATGTGCTCTTTTACTGTAAATGCATGACATCATTTTTTTAAATGTAGTTATCAATTTAAACAGATGTAAGTCATGTGGGGCTTTGCAAGTGCTAAGTAACAATGTAATAACTTTTTCCACAATGCTTGTTGCATATTTAAAAATAAATAAAAATAAAGAGAAAAATATTATATTTGATGTTTACCACTATACTAAACTATACATACCTCTTTTTGGATTTTTTTTATAGCTTAATCTATTTTTAAGATATATTCATTTAAAGAAATAATGTAATGAGCATACTTAGCAAATACTTTTGTACAGGAATAAATATTAGATTCCATGCATTTTAATCGGCTAATAATGAACAGGGGGTTTGTAATAGTTTCTACATAATGAAATATTAGCTCACCATCATTTGTGAACTTACATTTACATTAACAAATAGATGTCCACTTGTAAAACATTTTTCATTATATAGGGAAAAATATCTAAAGGAATAGACTTGATTTTGTGTACCTTACACCACAGAAAGAAGAAAGCTAATATCCTGGAAACCTTCTGTAACAACAGCCATGGTGGAGGAGAAACCTGTAATAAAGTACTGTGGTATCTGCTTCTCCTTCTTCCCCAAAGGAACCTAGTCCAGGGTTCCCCAAGGCTACTCCTTTCCTGGTCAGACACAAGATGGACATGATACCTCTGGGCTTTGATGTTTCCAACCCAGGGCTTTGGACGTTGTGTGGGTAACCACATGTCTGTTATTGGTATATATTTTGTTTTGTCATTCATATACTCATTTTATTTTTGCAACGACAGGTCTAAGAGGCCCATTGCAGAACTAGTACAATGGGGATGTTAAACATTGCAGATCTCCTCCTGAGTGGTTAGGTTAGCTTCCTATCTTAATTAAGCCCCCTTCAGGGGGAATCCCTAACACTGATAAACCAAAACCCACAGAGAAGATCATCTAACTAGTGGGATCCATTCATTGGCCAGTCTAGTTGATCCCTCCTTGTGACAAACTGATTAAAGTGGCAAGATTGGTGCTATCAATGGAAAAATGCCAGCAACAGAGATTGGAGACACAGCAGTAAAGATTGCCCACTATGATTACCTCAGCATGGATTAACTAAGAGAGCTGTTCCACAGCAGTGGGATGTCTGTGATGGCCCTTTTGGATCAGGAATGCCATTGTGATGAAGTTGGCTGGATGAGGAGCAGATTATATGGGGGTGTCCCCAAGGAAAACCCAAGTTATGGTGGCCAGCCAGTAACCACATCACAGACAGAGCTCTGCTGGTTCTCATCCACCACTGAGGAAGTTGTCTAGAGCCTTCCAGTGATTTGATGATGCTGGGGGATATCAACAGCTTTCTGCAGAACTTTGAGCTGCAGTGCCAGTTCCAACTTTTCAAATCTGAGGACTGGACTCACTAAATTGGCGAGCTAACTCAGTCTACCGGGCCAGACCAGGGGCGTAGGTACCAAAAAAATAGATTAGAGTATTATGGATATAGTATATACACAAATATATATATATATATATATATAGTTAGTTAGTTTGTGTTCACATTTGAATGTCTAAAGCAAGTTAAAAAAACTGTTTTCAGCTCAGAATTCTGAGAAATACAGTTATTACACTGCATTCTGGGAAGATGAGCAGGGACATGCAAATGTGACCACAAATGCCTCGCTCTTAAATCTATAGATAATTTTAAACATGGTTTCCTTTAAGCTTACACAGCTTTTATGCAAAGCCAAGGCTGGATTATTCACAAGCTGGAAATCCTACCCACGGACAGCAGTTTCAAGGTTACTGCCTATCTTCAGCGTGGGGCTGGTACTAGCTTGTGTTGTGGATGTTATGAGTAGGTAGTTAACCACAACAATCATTTAATATATGGTGGGCAAAAGAGCGATAGAAGCCCTCTACCGTACAGCAGTACAGTAAATAAACAGTACATTTGTGTTCACATTTGAATGTCTAAAACAAGTTAAAAACCTGTTTCCAGCTCCGAATTCTGAGAAATACAGTAATTACACTGCATATACACATATAAATATAATATGTGTGTGTGTGCGTGTGTAAATATATATATTGTGACAGATTCACTGTCACTCTCAGGATCCGTGCCTTGTTTTTCAATAAAAATGGAGGACGCAGGAGTTCTTTAAATATTTAACCACACTTTACTGATTGTTTTGACAGCATACAACATGAAACTGAAGACAGAAACAAAACTTAGCTTCTCATTGAAGCCCTAAACTGTAGTTTCCTCACTGTCTTACATAGAAGTGCAAACATACAGTCCATACATAGGCAGCAGAGGTGTCTTTCTCACCTCTCTCTCAGGCTCTGTATTTCCAGCCTCTCTTTCCTAAGCAGATCCCTCCTTCGGTCATCACCTTCAGGGACTTTCTGTTCCTCTTATCTGCAGGATCTCTCTTCAAAGCTTCTGGCTTTGGTCCATTAGCTTTCAATGCAGCCTCTGACAGCGGCCCTGCACACTTCCACAACAGTCCACCTCTGTCAAACAACTCTTCACCTGGAGGCAGCAGCAGGTCTTGAGGCTTTTTAAGGATCTTCTTAACCATCTCACTCCTGGGAAGAAGTCTTAAATGGCTCTCTACTGCCCTCTGGTGACACACCATCACAATATATATATATATATATATATATATATATATATGTGTGTGTGTGTATTTATATTAATGTGTGTATTTATTAATATATATATATATATATATATATATATATTATATGTATTATATTAAATGTATATATATATATATATATATATATATATATATATATATATATATATATATATATATATATAAAGTATTTAATCCCCTGCTGATTTAAACGTTTGTCCACTGACAAAGAAATGATCAGTCTATCATTTTAATGATAGGTGTATTTTAACAGTGAAAGACAGAATAACAAAACAAAAAAACAAGAGAAAAAGCATGTCAAAAAGTTATAAATTGATTTGCAGGTCAATGAGGGAAATAAGTATTTGACCACTTCGTCTTAGTACTTGATGACAAAACCCCTGTTGGCAATCACAGAGGTGGGATGTTTCTTGTAGTTGGCCACCAGGTTTGCACACATCTCAGGAGGGATTTTGTCCCACTCCTCTTTGTTGATCCTCTCCAAGGCCCTCATTCAATTGCGATTTGGCCAATTCAATAGTGCTCTAAATAAGCACATAACATATATTTTTTAAATAAGTTGTGAGTTAGTGAAAACCTTGTTTTTGGATAGATGTTTACTAACTAAAAACTTCTTTAAAAAATATGTTATGTGCTTATTTAGACCCTTATTCAATTGGCCAAATTGCAATTGAATGAGGGCCCAAGTCATTAAGGTTTCGAGGCTGATGTTTGACAACTTGAACCTCCAGCTCCCTCCACAGATTTTCTATGGGATAGAGTTCTGGAGACTAGCTAGGCCACTCCAGAACCTTAATGTGCTTCTTTTTTAGCCACTCCTTTGTTGCCTTGGCTGTCTGTTTTGGGTCATTGTCATGCTGGAATACCAATCCATGACCCATTTTTAATGCCCTGGCTGAGGGAAGGAGATTCCCCTCCAAGTTTTGATGGTACATGACCGCGTCCATCGACCTTTTCATGCGTTGCAGTTGTCCTGTCCCCTTAACAGAAAAACACACCTAAAGCATAATGTTTCCACCTCCATGTTTGACTGTGGGGATAGTGTTCTTGTGGTTATGGCCAGCATTCCTCCTCCTCGAAATACGGCGAGTTGATGCCAAAGAGCTTGATTTTGGTCTCATCTGACCACAACACTTTCACCCAGTTCTCCTCAGTTCTTCAACCAGTTCTTCTGATTCAGATGTTCATTGCCAAACTTCAGACGGGCCTGTGCATGTGCTTTCTTGAGCAGGAGGACCTTGCCGCCGCCTCCCGGATTTCAGTCCTTTACGTCATAGTCTATTACCAATTGTTTTCTTGGTGACTATGATCCCAGCTGCCTTCAGATCATTAACAAGATCCTCCCTCGTAGTTCTGGGCTGATTACTCACTATTCTCATGATCATTGAAACTCCACAAGGTGAGATCTTGCATGGAGCATCAGACCGAGGGAGATTATTTTGTGTTTCTTCCATTTGTGAATAATCGCACCAACTGTTGTCACCTTCTCACCAAGCTTCTTGGCGATGGTCTTTTAGCCCATTCCAGCCTTGTGTAGGTCTGCAATCTTGTCCCTGACATCCTTGGACAGCTCTTTGGTCTTGGTCATGATGGAGAGTTTGGAATCTGATTGATTTCTTCTGTGGACAGGTGTCTTTTATACAGGTAACGAGGTAAGATTAGGAGCACTCCCTTAAAGAGAGTGCTCCTAATCTCAGCTTGTTACCTGTATAAAAGACACCCAAGAGCCAGAAATCTAGCTGATTGATGGGGATCAAATATGTATTTCACTCACCTCACACCTCACTGACCTGCAAATCAATTTTTTATTTTTTTAACATGCATTTTTCTTTTTGTTTTTTTTGTTATTCTGTATCTCATTGTTAAAATACACCTGTCATTAAAATTATAGACTGATCATTTCTTTGTCAGTGGACAAACGTTCAATATCAGCATGGGATCAAATAATTCCCCCCTCTCGCCCCCCCCCCCCCCCACTGTATGTTGGAAGGGTTTGTTTGTTACATATATATTTATTTAATATAATACATTATAGAGTGATAGGGAGCTTATCCCTAATGGTCCTATCCCTCCCTAGTTGTCTCCCACTTACCTCTTGTCACTTTAGCTGCTGTATTCATCTTATTGCACAGTTTTCAGTGGAAGTCAGCAGCTAAAGGGACAAGATGTGAAAGGGTCAGTTGCAATCATCTCGCAAAGAACTACCACAATGATTTAGGGCCTATGGAGTGTTATTATGTGGCCATCCTGACCTGCAACCAAGCCATCCAGGCCATCCTTATTGAGACACAAGCAGAGCCAGAGACAGCCTAATCTGTGGTAAGATAGATGACAACTGTGGAAAGATTAGGGCCATGGGCAGACCCCACTGAATTTGAGCGGAAAGGTGGAACAGGATCCTGTTTTTAGAGGGGTTACAGGACCCAAGGTATATTTGTAAGCGCAGCCAATTCTAAAGAGTGACCGATCTATAGAGAAACAAGAAGCCTTGGAGGGCGCAATGACAAGCAGTACCAGGCAGCATGACATGTGGCAGGGCACCAGGACAATAGCCACAATTGCCAATGCCTGACTCAGGTTTTTTGTTGGCCAGAATTATCATGGGATGTTATTAGTTTCCCTACCTCTTGTGCTACTTGTCATTGCTTTGGTGGCCACTGGTGAGTGCCCTGGATTCCCTGCAGCCCATGCCCATTATAGAGATTCCTATCCACAGAGTGACTGTAGATATCATTGGCCCCCTTGCCAAGCCTAACAATTCTGGCAAGAGATACAGCCTCACACTGGAGGACAAATCCACACAGTACCTTTTGGCGCATTATGGCAGCAATGGGGACTGATGCCTTGTAGCCATTTTCACATTTCTTAATGTTGATACCATTTGCCATTACAAGATCCAGGCAATTTTGGAGGGTCCCTTACAAATTGTCTGGAAATAGGCCAACACCACCTATGTGATAGACCTGAATGAGCAACAACAGATTCAGAAGGTCATCCATGTAGCAATACCAGAGTCAGAGTCATATGCCTTGTAGAAAGGGAAGATTCAGAGGATGAAATTCCACTAGTCATGCTTGCCCCTGCTGACCCTATTTACCTTATCCTAACCGACTTAGGCCCTGACTAGCAACAGCAGTTTGAGGGGGTGCTGAGTAGCCACCCAGACTTGTCCTTCACGCACCGTGTAGGACGGACCTACTGGTCCATGAGGTTCTTACCCCTGATACCCCCCATTGAAGCAGGCTTCTTATAGGATCCCCGAAACTGTGAAGGGGAATATAAGGAGGGAGCTGGGTGAGATGTTAGACCTAGGATTCATTGAGTCATCTTAGAGTCCTTGGGTGTTCCCTATGGTTTTGATCACTAAGTAGGAAGTGACCACCAAGTTTTTTGAGGGCCATATGTGAATAACAAATTGAGCACTGAAACTTCATCTTTGCCCAGGGTAGATTAGCTGTTTGATAGGTTAAAATTGGAAACCTATGTGACCACTCTAGACGTTTTCAATAAAGCTCATTATACCTTTTGAAAGTATACAAGCTGTATTTCTGAGGGGTGGGGGAAAGCTTGTTAATCACTTTGCTCCAACTGCATTTCTGATCTCCACAGATCCTGAAGCAAACCTCCTTTCAGGGGAATCCCTAGCACTAATACAGAAAAATGTACAGAGGAGGGGACCTAACCAGTGGGATCCATTCATTGTCAGGTCCAGCTGATCCCTCCTTGTGCCACCTTTAAATATATAGGAACATTTCCTAAAGTTTAAGAGTATCTTCCAGAAATAGAGGTATTAAAAACGAGACAACTTGATTTTGAGTTTGAAAGCTGTAACATTTGGTGCCTATGTTAGAAAGTACTACTTTGTGAAAGAGACACATAGCTAGCACAGACTTCCAGTGCATGTGGTAGGTTCAAACACAGTTGAGGAAACTAAGATGCCTGACACAAGGCTATTCTCAGACTACATTAAACCCGTCTTTTAGGTACGTAAAATGCAGATGGCTATTTTGCTTATTGTCTGCAGTGATTATCTATTTTTCTCTGGTAAACAAAGAGAAAAATAAAATACAAATATTCATTAGGTAACATTCACTGCCAATCAATTTTGAAAACAGCAAACCAACATTTATTTTCAACAAGTTTTATTAAACAACACATATCACTTGCACAAAACATATTATTATTATCTTTTTTTGTAATGCGCCAACATATTCCATAGCTCTGTACATTGGTTAAGTACAAGGCAAAAACAAATGTCAACACATAGCAAAGCGTGGAGCCCTGTCTTTAAGTTTAGAATCAAGTGTGCATAGTGCTTTCTCTCGCAAACGTATAATTTAATAACACTTATTACTTAATACATTTTAGTCGTTTAGTCGTTCAGTCGTGACTGACTCTCCGTGACCCTATGAACCGCAGCACGCCAGGTGCATCTTTCAGTCACTGCCCCTCTGAGCTTCATCAAGTTCATTTTCATTGCTTCTTTGGCCTCATCTATCCATGTCCGCCTCTGTCATCCCCTTCTTCTTTTGCCTTCAATCTTTCCCAGCATCAGAGTCTTTTCTAGGGAATCCTGCCATCTCATGACATGGTCAAAATATTTGAGCTTCAGCCCCATCTTCATATCTTCCTGTGAACAGTTTGTCTTGATTTCCTGAAGTACTGATTTATTGGGTCCAAGGGAAGTTGTCGCCAACACCACAATTCAAAGGCGTCAATTCTACAGCGATCAGACTTCTTTATGGTCCAGCTCTCACATACGTATGTTACTACTGGGAATACTATAGTTCTAAACCATGCAGACCTTTGTTCATAGCTTAATATCTTAACTTTTTACTGGCCTGTCCAAGCTTACCATAGCTTTCCTCCCCATCTTTTAATTTTGTGGCTACAGTCACCATCTGAAGAGATCTTGGATCCCAGGAAAATAAAATATGTCACTGCCTCCACTTCTTCCCCGTCTATTTGCCAGAAACTGAGATTGCTGTTTGCCATGATCTACATTTTTTTAACATTGAGCAGCAGGCCAGCTTTTGTACTTTAGTTCCTCCTCACTTTCAGCCATCAAAGTAGTATCATTGGCATATCTGAGGTTGTCGATTTTTCTTCCAGCAATATTGATTCAGGGTTTGGATTCATCCAGCCCGGCCTTATGCATGATGTACACTGCAAATAATTTGAATAAATAAGGTGACAATATGCAACCCTGTAGCACACCTTTTTCAATCTTGAACCATTCTGTTGTCCCATGTTCGGTTCTGACCGTGACTTCTTGGTTCACATACAGATTCTTCAGGAGGCGGATGAGGTGATCTAGTACTCCAATCTCTTTAAGAACTTGCCACATTTTGTTGTGATCCACACAATCAAAGGCTTTAGAATAGTCTAGTAAGCAGAAGTAAATGTTTTTCTAGAATTTTCTTGCTTTCTCTATTATTGGACATTGGCAATTTAATCTCTTGTGCCTCTTCCTCTGTGGAACCTGGCTTGCTCATCTGGTAGTTCCAGGTTTATATATGGATGGAGTTGAGCTTATTGGATCTTAAGCATTGCTTTGCTGGCATGTGAAATCGGTGCAATTGGATGTAGACTAATCTTTTCCAGTCTATTGGATATTGTTGAGTTTTCCAAATTTGTTGGCATAAGGAAAGCAATATTTTCACAGAATCAATTTGCAGAATTTTGAATTGTTCAATTGGGATTCCATCAACTCATGCAGCCTTGTTATCTGCAAGGCATCTCACCTAATTCTCCAAGATGCCTGGCTCCAGCTCATTGGGCAAACTATTGAGGTCATCACTGCTGTTAAAGTCTTTCCTGTATAGTTATTCAGTGGATTCCTGCCACCTCTTATTTATCTGATATTCTTGTTAGAGTCGTGTTTTTTTAAAAATAATATTGCAATTTGTTACAACTAAAAACTAACAGCCTTATTAAATTGTGATTCGGTAAATCTAAAAGGGCTCTTTATAAGCACACAGCATATTTTTTTACAGAAGTTTTTAGTTAGTGAACTTCTATCCAAAAGCAAGGACTTTAAGAACTAAAAACTTCTGTAAAAAAATATGCTATGTGCTTAAATAGAGCCCTTTTAAATTTACTGAATCGCAATTTAATAAGGCTGTAACTGTTTAGCATAAAAATATTATAAATATATGCATTAACATGGAGCTGAAAGGGCAATGTTCTCCTTCACAAAGAAACCACTATTAGCTTAAAAAAATCCCCAAACTAAGCAAAAGCATGCACAGTTTAAAACATAAATTTGTCGTTACTCTGTTTAAAGTCTCAAAAGAGGCCTGTCTAAGAAATCTGCCTATCATTTTTAAAAAGTCAGATTTTTAACAAATAAAACTAACCCAAAATGTCTGAAAATGAAACAAAATTACACTAAAGGTTTATGAACAAAATCAAAAATAACCTTGTTTGCTCATGTTTATCCTGATAGGAAACCCTTGTTATGATAGCTTTAACAGATATTCAAGTGGAATCAGAAAACATGGCTGCTGTTCTATTGAGGGATAACTTGCAGACACTCCCCTTATTTACTTTTCAGGGCATGTTGTCATCAAAAACAACTTTGTATGAGATATTTTTTTCAACTAATTCCACAGGTTAACAGCCTGTTTTTAGTTTTTACTACATAAATTAAAAATAATTTACAGCAATTGCATTAAGTGACATAATTGGGAGTCTAGGGTGCTTTAATTATGTATTTATTTCATATTATAAGTGATGTCATGAAAGATAAATAAAAACTTTGCATGACTAGGAAGTGATATCAAGGCTACTTTCCCAATTTTCTGTGTTTTTTCAGTATTGAGTTGTAAATATGTGTGATAATAATTCTTGTATATATTCTTGACAAGCACCCCTGATTTAATGCAGAAGTTTGGAAAAAAAGAAGAACAATGGAATAGTGACATTTAGATAAAGACACTGCTAGAAAAACAAGCAGTGGTATTGGTTACACACCAGCATACATCCATGCAACTTGTGAACAATATTTAGCATTCAATATGGAGGTGATGCAGCTCTGAAAAACTCAGTAATTTTGTCAAATAGCTGTAATTACTTTCCTTTAAGCTTCTTGTACTTAGTGACCTGAAGAAACATTGATCTGGTAGCCAAAATTATCTTAGCAAATTAAGTCAGTTTTGGTGCAAATCTTCCAGTGGGAAGATATCAGCATCACAGGATAAATTAAACAGCTACATATTCGTTTATGCTGATGTTTCTACAGTTTTTTTAGAACTGTATAAGTATCATAAAGTTTATTCATATATACTTTTTTTCAGTACTATTCTTGCGTTATATTTTTTATTAAGAGGGAACTTTCTATTATGAAAATAAGGAATTTGAATGTGATTGATTCACCTTGGAGAAAGTCTCTGTTTTAAGATTGTTTTCCTTTTTTTCCTTTTCTTGTCTAATACTATGTACAGTATAACTTTAAGGAATCGTCAATAATGTGTATGTTTTAACCACGTTTTCATATCAGTTGAAACTGCTCTAGAGAGACACAAGTGCCTTTAATTGTTCTAAAACACTTTGATGAAAAACAATCATATATCTAAATAAAAAATGGATTTTGCAATTGTATGTTTTAATTTGCTTGAATTATCAACAAAGCATTTATGAATAGAAGCAGTAGACCCTACATAATTAGAAATGCAAAGAGGTTTGCAAATCCTAATCCCTTTATTTAAATGGCAGCTTTCACCTACTAGAACAGCATTTAGTAAAAATTATGTAAAAGTGAGTTAATGGACAGGCATAATATGCTGCTATTTTTCAATGAGATGCACATTTTGAACCAGAACTATTTTACCATGTTCCCATGTATTTTGATGTATATTTCCTTCTGAAGTCCAATGTCCTCAGGTGGCATGAAAGTAGAGATAGTTAGACAAGCTACAGTGCCCTGCAAAAGTATTCACCCCCTTGACTTTTTACCTATTTTGTTACATTACAGCCTTAAGTTCAATGTTTTGTTAATCTGAATCTTATGTCATGGATCAGAAGACAATAGTCTAAGTTGGGGAAGTGAAATGAGAAAAATATCTACATAAAACTATTTTTTAGAAACACAAAATAAGCCGTACGCTCCATAGAGTTGGGCTTTATGGCAGAGTAACCAGAAGAAAGACATTACTTTCAGCAAAAAAGAAAATGGCAATTTTTGAGTTTGCAAAAAGGCATGTGGGAGACTCCCAAAATGTATGGAGGAAGGTGCCCTCGTCTGATGAGACTAAAATTGAACTTTTCAGCCGTCAAAGAAAACGCTATGTCTGGCACAATCCCAACACATCGCATCACCCAAAGAACACCATGCCCAAAGGGAAACATGGTGGTGGCAGCATCATGCTGTGGGGATGTTTTTCAGCAGCCGGAACTGGGAAACTGGTCAGAGTTGAGTGAAAGATGGATGGTGCTAAATACAGGGATATTCTTGAGCAAAACCTGTACCACTCTGTGCGTGATTTGAGGCTAGGACGGAGGTTCACCTTCCAGCAGGACAATGACCCCAAACACACTGCTAAAGCAACACTTGAGTGTTTTAAGGGGAGACATGTAAATGTGTTAGAATGGCCTAGTCAAAACCCAGACCTCAATCCAATAGAAAATCTGTGGTCAGACTTAAAGATTGCTGTTCACAAGCGCAAACCATCCACTTTAAGGAGCTGGAGCAGTTTTGCAAGGAGGAATGGGCAAACATCCCAGTTGTAAGATGTGGCCAGCTCATAGAGAATTATCCAAAGCGATTTGGAGCTGTGATTGCCCCAAAAGGTGGCTCTACAAGGTATTGACTTTAGGGGGATGAATAGTTATGCACATTGACTTTTTCTGCTATTTTGTCCTATTTGTTGTGTGCTTCACAATAATAAAAAAAAACATCTTCAAAGTTGTGGGCATGTTCTGTAAATTAAATGATGCAAATCCTCAAACAGTCCATGTTAATTCCAGGTTGTGAGGCAACAAAACACGAAAAATGCCAAAGGGGGTGAATACTTTTGCAAGGCACTGTATATACTGTAGTTCATATGGATCATAATTTGGATGCTCCTTTGTTTAATTTGTTTCTGTTATACAGTAAAGTAAGTTCAACCTTCACATTTACCTTGTCTTTGATAATATATCACTCTGTTAAGATATATTTTATTTTCATTGCTATCTAAAATGATAAACTTTAATGCAATCACATATATAGTTGTGAGCATGTGGGCGGTTGCTAACGCTGCGGGCTCGCGTAGCAAAGTGAGGGCCGCAGTTGTTGGCATGGAGCGCCAAACTCCTTGCCAGCAACTGCGGACCTCGCAAAATTTACGGAGTAAAGAAACAAAAATACGAGACACGTTACGTCCCATTACGACCTCGCAAAAAACGTCCGAAACTCGCTCACATCAAAACATGAAAAACACAATAAATACACACAACAAATAAATAAAAAGCTTACCTACAGCAAGGGGGGGGGGGCACCCAGGACCTCGAAAACTGAAGTCACACCTCAATTTAACTCCAAATAAAAGAGTTTAGACACCCGAAATCCTCTAAGTAACAGAAAAAATTGGCGCCGAAAAAAACCAAAACGAGGCTACAGCTTTCTAAAGATGCAAAACACCACCAAACACCTACGGATTTTACGAAGCAGATGTCCGAGATCCGAAAACAAAGACGCAACCCGCGCGACCCCAAAAACATTACAAACACAATAAATACACACAACAAACACATAAAAAGCTTACCCACAGCAAGGGGGGCACCCAGGACCTCTGCAAGTGAAGTTACACCTCGATTTAAGTCCAAATTTCGGAGTTTAGACACCCGAAAATCACCTAAGCGAGAGAAAAAATGGCCGCCGAACAAAACAAAAACGAGGCTAAAGGACCCTAAACACGCAAAACACCACCAAACACCTACGGATTTTCCGAAAAAGTCAGACGACATCTGAAAACAAGGACGCTAAATCAGCCACAGCCGCATACCACACATTAGGTGCTATTTTAGAACACTAACTTATACAATCCGGAAGTACACAGCTACCCTAACGGATTTGGCTTGCGCATGCACACTATTTACACTACACACTGCACACATTCATGACGCTTACACAGCAGCTCCACAGCACAGATGCTGCTGCAACATGAAAACAGATTGCCAGCTCTTCAACACATTGCTTCCTGCATATATTACTTCACAATAGGTAAAGTATATTAATTTCTTATTTTATTAATTATTCATTGCCATACCAAAAAAAACACCAATGCTGCTCATAGCACACAAACAACCAAGAGCCACACAATGAGCGCAGAAGGATCTTAAAACACCAACAAAATTAATTTTGCACGCAAACAACATTACCTGCCGTACAATCTTATTGTCGTAATTTCTTGACGGGCAAGTCGCTAGTCACATATATAATTGTCATAACTGTGGGTTGTCAGAAGTTGTGGCTAACGCTGCGGCCCTCAAGGAGCACCCTTTGCCAGCAAGTGCGGACCTCGCAACATTTACGGACTTACGACACACAAATACAAGATGCAGGACTTAGAAAAAAAAACATTACGACTGTGCAAAAATATGACTTTAACGGCCGACCCGCGCAAACCTAAAAACATTAAAAACACAATAAATACACACAACAAACACATAAAAAGCTTACCCACAGCAAGAGGGGGCACTAAATCACCAACAGCCGCGTACCACACATTAGGCGCCATTTTACAACACTAACTTACAGAATGTGGAAGTACACAGCTACCCTAACGCATTTCCCTTGCGCACGCACACTATTTACACTACACACTGCACACATTGCTCACACTTACACAGCAGCTCCACAACACTCAAATCACACATTGTATGCTGCAGCAACATGAAAACAGATTGTCAGCTCTTCAGCATAATGCTTCCTGCATTTAATACTTCCAAATAGGTAAAGTATGTTCCTTTATTAATGTATTATTTAGTTCATTACCATACACCAAACAGGCAATATTCTAGTTCTATATAAGATTGTAAGCTCAAAGACAGGGCTCTCAACTCTTTTGTAATGTGCTAATATTGTATTTTGCTATTTACCCCTGTGCAGTTTCAGGGGCAACGCTTTATATATATATACTGGATATATTTATATAATATATATATATATATATATATATATATAATTTATTAATATCACAGTGTTGTAAACCTGAAATGAAGCTGTCCCTTAAAATAATACTGATAAAATATTCTCAAATGTATTAAAATTAATAACAAATGAATACACACAATAATGTCCTTCGATAATATAGAAACAATATAGAGATAGATATGGTTGATTCCAGTCTCAATGATTCTATATCCACTCCATTCTGTCAGAACTGATTCTATATGATTCCATATACAATAGATTATATCAGTATTATTTTAAGGAATAGCATAATTTCAGGTTTTCGACATTGGAATTTTTTGTTTGTGTTGATGGGTTGCATTCAACCTGAAATCTGCATAGTCTTTTGTATTCTATAAGCGCCATCTATTTCCAGTTATAACCATTTAACAATATGCCATTTATTAGACTGTCTAGTCTATATTTAATTTCTAAAACCAAATTATAAACTGCAATGAAACACATAAAGATTTTATTCCTTGGATGCAAGGCACTTCATTTTGAGATAAATGTATTAGGCTGCAATTTCTAAAAGTACACAGAACATTTATGTAATTGAAAACTTTGAAATAATGTTTTTTTATTAATAATAATGATAAAAATTAATAATAATAATAAGCACTACAGAGATTAGTACATGCAGTAGGATATGTCATCCACACAGTCCAGCTTCTGTGGAACAGAACTGTTGGAATGCTATATCCTACTAATCTCTCTTGATACCTGCTCCTTTTAATATACCAATAATTAATGTATCTGAGTATATACTACATAATTACTTAGACACATATTCTCATGCAAATACTTTCGTGTGGATTTGAGAATCTTGTAGATGTTTTGTATTTTTGTTTCCCAAACTTTTCAATTTTGTATTAAAAGTTTGACTCTATGCTGATCCGAAAATCCCATGAACACATCCAACAAATGTATTGTGTAACTGCAACATTTACCACTGCCTTTTAGCACATATATAACTTAGGTTTTTGTCTCTACAGTTCAGCAAAATCCTATTTGTAATTGTCTATACCACAAATGTTTGATGTCATAAGGAAAAAGCATGGTGTGGTCCATCATGAGACACTTTTATGTGGGAAACTATATCTACCTTGGATGCCATAATAATACATATCTGCCCTGAACAACTAATAAATTCACTAAATGGCATACATTATAAGTTGCTTTTTATTTTTATCTGTCTCTAATAATAATTATCTTTTTATGTTTTGAGTGTCCTGAATATGTAGCCATATACTTAACAGAAAATTGTTGATGTGTCATATATTTATTTTAAATATTCCATCTCCAAAGATGAAAAAGGGAATTGTCTGTGTCAAACCAGATTGTAGCTTCTGTGATACTGTTAAATATATAATGCTTTCTAGATAGCTTCACAGATTTCAGTTTCCCAGTAAAGCAATAAACTTTACCGAATGTATATTGTTGTTCTGAGCCAAATAAATATGTAAGAGTGTGTATGAATCTTTCTCTAGTGACTAGAGGACATTGTAAATTCTGTTTGTCAATTTATATTGTATAAATCCAAATAAAAATGAAAATGCCTATGTATTTCAGAATATCATAAAACTACAATTTGAAATGTATATACATAATTTTCAGATATCCTGAAAACATAGCTTAAAAAATACAATATTTGGAATATAATTGCAAAAGGATGTCTTTTTAGAGATATTGAGAAGGCTCACCTATTTGACATGTAAGTGAATATATATTAAATAATGTGAAAAAAAACTTTTCAGATTGTTATTGTACAGCAAAAACTTTTGCCAAATAATTTATACTGATGAAACCAGACTGAGTAAGTAGGCATTTGACCTTGGATTGCAAATATAGACTTCCAAATGTTGTCATATTAGAGTATTAAAGATATTACACAGTGGGAAGAAAATTATAGTAAAACTTAAAATAAGCATCTGAAACATCACATTAAATTAATATATCATTTATAGGGTATACAATAAAATATTACTACTACTGTTATTGTTTAGTTGTTCAGTTGTGTCTGACTATCCGTGGCCCTTTGAACTGCAGCACACCAGGCACATCTGACAGCCACTGCCCCTCTGAGCACTATCAAGCTCATGCTAATAGTTTCAATTACCTCATCTATAGGTTCTTTGTATTTGCTTTCCCCTTTTTGTATGCCTTCAATCTTTCCAAGCATCAGAGTCTTTTCTAGGGAATCCTGTCTTCTCATGATATGACCAAAATATTTGAGCTTTAACCTCAAGAACATATCTACCATTGAACAGTTTGTCTTGATTTCCTGTAGTACCAATTTATTGGATCTTCTTGCAGTTCAAGACTCTTCACAGTTTTCTCAAAAACCACAATTCAAAGGCATCAATTCTTCGGTGCTCATGCTTCTTTATGGTCCAGCTGTCGCATCCGTGTGTTACCACTTGGAATACCATAGTTCTAACTATGAATATCTTTGGTTTTTACTAGCTTGTCCAGACTTGCCATAGTTTTCCTCCCCAGAAGCAAGCCCCTTATAACTTCATGGCTGTAGAGATTTTGGAGCCCAGGAAAATAAAATCTTTCAGTGCCTCCTCTTGGTCCCCATAACTGTAGAGCATACATTTTGTGACTAGACAAAAGAGATATGAAACACAATTTGTTGATCTTGCATGTGAATGAGCAGGGTTAAAGGCACTGGTTAACTTTTAACTTTTTATTTCTCTGCCAAACTGCATTTGCAACAAATTTAAGTGTGTAAGAGTGTTATTAGGGTTTAAAGGGCCATTTACCTGACTGTAAGTGCTATTCATGGTGTGGAAGAGCACAAGAGTGTATGTTAAAATTATCTATTATTGTTTGTTGTTTTTTTGAGCAATAACAGCTAAAAATCTAAGTTCTTAGGTCTGTTTACAAACACACTCATGACTTTTCCATGATTAAGAACATCTGTCGACACTGAGCAGTGTAGACTTTGTGAACACAAAGAGTTATAGTTTCTTTTCTCTGCATTCAGGAATGCTGCAGCAACCATTTAACCCACAAGTAACATATTTAGGAGTTTCCAGCAGTCATTTCTCTGCACAGGTGAATTTGGGAAGGGATAACTCTCTTTCTGCTTATGCTCTCTGCACGGAGCTGTTAATGTGGGTCAGTTTGGGGGAATGTCAGATTCTCATGTAAACAGACATTTAATTTATCAATTCTTATGTGAAAAAGGCACCTATTTAAAAAAATGAAAAAAGTATTTCAACACGGTATTAGGAGAACTTTACAGTGGTGTGCTTCGAGTTGTGTTGAATTAACTGGCCCTTAAATAGTTTGTCAGACTGAGAACATGATAGTGCTGCAAAGCAGTTTTTCAACTAACCGTTTATAATTTGGGTTATTTTTAATGGGGGGATATATACGTAAATATCAAAAGCCAAGTCTTTTAAATCAGTGCTAGGCTGCACATTGACCATCAATGGTATTTAGAAACTAATAGTAAAACTTAAGCAGACTGCACAAATTTATGTATACTTACACTGGTATGTTTAATTATAACTGTTCAAATAAATTTGTTGTACTTTTATTCTAAGACAGATAAAACCAAAGGACCACTGTAGTCTTATATCTATTATATACTTGAAAATAGTGAAAATGTTCTTAGAATGACTAAAAACATAACAGAACGTTTCCTAATTTGCCTGTTGTATTTAGTTATGCTGCAGTGTGTATCTTTTTGATTTCTGCTAATCTATTTGCTGAAGTGGGATGAGACTTTGAACACAGATGAAACTCCTATCTGTGCAATATGTATATATGACAGCTAAAACTGCCAGTGCCTTCAACATTCAAGTATATAGACACATAATTCTTCAAAAGTAGCCAAAACAATATGCACATAAAAGAAAATGGAACAGTACAGCAGTACAAAGTAATTGCATATAAACGCTAAAGATATAAACTTTGTTTATTTATTTATTGTGTTTTATAATACCATTTCAGCCATTATTAATGTTAGTTATTTAAAATACCATATGGACAGAATAAGGCCACAATGGTCTTTATGCCTAAAAAGAAGAGTGCTGGAATTACAAGTATGAAATGCTGGGCGACACAAATGGATGTTACACTATGGCATAGCACCACAAATTGATGCAGATTAATTAAGCATAATTCCCACATTGTTAAACAATACACTCTGGCAATAGTTGATTGGTATTGGCAGATGGTATTCATAACAGAAAGTGAAAAGAATGAGATGCTGTAGCTTAGCTTCTGCATGAGACAAATAGTTCCAGGCCCCCTGAGTTTGGCTATTTATAATATATCAATGTATAAATTAAATAAACATAGATTTAAATTAATTATACATGATCCATTCTACACACTCTACAGGTTCTGTACAAATAAGTAAATTCTCCTCAAAAGTAAAAGGGATATTACCACATTGGGCCTACTAGGCACTGGCAGAAAAGGCTTGTGTGCTCACAAATACAGATTTCATAGCTTTGTAGCTACTGCCATTGATTATTGTATATTAAATGTATATAGAAGTTTTGTGGATTATGAATGTATCTGATAGAGGAGAATCAGTAGTGTATGCAAACATTTTTTTGCATGAAAAAAAATCACAAAATAAACATTAATAAACTTACCCTGGCATCTGCAAATGTCTTCAGTTTTCTGACAGTTGATTTTGGTAAGGAATGCCCATGAAAATCCAAGCTAAATTAGCATAAAATCCATAATTCATTTTGGCCAATCACAGGCAGCTATAACACTGTCACATTGTCTGGGAAGTCAGTCTCTGCAGCAAAGCATTACGGGATATGTATTATTTCCCCACCACAAGGAAGCAAGGAGGAGCTCAGATATTGCTGCTGCGGATTTCTGCATTGTGCTGCTGTTAACTTGAAGCTTAGTATAGGGTTAAGTTATTTTATTTTAGATTAGATTATTTTAATTACAAATCAAAAAATAAAAGTAAAAAATAATTATAAACAGCAGTGTTTAAATCGAACACTTAAGCGTGCTGAGTCATATAATGGACAAATAATTATTCCTTTTGTACATTTTGAAATTGCACTACATAGTTGTGACCAATTGGATATTCTAATGGCTCTATATAACGTTTTTACAAATCCTCATATAATGCAGAAATCTGCTCTTAGCATAGGGTTAAAAAATATACTTGAATGCAATGTTACTATTGGTAGGTACAAGGTGCCTATGTAGGCACCTCCGGGGGGTGTGGAAACCAATTTAATCTGTACTTGTATAGAATGAATCAATGCAATTTATGTATTTGTTATAAGCGTTATGTGGTAGATAAGAAAAAGTTAAAAACAGGGAAGCTTCCATATATTTTTCTCATTGTACAATAATGCTCTAACTGATCTTAATATTAATATAAATTCATAATCATAAAATTTAAATGAAAGTTTTATTAAAAATACTCTTTTTGTTTAGAAGTACTACTACATAATAGGAAGACGCATTTGAATGACAAATGCATATATTCTTCATGTTTATAGCATTGGAATAATGGAAGCATAGGTCATCTCAATTTAATCCGTGATGCTAACCTGTAAAGTGCAGCCTTTCATTGAGTAAATACAACTAATTCATAGGTTTCTAGATCCATTAAAATGGTCTTTGAATTGAATGCAGATCAAGTGCTAATTTAAAAAATATATGCAAAACATCTCCTTCTACCAAACCTTTATGGCGTGTCCCCACTTGAAACAGCATCTCCTAACCACAAATAAAAATGGTCATTGGCTATTGTTAATAATATCCAAATTAAAATATGTAAAATAAAAAGTGGTTAATAAACAAAAGAAGCATATAAAAGAGCACAAAACATTTGAAACTTAGGTAATTGTGCAAGACATATACTTACTGCATATTTGCACAAAAATGGAAATTGGCAAAATGATAAAACTATCAATCTTATTCATATGCAAAAATCCTATATTCTTAATTGAAACATTTTTTTTAATTTACAGAATTCAAGCAGAGAATGCTTATTTTGTAAGTATGCATGTCATTTCTAGTTGATTTCTAATAAAACATGTCTCTAAGAGTTGACTTAGAATATTAATACTTATACGTTTTGTCTTCTGTTATAGTTCAAATCACAGTGTGGATGACTTATAAACTCATAACAATGTAATTATATGGAGTGCTTACAAATTACTTATTATTAAGTGAATAGTGAATGCACTGCCTTCTGTGTACCACTTTTTGGAATACATCAAAGTTCAAAGACAGAAAGTGAACCTTCGACTCCCTGAGATTTACATCTTAGAAAATTCTCCCCACTTATTGTTTGTCTTTATTATGTGTAAGGTAGGCATTTTTCTTTAAACTAAATTCCTGTACATACACTACTGCATTCATTAATATACTATGAGCCTCATTCAATGGAGCTATTGTATGTTCCTGTAACCCGTAAGTGATGCTGCAAGTTCATTTGCTATTCAATGGGCTTTTAGTTCTGGGCTCAGAATGCCTTACGGTTACAGTCTTGAAAACTTTGCGATTAATCCTGGAACTTACAACCTCCCGAATCCTTCGATCTGTCACGGCTGCAAGACTTCCGATCTCTAAAATCGCAAATCGCTATTCAATTGCAAAAATCACTCAACACTGCACCCACACTTGACGACCCAAAGCTTACGTTTTCCAAATAGGACCCGCAAAGGGTTTACAGACTAGTTAGGAATACTGCAAATGACAATATAAAGACACCAATGTACTTTAAAATATGGGGAAAGCAATGGGAGGCATTACAATTACTTGCACAACAACTCCCAAATACCAAATATTGCAAAAAAAATGTTTTATTTTCCTCATAGGTTGTAATGGTCATGCATATGCCAATAGGAAAAGACATGCTGCAACATGCTCAAATCTATTGAAGACACACTACCTCATTAAATTGCAACACAAATACATGCAAATGGCTGACATATTAACCCTTTCTCACTCTCAGAGGCTCTAATGTGGACCCTAAAAATACAAAGATCATCTTATATACATTCCACTCATCACATCTACATTGTGGGGAAAAATAGTGGACAAATTACACAGCCACATGACATATATCAAGTACCAAGGGAACCTTTTACAAATAGTTGTTCATATGTAGAGTCACAGGTGATCACTACACCACTGCAACCGGAATCTGATGAAAAAAAGGGATAATCTGAAATCACTCCATTTAATTGAAGAAACCATTAATGTGCATAGCACTTACAACTTGTCTAGATCTGCTCAATGAAATGGATGCTTAAACCTCTGGACTATGTAATCCAATCCAGTTTCACACATACAGGGCCTCATTCTATTAGCGGCCGCAGCCGTTGCGGGGCCGCAAGGACCGGCCGCAAGCTATTCTGCTATTCTATTCCCCTCTGGCCGGGGATTCCGGCAGGCTTGCGGCCGGCGCCTTGCTATCTCTTGCGGCCGCTCGCACCGGAGGAAATCCTTTGATCTAAAACGACCGCAAGGAAATCGGCCGTAAGAAAATCCTATTTGCAATTCAATTGCTCCTGGAACCCTCTCTGCAAGGCTAAAACCGAGCCGCAGCTTACTTGCAGGAAAGAGGTCCCGCTAGCACCAATTAAGCACGAAATATAGCCCAAATAAAGACATCCTGCACTTTGAGAAGACTATAAAGTGATTTTCGGTGTTAGCAAAAATAGCACAAAATTCCCCTATACTCAAATCAGTAAAAAAAAAAAAATTTAATATACGTCAAATATCCATGTAAAAAGTCCATAGGGCTTGGAGCACCTCAGACCCGCCCACGCCGCAGCCGGAAAATCAACAGTTAATTTAAACTCGGGTTTGGGCTGATGTGCAAGCTTGAGAGTGGGTTACTTTTAATCCTCATGTCCCCCAATATGTCCCCCAATATGATCCCTAGCATTTACAGAGCTTTACAGAGCTGTCTTGAATTTATTTTTGACTTTTTAGATTTCAGAGCTTACGGCCAGTTGCAAGATTTACGGCCGGCTGTAAGGGGAGATCCTTGCGGGGCCGTATAATTGAATTGCGAGGTAACGGGACCCCCCCAAGGAATCGCAACCTTACGGCCGGTTTACGGCCGATAATAGAATGAGGCCCACAGTGTGTACAAAACAAAAATCTGAAAAAAAGTGATCAAAAACAAAAGGAGGAGGAGGACAAAAACAAAACAAAAATAAACATGCATCTACAGTACAGTGCTAAATACTGTAACAATATACCAACTCACATGATTCCCATCTGCACACATTACTAACCATTAGCTAGTTCTCAGGATAACTCACTTGCCATCACCCTTAATAATGATGTGTCATCTCACAATAAATGCTTAGCTGTGACCAATGTTAGTGGTCAAGGTGTACTATCACCTTCTCTATTTGATATTGTTTATCAACATTGATATCAAATCCATCAGCTAATCAGCTGTTAGCACATGTTAAAAGATAACCATGATATTAGCAATAGGGGACAATACCTATTAATACGGAGAGGACACAAAGGTCAGCAGCCAGATTCAACGTTACTTACTTTAGACCCAAGGATCTGTTCTCAGACTCATATTGAGGTCAGGATCACATGCTTCACTAGTGTATATATTAATGCTGGCTGTCATTAACATGCCATTGTGAGACTTTGCAAGTCCACAGCCTTAGCAGTATTAGACTACATTCAAGCTAACAACAATCACATCTTAAATACCTGGCTATATGATAGCTTTAAAATTGTGGGAGCTACATGTTAAGGGTGGCTGTCATTGAAGGAATGTCTACCTGAGAGGCACTGTGTAAACCTCATACATTTATTCACAATGCTTGCAGATGCAGAAGATGCCTTCATTGACCTGAATTGTACCTAAAACAACACAAAACAAAAACATGACACCTACAAAATAAGGCCTTAAAAAAGATAGGGACTGCAGCATCTCTTCTCAACAGCATTCCTCGGTGACCATCAATTGGTGAAATGTTAAACAGAACCCTACGTGCCCACAGAGAAGAGGATTATGGATGATGTGATGGGAGGTAGCCATCTGCATAAAAAATATCACCATCACATAGGCCGAGATCCAAGACTCTGTAGCCAGGCTAGATAATAGATTGTCACTGAGGAGTGCTGTTGAGAAGATACAAGCATCTGCGCAGACCCTAGGTCCTCCTCCGCCTAGCCACAGGGCCACAATCCCCCGTGGCAGATGCAGAAGATGCCTTCATTGACGTGAATTGTACCTAAAACAACACAAAACAAAAACATGACACCTACAAAATAAGGCCTTAAAATAGATAGGGACTGCAGCATCTCTTCTCAACAGCATTCCTCGGTGACCATCAATTGGTGAAATGTTAAACAGAACCCTACGTGCCCACAGAGAAGAAGATTATGGATGATGTGATGGGAGGTAGCCATCTGCATACAAAATATCACCATCACATAGGCCGAGATCCGAGTCTCTGTAGCCAGGCTAGATAATAGATTGTCACTGAGGAGTGCTGTTGAGAAGATACAAACATCTGCGCAGACCCTAGGTCCTCCTCCGCCTAGCCACAGGGCCACAATCCCCCGTGGCCGGCCACCATCTCTTGGTGGTGGTGGGAGGGGGGAGCAGTAGGGGGCATCCCCCCGGGAGGCAGCAGCACCTGCAGTGGCAGTAGTGTAGGCATGGGGGGAGGCGAGGAGGGGTCAGGCTGAGGGTGGACAGGGGATGCCTCTGGGGTGGAGGAGGCGGGGTTGGGGACCATGGCTTCTGCAGTCACTTGCTGGAATGCACTCTGGTCCGCCCCCATCCTGAGCAGACCGGCCGGGTAGGATTCTGTGATTAGGTGGTGCCTCCTCTCCTCCCTATTGCACCTGGCCAGGCTGCGCATAAGCTCCACATGATTGGCGGCGATTCTGGCCCCTTCATCCCCCAGAGACACACCATGAGGGCCAGCATCTCCGCCGGCTCAGCTTGGTCTGATATTGGGGATGGAGGCCCCTGGGGCATGGCCTGGTGAGGAGGTAGTGGTGTCCCAGTGGGGAGGGTCTGGGGCCTGGCTGGAGCCTGGGGAAATAAGGGCGGTGATGTTGGTGGGCCCGGTGGTGGTGGATGGCAGCCTGATGAACTGCTGAGGGGAGGAGAAGGTGGGGTCAAGTCGGGCTGGTGCCTCTGGTAGGAGGGCCCTGGCGATATGCTCAGTCTCTGGAGGAGTGGAATAGTGGCGTCAAATACCTGCGGTGTGTCTGGTGGTCCTGCTGGTGACCCCACTAACCAGATGATATCCTCCTCCTCCAAACCAGGGCCCTTGGGCCCTCTTCTTTCCTCCTCTCCCTGCGTCGGTTCCTCCTGGGCAGGGGCTTGCTCCTCCACTTCCTCCTCTGATGGAGCCGACGCCCCCGCTGAAAGATAGAAAAGAAAGGTATATGTTATGAATTATATGTGATGAATCATACATTGTTTTGTGTTCAATCATAACTATCTGATATCTAGGATTAAACCTGGATGATTCACTTAATGGCAACTCAGATTAGCTATCATTTACTAGATATGATCTATTCTTTGGTTTTTGCTCTTGATTGTTCTTGGTTCCTAACGCTATCTTGATTCCGGCTGTGGTCTGTAACTGCATACTCTAATTTTGGTAAATCCAAGACAAATTGCAATCGCAAATTGTAGGCAGATAAGATCAATTGTTTGTATATTGGGAGCACAAAAATGACAATAATTGTCCTAATAGCATTCTCTTTATAAAGCAATAAGAGATTTATAGTGACAGCATGAAACATACAGGATATTTGTACACGTCGGGATCAAGACATTAGGCTCCAAATGTGAGCAGATTTACAATAACCATTGTGCATTTATCCAGACAAATACACTGTGAACATTATAAGCCGCTATATGTGTATTAGGTGCTCAATAATATATACTTATTCCATTACTTTGAGGCAATATTCAGGATTATATTATCCTGTATAACAGTGGTTGGCAGCAGTGTGGGAGTTTGAATTACTCCATTTATTTATTTTAATCTATTTATTTAGTTATTATTTTTTAGATTAATTATTAAAAGTTAAGTTTTACTTCTCTGGTATATTGCAATGCCATTTATTTGTCTAAATTAAGCATTAGATTTTTCTTTAGCTGCATAGGCTGCAGTGGGCACAACAATACATGGATTCTCTATTGGTTGATTACTGTTGTTGTGCCTAGGGATGACAGTGATTTGTCAGCTTCATGGATTTAGTGATGCATCCATCTATCCCTTGTTAATTCCATGAAGCTGACGTGTCAGTGTCTTTGTTGGTCATCGTGTACATGTGTGGTGTGTATGGTATATGTCATATTCAGCAGACATGGAGTTTGGGTACTGCTGGGCCACCAGACCTGGCTCAGAAGGTCCTCGGCCACCCTCTTCCACTCACTATATTGCATGGTCACATTCTTTTCCTCCTTGGCCATCATCCTCCTCACCTTGGCCCTGATGTCGCCAAATCAGTGCTTGACGGACCTCCCATCCCTTTGCGCTGTGCCCACTGCTGTTATGTCAGCTGCTACCTCCTTCCATGCCTGGTCCCTAAGCCCTGGCCTGACTTCCCTCCCCCTGCAAGGATCACAGGGCAGCCACGGATGGCACCACGGAGGACCACATTTTCGTGGTGCATGTAGTTCAGGCCCTGTGCTTGTCCTTAGCCTCTTGACTGTGGACGGGGATCCTCACCTCCCTGACCTGTCCCTGGGGCCTGTCCCTCCCCCGAACTACCACCTCCCTGGGATCAGGCTCCTCACCCTCTGTCCCTCGTCTATATGTGCCTGGTGCTTGGGCCACCCTGCCACCACCCACCTCCTCCTCTCCACTCTCCTCCACCACTTCCATCACCTCCTGCTCCTCCTCCTGCTCCTCCACCACCTCCACCTCCTCCTCCTCCTCCACCTCGTCCTCCTCCACTTCCTCTGCCACCTCCTCCTCCTTCTCCTCCTCTGTCACCTCCTCCTCCTCTCCTCAACCACTCATCATCACCTCCTCCTCTCCTCCACTACTCCCTAGGGCCATCTCCCCACCTCGCCTCTCCTCTTCTTCTCTTCCCCGCCTCTCCACTCCTCTGCTCTCTCTCCCCCCCCCCATTTCAATCCCAAAAGGAATATAATGAAAAATCAAAAAAAGTTTGGCTGTATATGCATGAGGGAAAAACAAAATTGTGTATTATGTGTATTTAAAAGCTGTTGGGGATAGGGTGTAGGGGATGGGATAGGGGGTATGCAGTGATCTAGCTCTATGTGTGTTCTTTACATTATGTGTATTACTATAATGTTTAATCTGTAAATATGTGTAAACAAGGATTAAGTGTAAAACCGTAAATAGAAATAAACAAAACCATTAATGTTTGCTCTCAAAGATCGCCCACTCTCTATCTATAACCAACCTTCAACTCCGGGACCTGTGTGCTACTTTGTCAGGATCTACAACACAGTCAACGAATGGGCGGGTGGAACGCAAATGTATAATCTCCCTCTTTCATTCATCTGCGGCTAGACTGCTTTCTGTTGGCTGCGAGGCCTGTGTCGCACTACATTATACTGTGATTGGATAATAACAGTTGATTGCATCTCAGCCAGCACATTAAAAGTTTGCGGCCACGGGGGGGCTTTACGGGGCTTGAAGCTTCGGCCTGTAACTTGCGCCCTTGCTCAATTGAATCACTCCCAATTCAAAGAAAAACGGGAGCTCACAGCAGGCCCGCAGACATACGGCCTACATCCCATGAGATGCGGGCTTGCAATCGAATCAGGCTCTATGTATGATAAACACGTTAATATTTTTATTACTTTTTTATTGTACTCCATTTTTAAAATTCTGTAAACACTTCTACTCTTACTAAATTGTTATTTGATACTATATTGTTAATATATTGCTGTGTTAACATGAATACAAAAAATGGTTATCTTTTATTGTCCAGGGGGCATTCTTTTTATTTCCATTATTTCTGGATCTTAAAAATAAAATCAGTGCAGGACACTTTAAACTACAAGATTATAATGCTGCTTGATTCACTTCTAAATTGAAGACCTTTTAAAAAAAAATTTGAAGCGGTCATATAATTTTAAATCAGTCTCCACTGTACGCCTTGCAATTTAAAATTATTGAAGTACTTGAAATTTTTATAAGCCCTTGAATTTAAAAGTGATCAAGTTTCCGGGCATACTCAGTGCCGAGCAATTTAAAATTATAAGAGCTGTCAAACTTTTATACAGGAACATCAGCCTAGAAAAGATTTGGATTTGGGGTGTGCACATGAACAAGCTTTTTACATTATTTAGGAGTTTTAGTTGTTTTTATGGGCATCATTTTAAAATATTTGGATTTTATGCTCATAAACATAAAATTAGATCACATTTTGAACTTTTTACCCACTATAACCTTATTTAGCTGCTGGCAATTGGCAAGAAGCCTGGTGCATGCTTTACTGTACATAAGCCAGTATCTAAAGAGACCTGAAAAGATCAAACAGATGTATGCGAGTAGTTTTACTGGTTCTGCCCCCCTAACACTATGAATTTAAAAAAAAAAATCATATGTTTTTTTCTGTTTACTTTTGCAGGAAAAATATTGATGGGCACATTTTCAAGATGGAATTAAAATATGTTCTCATATTCAGATAAATTTCTGAATTCTACTAAAACATAGCTCTTTTTTTTCATGGTGTACTGTACATTGTATGACATGCCTGCTGTCCTTACTTTTTATATATCAAGTGTATACTAAATATGGTCTTAAGTGCTGCAGAATCCTTTCCAACCCTTATCAGTTGCATTTACCACCAGACCTGAGCAGCCATTTCTGCAGAGATTCAACTAAAGACACTGGTCCTGATACCATCCATCCTGCAGATTCAGCTTCCAACTTTCACGTCTCAGTTGCATTTACCACCAGGACTGAGCAGCCATTTCTGCAGATTCAACCATAGACCCTGGGACGGATACCATCCATTGTGCAGATTCACATTCTGTCACTTTCGCATTTCTATTTTCCTTTTTTCTTTTGCCTCTAAACCTAGAGCTTCACACACCACCACCTACCGTATCCAAACTCACCCACCTATGGTTTGTGTTAATTTTATTTTGCAGATTTTACACTATCACCTCCATTTTACACAGCTGATATTACAGTTCAGGCCACTAACCAACAACAACTTACACACGCAAGGCATAATTCTGTAACTGTAATGTTAATAATGGACACTTAATCTATTTTGTACAAGTATGTATATATGTTATGTACTGTATTTTATGTATTCTGTCTTTTATGAATGTTGAAAATTTAAAAATTTAAAAAATAAATAAATAAAATAATGGACACTTAGGAATTTATAACATTAGAATTGGGTTCATACTCACAGAACCGCTAGAAACTCTATGAATTTTATAAAACTGAATAATATCACACTTCTACAACCCTTTTACCAATTCTAGTAAAGTAAAAATAGTTTGACACTTGCATCAGGAAATGCAACCATATCTCTCCAGAAATGTAAACATCCCTCTCACACAAGCAAAACTTCTCCCTATGTATCATGGACTCCCTCAGCAGAGGTATCAACATTTATTTTTTCTAATTAGAAAGTAGCTGTATGACTTTTTTCCTGATTGCTTATGCTCTTGGTTAGACTAAATTTTTTAAAATAATTTCTGTTTTCATTGTGCAGTGGCCCTTTAGCTCTCATAATTACTTTTATGTGGGATACAAGTGATCATGATATGTGCTTGTGTAACATGCTCGCTGCCCTCCAATAGAAAATATAAATAATATGGCCCAACATCAAATACATCTAAGAAACAAGTAATAGTTCAGTGTGAGTATGAGTAGCTATGTAGTTAAATTTACTATAGTTAAAATGTGGAAATATCTGTGAAAAGGGAAAAATGGGTGCGTGCATACCTTGTGTACGCACTTGCAGGGGGCTCCTCCACTTCACTGCCTAGGGGCTCCCTTGTATCCACTGCCCATGGCCCTAGGAAGGGGCTATGATTCCATTGTTATTGTTGGTTGTATGTACTGGATTGCACTGTGTTAACTAAATGATACCCTCGCTTGGCTGGGAAATTGCAAGTTCATGTTCAATTATGACTATGTCTTGTGACTGATATAAAAGTCCTGGTTAAAAATAAAAATGTGATATATACTTGATTGGAAGTACATATAGTGTATGTGTGTATCTTTATTGGGTAAAACTTTAGGACATCAAGATTTTTCCAAACCTGTATTGATCTACACTGATTCTACTTGAGTGACCCGTAGCTCTCTCTTGCAAATCAAGTCTTATACAATGTATTATATTTCTGTAAAAAATGTTACGAGTACTGAATAGGACTTGCAAGGGCTTTTTCAAACCCTCATCACAGCTGCAGCAACAATTTAACATTCATGAATGTACTTTAAAAGCACAGGAGGGCATAGAAATACAGGCCTCGATTCAGTTAAGCCAACGTTATTTGATCCCGTAATGGAGCCCATAAACTAATTTGCTATTCAGTTGCCGTCTTTTTGCGAGCTGCAAATGATCTATGGGTTACAGGCTGAAAATCCCTGCAGTTGTTAAAACCGTAACTTACACCCCATCTAAGCCTTTGATCTTTCAAGCATGCAAAAGTTACAATAGCAAATCGCCACAATTGCAAATTGTATTGCAGATCAGAGGAGGTCTTAAAAGGTTGAACTTGATGGGCTAAAAGTCTTTACAATGTAACTATGTAATTGCTACAATTCCTCAATCCCGCAAATATTTTCACACCTGTAAATGGCAAATGTAGAATATAATCCTACAGGTACCAGACAAAATTTGCAAGGGGGTGAAACAACTGTTGGTAGAACTGTAAATGCTAATAAAAAATCAATACTGCACTTTAAAAGACAGGAAAAGCGATGAAAGGCATTGTACAACAGCCTCAAGCATGAAAATCTGCAATCAAAAAATATTTATTTTATGTGTCATTTCAGTGTCATATCAATCTCGGGAAAAAGTGAGTTAATACATATCAGGACACCTACATGGACAAGACCATTTCCTTCATTCATTTTTATTATTTTGTACAATACAGGATTGCGAGTCTGATCACATATTGAACACCTAAACGCTAATTGATTGACATGTAACCTCCATGTTTTACTGATGTAATCATGACAGTCTCATTTTCTATTGGCTGTTTCCAAATGGGGTTGCGGTCTTGCTTAATTGATCATGATAACGCTCTGAAATGCTACATACAGTCGACTGCATGGTTTACAATTTAGGATTTCGGCCCGCAGACATACAGCATGTAGGATGCAATCTGCGGGCTTGCAATTGAATGAGGTTCACAGTCTCAAAGCTAAAATAGGCAATTAAAAAAATAAATACAAAATGATGTTATTTTTTGTGTGAAATTGATCCCGGGACTTAAGGGGTTAATACATATCCTGGATCCCGCATAGACTAGAACAGTGGCATTATCTGTTTTTATTGATTTCTACATTGCTGGATTGTGAGTCTGATCGCAAAATGTACTTCTCAACACTAATTAATTTGTAGTCTCTGAGTGCAGTTTAAGCATGAACTCCATGTTTTACTCATTTATTATTAACTGTGTCCAAGAAGTATTGAGAGTAAATTACGAGCTTGCTTAAATATTGTCAGATCATATGATCACGCACCCTGAAACCCTACTTACGAGTACATGGATTCCGCGTGGAGGCTGTGAGAGGGCATGTGAGAGGGCAGTTATGAGTTACAGACAATTGAATGTGTCTAGATGTTTATAAAAAAACTTAACCAAAATTGCGGAGTAGAGGCAATTGCGGGCTTGCAATTAAATGGGGCCCCTGGAGTAAATCTTCCTTCTGCTCTTAATGAGGAGGTGGATATGAAATATGAATAATAGTATACACATACCTTTGCTCCTAATTATATCTCAGGTCTAATGTGTCTTTTGTTTATCTCTTGTGCTCCACTCCAGGGAAGGCAGGCATTTGTTGCTGCTGTTCATTGCACTTCCAAGGAGGTTGAAATGCTTTACCATTTCTTTCCAATTGTTCTCTGCCTCTGGAGTGTTCTGTAAGAAAACATCAGAGAAGTCACTATTCTCACCACTTGTAAGAACCATCTCAAATTCACCTCTTCAAAGGTACCTCCCAATAGCTCTTCCCAGCTAAAGTAGTTACAAACACTTGAAAGAAGCTTCTCTTTTATATGTACTTAACTTCTTACCCACAGTTGCCTGTTTTATTTCATAGGTTTATATAAATGCACTACATAACAGTCAACTTATATATCAAAAACAAAGATTTGAATGTGAGGCCAGATATTAATAGGGGGCCTTAGTCACAAACATAAGTAAACAAACATTATAACGTATTTAAGCATTTACATTAAAACACTTTTTGTAAGTGTGAGGCACAAATTAACACATTTTAATATATTCAGGTGATAAAGAGCATTTACATTTCAACATTGTTTGAACTTGTGTGAAATACAGTGAATGGGTATTTCAACTTATTCAGGTGATAAAGAGGAGATTATGATTTAAACATTTTCAGTACTTGTGTCAGATACAAACAAAGGCATATTTCAAAGTATTCAGGTGATAGAAGGCATTTCCATTTAAATATTTTTTGGAAATGTATGAGATACAAATGAACAGATTTCAATGCTTTCGGGTGATAGAGGGCATTTAGATTTAAACATTTTTTGTACTTGTGTCAGGTACAAATAAAGGCACATTTCAATGTATTCAAGTGATATTTCAACAATTTTGGGAATTGTATGACATACAATTGGATTTCAACATATTCAGGTGATAGAGGGCATTTACATTTCAACATTTTTGCACTTGCGTGAGATGACTTGCTCATTTTGTATGGTAAGAGATACCATCCAGTTTTTCTTATCTTTAGAAACATGTGAATTTATGGCATATGTGGTACTTATGCCGTCACAAACATATACTGTGTGATTTGGTAATAGTCCTGAAATCATAATGTATGTAAAACAAAACATTTTATTTCAGTGAACTCATGGATTTCATGGCTTTTTATTTATATGTTTTTATTTATTTCTTTGCAGTTTCTAGACAATAATTGCAATGTTTATATGCAATGCAACTACAGACATTTTGCTGCAACAGACTTGAGATCGCAAATTCTGAAGAGTTAATAGTACATTGTAGAACAGTTTTTCATTATCTATTTGATATCACATTCTAAACAGAACCACCCAAAAAATACTTGTTACCAGATTCAATGAAGATGTACACAGTCGACCCACATTATTATGACCTTCAGATAATATCCAGAATAACTGCCGTTTGCAGCATGGACAGCAGTTATATGGCCTGGTAGTGAGTCAAGATGATGCTGAAATGTTGGCAAGGGTATCTGGAGCCATGCAGACTGCAATGCATCCAACAGCTGCTGAAGAGTGAGTGGTGGAGGATCCATATGGCAAACATGGTGATCAAGGTGGTCCCACAGGCACTCAATGGAGTTCAAGTCCGGGGAATTTGGAAGTCTTCGTTGTGCTTCTTCGATCACTCCTGAACAATTCTGGTCAAATTACATGTTGCATTGTCCTTCTTCAAGATTCCATCCGGTGCAGGGAGGACGGTCAAAATGTATGGGTGTACTTGTTCTGCAAAGAAGGATAGATAACTCAATTGGTTGATAGTGCCTTCCTGAGCTACGAGTGGACCCAGAAAATGCCAAGAAAACATTCTCAAGACCATAACACTGCTGCCACTAGCTTGTGTTCTTCCAACAATGATTGTAGAGTTTTATACTTGGAGGTTTTGCATCTGACATGCCAACATCCATCCAGTCGATGGAGCAGAAGGCATTCCTTTGCCAGACAGAAGCATTTGAATTTATGGACTGTCGTGCAAATTGAAGCCATTTCTGATGATGAACCTTTGTCAGCATTGGTGCAGTGATCAACCATTTGCTTCGGATTCCCATAGGCAACAGGGTTCACTGTACTGTCATTTTAGACACACGTCTGGTAGCCCCCTGGTTCGTTTGGATGGTGAGTTGCTCAACTGTAGCGTGTAGGTTGGCTCTCACACACATTCACAGCCAATGGTACGTGGTTGCTCTGCAGTTTCCATGCCATTTATTTGCGATGGTGCCGTTTGTCCAATCACTTTAACCACAGCAGCACTCGTACAGTTCACAAACTGCTCTGTTTCAGAAATACTGCCACCCTTGGCCCTCATTCAATTGCAATTTTGCCAATTGAATAGGGCTCTAAATAAGCACATAACATATTTTTTTACAGAAGTTTTTAGTTAGTAAACTTCTATCCAAAATCAAGGTCTTCACTAACTAAAAACTTATTTTAAAAAAATATGCTATGTGCTTATTTAGAGCCCTATTCAATTGGCCAAATCGCAATTGAATGAGGCCCTTGGCCTGAAAGTTAATCATCATCCCTTTTTCAAAGTCGGATAAATCACACGATTTACCCTTGACAGCGATGGCTGATATGTTTGCGAAATGCCTAAATGTCACCTTATATACCCACCAAGTCAGCTCACGACACGTGCCGGTTTTGTATGTAAAATAAATAAATTTAAGAAAATTACAATATTTTACACTTAATAATAAAATATTTTATAAAACAATATTAATACATATGTATTACATATACATAATATGGTAATACTAATATATTACCATTAATACAAATATATTCATATATTAATAAATATTTTAATATTTTTCATTAATCTGTCCCTATTTTACCATTTGCCAATTCTACCCTGCCACAAAATATAATTATTTTATTTGCTTTATCTTTTATGCATCTGTGTCTAAGTAATAGTATCTGTTACTTTATAAGTTCTCATTAACTATGGCCTTTCCCTATCCCCTAGAGTCCATCTCTTCCGTTAATGATATGCACTTCAGTTTGACTAGGACTAAGCTATTTGTGTTGGCCTTATACAACCCCTCTAGCAGCTCCCTTCCCATCCTTATATGGCCATGACAACAATTCAGGCAGGAGATAAGGTACAGTAGATGCTGTAGTGGTGGACACAGAAGTCCCATGATCAGCTGAGCACAGAAGCAGAATTCACATATGCTCAGTGTCTGCAACTTCACCAGGTCCATCTGCAATGGTGCAACACGTGCTAAAATGTATTATTGTTAATCAGCAGTCATTGTTATGAGTGTTAAATATGTTTTATTTTCAGGCAACCACGGCTGGCAGCTAATATCAAAGAAAACTATCTAACTGTGATGCAATACATCATTATTGTTTAAAACAGAATGTACAGGGTAAGGTTCGGATATTTTCTGTTTTCTGTCCACCACTGGTGTCCAGCGGCCACTAGGTGGCGATGTGGTTGCTCGCTTAGAATTTCGTTAGTTAGTGTTAGATTTAGGGGATAGGTTTAGGGTTAGGGTAGTGACAGATGATAAGCTTTACATAGTAAAATAGTGGCACGCACACCTTATCATCTGCCTCTACCCTAACCCTAACCCCTAACCCTTAATCCTAAACCCTAACCCTAGAAATTGAACAATATTTCGGCCTTGCCACCTGGTGGTCGCTGGCCACCACTGCTGATGGGCAGATAACCGCAAAGGTCCCAAGATTCTTTAGACTATTGGAAAACATATAAAACACATCTATATGTATATATATATATATATATATATATATATATATATATATATATATATATATATATATACATATTCAGTACATGTGAGCTAATACAGAGACCAAGTAAATATTCTGCAGTATTTGGGGATATTATTATTATTACTGAGTACAGTTGGACACAGTTACATTTGCATAAAATGCATAAATGTGAAAGCTGTAAGGCCCTGCTCTTGTGTGCTCACAATCTAGAGGGGATGGAGGCACAGAAGAGACAAAAAGGTTAGATTGGAACAGTGAGGGCCACTGATATAAAAGATGGATGGGATACTAATTGCAATACTATAATAAGGTAGCAGCTGGACCAAGGGCCATTGAATAATTGTGATATGGAACTAGAATGATTTATGGCAGAAAGTGAATATGTAGTAATGAGGTAGGTGCTGGGATGGGGCCAGGTGGGTCAGACGCATTGTGATAGCGAAAGGTAGATTGTTTATTATGGGGTTTGCAGTTCTGAATATATGTGTTTTAGGGTGTTTTCAAAGGTTTGGAGACTTGGAGAAAGTCTTATGGTGTGTGGAAGTGAATTTCAAAAGAATGGTGAGCTGAGGACTATATAAATGTACAGAGGTAGACTTTGCTTGTTAAATGTGCAGATTTATATAAGTAGGCATGGTCATCCCTTTGTGTAAAGTGAGAATACAGGAATATACTGCTTTTGAAATGTATGTGTAAGTGTAGATCATACTGTTCTAAATGAATTAATCACATATCTGGCTTGGCTTACCCAGACAGACAGTGGAAATACTTGACAATACATTTTGGGTAAACCCTTTATTACATTCATGCAAAAAAAATGTGATCTAACCCTTAATTAGTAAAGAATTTGGTCCCTGAGAAGATCAGTGTGGGTATAATCTGAATTAAGCAGTGGTGTCTAGGAAGAGGTTGACTCTCCTGCCCCACCAAATTAAAAAGTCGCAAGTCAACATTGAGTGAAAGCTATTTTTGTTTGCTAATGTGTTCAAGAAACAGTCAATCAATTAACAAATGATGCATTTTTGCATTAATATTTTCCTACTGTTATCCAGTTATTATGTTATATGAATGTCTATTGTAACAGTTGTGTCAGCTTATACCCTATGGTTAACCCAATTTGTATAAGATAAATATATAGCATATACCTGGAAATTATACACATGCTATGATAATCTCAGCATGAATGGTATATTAGTGCCACACTTTCTGAGATACATACTGAAGATACTCGAGTATACCGCTAGTTTTTTATGTTCCCATTAAAACCAATAATCGGAGGATCGCGATAACTTAAAGATATAGCTGTTCTAAATTCTGGGAAAACTAGTATCCCGCAGTTCTTATTGTTGAATGAAGTTTATAGTCTTCCCACCGATGCAGGAACAAAAGGCTCCTCGCTGCCATGTCTTTATTAGAGTGCATCCTGCTGCTGCAGCCAGTGCACTGAGTGCTGCAGTTACCGCAGGGTGCAGCCATTGTGTTGCAAGTCCTGCTGGAGCGGGGGTGGAGGTCTCAAGCATACAGTACATATTATATATGTATATGAACGTGACATTAACCATAATATTCTGTTGTATTTACTTGTTATATTCTACATTCTACAATTCTGTAAATTTTAACCCTTGCATTATGTTCACGTCTTGCACTTTTTACCCATTCACCTACCAAATTCACGACCCTTGCTTTATATTCGGGAGGCGGTATATACATACATACATATGTTCTGTGTTTCATAACATTTGATTTAGGTGACCCATTAAAGATTTATATATATATATATATATATATATATATATATATATATATATATATATATATATATATATATATACATTATTATTATTATTATTATCGTTTATTTGTAACGCACCAACATATTCTGTAGCGCTATACATAAGTTAAGTTACCGGCAATGACAAGTAAAGATTCACACATTGCAAAGAATGGAGGGCCCTGTCTTTGAGCTTGGAAGCCGGTGTCCATAGCGCTTTCCCTAAAGCACCTTGAATGACTGAAACTCACAGACTTACAATCTAAAGGTATATATCTGTCATGTCATACATCAGCACAAAACCTGATAGTGTTAGACAGTAGCATCATCATTGAGAAGATAAACAATTATGAGCCCCTTAATGGAAAGCTTTTTAATGTCACCAAGATATTATGATGATCATGTGTGGTTGGTTTACCATTTGTGTATTTTAAAATGTTTCTGTTAAGAGGTAAATTATAAGGTGGCTCTGTATGTTGGGAGGTATTGTATTCTAAAGATGAGACATATATCAAACAATGAAATATAACTCAAACTGAGTGCAAGCATTTGCATTTTGAGCAAAAATTTATATTATATGTTTAACAATAGAAGACTCAGCAACAATTTGCAAAAATACCACTCTAATAACTCTTTAATGCATGTGTAAATACCACCCAAAAGTAGTGGCAGAGAAAGATGCACAGATATTGAATGACCATTGACTAACCTTATCAAGTCCAAGCTTTCTATCTTATTAGAATGGACACATTAAATGTGTTGACTAGTTCTTCTCTGTCATTACATTATTTTCTATTTCCTGTCTAAACTGTTAATTATGCAGACTACTTTTTTCCAAGTAAGAAACATGTGGTTACACTATAGACATGAAACATTAGATATTAGCACAAAATTTACAATACCGGCAAACTATCAATGGCTACAATATAGAAGTAATCTTGCTGTTGTGCTTAAGTCCTTGACCTAATGGTATTATATATTCAAATATGCATCATACAATATAAATCTTGAAAAAAAATATATATTTATTTTATCATAAATGTATTTAAATTCAAATGTATATGTTTATCCCTAAAATGTAAAACATTTTTTATTTATTCTCCTTTATTTTAATATGTATTAGGCTGCATGGACATTTCAGCATGTGTGTAATAACACATCTGAAAAACATTTTTCTATTAAAATATCTTTGTCTGGTAAATATGACAGAATTTGTAGAGTGATGAATTTGTCTATCCAGCAAAGAAGCAGGTTGCAATTTACATTCTATCCTTCTCACTAATATGGTAATTTCAGAATACTTGTTTCTCTATTTTCATCATGCAGATGCTTTTTTTTTTATTCACAGCAAAAATCCAAAGAGAATATGAGGTGAGCTTGTCTAAGTAGATCAGAGACCGAAAGAAATTGGTGCTTAGGGACACTAGTGACATCAGTAGCACAGTGCCTTTTCTTCGCCTTGTTTGCTCTTTCTCTCAGTGGCTATCTCTGCCTCTCATTTTCTCTGTAATGGCCTGCACCTCCGGTAATTTACATAATACTCTTCTGACACCTTTACTTCAGTCATCAATCACTGTACTTTCTCTCAGTCTATCTTTTGTCTGAGCATGTCTCTTCTTTATCAGGCCATGCACAAAAGATTAATTTCACAGTTTTTCTTCCTCCTTTCTTTCTCAGCAAGATACAAAGCCCAAGAAATGACAGAAGCAAGATAATGAAAACAACAATGCAAGCTTTTTTTTGTTCTTGCAGGTTGGATCTGTAGATACTTTTCTGACCCCATTCTGTGCTACGTTTCTTACAAAAAATATGTTTGCTGCATAATTTTACAGTGTTGTTCTGTCATTGATAATTACCTGGGAAAATATCTACTTACAAAGATTTCATTGATAAAGACAATCTTACAAATTAAAACTGGACATAATTATAAAAGCAAAAGGTCAGGAAATAATTAATATAGTATTAGATACCTCTTAACACCAGTTATACTAGATATTGACTAAGATACACTCTATTATTACATGCATTTTGCATACTAAAATACAGTTTTATATTATTAAATTCTACTTTTTCACTGATATTTACATTCTTACATTTTGATTTAAATTTAAATGAGGAAAGAAAATTGACTGAATAAAGGTGCTGTTCCAAACAGACTTGCTAACTACAGGATTTTTTAAAATAAATATTGCTTTATATAACTTGTTTTTATGTTACACTAGCGAATTGCCCGTCAAAAAATGACGGCAATGAAATTGTAAGGTAGCTAATGCTGTTTAGTGTGTAATAATGAAATATATAATACATTAATAAATGAATATACTTTACCTATTTTAAAGCATTGTGTGGAAGAGCTGTGAATGTGTTTTGATGTTGCTGCAGCATTAGTGGTGTGGATCTGCTGTGTAAGCGTGATGAATGTGTGCAGTGTAATACTGTGCGTGCGCGAGACGAAACCGTTGTCGTGTACTTCCGCATTGGCGTCAAATGGCGAGTAATGTGTGTTATACGTTTGTATCGGAATATCCGTAGGTGTTTTGTGGTGTTTTGCGAGTTTCTTGTGGTGTTTTGCGAGTTTAGAGTGCTGTAGCCTCGTTTTCGTTTTGTTCGGCGGCCATTTTTTCTCTCGCTTCGTTTTTTTTTTTAGTCTCTAAACTGTTTTATTTGAAGTAAAATCGAGGTGTAAGTTGTATTTTTGAGGTGCTGGGTGCTCCCTCTTGGTGTAGGTAAGTTTTTTATGTATGTGGTGTGTGTATGTATTGTGTTTTACATTTTGTAATGTTCGCGAGTTGCGTCCGAGTGTTGCGAGTCCGTAATGTGTGTGAACGTGTGTCGTATGTTGTTTGCGAGTGTCGTAATGTGTGTGTCGTACTGTTTGGGTTGCGACGTGAAGTTTGCGAGGGTCGCAGTTGCTGGCAAGGAGCGCCTTTGGCGCTCCCTGCCAGCAACTGCGGCCCTCGCTTTGCGAGGTCCTCAGGTGCTGGCATGGAGCGCCTACGGCGCTCCATGCCAGCAATTGAGACCCTCGGGCAGTGCCCTCACTACAAGAGTTAATGTGTGGTTAATGCGGATGCCTTTTTGGCTAAGTTGTACGTTAATCGTTTTCATTTTTTTCAGGCGGCCATTTTTTTCCTTGCTTAGCTGCTTTTCGAATGCCGAAACGGTGGAATTTGGGGTTAAATTCGAGTTTAACTTCACTTCCAGATGTCCTGGCTGTCCCCCCGTGGTGTGGGTGAGTATTTTTTTTTTATTATTGTTTTTTTAGTATGTTTTTAGTGTTTTTGTGCTTGCGCGGTTCGGGGGGTTAGTGAGGTATTTTGCGAGACACAGGGGGGGGGAGGAGGAGTGGAAGGGGAGGACTAAGTGCTGCGAGTGGGGTGGTTTGGGGCGCAGTAGGACTAAGTGCTACGAGTTTAGAGGTGTGTTGGGTTGTGTTGTTTGCAACTCATGCACCTTAAAGCCTCCACCTTCCGCAAATGCGGCCCCTCACTTCACTAGGGTCCGCATTTGCGGACCAAACAGCATCCATCGTTTCGCGAGGGATGCAGTTCTTGCTTCGCGAGGGATGCAGTTCTTGCGAGCTGGCTTTGTGAGCTCGCAAAGCGTGACAACGTTTCGTAGTTTGACAACTATTATATGTGATTAATGGGCTAAAGTGCGCTTTGAACTCTGGCTAAATAAAAATAATTAAAGGTATGGAACAAACATCCATGAAACACTTTCTGTAGAAATGTGAGTCTATTAGCCTGATAATATTGCTTTCTTACAGAAAATCTCACAACAGAAAGTGTTAAATGTGCTAGAAGAAACAATGGAAAGATGCTGAAATAAATATTGTAAACTTTTCATATTTTTACCTTTAACAGGCTCATTTGAAGTACTAATTTGATAGACCACTAACTTTACCACCATGCTCATGAGCAGTAACTTTACTAGTAGCATAAACTGGTTTTATGGGCATAAACCTATGGAGAAATCATTGCTGACAATGAAATATTAGGTATAACAATTCTATTACTTACATTTTTTGTTAAAATTGCATTTTCAAAAGATTGCATAAAATTGTCTATGTTGCCATGTTTATTGAAATTGCATCAATAGTGTATAATTTAGCTGTGGGTATTTTAGAATATCTCTAGAAAGGAAACAGAATTCCTTAGTTACTGTATACATAAGGAATTTTGAAATATTCATTTGACTGTGCATAGTAGTATGCTGTACGGTAATTTTTTTAGTGTAAGTCAGCCATGACAATTCAATAACTTAGCTCACTGAGTTCATTTTCATGTGGATTGTGTAAGAAATGTACGAGCAGGTTAAAAATAAATGTGCTAATGAAATTATCATGTAGATATAATATTATACCAAAAATATCAGTTGTTCTATAGCAAATTATTTATTTATATCTTATCAACATAGTGAATGCAATACATAAAAAATCAGTAACTAGTACCATTGTAGGTATCTACTTTGATTTTCTAGATCATAATATGAACAATAATAATACATGTACAACTATATTTGTCATGGATTATATTTGTTATGGATCTACCAGACAACACTTAACATTTAATATCACATTTTACAGACATGCTTGAAAATACAACGCAAGCAATACGTGTAAGAAAAAAGGTTAATTTAACTATTTCTACATGTGTTATTCTAGCCATTTGATCATATGACCCGCCCAGCTAGTTGTGTGTTAGATAACTTTCCATTCTTGGTCAATGGAATCATAAAACACACAGCTATGAGCTAATGACCACTAGGAATATCCCATCTTGAAAGGTGTTCTTTAAGAAATGGCAAAGGGGATTGGGTACCAGTTATCGCAGGATAAATTAATGTTATTTTCTTTGTCATGACCCAGATGCGATGGGATCACATAGTTACATAGTTACATAGTAATTAAGGTTGAAAAAAGTCTTTCAGTCCATCAAGTTCAACCTGTTAAGATCTCCTCTGATCTGCAATATGCGGATTAGCTATTAATTAATTTGTTGTTAAATAATTATTAATAGTATAGTATTGGAGGATGAATAAAGAGTTAGTCCGTCACGCACCCCAACACCTCCTGCTTTCTGATACAGTAATCCCTCTAGGTTGTGGATTTAGGCTTAATCTCAGTACCCAGCCTGCATGGTCAGCCCAAGAATGACCAGTCCTCAAGATACAGGAACACAGGAACAGGCAATGGTCCCTTAGGATAGGACCACAAGGAACATCAGCTTATTAAAATAATAAAAGGTCTTTTCATTTGGAGGCTAGAATGAAACACACACAGTGTTTATGCATATACAAAACAGAGCACCCTTTAATGGCAACAGTACAACATATTTATGGATAACAAGAACCAATCAGGGTGGAGCCCCACATGGCATTCATGTCACTAGTGTGACAGTTTGCTATTAACTGCCTGGTGAGGAGACTGTAAACCTAAGGGAATACGGCCGTTTTCCATTTTCCTTTCTCCCTCTAGCACTGCAAGGGGTAATTAGCCCATTAGTGTCATTTATCTGGCTTCCTCTTGCCAGGAAAGCCACAGGTAGGGGGGTAATAGAAATACCCCTTCTGAAGACATGAAGTCTACTCAGGCCCTTCCCTTGTTCTAATGGACCTCTACAGACCTCTCAACTGGGTACCCCTCAATTCATGACCTCCTTTCCTGGGAGCCCCACATAACCTGTTTTATAAAACTTCCTGGGTAAAATGCAGCATTTAGAGACCAAACCTGACTGGGTACCACCCATACATCACATATTGACAAGTATAACATGGGTAATCACAAAGAGGATGGCTGACAGCAACACAACTCCCATGATATTCTAGGCAATATTAAACACCTCATGGAATACCAGTCCATGTTAATCCAGGCCATCCCCAATTGTACAAAAGTCCAGTGGGTCCTCATGAACATGACAATGTTGTTAATACCAATTTGCATAGCTATAATATTATTTTTGTTCAAACTTAAATCAATTGACTATTTATTTCCTAGGTTCTCTCTTTGTGCTCTAACAAAACAAGATAGTAATTGCTTGGCTATTTTTCTATTTTAGCTAAATTTGGTTAGAACTTATTAATTCACCCCTTCTGGATCACTACCTTGTCATGGTGAAGGGGCTTGCGTACCTCAGTCAAGCTGTAATCTGTACCATGTAGGGTCACACAAGATGGGCAGGTCATAGCAGAAAGGTCAGACAAGTCACTGTCCACTGGAGAATGAACTGGCAACTCACTCCGGTATCTTTGTCATGAAAACGTTATGGATGAGCACAACCAGACACAAGATGTGCCTGGTGTGATGCAGTCCACAGGGTCACGGAGAGTCAGACAGGAATGAACAACAATTAATGTCACATTTGCAGGTTTATAGCAATTTTTATTGGCAACTGGCTAGTTTTTAACTGCATTTATTGTATGTTCTATAACCTTAATTACAAAATAATGCAAAAGCTGATATTACCTATTATCAAATAACTACATTAAAGTATGAGTCTCCAAACTCTCAAAACTAGGGATTAATATTAAACATTTTTGATTAGCTCTAATATTTATTTATAAATGAAAAATCACACATATATTATGTAACCGCTATATCTATTAAAGAAATTACATCCCTTTTTTCATTATTAAAAAAAAATATTTATGTAATAGTGGACAGAATTTCTTTATGGTTTAACAAATCCATGGCCTTGTGCATTCAAGCAGATTGCAACTATTATTTTAATATCTATTTAACTACTGCTTCTAACTCGAGGCCTTCAATGCTTTTCATTAAATTGCAAATTGCATTACTAATTTTCTTTTCTTGCCGGAGTCTCTGAGCTGTAGTATATATGTATATATAAGCCCTAATGTCATAGGTAATCTAATTTAAAAGTAGAACTTGCTACTGAACCAGTAACAACAACCCATTATGTTACCTTTGCCTGGCTTTTGTAGTGAATTAATGTATGCATTCACAGTTATGCTTTAACCAATTTGTAAATAGCACTGTGACTTAAATTTCAGGAGTGTAATCAAGATACAAAAATGTAAACCAATTTTCTAGTTTTAGAAAAAGATGTGAATATGTTTGAAATACAATAAAAAAATGTATTCAGGAAAATGTTATGCATTTTGACAAATTTATTTATTAACACAATAAACTTTGGTATGCAAGAGACAGTAATGAGTTGTTGATTTTGCATCAGAACAGTAGTTAACAGCCTTATTAAATTGCGATTTGGCAAATTTAAAAGGGCTCTATTTAAGCACATAGCATATTTTTTTACAGAAGTTTTTAGTTGGTGAAGACCTTGCTTTTGGATAGAAGATCAATAGCTAAAAACTTCTGTAAAAAAAAATGCTATGTGCTTATATAGAGACCTTTTAAATTTGCAGAGTGAAAATTTAATAAGGCTGTAAATGTCTAGAAAGTGTGTACAGTTTGAAAGAGAGGAATAAAAGCTGCCTTAATATTAAGGCAAAAATCAGTGTAAAAGCAAACAAAAATAAGACATTTAAGTGGAAAACAGAATGTTATCTGACTAGCAATTAAATTAAATCAACTAGTGTGCAAATAATTATTACTTGTATTTACAAGTAATACATATTACATTATAATGTATATTAGCTGTACGAATAAAATGGTTTCACGCACATAAAAAAATATATTTAATAAAGTATATTTATCTACAAACTGAGTCGAGCAATCATTTAAAGCTGATTTGGCAGTTCTCTTGACAAATATAAAGACATTTCTGGTTAGGTAGGGAAGAAAGAACATTCTTTCATTCTATCACTCTGCTTTTTCTCTTTAAAGGCAATAGATGTCAGAAGGGGGTGGATAGTGATATGCAAAACATGGACTCTAAAACCAAAGTAGCCTGCAAAATTAGGTGTCAGCATGCAAAGCTTATTGATGTATGAATGCGGAAAATGAAAGCCGGCAGTAGACAGACGGGGCTAAAGGTGAGGCAGCCACAGTGAGAGCAGCTGTACATCTACGTCAAGGTGTTGCTATGTGAGCCTGCTTTATTCTAGAGGGCCACAGTCTAACAAGCTGTGCCTGGCCATAAAATGATGAAACAATGCAATGTAGGCAAACACAGACGGAATTCCAAATAAATTGCCTAACCCCCCTCTTAGAAAACGCCTGTATGTTCATTAATAAATTCATATTCTGAATCTTCAATAAAAGAAGAAAATGAAGTGTAAACTGGAGTTACTTAGTGACACCCAGCTCATTGCTTTTTATTGTTGCTTGCAGCTATGATGCCTTCACAGTGCACTAGTAGAATTTATTACTGTCTGTCTTCGTGGCAACTTGGTGAAATGCACCTTTTGAAGAAAATTGACCGGCACTTCATGAATATGATGAAAAATGCCAATAACACTACAAAGACTAAACTCTTGACATTAGGCAGCACATAGCTAAAAGAAAGTAATGAAAGTATTGCAGTAATATTGTTTTCACGAACATCAAATCGTCATTGTCTTTCTCTTTTCTGTTTGAATGTGCTTGGGTATTAAATAACCATTTTCACTCATTATTGCATCTTAAGCTATATAAAAATAACAATTTATATAAAAGGAAAATCTATATTTTTCTTTTCCTAAACAAATACAGTTTTTCAACATTTCTGTAAAAAAACTATACATGAAATGATGACAATATGATAGGTTGTATTAACTAAAAAAATGGATATTGCCATGAAAAGCATATGCATAGACAGAAAATGTGTATGCAACACATATTTGTATCTAAATAAATAAAAATATATAACAATGCACGTTAATACTCAATCCACCACAGCATATCATGCATTAGCGCTACTCAGGTCTAAATGCGATTTACTAAATCGGAAGTATTATAATTAGGTGTGAGATGCAGTATGGTAATGCTCTATAATGTCCGATGTAGGATTATTCATCCCACGCATAGATCCCTTTACACATCACAGAGTAGAGCATGCATGTTTTAGGGGAATCAAGTATGTACAGTTTAACAGCTGCTTCTGTCTGTGCTGGGGCAGTTGTATTTAAAATACACAATGCTAAATTCGGATGTGTTTAGATTTTGTTCATGCACCCCAAAAGGCGCAATAGTGGTGGGTAAAAATGCAATGGTTGTAGTTGTCATTGTTGATGTATAATAACAACAAACTTGGCAAAATTGTACCATGCCCAGCACTATATATTTAGAGCTTTTGTTTAAAACGTCAGTCTGTCAACCTTATCATGAAATAATTAAAACTGAGGTTAAATAAAATTAGTAATTTGACTATCAACATTATGGAGCAGGATCTCAGCTTGTGTTGTGGACTTTTTGAGTAGGTAGTTCTCCACAACAATCAGTTATAATATGGTGGGCAAAAGAGCGATAGAAGCCCTCCACCAGTATAGTAAATAAATAGTACATTTCTGTTCACATTGGAATGTCTAAAACAAGTTAAAAAACCTGCTTCCAGCTCAGAATTCAGAGAAAAACTGTTATTAAACTGCATTCTGGGAAGCTGAGCTGGGATATGCAAATGTGCCCAAAAATGCCTTGCTCTTCAATCCATAGCTATATATATACATATCAACTTCCCAGAATGCAGTGTAATAACTTTTTTTCTCGGAACTCTGAGCTGGAAGCAGGTTTTTTAACTTGCTTTAGACATTTCAGCTGTGAACACAGATGTACTTTTTATTTACTGTACTACTGTACGGTGGAGGGCTTCTATCGCTCTTTTGCCCACCATATTATAAATGATTGTTGTGGTGAACTACCTTCTCATAATTTCCACAACACAGGCTGAGATCCCGCTCCATGCTGATGAGAGTCAGTAAGCTTGAAACAGCTGTACATGGATTGGATACTCCACCTTGGCTTTGCATTAAAGCTGTGTAATACAGCATGCATAAGCTTAAAGGAAGCCATGTTTGATAATGGCTACGGAATGAAGAGCGAGGCATTTGTGGGCACATTTGTGTGTCCCATCTCAACTTCCCAGAATGCAGTGTAATAACTGTGTTTCTTGGAACTCTGAGCTGGAAGCAGGTTTTTTTAACTTGCTTTAGACATTCAGGTGTGAACACATATGTACTTTTTATTTACTATATATATATATATATATATATATATATATATATATATATATATAAAGAGTGAGGTAGCCGTGAATGTCCAGTAATCCAGTTGAATAATCAGAGTATTGCAGTGAACAGTGATATCTTTTTATTGACAAACGTATTCATAATAAATGAGCTATTATGACACGGCGCTTTATTATGAATACGTTTGTCCAATAAAAAAGGTATCACTATTCACCGCAATACTCTGATTATTCAACTATATATATATATATATATATATATATATATATATATATATTTATTCATATATATATATATATATATATATATATATATATAAATAGGTTATAATTCCGAATTCGTATTAATGCTTAATATTTCCATACATTTGGATTAATCTATTGGTATTTTTCCTTCTATATTTAGCTGCTATTATCTATGTTAATGGTTGAACATTGGTAATATAATTTTATTTAATTAAAAAATATACTGCTATTGTAAATCAGAAACATGCAATGCTGAATATTATCATTTTAGATAGTTAAAAGCAAGATTTGTGTTTACAAAATTTGGTGAAATTGGGTTTTCAATGTATGACACACATTACACACCCATCACATGCCTTAAATGTCTATTAAACATTCTATTTTTACAGCAGAAAACAACTCTAGTATATTCAGTTGTGCTCAAAAGTTTGCTTACCCGGGCAGAAATTGAGAAATGTTGGCATTTATTTTAAAAATATGACTGATCAAGCAATAAAAATGTCTTTTATTGAAGTATAGTGATCAAATTAAGTCATTTATTATCACATAATTGTTTGGCTCATTTTGAAATAATAATTTCTAACATTTCATAATACTTCTAGTAGCCAAAATTTAAAATATAATTTATTTTTAAAGTTATGGGAATTGTTATTTTTGAAAATTTCTATGTAAAAAAGCAAAAAGACATCATGGATGTATATACTTTCAGCAAATAAGCCTTATTATTAAGAGCAACAAAGTTTATTCATTGCTAATTTGTCCACATCCTACTCTTCTTGTATAAATTGTAAACTTACCTTAACCTGCATTCTTTTTCTTTATAAATCTAAGTGCTTCTACCACTCACAAGTTACCTTCTGTTTGGTCAAAGAATGTAAAGAACATGTCTAAGAATGTCTCTGGATGCTGCTGTCGGGTCACAGTTCAGATGTTAACAGATAACAATGCCCATTCCAATAACTGGAAAACAGAGTGTCTTTTGACAACTGGTATCTGGTTTCAAAACACAATAAAAACATATTTGAGAGTTTGTTCATAATAGGATGAAGTGGATACAAATGATCAGTCACTAAGCTTAAAAAGGTTGAAGAAAAGCAAATCACAAACAATGGTATAATTATTTTTGTATATATGTGCAAAAATCTTAAATTTTTTTGTATATCTTATATGCAGACAGTGAACGTTATAATATTCTGGTAGTTTAACATTAGGTTTCATTAAATGCATTAAATATCAAGTGCAGATAGTTTTCCAGCTGATTAATATGAAACCATGAGATTCCCATCATCAGACACTCATTTAAGAGTCTTGAACTATACTTGATTTATACTGGAAAGGAAGAAACAGGTTGAGTAGATTTCTGTAACGGTGTTGTTACACAGCAACATTTTAAGACTAAGAAACTCCTTTAAGTCTTTAAATAAAACTAAACAATTTATATGTATGACTTGACACACTGAAGAAGCTCAATAAAACATTCCTCATATGTTACCCTTTCACATTGCTGACAAAAGTGACATTATTTCTAATTTAGAGTATATAGTATGTATATTTGGTAGAAACATTCTCTGAAGTGTGTTTGAATGGTTACTAAATTGTAGACCTAAAAGAGCTAGGATATTGTGACAAGAAATAACTATTGCAATTCAGATCATGTCTTAGGGCTCCAGTAGGGACTCCTATAATGCTAAAACAGAGCTATGGGAGTTCCTACAGCATATTTTAAGTACGTATTACATGGCAGGCTATTTCATATAAGAGCTTACCAATGTGTACCACTACCTAGGGGATTTTTGACATAACAAAAAAAGCAAAATAGTGCTGTCAGAGGTCCTTACGTCATATGTAGCCGCTTACTGATACGTAGCTATGATATTGTCACTGATTTCAGCGGTCCTTATGTCATATGTAAGTAGATAAGTAATACATTACTATGATGTTATGTAAGAGAAATAGCTTTCCAGAGTGTGGCAAGATCCTTACGTGACTCACAGGCAGAGAGATTTAAATAGCCAGTCAGAGTTAAGGATCTGCTGTATTTCATGTAGCAACTCCAATGAAATTATAGAATGTCATAAAACATTGCTACATGAAGACTATGCCGGTATTTTCCCCACTAATGTTGACTGTGCTGTGCTTTGTAAGCTACCCACAGGTCCAGCAGAGGAATGGTGCTTTATTGAAATAGAGAAAGTAAGGTGCTTTGATTAGGTTTGTGCTTTTTGTCCAGATATTTTATGACACATAAAATCAGCTGTAAAATTGTCACATAATCTACATAGCCTCATATAATTATGTTTAAATACAATTTTACTAGGCCTTACTTCATCCTTATCCAATCTATCCTATACCCCTACCCACCCTACCCTAACATATCCCCCACATATATGCATAAATCATATATGTACAGGTGGACAGTGGAGGATGTTTATAGGGCTAGTGGGGGAAGAAGGAGGATTGAGCCCAAGGCTTTAGGGCCAGTGCAGGGAGGAGATACCCTGGCACAGACAGATTACTCCACTGAGAATTGTATGTTCCTCTTTAATGTCATCCACTACCAATTACATATATATATATATATATATATATATATATATATATAAAGAGCTGGTTGGAGGTCAAGAATGTGGAAGGAGGTGTCAGCAGAGGTTAGCACTGTGTGCATGGCAGGGATGGTAGGAGTGAGACAAATCTATTTCACCAAATTGTAGGGCCAAACAATAGATACAGTAGTAGAGCTAGTGAATGGAGGGTCCTGGTGCAAAAATAATATTTGCCACCCCCCAACACTCATTTATGGAAGGCAGTCGCAAAATGATTTTTTACTCTGCCCCCCCCCCCCAGTTCAAATATTTATATATCATATATATAATTGTCAGTTTCCGTAACGCTTACGATGTTGGTCACGGTACGAGCATTGCGAAGCAAGGCGAGACGTTACGGGCCGCAACCGCGAGGCCTGCAGAACATAGGCTTCAATGAGTCCCGAAGGCCAGCGGCACAGGGCTCGCCAGTGGCACAGGACTTAGGCTACAATGAGCAGCCTAATCACAGAACTCGAAAGACCTGAAAATTACTACAAATATGCCTCAAATTAACTTACACACTCAAATTAACTTACGCACAGTGGGAGAGGCAGGGAACTTGTGAGTGAGGTTGCAAATTAATTTGAGCCATATTTGCCATTTTTCAACTATCGAAAATTGCCTAAGCAAGAAAAAAATGGATGCTGACAAAAAGTAACATAACGAAAACGAGGGTGAAGGATGTAAAACTGCCGGAAGAATTGTTCGGAATACAAAGAAAAACCCACAGGTAACCTCTGGAGAAATACAGGCTGCTCTCGAAAAAGATGGTGTGGTTGTTTCAAGGAGCACAATATGATGATACTTTAACAAAAATATTCTGCATGGTCGAGTTGCCAGAAAAAGGCCTTTACTCCCCCAATGCCACAAAATAGCCTGGTTACAATATGCCTGACAACACCTTGACACGCCTTACAGCTTCTGGCACACTGTAATTTGGAGTGACGAGACCAAAATAGAGCTTTATGCTCACATCCATAAGCGCTGTGTTTGGAAAGGGGTCAAAAAGCCCTATAGTGAAAAGAATACCATCCCCACTGTGAAGCATGGTGGTGGTTCACCGATCTTTGGGGGGGGGGGGGGGTGAGCTCTAAAGGAAAGGGGAATCTTGTGAAAATTGATGGCAAGATGAATGCAGCATGTTATTAGAAAATACTGCCAGATAATTTGCATTCTTATGCACAAAGGTTGTGCATGGGACGCTCTTGGACTTTCCAGCATGACAATGGCCCTAAGCACAAGGCCAAGTTGACCCTCCAGTGGCTACAGCAGAAAAAGGTGAAGGTTGTGGAGTGGCCATCACAGTCTCCTGGCCTTAATATCATTCAGCCACTCTGGGGAGATCTCAAATGTGTGGTTCATGCAAGACGACCAAAGACTTTGCATGACCTGGAGGCATTTTGCCAAGACGAATGGGCAGCTATACCACCTGCAAGAATTAGGGGTCTTGTAGACAACTATTACAAAAGACTGCACACAGTATTAAGAACTACGGGTATGTAAACTTTTGATCAGGGCATTTGGATAATTTCTGTTATCGTTATGATTTAAAAAGGAGCCAAACAACTATGTGATAATAAATGGCTTCATATGATCACTATCCTTCAATAAAATAAATTTTTTTTGCATGATCAGTCATATTTTCAAAATAAATGCCAACATTTTAAAAAAAATTCCAGAGTATGCAAACTTTTGAGCACAACTGTATATATGTACACACAGTATAAACACACATTATATGTATACTTCCCCCACCATATTTTTTATTTTCCCCTGGGAAAGCCAGGACCCCCTGTACCCCTCTGTCCCCTGTCCCCTTTGGCCTTCTGTGTACCTCTGTGACCTCCCAGATGTTCTACCACCTTGTATCATCTGGCCCCCTAGATGCTCCCTTCCCCCCATGACTGCTCTCTAAATAATAGACTGCACTGGGCCTCCCTAGAACTGGGCCCCGGTGCATTGCACCACTTGCACCGGCGGTAGCTCCATTGTGAAGTGATATATCAGCAAGAAGAAAATGTATATTATTTCATTCCCCAGATTCATGACATCATAACTGGCTAGTATTCATATGATCAAGATGTCTCTAATCGATTGTATATGCAACTCACACTTGAAGTTCTATATGCAAACACTGAATGAGAATTAGAAAATAAATATGTTATTCTCCTTCTACAAAACCCACAGCACTGCACTAGCAATCACCGCAACAAGAGGAGGACAATATTGAGAAGGAGGAGAAATTAATATGGGCCATGGACCCACTACCAGACCCCTCTGTGACCATGGCCTTCTTGTTTTATTAGCATCACTGAGCCTCTGTACCCAGTAGCAGGGATATGGCAATCATTTTACCTGTTTTTCCTTGAGGAAATGGAGTTAAGAAACACTGATGTCGTTTTTTGTGTTATCTTGTTTAGTTAATTTTCTCTTTTTATTTTCAGATAGCTCTGAAATAGAACATTACAGAGTGTTAATCTCCAGGTAGTGCTACCTGATACTATAAGTGAACCAGATACAGTGCACGCCAACAACATGCATGACCAGTAGCACATCTGCTCTGTGAACAGATGTCAAATAGCTATAGATTTTAACAAACAATGGATGTCACAATCAATTACATTAACAATGGCCTAAATTGTGTCATAGGCTCATTTTCAATGTAATAAAGGCTGAATAACGTATTGATGTAGCCATGTCATGATAATTAGCAAATATAATTTGATTCCCTCTTAAATACATGTGGCAAAAACATTAAATAAACACACATGAATTGTGCCAGTGTTCATGGATCATTGAGAATTTTTTTATTCATTATTGTAAGAAACCAAACTGCATTTATTTTTATTGGATGTTGTGTCCAATGCACATTCAAGATAATGATTTGTTTAGAGCAAGTGCTCTTCTTTATAGTCATCTAATGCATAATTGTGAGATCACAAATCAGAAATAAACTATATGTATACTGAGGTTATGCTTGACAAATCACAATGCATCGATAGCACTACTTGGAGATCAACAGAGGCTACAATTGCTTATTGAAACACTAAAATATAGATGTTACTTAACTGTACATATCTATCTGTTTTCTCCTCTCCCTCCATTTTTTCACACTGAGCATTTCAGAGCTGTGCCAAAGTATGTGTTATTTTTTCATCAACATTTGCTGTTTGCAGGTAAATTGAATTACCTTCTCCTAGTCATTCTGGTGTACTGACCAGTTAAGGAGAATATGTAGGTTCTGTGCACTATTACTATTAGTTCCATTTTAGGAATTCCTTTACAGAGAATCCTTTCTCTAAACATAAAGCAATTTTGGTCTACTGACCAGATATGACTGATATTTAAGTGCTATGCATTTTTCTAAAGTTTTAGGGATTAGATAACTTGTATTTTTAGTCACCCTCATGGCATCCTGGGATATATTTACACAGCACTGATTGTATTTCTTCATTGGCTTGTTATGTTGATGCCAGTGTTATATGTGTATCATTAAAATGTAAGTAAAACGTAAAAAATTATGCTATGTGTCAGTGTTGTTCTTTTAAGATGGTCAGTGATATCTGCACATACATTTAGAATTTAACCTAATAGTTTGTGTTTTTTACAGGAGCACCATATGAAATGTTTTGTGTTTCTTTACAATGCACGCTGGCATTGTAGGCAGTAAGCCTAGGAATTAAAATTGACCATATTATTAGAGACAACCAATAAAGCTTTTATATTTTATTCCATTTGACTACACATAAAACATAGGAAAAGAAAATGAGGTATTTATATTACATTTTAATATGCTCTATTTCATTGGCATACTGCATACATGGGTAGTATGGCTGTAAATGAAATATCTTTTTAAGAGGCAAATGTAAACACTTTTCTTGTAACTCTATATTTTTATAGCTCTATTATGTAACATAAAAACACACATGAGAACAGCACGAAAACTGTAGGTTGGAAATTACTTCTGAAAGAAAAAAACATTACCACATTAATGGCCACTGTCGTACGCCTCTCAACTTCTATCATTGTCCTGTGGACCACTGAAATTAGTTAGTATGTGTTTTGGATGTTAATTGCAGCCTACAGCTTTGGTGGTATTAGCATGGGTATTTGTGTATGTAAAATCATAAAATAAAAATATAGATTTACCGTGAAAAGTGCTTTAAGTCCCATTTAATACAGTGGTCCTTTAACACACTTATATGTCTGGTTACATGTTCAATATTTTTTTTTAATAATATTTACACACACAAGATAGTTTGAGTAAATATATTTTACATCAACATTCTGTGTTTGTCAGGGAATAAACAGAGCGGGCTTACACAGGATTATTGTAGATTGGGAGATATGACCTCATGCTGACAAAGAAGATCAGACTGATATGTATGCAGTGTCACGAACCCCTTTTCAGGGCCTGGATTTTGGCCCAGTGAGCTACCATAGAACAGACTTCCCCACTGGAAAATGGTAGAGGAATTATATTGCCACCATGCTCATGTTTCTTATGGCATATGCCCCTGCCTCATCCTGTATGTAATTTCCCATGTAATATTACTGTGCTCAATGTCATGTTTGTAATGTGCGTGTATATAGTTACTGCCATGATTTCTTGTTTACTATGTATATGCTGTTATTGATATAAGGTGACTGATACATGGTTCATGTCCCTCAGGCATGATCAAAGAGCCGGCCATAAAGTTTTAAACTAGTTTTTATTACCCTCTGGGAGTTGTAAATGGAGCAAGGGAACTTTGGAGCAAGGGTAATGTGAGTTGTGCTTTGGTTCTTTTATTTTTTTCATTTTTTATTTCATTATAAAAAAAAACAACCTACAAAACATATACATACAAAACTTCCCTTGTTATAACCAACTTATAAATACACTTTTAATGATCAATATTAAAAGCACAAAGAAAATGAATAACATTTTTTGAAAATAGAGGAATCGTCTGAAAGACATTTATACCCCTATATATTTATCCTTAAATTTATCCCAAATGTTCCAATCAATAGAACTCTTTTCTCTAGGGCCACATGTATAGTCAGTATTCATCAACTCTCTATTGTAATTCATTTTATTTACAACTTCTTTCCATGATGGACTTATAGGTTTATTCCATTGTTTCACTAGTAAATATTTAATAATTAATAATATAAGAGATATCAATAATTTATCTTTAGAGAATATTTTATCAAACTGTAAATGGAATAAGATTAATGTAGGAGTACAAGGGCATTCTATGCCTATCATATCAGTTAATTGGGCACAACATTATTTCCAGAATTTCTTAATTTTAGTACCTTCCAACCACATATGGGACGCTGAGCCTACTTTTCACAGCCTTTCCAACATAAAAGTTGTGCTTTTTAGTTCTTTGTTTTCTTTCTTTGCAGTTTTTGTTTGTTAGTCAGTTGGTTTCTGGAACTGAATAACGGCAGTTCATCCTTACACAAATAGAAATTGTATGTCAATTTATTTTGCTACTGGTAACTGCCATACTTATCCTATCTCTACCATGCAAGTAACCTGTCCTAATCACTACCACAGGAAGGTTAGACTCTGACTGATGCAGAAGCCAAATATCAGGGTGCTGGTGCCGAGATTTCAAAGAACCCCAAACGGTCCTTGTTTGTAGTAACCTGTAGTCTATAGCAGGTGGCCCTGGGCTTGGGTAGCCCCTATTACTCAGATTGTCACAATTGATCAGCAGTGGTGAGATATTGATGCAAGAACCAGCAACAAGGATGACATATGGGGATCTAAGCAGTTTGGAAGTCCAGTACTTTCGGTGGCTTGGAGGGGAAGCAGAAACCACTCAGCGATTTTGCCAAACCTTCAAATCCAGGCCAGCCCTGGATAGAGGGAGTCATGGACCACATGGAGGCCTGCAGAGCATATGTGATCAGGGAGAAAAGGAGCCTGATCACCAACATGCTGGAGCAGCGAAGGCAACCCGATTGCCACAGACGAGGAGGTGGGCCCAGGTGGGATCTGGCTCAAGTACTTGGAGTTACCCCATGCTTCCCCAGCTGAGCTAGCAGAGGATACACTGCCAGATAAAATGGACTGTTGGCTACACCCTTATCATGGGGAGGAAGGAAACCAGAAGGTACCTGGAAATCTGACCACTACAGAACAGACGAGATCAGAGGGACTTCTGAGAATTCGTCAGCATAGGGAGGCCAGGAGAACAGTCCAGATCCTTGTAAATGCAAGACCAGGGAGCAATGTTAAGCAGCACCAGCCACGGGAGATGGGCAACAACCAGAGAGGTTCCAGCTGCTAACCAAGGGTGAGGAGCTGGAGACTAAACACTTGGCAGAGAAGGGTGCAAGCCCTGAGAGTCTGCCCAGCTACCCATGGACTATTACCTGTCTTGAAACACAGCGTACCCTAGCTGCAGAGGTGATCCCAACCTTTCCAGCCCTGGAGGATACTCACCCTAAGGAGCTACCGACCCAAGCGAAGTCTGCTACCCCAGGTGAGCTACAGCCAGGAAAGGGTCTCCATCCAGAGACCCTAGTCCTGAGTACTGCTCTGTTTTTCTCCAACCCTGCTTTGACCACTGACCCCAAGGAGATTGTGCTGGTGGGGAAGTTTTTTTTACCCCCTCCTGAGCTGCTTCCTAAGTGGGATACCCCAAAGCCACTACCTGCCGGGGGTCAAGGTGGTAGTTCCTGAGACCCTGGATGTGTCCCCAAGATTGATGCCTGCAATTTGGGGTGGGTTATTGAAAGGAATGGAGGTGGGGTTGGAGACTGTGGATATTTTCCTAAAGGATGGACAACAACCCCCAGACCGGGCAAACCTACTACCCCCTCCAGGAGGAGGTCATGAACTGGGATTTATGGGATTTTGGACTTGGGCTATTGGCTGCAGTTCAAAACTATCATCCGTTCAGGATCATAGCCCCAGAACTGCATCTTGAAGGGGGCAGTATTGTCATGGACCCCTTCCCAAGGCCTGCATTTTGCCCAGTGAGCTACCATAGAGCAGACTTCACCACTGGAAAATGGGTAGAGGAATTATATGGCCACCATGCTCATGTTTCTTATGGCATATGCCCCTGCCTCATCCTGTATGTAATTTCCCATGTAATATTACTGTGTTCAATGTCACATATGTAATGTGTGTGTATTGTTACTGCCATGGTTTCTTGATTACAATGTATATGCTATTGTTGATATAAGGTGACTGATACATGGTCCATGTGAGAATGATGCAATTCCCAGTTATTCCCTACCCCCTTTCTTAGTCCCTCAGGCATAATCAATGAGCCGGCCATAAAGTTTTAAACTAGTTTTTATTGCCCTCTGGGAGTTGTAAATGGAGCAAGGGAACCCCCCAACACCCGATGACAACCGATATGTGCCAGATCAATGAAAGGGGATTGAGGAAATGTGAGTTGTGCTTTGGTTCTTTGTTTTTTTCTCTGTAGTTATTGTTTGTTAGTTGGCGTTTGGAGGTGAATAAACACAGTTCACTCTATTTATTTTGCTACTGGTAGCTGCGATACTTATCCTATCTCTAGCCTGCAAGTAACCTATCCTGATCACTACCACAGGAAAGGTTATTGGAACTCCTAAAAAATGCTGATTCCCGATGGAGAGGGTCCGACTAATGGAGAAGCCAGACATCAGGGTGCTGGTGCCGAGATTTCAAAGAACCCAAATGGTCCTAGTTGGTGGTAACCTGTAGTCTATAGCAGGTGGCCCTGGGCTTGTATAGCCCCTATCACTTGGATCGTCACATGCAGGTTAGTTGGATTAGTTACAATACAATAGTCAACATAAAAAAACACAATATGGTCATAGTTGTTGAATACCTGACAAAATGCATGTATATGTGGATACAGGTATGACAGGATTATTGCAGAGGCAGATTGTAAATGTATTTGTAGGGCAGGTAGGTGGGTAGATGTTAAGCCCTCTTTCTCTTTATTAATTAGTTTGACTTAGCATTATTGGGTGTGAGTGTTTAATTGTATGAGCATTTAATTGTTCTTGATTCATTTATAAGGTTGGGTTAACCACCAGAAAGTTTATTTTGTGCTTTAGGATTAGTAGACCTCACTTTTTTTATTAGTCTTAAAAATGCTTCTTTAGGCTATTTTTGTTTCTCCTAATGGGACACTCATAGTTCATTAAGTGCATTTTAATGGTTCAAATGTTCTTTCTTTGAGTGCTGTTATTTGTTTTTTGTGATCTACTAGGTAAAAAATCCATTGGCACCGGTTTGTCTGCTTTTGCGAGTACCGCATATTATGAAAATACCAGCTGATTTCTTAAAAATCCCTTCAGCAGAATGGTGATTCAAAGCAGTGTTAGAATGTAATGATTTAGTAGTATTACCTCCACACATAAATATTGCTGTTGATCTTGAATAATGTAGAAATCTATGCTAACAATGTATAAAATGCTGCATATACACACTTTGGTCACATTAATTTAAGCAACATCTTAACAACTACGCCAGTGTCATTGTTATGGCCTGTGCTGTTCACATGAACATGTTTTTGTGAGAAAATAAGGATACATATATGATTTTCTGTCACACCTAATGTATATTCAGGTGTTGTTTGCACCAATATGCAATTTGATGTTAAGTTATTTTGATATCAACATTATATTTAACATGGGAAGTGTAAGCACAACATTTATTAATTAAGCAAACATTATTGATATGGAAACAAAAGAAAACAGTAATCAAGTGCATGACGACATAGAGGTGTCCAGACATATTTTGCTATCATCCATATTGATCCCAGCATTAACTAAATGTAATGTAAGTTAATGTCACAAATCAGTCACCATTACAAATACATAAAAACATGAATTATAGTATAATAAGAATATAAGCTTCTTATATCCACAGAGCACAGTCTTAAATGTAACAGACTGTGCATTAATATAATTGGTGTGGTGCAAATTATAGCAAAGAAGACAGAAACAATAAACTGACTTGCTTGATGTTCATCTACAAGTAGTGCAAACCATGTTGTATCTCTCATGAGAAATCAATTGTCATGACCATTTGAAAATATTTAGCAATTATGTGGGATCTCACAAGGAATGCCTAGCTGTGAGGGACTCTAAGCAGTCTTCACCAACACCACAATTCAAAGGCAATTATACTGCGCTCCGACTTCTTTATGGTCCAGCTCTCGGATAAGACTGAATGACTGAACAACAATAACAAGATCAAATTATGCATGTCAACATGCATTTTTAAAGTTTTTTTGGTGGCTCATTTCTTAGATATGTTAGGTTACTTCATTTTTCTTTCAGAAAAAAAACATATTTTAATTTTCCTGCAAATGACCCGAGGAGACAGGGTTTATTAAGCATGTACATAACTGTAGAAATAGGTCAGAATGGAACCACATGTATTTCTGAATATAAGTTGTTGTTAAATAGTTACATAGTTAAATAGTTACATAGTAATTGAGGTGGAAAAAAGACTTTCAGTCCATCAAGTTCAACCTTTTAAGATCTCCTCTGATCTGCAATATGTGGATTAGTTATTAATTTATTAGTTGTTAATTAATTGTTAATTAATTATTAGTCAAGATTTTTTTTTATTTTTTTTGTTAATAATTAATTGATCCAGAGTAAGGCAAACAGAAAAAAAAAACAAGTGAAATAATTCCTTCCTGACCCCAGATACTGGTGATCGTATTCCTCCATGGATCAATACTCTCCCTCTAATTATCCAGGATAACCCTGAATTCCCTTTTTAATTAGAAAGAAATCCAGTCCCATTTTAAAGTTATCTATCGAACACGCTTTTACCACCCTTACTGTGTAGAATCCTTTTCTTACTTCTAACCTCAAAGGATGTCTTCTTGTCAAATCTTTATACTGACCCTGGATGTATTCATATAAGGTAATCATATATCCTCTTAGCCACCCTTTTTTTTTTAAAATAAACATAATTTGGTTAGTCTTTCTTCATAAATTAGCCCCTCCATCCCCCTTATTAGTTTTGTTGCCATTCTCTGAACCTTTTTCAGCTCTAACATGTCCTTTTTATGAAGTGGTGCCCAAAATTGTACTCCATATTCCAAATGAGGGCGTACTAGAAATTTGTATAGTGGGAGAATTATATTTGCTTCCCTTGCTGCTATACCATTCTTAATACATGCAAATATTGTATTTGCCTTTGCAGCTGCTGCTTGGCCTTGATCACTGTTACCTAGGTGGTTGTCCACAAGCACTCCAAAATCCCTTTCAATATCTGATACCCCTATATTTGCTCCATTAAGATTATACATTGCATTGCTAGTTTTCCTTCCCAGATGCATAACTTTACATTGATTCATATTAAATATTATCTGCCATTTTGATGCCCATTCCTCAATTTTATGTAAATCCCTTTGGAGGGAAAGCACATCATTATCTGATTTAATTACCTTGCACAACTTTATGTCATCAGCGAAAATGGAGACACCACACTCCAATCCCACCTCTAAGTCATTAATAAATATGTTAAAAAGGAGAGGACCTAATACTGAACCCTGAGGAACCCCACTTACCACATTAGTCCAATCTAAATATGTTCCATTTACAAAAACCCTTTGCTTTGTGTCTTTTATCCAGATATTTAGTGCAATTCCTGTATCCCTTAGTTTGTACAATAGTCTCCCATGTGGCACTTTATCAAAAGCATTTGCAAAATCCAAAAAGACTACATCCACTGAGTTGCCTTGATCCAGTTTCCTACTAACCTCCTTATAGAAACAAATTAGATTTGTTTGACATGACCTAAATCCATGTTGACTCCTACGTATAATCCTGTTCAAATAGACATATTCATGTATATTTATGTATATTATCCCTTATTAACCCTTCTAAAAGCTTCCCCACTACAGAAGTGAGGCTCACTGGTCAATAATTCCACGGATTTGCTCTTGCTCCCTTATTAAATATAGGTATCACATCTGCTTTTCTCCAGTCATCTGATACAGACCCTGTGTTGAGTGAATCTTAAAAAAAAATATATAATGGTTTGGCTATTACAGAACCCAGTTCCCTCAGTACCCTTGGATGTATTTCATCAGGACCCGGGGCTTTATTAACATTTATTTTTTCCAACCTCTTTCGGATTTCTTCTTGCATTAACCAATTATTCAGCAAAGGTAGTGTAGCCCCATTATGTTGCAGTGCCCCAACCACTGGTACCTCCATTGTGTATACCAAAGAAAATAACCTATGTAGCTCATCTGCCTTTTCCTGGTCACTCATTTTCAGACAGCCTGTGTCACATTGTAATGTTCCTATAGCTACCTTCCTCTCCTTCTTCCAATTAATATACTTAAAAAATATTTTAGGGTTAGTCTTACTCTCTTTTGCAACTAATTTTTCATTTTCTATTTTAGCCAGTCTAGTAGCCCTTTTGCAAGCTTTGTTGATTTCCTTGTACTCCCTTAAAGCAGTCTCTGTCCCCTCTTGTTTATATGTTTAAATGCCTGGGAGAAATATCAACAAACTCAGATAAGATAATGTTATTACTGATGGCTGAAATTGAGGTGAAAATAAAGGGCCTATTCATGTGGATGAAAGAAGAGAGTGCAAAAGCTGGCCTGCTGTTCAATGTTAAAAAGTGGAAGATGATGGCAAACAGTATTCTCAGTTCTTGGCAAATACATGCGGAAGAAGTGGAGGTAGTGACTGATTTTATTTTCCCTGGTTCCAAGATTTCTGCAGATGGTGACCGAAGTCATGAATTAAAAGACATTTGCTTCTGAGGAGGAGAGTTATGGTAAGTCACCAAAGGTTAGCATAGTTAAAACTATAGTATTCCCAGTAGTAACATGAAGATGTAAAAGTTGGACCATAAAGAAGGCTGACCGCCATAGAATTGATTTATTGTTATTGTGATTTTGTAGAAAAATGCAAGAAGATGCAATGATTTCCCAAATAAATCAAGTCAAACTGTTCCCTGGAAGGTAAGTTCATAAAGCTAAGGCTCAAATATTTTGACCATATCATGAGAAGACAAGATTCCATAGTGAAGACTCTGATGTTGTGAAAGATTGAAGGCCCACAAAAATGGGGATGGCAAAGATGAAGATGAATAGATGAGGTCATTGAAGCAATGAGTCATCAACATGAGTTTGATGTAGCTCAGTGTGGCAGTGACGGACAGATGTGCCAGGCATAGGGTAAAAAAGAGTTGGATAAGACTGAATGAATGACTGAACAACAATAACAAGATCAAATTATGCATGTCAACATGCATTTTTAAAGATTTTTTGGTGGCTCATTTCTTAGAGATGTTAGGTTATTTCATTTTTATTTTAGAAAATATTTGCATATTTACATTTTCCTGCAAATGACCAGAGGAGACAGGGTTTATTCAGCATGTACAAAACTGTAGAAATAGGTCAGAATGAAACCACATGTATTTCTGAATATAAGTTGTTGTGTATGTGTATTGTATAATTTATTGTTTCCTACTTACTCCCTGTTATTCTTCTCTCTTCTTTGCTTCGATTCTTTTTATCCTTGAAGGGTAAGTTGCTCTTATACATAATAAAGTATAATAGTGTACATATAGCAAAATTTAAATATGTATTTGGCAAATACATGGGGAAGAAGTGTATTATTTTCTGTTTTATTTGTAGATTATAATTTTGATTGTGTAACCCAATTGGCTTAAAAGATCATCTGTCATAAACAATAAATGAATGGTGATGGTCACTTTTCTCTAGCTTTTTATTACTTTTTTTAATGGTTAAGTGTCTAGTTACAACAATTTCAATTATAGACTTACAAAACAACTAAAAATAAGAAACATTTTCTGCATTTCTGTCAAGCTTAAAACAACCCATGGTCATGGGCAGAAGTCTACTTGATGATGGCTTCTTAGTGTGTGCATATTTACAGAAATGTCTAGACTGACATGACAACATTAAAGACATTTTGGTAGCAAGAGGAAAGTAGAGGGAGTAACTAAACTGGTTCAGTAAATGTGTTTAGGGCTGGATAAAACCTAATTATACCCCTGTTTAGCACATATATCACATATACATTAAATATATCTATTAATTTGTTGCTTGTACACATCTCATGAAAGAAGTAACATAACACATGAAATAATAGAAATAAAAATAGTAAATTTTTTGTACCGTGAAAAAATCATTGCTTCCTGATGAATATTCTGAGGAATAACAAACATTCAACCTGCAGGAAAACTCCTAAGTAATTTTAGAATTAGTCATAGTTATCTGTTTCCTTTCAAACTAGAACCCCTTGTATCAAATGATTGTAAAGTCATTGTAAAACACAGTACATATCACAGGCCCTTAACCTGGAGTTAATCTTGACTTGTATTGAAAAAAGGCACATATACTTACCCAGTGTGCCTTTATGCTGCATTACACTTTAATCTTTTATAGCATAAACATTCTATCAGATATGATGCACTAGTACTAACAGCGGCAAGCAACACTGCCTATGAATAATTATCACAGAATAAAAAAGAAATTTTAGCTTTGTAGTCTGTCTTTATTTTCATAAATGTGACCTGATTTAGAAATCATATCTTACTGCCTCCTAGCCCTCACTTTTCTAGTTCACAGCTATTCTTTATTTACACCAGCTTTTTTAATGCTGTTACAATAAATCTTGCCAATGAATCTCCAATTATTTGTGTATAACCAGCAGTTACCGTAGTTTGAATGTTTTACTATAACATCCAATAGAACATCAACTTTATCTTTAGTAAGTGATTGGGCATCTGAGCTATAACTATACTTCTGCAAAAATTAAGTCAAGGTTCGGCACAATAATAATTAGTCTAAAAATTATAATGGACCATAGAATGTTGACTATCTATCTATCTATCTATCTATATGTATATCTATCTTCATATCTGTCTATCTATGATCCTACCTCTTAGAAGGTAACTAATTAACTCTATACCCCTATGGATACAATTGGTAATCTAAAGTATGGCACGCTTCCTACTACCACAAGGGTCCATTTTAGACCCCCATATACAATAAATACAAAAACAAAATACTTCATAAAATAAAAAATGCAAACCTCTAAGGGGGACAATATACATTACCTATCCGTCTGATGCCTTCCAGTGATGATCATTTATGCCCTTTTTCCTCAATCTTCAACCATGGTTACTCTGGCACTTCCATGTTGATTGAAGAATCCATCCTCTTCTTTCTTAATTGAATCCCTTGTTCTTCATCTTCAGCCACCGCTCTATAAAAAAAAAAAACCCTCAGAGGATCTACACCTCAAATTCTTCTTATAGACCCATGGTCTAGAGTTAACTTTCAGTGCCATGGAGGTCCATAAATATCTCCATAGTCATTGTTGAGTATACTGTGAGGGTCTGATGAGACCTCCATGGTATAGGTGTTAATATTAGGTGCTATAAGGTTACACAGGTTAATTTTGTGTTCCATGGGGGTCCATGAATTCCCCCATTGTAACAGCATATTAGTCCATAAGGACTCCCATGGTTATACTTTCGTTTGGACATACTCGTGTGCAAAGGGAGTATCGGGTATTAAGGGGGAATGCTGGGGGATACCCGGGCTTGTAGGGCATAGTGGGTATTGGTATTAACCCCTTAAGTGTTTTGGGTTTGAATGTCAAATCTGATGCAGTTAAAGTGTTAGCTTCTTCCTAGGTACAGATTTGAAGCATCCAGGCTTCTTGAGGGAAATTAACTTGAAATTAGTTGAAAGGAGTCAAGCTATGTCCAGTTAAAGTGTCACATGATCACAGAATAAATATACATGTTTTAAAGTTTATAAGAAAGTACATGCAAGCAAAAAAACACCAAGAAGTCTAAGGAGCTATCTAAACAACTCCAGGAAACACCACTCATTGTTGGATTGTAAGACATTCTTGTTAATGATGCACATCCCCCAGAGCACCATTAAATTGATTATTTAATCCACAGAGTGAGGCATATAATGAGGCAAAACAGTGGCTGTTCTTACAGAAAGTCATCTACCAAAACTTGGTAAGAAAAGAGTGCATTACTCAGAGAAGCGGTCAAGAGGCCAATCGTCACTCTAAAGGTGCTGAAGAGATCCATAGCTGACATGGGAGAAACCATTCTTGGGACAATTATGTATGTTCTACAAATACCTACTGAACAGCACAATTTAAGAAGTACTTATAGCATTATGAGAAGTGTACAGGTCCTGCTCTGTGTGCCACTAATGTCTACTCATGTGCAGTGCTCCCATAAGTGTATTGTTTTTGAATTGCAATCACCTCCAGTTGGTGAAGATACACTGCTTCATTTGGTCCTTTCTTGCCCTGCCACCATATAATAAAAAATACATTCACCATAAAATAAAATTATAGTAATGAGGTGCTCCTCACATGGAAATATTGAACAAAGTTGAGTGGCAAAATAAACAAGTAAGCCAAAAATGGTTTATATATTTCACTAAAATGTTTATTAAAAGCATAAAAGAGATTAAGTTTTATACAATATATTTTTTTTACAGTGGTCCTTTAATTCCTGTAATTACCACTCTGAAAAATATACCTTAGTTTAATAGTGGAGAATTTTAAAATAACTTCTTTAAATATTAACATTTTTCTCAATTACATTTCTTCAATGTATTATATTCTTATATTTTATTTTATTTCTTCTTTTTCTGTTTCTTGCAGCATGGTAAATATTAGGCTACTATGTCATCTACATTTAACAATTATATTCAACAATTTCGACTAATGGTGACCACACATGGAATAAATGGCAAGCAGTGTTCAGTGCTGCCCATCAATCTAAGTTGAAAGTAATTAACTACGTAAAAATATTGAATATATTGTTATGTCACTTGATGACCCTTTTACTGGTGCTGGAACATTATATACCTGCATCTCTTAAGTTTACTGGCTATTACAGTGTCAGCAGTTCTTATGGTGTTAAGAGGTGTTTTATTTTGTTAAGTCATCTGATTACAGATTTATTTGTACGCTATATATAAATCTTTATGTTGATAGCAGTAAACACTTCATTTAATTTTGTTTTCACAAAACATTTAAAAGACAATTCTACATTAGTATTCAAAATACTTCTCTATGACTAACAACACAACTTTGCTTAAAGATAAATATACATTTGTCACAAACATATACCTGATGTGCGCTATAATTATCCAATTATAAAACAATGGTTGTTACATCAGTTTTGTTTAAAATGTACAAAACAAGTGCATCTTTTCAAGCAATTATAGGGACCAATAATTGGCTACATTTACAAGCCAGTTAAATAATTTAAACATATAAATTATAAATATATATAAAAATAGGTAAATGGTAATGACAACATTTAAAGAATTATCAAACACTACCTACTTAACATATACAAGGATTCCATAAAAAATATTTTTCCATGCCCAATGCTGTTCCCTTTTGAGTCAATCAACCATACTCTATCTCAGAACGATCTCCATATGCCAGGCTACGGGATCAAAGGTACCAGGGTGAGAGGTCTTTGATAATGCTTGGAGGTGTCACATCTCTCATTAAATTTATACCAAGCTTTTCAAATGCCAAGCCTGTCACCTTAGTAGATCTGGTTACTTATTTTTTTCATCACAGGTGAGTCTTCAGCACCAGGGAGCACCTTAAGTGGCATTTGTGAGATGTTAATCATCCAATCAACAAAAAACGTGAGGTAAGAAAAAAATTGCAGAAATCGAATAAGCATTATTGAATAAAAAAATAGTAAAAAGAAACCGCATGCGGGTACTTTGTATAAAATATAACTTTTATCCATAATAATTAAATTAATGAGCCATGAAATTGAAACATTGGAAGTTTAAATATATAATTTAAGTATTATTATTACTTTTATGCTGTCTGAGATGAGATAATGTGTTGGTAAAAGAAGCCTTGATCCTTTAAAAGTATATGTTACATCTATGACAATGAATGCCATAATAGCATAGGCATAGAAGTGAAGTATTATTACTATATTTTAATATCAGTCTGCTCACCTATAGGTGGCTGTCATATTGGCTTCTTCCTCATCCAATCCATCTGAGTAAATCACAATATGGGGTGACCAGCCAGATTAAATACTATCAGCCTTATTAAATCGCGATTTGGCCAATTGAATAGGGCTCTATATAAGCACATAGCATATATTTTTTAAAGAAGTTTTTAGTTAAAAACTTATGTAAAAAAAAGTATGCTATGTGCTTATATAGAGCCCTATTTAATTGTCAGAATCCCAATTTAATAAGGCTGTGTGTATTCTAATATATACAAAGCACTATCAAGGGCTTCGTATTGCAGTCAGGTAGTGCAGCTTCTAGTATAGGGAACTAACTAATGCATTGTAAAATCAAATGTGCTTTAACTCAAACCCTGACATTATATAGACATATGATCACATTTATCAAAAAAGCACCTTACGTTCTCCTGTACAATTTTGTCATATCCAAATGGAGCCTCATCATGCAATGAGTATGCTTTATTATTTGTAGTTGATTTCCCAGACTTGACCATACTGGTGCTTGGGGGGTGGTATGGACAGTGACCTAAGTTAGGTTCAAGGCATAGTGTACATAATCTATGAATAGAGCACACAGCACAGTATTAATCTGATGTTATAACAGCCTTTAATATTAATGTAACATACAGTATCTCACAAAAGTGAGTACACCCCTCACATTTTTGTACATATTTCATTATATCTTTGCATGTAAAGTAGTAAGTGTACAGCCTGTATAACAGTGTAAATTTGCTGTCACCTCAAAATAACTCAACAAACAGCCATTAATGTATAAACCGTTGGTAACAAAAGTGAGTACAACCCTAAGTGGAAATAGCCAAATTGGGCACAATTAGACATTTTCCCTCCCCGGTGTCATGTGACTCGTCAGTGTTAAATTTGGTGTTATCGCTCTCACATTCTCTGATACTGGTCACTGGAAGTTCACCTCATGGCAAAGAACTCTCTGAGGATCTGAAAAAAAAAAAGAATTGTGGATTTACATAAAGATGGCCTAGGCTATAAGAATATTGCTAAGACCCTGAAACTGAGCTGCAGCACGGCGGGCAAGACCATGCAGCCGTTTCACAGGACAGGTTCCAGAACAGGCCTCGCCGTGGTTGACCAAAGAAGTTGAGTGCACATGCTCAGCGTCCTATTCAGAGGTTGTCTTTGGGAAAAAGACGTATGAGTGCTGCCAGCATTGCTGCAGAGGTTAAGGGGGTGGGGGTTCAGCCTGTCAGTGCTCAGAACATACGCCGCACACTGCATCAAATTGGCATGGCTGTCATCCAAGAAGGAAGCCTCTTCTAAAGATGATGCACAAGAAAGCCCAAAAACAGTTTGCTGAAGACAAGAAGACTAATGACATTGATTACTGAAGACATGTCCTGTGGCCATGATGAGACCAAGATAAAATGATATGGTTCACATGGTGTCAAGTGTGTGTGGCAGCAACCAAGTGAGGAGTACAAAGACAAGTGTGTCTTGCCTACAGTCAAGCATGGTGGTGGGAGTGTCATGGTTTGGGCCTGCATGCGTGCTGCCAGCACTGGGGAGCTACAGTTCATTGAGGGAAACATGAATGCCAACATGTACTGTGACATACTGAAGCAGAGCATGATCCCCTCCCTTCGGAGACTGGGCCGCAGGGCAGTATTCCAACATGATAACGACTCCAAACACACCTCCAAGGCTACCACTGCTTTGCTAAAGAAGCTGAAGGTGAAGGTGATGGACTGGCCAAGCATGTCTCCAGACCTAAACCCTATTGAGCATCTGTGGGGCATCCTAAAACAAAAGGTGGGGGAGTGCAAGGTCTCTAACATCCACCAGCTCCGTGATGTCATCATGGAGGAGTGGAAGAGGACTCCAGTGGCAACCTGGGGAGATCTGGTAAACTCCATGCCCATGAGGATTAAGGCAGTGCTGGAAAATAATGGTGGCCACACAAAATATTGACACTTTGGGACCAATCTGGACATTTCCACTTAGGGGTGTACTCACTTTTGTTGCCAACGGTTTAGACCAGGGGTCCTCAAACTTTTTAAACAGGGGGCCAGTTTACTTCCCCTCAGACACTGTTGGGGGCCAGACTGTAGTTTGAAAAAAATATGAACAAATGCCTACTATATATATATATATATATATATATTTATATGTGTGTGTATTATATAAACATACCCCTCCCTTTTTTCCGTCCCTTTCCCTCTTCCCTCTACCCCCTTATCCATCCATTCTCCCTCTTCCCTCTCCCCTTCTGCCTCTCTTCTATTTCTACCTCTCGCTACTTCTCCCTTCCTCTCCCTCTCACTACTTCTCTCTCTCCCTTTTTCCTCTCTCTCTTCTTTCTATCTCTTCCTCCCTCTCTCTTTCCATGTCTCTCTCTTTTTTTTCTGTCTCTCTCTCTCCATCCCTATCTCTCCTTTCTCTCTCTCTCTCTGTTCATCCCCCCTCCTTTTTATTTCCTCCTCACTCTCTACCCATGTCTCTCTCTCTCTCTCTTTCCCTCTCTCCTTTTGTTCTTTCTTCCTCTCTCTCCTTCCTCTCCCTCCCTCTCCATCTCTCCCTCTCCTTTTTTTTCTTTATCCCTTACCTCACCCCCTCTCTCTCTTCCTCTCTCCTTCTCTATCTCTCTCTCCTTCCTCTCTCTCTGTCCAGCTCCCTCCCTCCTTTCCTCTCTCTCCTTTCTATCTCATCCTCACTCTGTCTTCCCATGTCTCTCTCTTCCTCTCTCTCTCTCATACTCTCTCCCTCCCTCTTCCATTTCTCTCTCTCCCTCCTTTCTCTCTCTCTCTCTCTCTCTCTCTCACTATCTATCCTTTCTCTCTCTGACCATCTCCCTCCCTCCTCTCTCTCCTTTCTATCTTTTCCTCCCTCTCTCCCCATCTCTCTCTCTCCCTTTGTCTCTGCCTCACTCCCCTTGTCTCTCTACCTCACTTCCCTTGTCTCTCTGCCTCACTCCCCTTGTCTCTCTACCTCACTCCCCTTGTCTCTCTACCTCACTCCCCTTGTCTCTCTACCTCACTCCCCTTATCTCTCTACCTCACTCCCCTTGTCTCTCTACCTCACTCCCCCTTGTCTCTTTACCTCACACCCCCCCCCCTTGCCTCTTTACCTCACACCCCCCCCGCCTTGCCTCTTTACCTCACTCCCCCCCCCTTGCCTCTTTACCTCACTCCCCCCCCCTTGCCTCTTTACCTCACTCCCCCCCCCCCTTGCCTCTTTACCTCACTCCCCCCCCCCCTTGCCTCTTTACCTCACTCCCCCCCCCCTTGCCTCTTTACCTCACTCCCCCCCCCCTTGCCTCTTTACCTCACTCCCCCTTGTCTCTTTACCTTACACCCCCCCTTGTCTGCCTGTTTGTCTCTCTCTCCCTCACTGCTCCCTTACCTTGCCTTCATGCTGCCGGTGGGTGGCTCCTCCCCTTGGCGGCTCCTCCCTGGGTCAGCCCCTGCTCTGCCTAGTCGGATGAATAGGAAGTGATAGCAGGGGCTGCGGCTGTAGAGACAGAGAGACGCAGGGGTCGGGGGAGGGGCAGGTGGGGGCCGGTTTCAGGACCCTGGTGGGCCGGATCTGGCCCGCGGGCCGTAGTTTGAGGACCTCTGGTTTAGACATTAGACAGACATTGGCTGTGTATTGAGTTATTTTGAGGGGACAGCAAATGTCCACTGTTATACAGGCTGTACACTTATTTACATTGTAGCAGAGTGTCATTTCTTCGGTGTTGTCACATGAAAAGATATAATAAAAAATGTACAAAAATGTGAGGGGTGTACTCTCTTTTGTGAAATACTGTAAATAAATCTCCATTATATCTGTACCTCTCACATTTGGCTAATCCTATTTTTTATTCCTTAAAACCTTTATATAAATATGGTTTCCAGCTTTATTTGTTGATAATTATGCTTGTTTGTATGTTCTGATAACCTGCTATATAACTTTACTTAGGTACTGTATAATACCTACTCAACCTGTTTCTTGTCATAGCTAACAGCCTGCAGCCACCATCTACCACTACTTGTGAATAAATGTAACATTATAAATTAACTGTACACAGTCTAGGTTCTTTCTTGGTTGCTCTCTTGCCGTGGTGAAGAGGGTTGCCTACCTCAGTGAAGCTATGAATACAATGTAGAGTCACCAAAGATGGGCAAGTCAAAGCAAAGAGGTCAGCCAAATCACGGTCCACTGGCAACCCACTCCAGTATCTTTGCCAAGAAAACCTTATGGATAGGCACGACCAGACACATGACAATTGTGCCTGGCCTGCTGTGGTACATAAGGTCTTGGAGAGTTGGACACGACTGAACATCGCACAGTCTAGGTTAATAACAGACTCTGCCAATGTGCTTTTGCATAGAGAATTTAGCACATTAACTTTGGACTACTATCTGCCTGCACAATATGTGTTGTACATTTAGCACTCTATAGGTTACATTAAAAAGTACTGAATAAAACTTAATTTGAACTGTCTAGATTGCAAAGAAAAACTTAAAAGAAAACATTTGACAGGCCTTCTATTCAGTTAGCTTTTTTCTGTCTGTTCAAATGCCTCACTAGAAGTGATAAATTAGTATTTTTTTTATATATAGCTCTTTCCTGACAGCTACAGTTTTGGCCAGAGGGCCATGACAGACTTTAAGCTTGCACAAAATGAGTTAAACATACTGCATCAAATATTCTTAAAGAACAGAAGCACTGAAAATAAGTTCAGAAATGAGTTATCAAGGTATGCTCCTGGGTACACAACTTGCAACGCAGATGTCAGACTAGCAATGTATGATATAGAACATGCCTGATTTAAATCCTTCTAGATGAAATATGAAGCCTTATTCGTGATACTTAATACCACTTTATGAGGTGCCATCTTATATAAGACAATGCCCACTTTATGTGGAATGCTTATGATATTTTTCCTAAAAATGAAGTATTTTTTTAAATTATTATTTCATAAAACTTTTTACTGCAGCATGTCTGTTTTTTGTCTCTTAGAATTGGTTTCACTATTTTTATTACAAAAAGTATGAAAAGTTATTTAGTATAAAACAAAAAACGGACAGAAGAAATGTGATGTCTCTATTAATGATTTTTTTTTTTTGCTGACATATTTTATTTTTCCTAGAAATTAAATTACAAGAATATCTATCACAAAGTATTCCTGGTTCACAAAAGCAAATAATTGAAGTCAAGTAAATGAAGACAATTTTATTCTCCATTTTCATATTCACAAAGTTTCTATAAAGTAATCCATAATCATAATTCATAATCCATCCTATGCTATATTTTAAAGCTGTGTAATACAGCAGGCATTTGCTGAAACAGAACCATGTTTCAAATGGAATGAAGAGTGAAATCTTTGTGGGCTCATTTGCATGTCCTTGCCCAGCTTCCCAGAATGCAGTGCAATAACTACGGCCCCTATTCATCTGAGCAATTGTTGTTTACTGGAGCCCGTGATGTAACCTGTAAACTAATTTGCTATTCAATTGGGGTCTTTTTATGATCTGCGGGTTCCAGGCTGAAAATCCCTGCAGTTGTCAAAATCGTAACTTACAACCCATCTAAGCCATTGATCTTTCAAGCCCGTAAATGTTACAATCGCTAAAATAGCGAATCACTTTTCAATTGCTACAATTCCTCAAGCCCGCAAATGTTTTCACACCCGTAAATGGCAAATGTAGAAGAAAATCCTACGGGTACTAGATAGGACACACAAATAAAAAATCAAATGCAAATAAAAAATCAATGCAGCTCTTTTAAAGATGGGGAAAGCGATGTAAGACATTAGAATTAATTGCACAACAGTCTCAAGTTAGCAAAACTGCAATAGATTTTTTTTTTTTTAATGTTTCATTTTGGTGTCATATCAAGCTCAGGAATAAATGAGTTAATACATATCAGGCCACCCACATGCCCTGAAACCGTATCGGCATTCATTTAAATTTTTTTGTACATTGCCGAATTGCGAGTCAGATCGCATATGGGACCTCTAAACGCTAATTTATTTACGTGTAACCTCCATGTTTTACTGACATAATTATGACTGTCTCATTTTCTATTGTATGTTTCTAAATGGGTGGTTACGGCCTTGCTTATTTGATCATGATCACTCTCTGAAATGCTACATGGTTTATGGTTTAGGCTTTCGTCCCGTCAATTGTGGGCTTGTTTAATTGAACCACTCTGTAATTGTAGCAAAAAATGCAGTTGAATAAGGGCCTATGTTTCTTATAATTCTGAGCAGGAAATACATTTTTTTACTTATTTTAGACTTTCAAATGTGAACAAAATGTACTATTTAATTACTATAACATACTATAAAGGACCACTGTGGTCAAATATTTTTTCCATATGGTATTTTGAATAGCTAAACCTGATAATTTGCAAAATGATTTTAGAAACCAAACCAAAAAAATACACTCATTCTTTAGATTTTCAAGTTGTATATGCAATTATTACTGGAGGGTGCCATTTCTTTTTGCATTGGCAGATTAAGCAGTCACATTACCACTGTACAGAATGAAGCTTCTTCTGCATACAAAGTCTCCCTTCACCTCCCAGAAAATTGATCAGCAAAAAACAAAATGGTAGATTCCACTGCAGCATATTTGCATATAAAAGGTATTTTATTTTTCTGGGATCCATCATCTCTTTAGATGGTGACTGTAGCCATGAAATTGTTTGCTTCTGGGGAGGAAAGCTATGGCAAGCTTGGACAAGCTTGCAAAAATTAAAGATATTACACTATCAACAAATGTCCGCCTAGTTAGTACTATGGTATTCCCAGTAGTACCATATGGATGTGAGAGCTGGACCATAAAGAAGACTGAACCCAGTAGACTTGGCACCTTTGAATTGTGGTGTTGGCGAAAACTACTTAGAGTCTTTTGGACTGCAAGAAGATCCAATAAAGCAATACTTCAGGAAATCAAGCCAAACTGTCCATTGGAAGGTATGATCATGAGGCGGAAGCTCAAATATTTTAGCAATATCATGAGAAGGCAGGATTCCCGAGAAAAGACTCTGATGCTGCGAAAGATTGAAGGCACTTAAAGATGGGGAGGCAGCGGCATAGATGGATAGATGAGATCATTGAAGCAATGAACATGAGCTTGTTGTAACTCAGAGGGGCAGTGGCTGACAGATGTGCCTGACGTGCTGCCGTCCTTAAGGTCACGGAGAGACAGACACGACTAAATGACTAAATAACAACAGCTCAATTGCATGGTTCTCATAAGAAATCAAGTTAACACGTCACATATGCCCTACCATAGCTATTACATTCCTCCTGCAGGAAACCCTTACAAGTAAACCCTTATGATCTGGTCGTAAGAACATATGAACTGTTGCCTGTTGTTACAGGAGATTTTACCCAAAGTGTGATTACAAGGCTCCTGTAAGAATTACTAAACATTCTAAGTATTCTCATAAGGCTCTGCAAGTGCTACAAGAGACAAATCTTTAAGTGTAAACTCCACTTCCCGCAAGAGCAGATAAAACCATTATAGGAAACATAAAAAAAACTAGCCTAAAGAAGCATTTTTCAGCAAATTAATAACATTAATTTGAAGTCTACACATACTAAAGCACAAATGAAACTTTTTTAACATTAAATTAAGCCCTGCACAACAATACTGAATAATCTGCTCACACAATGAAACCAACAACTAATGCGAAGCAACACCTCAAGCCTCATTCAATTCGAAGGCCGCATCTCGCGGTATACAGACCGTATGTATGCGGGCTTGCTGCGGACTTGCAGTCTGATACAAATCCGGTGCTATTCAATTGAACAAGCCCGAATTTTTGCGCCGAAAGATGAAACCGTAAAACATGCAATCGTATGTAGCATTTCAGAGCGTAATGTAAAATAATAACATTTTTATTGCCGATTAACGAGCTTGAGACAGTTGTGCAATTAATTCTTATGTCTTTCGTGGATTTCCTCATCATTTACAGTGCAGTATTGATTTTTTATTTGCTGTTACAGTGCTACAGATATATTTTTAACCCCTTTGCGGGTCCTCTCTTCTACTCTACATTTGCCATTTACGAGTGTGAAAAGATTTGCAGGCTTAAGCAATTGTAGTAATTGCATAGCGATTGTGATGCCGACGTGAAAGATCACAGGCTTAGTAAGTTACGGTTGTAACAACCTTCAGCCCGTAACACATAGCCCTTTTGCGCTTGCAAAAAAACACCAATTGCATTAGCAAATTAACTTATGGCCTCCATTATGGTCTACTGTAAATTACAATTGCTCAATTGAATGAGGCTCCTGATTAATACAGAACCCCAGGGATTAATGCTTATCCACGCACCCACTTGTGTATCCCCTGCCATTTAATACCATTTAGAAAATGTGAAATTAACATAAAATAGGATGTGTCTGAACTACATTGTTTATGTGCAAGAACAACAAATTATATCAGTGTGACAATGTTTGAGTGGATAACAAGTCGCCATATAAACACAATGGGCCCCATTCCATTAACTAGATTGCAATGTTACACACACTTAAAGTCGCTCTTAAAATTGCCACATATTCTATTAGCAACTTGCATTCCAATTGCAAGTAACCCACCCATAATCGCTATGGGCCAGCCAGAGATGCAAATTAGGGCTTACCTGTTATTTGTTTTTTGGACGGCTCGAACATTACGAGCGATAATTCAAGTTACACAAAATCAGTATTCAATTAGATCCTTACGTCTAGCTTGCATATGAAGTCAGAAATTTGCAAACCATAGGGTAAGTTTATTAATGTTGTTTTTTTATTTTTCATGCAAAGATTTTTTTGCATACACTACTGATTCTCCTCTGTCATTCATTCATATTCCATGAAACTTCTATGTACCTTTAAGTGCACTCGCAAGGATCCGTGCAAGTCTTGTAAGCTATTTTCCATTTATGTGACAAACTACTGGCTTGGGGCCTCATTCAATTGCGATTTGGCAAACTGACTAAGGCTCTATAAAAGCAAGGTTGTCGATAACTACAAACTACTGTAAAAACAATATGCTCTGTGCTTATATAGAGCCCTATTCAATTGGCTAAATCGCAATTGAATAAGGCCCTAGGTATCTGTAAGTTCTTATGTGAAATAGCCTTCAGGATCCATCTTTTAGCTACTTGTAGGAACTTCTACGAGTCGGGCTTGTGGGAGATTCCCAGGAGAAAAGTATTAAAGCTCTTAGAAGTATTGTTATTGTTTTTTTTGTTTTATTAACATTTTGCCTTTTCTTGAATGTGTAGTTATCAAATATTTTAAATATTGAATTATAGTAGACCTTTAGATAAATAGTAGATCTTTCAAACAACTGATCCTGCACCAATATACTGTTTTATACCATGCATCCCAATAGTTATGCAATGGCCACAATGGAAAAGCCAAATTACAAAAATAAAGTAACTCCAAACCATTTATGAAAAAGTGCAATAATGTACTCAACACCAGTGTGAATATTGTAGCAAATAATTTATCACTAGACAACTCAGAGGGAAAATTAAAACATGTACCTTTACTTAGACCTTAAATCTTTTGTAAAGAAATCCAACATAAGCATAAACATTAAAATACACATAAATAGAGCTTCAAGGCTGAATGTGTTAAATAATTCAACAATCAAGCCATAAGCATTTCTAAACTTAAGTATAAAAGTGCCCTTGACAATTTTTCACAGCATTGCATTTTGTTAAAATATTTAGCATTCTCATTAAGGAAAATGTCTTTATTGTATATATTAGTTGCATTCCTGCTTGTTAAAATAAAGAATTCTTACAGCAAAATGAATTCTCATGCATACAAGTCTCAGATGATTTACATATAGAGTTGTGCCACAATTCACTTTTTATTTATTTCTGGATTATCAACATCAATGCACTGGATAGCTATACAGCATTTAAACACATTTGCTCCTTAATGGGCAGTATTAATATTTCCTACCATAGTGTCATTTGCTAATGTTATTCTGAAGACAGGTTCATTCAAAGCTCCATGTACAGTTCCTTCTTTTAAAAGACTTAATGAACCTTACATTCTTGGAATACTGCACATTACAACGTCTGTTACATATTCATTGCCAGAATTGATTATTTTTTTCTCTTCATCTTTGAAGGCAAGACGCACTAAACGTTGTGCCAGCATTGCAGCCTTCTCCATATTCACTAAGCTATGTTCATCATTATCTTCATCACAGGAGTGTATTGGGGGAGTGTTCCTTGTAAAACAGTAGCCTAGATATGTATTGTGTACTGTGGCCCTCTGTTCACTGGCTCCACCACTGACTGTTCATCCTAATTTATTCAAATAAAGCTTCACCTTCATAATAATGTCAAGGACCTATTTCCAAAATTAAGAGTATATCTGCATATTTGTGAATATATAATTTTAATACAAATAATACACAAATATATAACAATTCATTAAAATGTATTTGTGGATTAATTGTATTCTTTAATTTGATATGACAAAATAGCATTGTTAGATAATAGATGAAATATTGAAAAAAGTGTTTATTACTGTTATACTTATAATTTCTACAAATATATATATACAAGTGTTCATCAACCCCCAAAAAATGTCTAAATAGAACTATAATAAATAAAACAACTATTTTATCCCATTATTATGGAAGACGCCAGATCTTATCCTATTTCTAAATTATAGTACAGACATACATTAGGTATTTGTGTTTTTCTTTTTGCTAAAGATATTTTTCTTAGATTTTTCATTTGTTTTGTCGTTCAATAATGTCCGACTCTCAGTGACCCTATGGACAGCAGCACGCCAGGCATATTATGTGTCTGGTTGTGCTCATCTATAAGGTTTTCATGGCAAATATACTGGAGTGGGTTGTCAGTTCCTTCTGCAGTGGACCACAATTTGTCTGATCTCTCTGCTATAACCTGCCCATTTTGGGTGACCCTACATGGTATAACTCAGTTTCACTGAGGTGCACAAGCCCCCTCACTGTGACAAGGTAGCGATCCAGAAGGGAAGCTTTTTAATACCATACACTTTTTGGTCAACACATTTTTACTATAGTGAACAAATTGGCCAAATTAATTTAATGAGGATGTGACTGCTTATTTTTATGGGATTGTTTATAGAAATCGGTAATAACAGCCTGAGAGAACCACTTCGTAGCTCCTATGACGTTTATTGGGTACCTATCCAGAAATTCCACTTGTCTTGGGAACTTTCACTTATAGTTTTCTATTTTTACATTTTCACTCCCATATCACAACCGTGGCATTTTATAAATTGGGACTCATGGTGACATAGAATTAGTAGTGATGCCTCTTTAAAGTTTAGAAAGATATCTAAGTGGTGTTTTGAAAAGGCAGAAAAAAAGCTGTTTGGATATGAGATGACCATCTCTTTATATGACTATGTTTGATATAAATAAGATTTTTGCACCCTTTCTATTGTTTGTTTTTCTATATGAGATTGCAATAAAATTATTAAAATTCATTTTCATCTGTTGAGATTTAGTAAAATGTTAGGCTCCTTTTTGTATACTTTGTGCTCGCTAATTTTCTTGGTAATTCTGATTAGTGCACATTTTTGAATTTCATTAAAAAATTGCATATTTACTGTTTATTTGTGTTTCATTTCCTCTCATTGTCTATTAATAATCTTGTGGCAATTTAATATAATCCTGGTTCCTTAAATGGCCACTGAGTTCAACATAAAGGCACATTTTTGTCAAGTATGTACAAATCTGACATCAGCAGCTGTGTATGCCATGAGTATAATTTTTTTTTCTTTTGCGGGGGTTGAAATGAAGACTTTGTTTATGAGTACAGGAATCCATTTTGTGTTTGTTACATGACATCATGAGAGCTGGTTCATGAGGATGTGTCTTAGTAGCAGTGGAGGGATAGGTGTGGGAGAAGGGAAAATGAAGAAATCTAGAGTCTTTGTTAGATTGGGATAATATTGAAATTGACACCATATCCCTTTCCCTTCACAGGCCCAGAGGCAGGAAATTACACCAGCTCTAAAAAAATGTAAATACCCCTCTCACACAAAGATAACTTCCATCAACTGTAATGGATTCCTCCAGAGTCCTGCAGAGATATTTTTTCTCTAATTAAAAACTAGTTTAATAACCTTTTTTTCTGCTAAATTATGCTCTTAGTTAGACTTAAAGATTTTAAATACATATGTTTTTTTTTCACTGTACAGGGGCCCTTTAAGGTTGTTTAAATTGATTGTTATTAAAATTATGTTATTTAAAGGACCCCTGTAGTTTGTACCAAAATAACAAAAGTAGCAGGCATGCAAGACATGAACATAAACATGTTTTAAGGAAAATGCTAGATTTAGATGACTCTGTATCCTGTGGGATTTAATTTTAGATTGCTAGTTTATCTATAGTTTTAGAGGGTTATCCTAGGGCAGTGTTTCTCAATTCCAGTCCTCAGGGCCCACCAACAGTTCACATTTTAGGTATATCCCTGCTTGAGCACAGGTGAGCTAACCAAAGGCTCAGCAGGTGATAAACAGAAGTACTGAGCCTCTGATTAGCTCACCTTTGCTCAAGCAGGGATATACCTAAAATGTGAACTGTTGGTGGGCCCTGAGGACTGGAATTGAGAAGCACTGTCCTAGGGGGTCTATTTTATGCCGTTGAGATCTATTGTCAAGGGACTATTTTAAGATTATATTTAATAAAAGTGAATACAGATCTTACACGTGTGCATTATTCTTTTGACTCTAATCCTTTTAAAAACGAAACAAAATGTCCCTTGTCCTTAAAAAAAAATGAATACAATAGTTAGAAATTAAAAGTTGTAATGATGTATTTTCAACAGTATAAATACATTTTGTCCATTATCAAGTCAAGCTCTTCAAAACAACATACTATAAATATAACACATAAGTGGTCCTTTAAACTATTCCTAATTTGGGATCTATCCCGTTGTTTAAGCGCAAACATATTGCCAGCACTGACAGCTGTAGTTGCAGCAAAGATGGTGCCATTCGGTTTCAGTGAAGGCCCTAATTATTTCCCCCTCCGATGTAGTGCAACTTCATGGAGCTGAATTGACAGCGAGGCCATCACTATGAACGGCACAGGCACTCAGCCTTCGAGCCCGAGGGCCTCGGGTGTGCCTCTCATAGCGCAAGGTCTCTTCTGTCAGCGCGCCTTATATGCATTGGGCAGCACTATTCGCAAAATCATCAGCGCCATCTAGTGGTTGGCGGCGGCACTGCTGCTGCCAACCCTTTTGCGTAGGGGAAGAGGGAAAGGACCCTAACTTGAATCCTAATCTGATATCAAAGAGAAAGAAGCAGACAAAAGACAGAGAGGGGTATGTTTAGGTGAGGAGATCATAGTTTTTATGCAAAAGATACTTGAATGTTACATTTGTTTTTTTATTTAATTTAAATTTCTCATTTTTTATGGCAATATTGCAAAAAAACTTTTAGAACAGGTACTGGGGATTACACCATGGATGCTTAAGGGTTCAGTAATTCATATCCTCAACATGACTGTGGGCCCCTTTAGCACAAAACGAGTTATGCTTATTTATGATTGTTCCATCTGTGTCTTCAAAATGAGACGGTTAATTGGTATTCTAATCTTAATTCCCAGACACATTGTGAGGTGTGAAACCAAGGAATTTTAAAGTTATTATGCAAGGCATGGTAAAAATAAAGCCTTCAGTTACATGTGATTACAGCTATTGGTAGGTGATAAGAATTCACTCAGAAGTCCCAACAGGCATCAAGAACTGATGACAAATTCAAGAACAAAATTATACTCTTGTGTAACTTTATCTGAAGAGAAAAATATATTTGTGTTTACTTATTTATTATTCCATATGAATAAATGCATATTGTGTATTTGAATTTCCTGTTCCTATATTTTTTTCTAAAATTAATGTATTGCACAGTTTTAGAAATAATTACTCAATATTAAAAAGCATAGGCTATCATGTACCTGTTTGGGATTTGTTAAATATCAATAAAAGGAGTTATGGAAGGGTTAATCTTATTATGAAGAGGTAATTAAGTTCAGAGAGTCTGTTAATTATTTCTTACAGTTTCCTATGCATCAAAGAATTAAGCAATTTATTATTCCTGGCTAATACAGTAGTATGTATGATTTCAGGAGCAAGTATATTCTTCTCAGATATGTTTTTCTTATTTTCTTATATATTGTGTTATTTACTACATGCAAAGTTTCTTAAATTATTTGCCTATTCATGTGCAATTATTTCAATTATTAATAAAATAATGTTGCATGCATTTTAATATACTGTACCATAACCGATGGTTACTCCCATTCATCGAAGGTGTCTAATCCTTGTTGGAAATATAGGAAATATGTCAGCCTCCATTAAAGCTAAATTGAATAGAATTGTTAAAAAATAAATGCTGTATTTTTTTAATGTTTTAAACATTTTTTTGAACTCAGATTATTCATATGATTATATTATATTATCACATATATAGTTGTGAGCAGCAGAAAATGTTGCTAACGCTGACATCATAAAGGGGGCGTGGCTATGATGTAAGTGGGGGTGGGCCTAACACCTGATCTTAACAGAAGCGTGGCGGCCATTTGCATTTCAGAGAAAGACAGCAAAGTGAGAGAGGGAGACAGGTACAGAGAGAGAGGGAGACAGCTACAGAGAGAGAAGAAGACAGGTACAGAGAGAGAAGGAGACAGGTACAGAGAGAGAGGGAGACAGCTACAGAGAGAGAGGGAGACAGGTACAGAGAGAGAGGAAGACAGGTACAGAGATGGAGACAGGTACAGAGATGGAGACAGGTACAGAGAGGGAGAGAGACAGGTACAGAGAGAGAGGGAGACAGGTACAGAGAGAGAGGGAGACAGGTACAGAGAGAGAGGGAGACAGGTACAGAGAGAGAGGGAGACAGGTACAGAGAGAGAGGGAGACAGGTACAGAGAGAGAGGGAGTCAGGTACAGAGAGAGAGGGAGACATAAAGAGAATTACAGAGCAAGAGCACACACAGACAGTGAGGGAGCACAAAGACAGCGCAGAGAGAGTTCACAGATAGAGCGCACAGAGAGAGAGTGCAGAGAGATTGACAAAGATAGTGAGGGGTACAGAGACAGAGATTGCACACAGACAGCAGTGCACATAGGGTGCAGATAGAGAAAGCGTACACGCAGAGAGCATGCCCAGCCGGTACATCTACACATTATATAGTAATAATAATAATGCACAAGAGCATGCCCAGCCGGTACATCTACACATTATATAGTAATAATAATAATAATAATGCACAAGAGCATGCCCAGCCGGTACATCTACACATTATATAGTAATAATAATAATAATAATAATGCACAAGAGCATGCCCAGCCGGTACATCTACACATTATATAGTAATCACATATATAGTTGTGAGCGTACGAGTTGTTGCTAACGCTGCGGGCTCGCGTAGCGAGCCAAGGCCCTCGCAAAGCGAGGGCACTGGGCGAGGGTCTCAGTTGCTGGCATGGAGCGCCAAAGGCGCTCCTTGCCAGCAACTGAGGACCCTCGCGAAGCGAGGGCCTCAGTTGCTGGCATGGAGTGCCGTAGGCGCTCCATGCCAGCACCTGAGGACCTCGCAAAGCGAGGGCCGCAGTTGCTGGCATGGAGCGCCGAAGGCGCTCCATGCCAGCAACTGCGACCCTCGCAAAGTTCACGTCGCAACCCAAAGAGCACGACACACACATTACGACACTCGCAAACAACATACGACACACGTTCACACACATTACGGCCTTGCAACACTCGGACGCAACTCGCGAACATTACAAAATGTAAAACACAATACATACACACAGCACATACATAAAAACCTTACCTACACCAAGAGGGAGCACCCAGGACCTCAAAAATGCCACTTAGACCTTCATTTTACTCGAAATAAAAGAGTTTAGAGACTAAAAAAAACTGTAAGCGAGAGAAAAAATGGCCGCCGAACAAAACGAAAACGAGGCTACAGCACTCTAAACTCGCAAAACACCACAACAAACTCGCAAAACGCAACAAACGACCTACGGATATTCATACCACACAGTGCACACATTCAGCACGCTTACACAGCAGCTCCACACCACTAATGCTGCAGCAACATCAACACAGATTGCCAGCTCTTCATCACAATGCTTCAAAATAGGTACAGTATATTCATTTAGTAATGTATTACATATTTCATTATTATACACCAAACAGCATTAGCTACCTTACAATTTCATTGCCGTCATTTTTTGACGGGCAATATTCTAGTAAAAAATATATCTCAGTAGCCTTTTCACAAACCAGTTTTTGTGTGCTTGTACGGGTTGTACCTGGCCCCACAATATTCATGGGCTTTGCAGCATGAATCATATGTTACAACTCTGGTTGGACATCATTACAAGACAACTCAGGATAAAACAGGGCACCTTTATATGTGACCCTTCAGAACTGGCATCACTTTTTGTCACTGAAGTACCACTTGTGAGATTCTGTTTGCCTTCTTCTGGAACTACAGTAGGAATTCTACTTTTTGCTTTGTGCCCTAATAACAAGGGGAAGTTTGTAACGGATGTCTCCCTAAAATATAAATGACCATAACACTAGCGCTGTGCAATTTTAAGTTTCTGTCAAACTGGGCACAGCTTTTAATTTAATTTTAGATTTTGCCCTCACCCTCAAGTATCACCATATGTATGTGGCTGGGGGTTTCTGCTACACCTTCTAAATAGTGCCAAGTCATGAGAAAATGGTAGCAAAACTCAGATCATGATCCAAGAGCTCTAGTTGGAGGAAGAGGGCAAAGAATCCTCCACTTTGCTAATTTCTTGACTCTTTAGCCAGAGCCCTGAAAAGGATAAGTCAAAAAGAGCCAATAAAATGGGGAATCAACACCCACCCAGCTCACTGAGCATGGTTTTGATCAGAGAACTGGAGCACCTTCACTTGAACGTTGGTCTTGAGCCTTGGAAAAAACAAACATTTTTTACACTTCTGCAAATGAGGTTTTTCAGATCACAATGGTAGACAGCAAGGAGAATGTAATCTTGTTGCTGCTGTCTTTGTAGTTCAATAAGGACCAGGGAAGGTGGAGGGAGCAGGTGGAACTAGAAGATGAGAATTTATGGAGTCAGTGCTGGCAGGAATTGATTTATTGCGCACATTGTGCAACAACAGCACTACATGGTTGTGTTGTTGTTAAGTCAAGGATCTCGCTGGATCACTAAAATGAGTCATAATTTGTTATATAGATACCCATGCATCACTTCATGTTGCTGCTTGTTCATAACAACTGCACAGTAAAGATGGAGAAATAGAAGTCCTTATTGTTTCAAGCTGCAATGGTAACCATCCCCGGTAGTTACTTGTAGATTCAAAGCTCCAAAGTCTTCCCCATCGTTTATGTGAGGTTTACCTCTTTATAGTTTCCAGTGGTTATTCTAGTTCCCTTCTTAATAAGGGTATCACATCTATTTTTCACTTATACTTTGTACTAGATCAGTAGAATATTGATCAAATAAAAATAATGGCTTTACTATTAAAGAATTGAGTTTCCTTGGTACTTTTGTTTAGAAATATTTCATCTGGACCTGGTACTTTTTTTTCATCTTTTGGCTTTCTTCCTGATTTAGCCAATTATTAAATATAGACAATGTAATCCCAGTTGTGTAGTGTGATTGCAATTGGTACTCTACATACTTTTTGTAAAAATATGAGAAAATAAATCAAAGGATCACTTACCTCACTATAAGTGCTTTTCATGGTATACAAGAGCACAAGATTGCATGTTAAATGGATCTATTATTTTAATTACAATAATAACAGCTGTTTACAAAGTGTAGCCTGCCTGCTGGCTGTTGCATGAGTAATAACAGATAGCTGAGTTATTAATAGTAGTCTTTCCCTGGATCCAGAACTGCGCTAACCAGTTAACCCATAAGTGACCTGTTTAAGTGATTCCATCATTTCCTGCTCTGCACAGATACATTTGATAAGGGTTAACTTTTAAATTTTGCTAATTACACAGAACTGTAGTGGGAAGTGAGACATGTAAACTCAGATTTTATTTGATTTGGTTTAAAATGCACATATTTCAACATGCTTTTAGGAGATCTTTACTGTGATGTGGTCCAAATGGTGCTGGATTAAGTGGCCCTATAACAAATATGCCCTTCTCTGTCACTAACGATCAATGTGCCTTATACATATTTTAAGATTCTATTGGGTTCTTTTTTTGAGTTAGGCCCTTAAAACATGTGGCCCATAGAGGAAAGCAGACCTCAAAACTTTTTGTCTTGTAACTACAAATCCTATCAAACTGTGCAAGGATAGATCTATAAAGACACAGTCCAGTCCAACATAAATTATGTGACCATTTCTTTTAATCAAGTGATGAACTAAGGAACTAACACCAACAATGAAATCCATCTTGACAGATGTGTGCGTTTTAACTGTGACCCAAAGTAAAACAGACATCTTACTACAGTATCATTGGCATTAATCTTGATCAGCTTGAGACTGATGTGAGTGAAGACAGAACATAGTATTAAGCAAAATTTACTATAATTTTTTTCAGGGACCAGCTAGCTCAACATGTCTAGGATATACTAATTAAAATATTTAACCTCAGCTTAAATACTACACCGAATACATTTTAGGCAATGCTACTAATAGTATCCAAAGCTAAATTTTATATAAACATCAGGAAGCCATAATGTGGGCATACTGTCTCACTATACAAATCCAACTATTACGATGAGTTGCAAATATTAGGTGACATGGTAGCTTCATAAACTCAATATTGTCTTCCTTGCCAAGCTAAAAAACCATACACAGTTCAGTAAAAGTTACAGAAATAAAGCCTGATCCGCCAAAATCTAATATGGACATCAATACATAACAATGATTGCTTACAAGGACACTGTAATGTAATTGAGGTATTAGACTTTATAATAGGCAAACTAGTTTGAGACAGTTAAAAAAGTAAATACAGCATCTCATTAGTTTCATTTATAGGCTATTAAATACAATAATCTGCAAGTATCATGTTTTATACCATGTACCATTCAAGTTGCCATCCTTTATTATTATTATTATTATTATTATTATTATTATTACTATTATTATTATTAATAATAATAACCTTTATTTTTAAGATGCCAGCATATTCCAGAGCGCTAAACAGGGCAGATACAAATCAAAAACAATTTTAATAGATTACAAAAGAATAGAAAGGCCCTGTTATTGAGCTTAGAATCAATCATACATAGTGCTTTCCCTAAAGCACCTGATAAGATTGAAAACTCTCAAACTTCCATTCTATAGGGTATGTGTGAGGTATGGAAGGGTGAGGTACAATATATTGTGCATATTAAGGCTAAAGGTGATACGCTTCTTTAAACAGATGCATTTTTAGTGAGGTTTTAAAGGATTTGAGGCAGGAGAATTGTCTAGTGGATCGAGGCCAGAATAGGGGAAGCACAAGAAAAGTCTTGAATGAAAGATAAGAGAGGAGAAAAGAAGAAGGTCATTAGCAGATATAAGAGGATGGTTAGGAGAGTATTTAGAGATGCGAGCAGAGGTATAAGAGTGCACACTATTGTTGAGGGCTTTATACGTTAGGGTCAATATTTTACATTTTATTCTGTAGGATAAGGGAAGGCAGTAGAGTTACTAACAGAGAGGCGCTGCAGACACTGAGCGTTGAGTATGGTAGATGAGTCTAGCGAAATCATTCATTATGGACTGGAGTGAAGAGAAACAGGTGATGTGGAGGCCAACAAGGAGAGAGTTACAGTAGTCGAGGCGACATATGAAAAGAGAGTGAATTCGAATTTTGGTTGTGTCCTGTGAGCAAAGGAAACATATTTTAAAGATTTTTATTAGGTGAAAATGACAAGATTTAGGGATTGATTGTATGTGATAAATGAAAGAGAGGGCAGGGTCCAGTATAATCCTAAAACAATGAGAGGTGGGTGTGACGATGGCATTATCAACAGTGAGAAATAAGTGAGGAGTGGAAGATTTAGAAGAGGGTGGCAAGATTAGGAGCTAAGTCTTTGACATGTTGAGTTTGAGTTGAAGGGCAGACATACAGGATGATATGCTAGAAATATTGTTAGCAACGTGAGCTAGAAGAGAGGGGTATAGTTCTTGTGCAGAGAGGTAGATTTGGGGGCCATCTGCATATAGATTATACTGAAATCCAAAATAATTTATAAGGCTACCAAGAGAGGAAGTATAGAGCCTTGGGGGACGCCTAAAGTCAAAGGACGAGGCAAAGAAGAGGAGCCAGAAAAGCAGACATTAAATGCTTGATTTTCTGATTTTCTATTTGAATTGTTTCTAAATTAATAATATCCTTTTAGGGAAAGATTCTCAAGAAATTGGTGAGGTTTGACTAGGGATGTATAGAATTGTACTATTACCTCTTTATTTGATGATAATTGCTCTTTCTGTACAATCAAGCATCATATAAACTACAACATTGTCTAATCAATCTGATATATTAACTACTAGATCCCTTTACTCTTTTGTTGCAGTCATCAAAATATAAGTAAGCAGATATATTATACATGTAGATGCCATAAGAGTGAAATGTTAAGTTTAACAGCATTACATCTTTCACACATATTTCACAATTTCTATATATATATTTTTTTCACATTTGGTTTGCACCTCCTGGATTGTCAACTCTGCCACAGATTTTTGTGCCATCTGCAAAGAGACAACCTTCCCTTGAGGTTTATTATTGGTGTCACTAATAAATATATAAAACAAAGGAAGTTTCAGCAATGATCCCTGACACACTCTGATATTATTCCATTAACCTCTCTGAAGCCAATGATTCAACTATTGTCCTTATCCTATCAACTCTACTACATTTCAATCCAATCCCAAAATATGCAATTTAATAATTATTTTATTGTGTAGGACAGTTTCAAATCTTTTACTAAAATCTCGATATGCCAGGTCTGCGACTAAATTCTGGTCAATTACTTTAGTATTAAAATGTCAACATAATCTTCCTGCACTAAGTCTATACTGTCAATTAGATAATTTTAAACTCACTGGTCTGCATTACTGGAGTAATCCTTAGTACCCTTTGGGAAAGCAAAACCACATAGCATTGCTCCAGCCACCTAAAAAAAAAAATTCTGTACAAGCCAAGTGTATTCAGTCACCTTTTGTCATTTCTCTTTTTCTCTTTCACCAGCCACACCCATCAACTCAATGACTTGTGTCCAACCAAAAGGCCTTGATTCAATTGAGCTATTGTTGTTTACGGGAGCCCGTAATGTAGCCCGTAAACAAATTTGCTATTCAATTGGCGTCTTTTAGCGAGTCGCAAATGATCTACGGCAGGGGTGGGCAAGTTTGGTCCTGGAGGGCCACATACATGTCTGGATTAGATTATATCCCTGCTGCGCACAGGTGAGTCAATCACTTCTTCAGTCATCCTGATTGACTCACCTGTGCACAGCAGGGATATCTTCAAATCCAGGCCTGTGTGTGGCCCTCCCCCTTGATCTACAGGTTAGAAGCTGAAAATCAATCTAAGCCTAAGATCTTTCAAGAACTAGAACATTTATTTCATTCATTTTTATTATTTTGTATATTGCGGGATTGCAAATCTGATCGCATATCCAACCTCTAAACGCTAAATGATTGCATGTAACCTCCATGTTTACTGACGTAATGAGGATGGTCTAATTTTCTATTGGCTGTTTCTAAATTGGGAGTCAAGGCCTTGCCTAATTGACCTGGATCACGCTCTGAAATGCTACATAAGAGTGCATGGTTTATGGTTTCGGCTTTCGACCCGTAAGTTGCGGGCTTGTTCAATTGAATAACTCTGTAATTGTAGCAAATCTCAAGGCCGCAAACATATGGCCTGTATAACGTAATCTGTGGGTTTGCAATTGAATTAGGCCCTTAATCTCTGCCACATATAATTATATATTTTTTTTTTTCCCAAAAAGTTTTTTAGGTAACATTATAAAATTACACATTAGTTCAAATGTCAAACCATAGTTTTTACAGCATCAAAATGCGGCATTGACAGAAAAATATGAGATAATTACCCTTCTGGCACATTATACAAAGTCGTTTGGAAGACCAGGTAGCTATTAATTGTTCACAAAAAATAGAACCTATTCCTACCTTTGGGAAGGCCTAACCACGCCTAAGTTGCCTAAATATTTTCATATTTTTAAGGATAACAACAATAATAAATTATACTTTTTAAAGAACTCGATGTGATACACACCCACAGCTAAAAATAGCTTATTTAAAAATGTAGAAAGAAAAAATAGTTCTTATGGAGCTAAAACAAAAATTCAAAACACTGTAGAGGATTAGATCTAGAATTTTATAGCAAACATGGAACTTTGGCTAAAGAACAGAATATGCTATAGAATGTAATTGAGTTTCCCGTCCCTAAAATTCCTAATTGAGGATTTCACATAACAAGTCCATTACCTGTTCAGTTCCATCTCCGCTGACCATCCTCTCCACCTCTTATTTCGTATGGGCATCAAAGATTAGCAATGTTATGTCATAGGGGAGCTATGAACGTACTTATACAGGGGTCCCATAATTTGAGAAAATGTGGGCATTGGGTCATTCAATAGGTGGGTAAGCCTCTCATTCACTGCAATATAATTCATTTTATTAATTACCAGTTGTAAATTGAGTATGGGGGATTTCCATTGTCTTGCTATCTGACTTTTTGTTGCTAACAATAAGTATTGAAGAAGTCTATTCTGAAGTTTAGATAAAGAGGGGACTGCATGACCCAAAAGGCCCACTTCAGCTGATGCTCGGATTGATTTTTCAAAAATATCAGAGGCCAAATGGAAAACTTAATTCCATAGAAGTGTGGCCTGGATGCAGTACCACCAAATGTGAAAGAAAATTCCAGAAGCTTGGCAAGCCCTGAAGCAATTAGGATATAATTATATATTTGATTACATATCTACAATATGTCTGTATTTTCATCTCTCTCCCATCACTTTATTTTCCCTTCCATAACCACTTCCTCTCTTCCTGTTCTACTTTTTCTCTCTCTTAATGTTCCCAAGTATGCTGGATGGTACCCAGAATTACTAGATAGAATTAAAGTACCGTATACAATGTGCTTACCTAACAATGTTGTTTTTTGGATCTGTTTACAAAATCAAATATTATTTCTTGTGATATTTTACAGGTGAAAATATGGTAGTTTGCCATACATTTAGCAACATTTTCCAACAAATTAGCAGAGTCATTAAATCTCAACTGATTAATTGATATATCACTCTTAAATAATAAAACGATTTCTGCAATGCAAATAATTTTAATAGTTAGTGAAAAACATTTTTATTACAACAAAAAAGTAATTGTTGAAACTGCTTGCAGCCTTGCTAACAATCTATGACTGCTCTCTTATAGGTTTTTTCAGCCAAACATCATTTGAGATTAATTGTCGCTGCTTTTTCTCTCACCCACAGAGAAAAATGCCTAGAAACCAATTTGCTAATTACCCTTAGCACTGTTATACTTAAATTGTTCTTATGTCAGAATAAACTAGTAGTAGGAAAGATATTTATGTAAAGAGGAAATAAAAACTGTGCAACTTCAGAAATAATTAAAAAGAAAAGCTCCCTGATTTACAAATGTTGCTGTTTTGTTTGCTTGTATTTATTTGACTTTAAGCTTTTTAATAACTGATCATTTTGTATTTTGGTTAAATACATAGGGCCTCATTCAATTGCGAATTTGCCAATTAAATAGGGCTCTATATAAGCACTGAGCATATTTTTTTTACAGAAGTTTTTAGTTAGTGAAGACCTTGCTATTGGTTAGAAGTTCACTAACTAAAAACTTCTATAAAAAAAATGCTCTGTGCATAAATAGAGCCCCATTCAATTGGGAAAATCACAATTGAATGAGGCCCATAGAGCCTCATTGAATTGAGGCTTTCAGGAGATCAGGGCTCAGAAATTGAGCCAGCAAGTTATTTTGCTTTTTTGGCGTCAGTTTGCGGGCTCCGATTGAGTTAGGGGCTTTGAGCTGCTGTTTATTGCAATTTTAAAAATTGCTATTTAATTCCCTCCAATCCTTTGATCTTTTACTGTCACAAGGCTAAAATCACTCCGTCAAGCCCGCAAATGGCAAATATCTAACCACAAGTTAATGGCGCCAAGGAGGTCTCACAAAGGGCTAAATGACCGATTGGTGCACTTTAAAAGCAAATAAGAAAGCAATACGGTACTTTTATTAAGAGTGAAAGTGATGTTAGGTCTTAGAATTAATAGCACAACATTCTCCAATACTTTAGTTTATATTCAATTTTCGTGTTATATCGATCACAGCAATCGACCTCCAAGCCCAGGGGCTTTGAAATCCAACCTCCATTTTTCAAAGTCTAATGGGCTTGGAGGTTAAGGACTTTGAAAAATGGAGGTTGGATTTCGAAATTCTACCGATTTCACTTATGAATTACGGGCTTGGAGGTTGGTCATGATGACGATCTCTGTTTCTATTGACGGTTTCTGCAGCGGGAGTTACGAGCTTACTCCCCCAACATGTTCAAGCCTGGTAATGCTATGTCCAACAGCATGGTGTTTAGATTTTTGCGACCAGCACCTCAATACTTTAAAATGCCTACTGGTTTGTTTGCAAGTGGTTACCAGTGCTGGGAAGGAAGCAGATAAAGTCTCTGGTTAGGACAGCTTCCTATCCAGATATGCTCCAACTCACAAGTTATTCACAAAGATATTGGAGAGAAGCAAATATGCTAAATAATAATGTAGCATTTGCTAATAAATGTTACATTCTTGACTGTTAACAAATGTCTAGGTGAGTCCCACTAGAAAACCATGCTGTTCTGACAAATATTCCTTATACAAAATTATACTCAAAAGCACGAGGGGTGGTTGGCGCACCTTTCCCATATTTCTAATATTGGATAGAAAAAAAGAGGCAGATATGAAAGGCAATAATTTAGGTACCCATTAGGTTTGATGAAAGGCAAAACCATATCATGATGTGGTTATTTCATAGAAATGTATTATTATTTTTCAAATTAAATGGAAATAAAGATCATAATGTAGTTAGGACCCCTGCTTTATCTTATTATAGTACTACAATAGCATATTAGTAAATTCATAGCAGTGATAGCTCTAAATGATGAATCTAGGCACTATTTCTAGTATACCATTTCAGCCGTTCTGGAACTAATGAAATAGGGCAAGACTTGATGCCCCTTTTAAAAAATATTAAATTAATAACTCTCACATAACTTTATGGTGTAATACTATGAATATAATAAGCCTGCATATAAAGTAATGAGCCTTATGAGTGCACAGCAGGTAGCTGAAAACACAAGGAGCCCGATTCAATTGCCAGCTCGCATCTCATAGGATCCAGGTCGTATGTCTGCGGTGTGCTGTGGGCTCCCGTTTGTCTCAGATTCCGGTGCTATTCAATTGATCAAGCACTCAAGTTACTGGCCCAAAGCCGACTCCATAAACCATGCACTGTTTTGTAGCAGTTCAGGGTGGGAATATGATCAAATAAGCAAGACCGTAACCTTCCATTTCGAATCATCCAATAGAAAATGAGACCATCATTAGTTCAGCAGTAAAACATGGAGGTTACATGTCAATCAATTAGGTTCGGGGGTCCGATATGCGATCAGACTTGCAAAAACGCAAAATACAGAATTATGAAAATGAATGCCAATACTGTTCTAGTCCATATGGGTGGCCTGATATGTATTAACTCATTGATTTCCGTGATTGATTTAACCCTAAAATGAAAAATAAACATACATTTTATTTACTGCAGATTTGCGAGATTGAGACTGTTGTACAATTAATGTCTATCATTGCTTTCCCCGTTATTGACAGTGCAGTATTGATTTATTTATTTGCATTTACAGTGCTACGAGTAGGTGTTTAACCCCTTGCAGGTCCTCTCTAGCACTCGTGGGATTTTCTCCTTCGTTTGGCATTTACGGGTGTGAAAACATTTGCTGCCTTGGGGAATTGGAGCAATTGAATAGTGATTTGCTATTTTAGGCATCATAACTCTTGCAAAATTTAAAGATCAAAGGCTTCGAGAGGCTGTAAGTTCTGGGTTTAACCATCGCAAAGTTTTCAAGGCCCTAACCCTAAACAGTTTAGAGCCCGCAAATTAACTTGCAGCCTCACTTACGGGCTACTGTAACTTGTGATAGCTCAACTGAATCGGGCTCAAGGAGTGTATAAGTGCAAAAATTAAACGTTTTGTAATGGAGCTATGTATTGTCATATTCTCACTTTAAAATAGTAAAAAAAAATATATATTTTTTGGTAAGACTTTCATCACTGATGATTTCAAAATCACACGAAAATTGCCTATTTATATACCGGTAAACCAATTGCCCGTAACTTATCTAGAAATTTTCCAGTAGCATGACACCATCTCCTCACCAATCACAGCAATTATGTAGGTTCACCAATTCCAATGCAAACTTGTAATTTCATGGGACAAACATGCTTTGCTAAGCTGTTGTAGCCATTTGTAAATTCATACTTTATCTGAGTGTTTCCAATCTTCTCTCAAGTTGCGTTCACAGTATCTATCCTAATGCTGACCATCATGCTAAATTGTCTTCTATGTAGATAAACATTGCACTCATATAGAGGGACATATGTGCTCTTTTTAGTGGCTGTGTGTACTTGTTCTTTAAGTTTTAGTAGAATTTTTTGGTGGAAATTACTTTGGAAGAGATCCTCCTACCTTTTCTGGCTCTTATCATCAATCTTTAATTAATAGTTAAACAGATTACTGTTATTCTGGGGAGAATAATTTGTTTCACAATTGTTATGCCCAACACTGAAGTACACCCATGAGGCCAAATGTGGCACTATTAGATGCTGCAATTAATATGGCTATTTTTTAGGACCCATATGTTTATTCCAATTTGCAATATGCCAGTTTATAGTATGATACCTTGATTAGGTAGTAATGTTAGGGATGTGTAATGAAACATGCTTGCTAAAATTTTAAATGCATGTCCTTAACAACACTGCACCTTTCTACAAATGAGATTGAATATCCAGGTTCTCCGATAACTGCCCCTTCCTCTGCCCACAAAGTATGTCTTTCTTCACCTGCTCCTACACTCTCATCTACCCTGTGAAATTATCTACCTCACGCTGTCAGACTCTCCCCTACTCTTCACATTTTCAAGCATTCCCTGTAAACTCATTTATTCAGGGAAGTCAACATAACATAACAACTAGTTATCTAATATTAGCTATTAAAGCAAGATGGTGAAGACCTCCTGTGTTTGAATCTCATTGCTATAAATGACCAACAAGTGATCCTCTCCGCTTTTGTCTCTATTATTATTATTGTTTATTTGTCAACATATTCCGCAGCGCTATACAGGGGCTACAATCAACGCAAAAACAATAACAGTATTAACATGTTGTAAAGGATGGAGGGCCCTGTCTTTGAGATTAGAATTCGATGTCCAAAGTGCTCTCTCCAAAGCACCTTGCAAGATTGAAAACTTGGCAACTTACAATCTAGTAACTTTACCCGCTTTAAATGCAAGTTCTTACGAGAGCAGGGCCCTCTATACCAACATAAAACTTCTGACATGTTTTGTTATGTTGGCATTTTATAAATAAATGCTAATAATAATAATAATAATAATAATAATAATAATAATAGTAATTATTATTATTATCATTATTGTTATTATTAATATTATTATTATAATAATTAACTCACTGTGGGAAATTAATTACGTTTATAATAAGCTTAATTGGTTACTATAGTATTCCCATGTAATGCATCCTCATGGCTTTACCATTTATATTTAGTTATCCCTTTATGCCTTTTCTCAAGACTTCTACATTATCTCATCTGAATATAAGTTTAGTGAAAAAGGTTAGCATCTCAGCTTTGTTTATATATAAAATACGTGTAAATCATGAACAATGTTCTTAAATGTATTAATAAATGTTATAGGAAGAGATGTAATATATAGAGACATAGGGTTGATGCACCATTTCAGAATTTGTAAAAATATAAAAGATATCTATGGTATATCCATGCAAAAGCTGTTAAAAGTATTTCTTTTTTTGTACTTTTTCTAATAGTATGTTTTCCCATTTCTTAGTAATTCTTTTTTTTCTAACGGTGCTGTATTTCAAAGTCAGTTAAACAGTGAGGTTATCATAATATATTCTTAGACAGTTTTTGCGATAATAAGAGTTATAAGGGGAAATAGAGCCACAAATGTTAATTTACATTTCTTATTAATATCAAATATATTTGATTTCAAATCTCTTTTGTAACCAAGAGGATAACATACAGAGTGCACAAACTTGGCAGGTTCCAATTATATCAAATGCACATGCACATGACAATTTAATATACAATAGATCCCATTTAAATAAAACAAGGGCTAATTTGCAACTCAATTGAAGTAATTTGCATAAGCATTGTTTGTACTCAAAACCTGACCTTGTATGAAGCTTTTGTTTACTGAAATTAGGAACCAAATATCCTTAAGGAAAACTCTTTAGTTACCCTAGTGTATCAAGTATATAACAGTAGAAAAGAAAAAAGTGCAGGACTTTACAAAGGTAAACAATATATTGTAAAGTGAGTTAGGTATAGTTATCTGTATTTATCAATATCAAGCTAACTATGCATTATTTAAAATGTTATGCTGTTTTAGAGTCATATTTATTCTTGGAATCTCATACCCTCTCTCTCACTCTGTGTGTGTGTGTATATATATATATATATATATATATATATATATATATATATATATATAAAACAAACAAAATTTTTTTTTTATATATATATATATATATATATATATATATATATATATATATATATATATATGTATACAGTAGACTCTCAGTTAACTGGCACCCATGGGGATTGGTAGATGTCAGATAAATGTAGTTTCTGGTTGCTTGAGAGTTACTATTAAAGGGATATCTAAGCGAGCTGGAATAATACATTTCTGTACTTTATAGACAAAAAGCAGCCTACGCGTATGCATCACATCTCATACAATGTTTTATTTTTATTAATATCTAAAAAAAATCCCTCTAATGATTATGTTGACACCTCCAGGGGGTGTCTAAACAGGCATCTGACCCCCCCCCCAATATCAGCATGCAGCATATGGGGTACAATATTAACACTCTATTTACCTGTTCTTGTTTGCTCAGCCAATGTCATTGGAGCTTCCTCCTTGCAGCTTGCTGTCGCATGTTAGTGATACACTACATTTCCCAGCAGCTTTGCTACATATCCCATGCTTCTTTGCACCACAGACAGGAAACCAGAGTTTATTCAAGAGTTTCAGTTAACCTAATTGGCCAAAACGAATTATTCCAAAACAAAATGGATACCAAACTGAATATGACTGTTATGCTAATTTTAGAACAGATTGGCTGGGGGTGTCAACTTTGAAAGTCAACTGTCTGCAAATGCAAGAAATTCAGCTCACTTCAAGGTAAGTGTTTAAAAGTATATTTTGGTATTTTTCATGCACACATTTTTTTCACACACTACTGATTCTCCTCCATTAGATGCATTCATAATCCACACATTTAGATATCCCTTTAAGAGAGGCCTAGTTCAGCTGCACATAAGATGCTCCATTAAGTATATTTGTCAGTGAGGGCTGTTCCTCACTTACAGACAGGTACGTTCAGCTGGAGGGTGCGCTGCTGAACCGGGGAATTTAATGCCAATACTGGACTGGCTCAGTCACTCATGCCTGGCAGCTTCCAAGTAAAATTGAATTGCAGAGATGTACAGTGGAAGCATTTTGTGGCATGACAAACTGGCTCTTGGCATTTGTTGACCTCTGTAAATTTTAATTTTAATTTAAAGTACAGTATTTTCTTCTGGTTGCTTGAGCCTTCTGGTTGAGTTCTGGTTAAGTGAGAGTCTACTATATATATATATATATATATATATATATATATATATATATATATATATATATAAAAACAATTGACTGTTATGCACTGTGTTATAATATTGTATAACTCACAGGTCAAATGTGTATTTTTTATTAGAATTCAATTAGTTATATATTATAATCACAGATCTATTTCTTTGTAAGCTGTATTAGGCTGATCCATAGAAAGTATGGCCCATTGTTCAACAGGTATTTCTAAGTCAATCATATTGCTTTATAGTCTTCTGCCAAAATGAGAAGCTAGGTACATTGGAGGTTGTTTTGCTGCTGACAAAATAACGAGAACTTATGGGGAAGCCTAAGAACTGTTCATACTTGGGACATCATTTGATTAAGGTCTGGCCCAGAATCTAGTTTATATTTTTATAGCTGTGGTTTTTAGAAATCAGTAAAGCATGTAACATAATCAATAATTCGTGTTTAGCTATTTTTGTTAGCATTTGGAAAAAACATTTATTTTTTTCTCAGCAGTTTGCTTAAATCCACTGGGATTTTAATATTTGAGAAAGGATGTTATTTTTTTAAATTACCTGATCGCAGAAACAACTAATATAGAGAGAATAAAAAGGAGTACATTATTTTTGCTATTTCCATTACTTTAATATTATCAAAATGCAACATTATTTTTTAGATTTTCATAGCTCTGAATTGTACTTGGTATAAGATATACATCATTACATTGACTAAATCAACAGCAAGAAAAAAAACTTTAGCACTGGATTTTTACTTATTAAAAAGACCACATAGAGAGACTGAGCAATCATAAAAAGGCCATCTGGAAATGTCCAAAGGTCATAAAGATGGGATGGAACAATGTTTACTTTGTTTTATTTAATGAAAATATCACATTTGAATATGTGACTATGAACATGCCTTACATGTTAGAGAAGCTTTTCATATCTGATAAACCCAATGTTCTTTTATTACATCCAATAATTAAAAAATGTGCTATTTGATGTTTAAATCTTAAATATGATAAACACTGTAAACATGACATTTCTTTCTCAATATGATTATATTTTATACACCAAAGATTATTTAGTTTTAAACTTTCATTATTAAGTACAGATCTTTTAAAATGAGTCAAAAAAACTACTATATGCTATTTGTATTAAACTAAACTGCCTGATAAAAATATTTAAATATTAGAAAAACCTTAATTTCCCATCAAAGTATAGAGGTAACATCTAAAAGCGTATGGTAATTTGCTATGCTTGTTAGTTCAGAAAAAGTGGTTTATTGTGTGTTTCCCTCATTGTTGCTAACATAACAAAAAACTATTCAAAGTAAATTAGTTTGTCACAATTTGTTTTACAAATATATTTTTTACACTAATGTTATGATAGTAGGTTAAACTGCATGGTATGTATGGACTGATACTTTCTCATATGTCAAAAACACTAGTGATATGGGATTTAAAATATATGTAGTAATCCAAGCATGGTATACTATCATAGCAGCACTGTTTGAGCCTCCACATTCAATAATGTTCCACAATGTAGTTGTTCCATCATTTGCTTTCCCACTTCCCCCCTTTCCCTGCTTCAAATCTACTGAGCACACCATCAACTTTTCTCTCTCTATTTCTCTCTGAGCAGCTTGTACTGTTTTTAATGCACTCCACTATGGTGACACTTTGTTTTTTTGTTGTTTAGATTTTACAAGATTGAAAATTGGTATACCCGCTTCTGTAGAATAGAGATAGTTTGAATTGACCAATGTTATGGAAGGTTTTTGTGCACACCATGAGCCCTATTCAATTGGTCAAATTGCAATTACATGAGCCCGTAAAGCAGCCTGTAAATATTACTGATATTCAACTGGATACATTTTGCTACTTGCATTCCAATTGCGAGTTACAGGCTCAAAAACACTGCTGGTTGTCAAAAACGTAACTATGTCCTATTTCCTCCATTGATTTTTCAAGCCCGCAAATGTTACCAGTGCTAAAGATGCAAAATCGATATTCAATTACAAAACTTCAACAAGCCCGTAATTGCCTTCAAACTCGGTAATGGCAAATGTATCAAAAAAGGATACAAGTACTAGATAGAACTCACAAGTGGGTTAAACACCTGTTCATATAACTGTAGTAGCAAATAAACACTCATTACTGTATTTTAAAATACTGGGAAATCAATAAAAGGCATTCAAATTAATTGTACAACAGTCTCAAGCTCGCAAAATTGCAATAACATTTTATTATTTTTTTTACTTTAATTTCCGTGTTATGTCGATCCCGTAAATCAAGGGATTAATACATATCAGGCCACCCACGTGGACTTAAACAGATGCTTTAATATATTTCAAGATTGCTCGAGTGTAACTTGATTGGCAAACATTACTTATTATTAATGCATGTATTAATGCTTAGCCTACAATTGCAGGTTAATTGTAACCTCCATGTTTTACTGATGTCATAATGACAGTTTCATTTACTATTGACTCTGTCTAAATTGTAACTTACAGGCTTGCTTAATTATTTCCAGATCACTTGATCATGTCCTCTGAAATGCTATGTACAAGTTCATGGTTTGCATCTGGAGGTTGTGAGCCTGTAATTACAGGTTAGAGTTAATTGAATTAATCTACTGTTGTACTCAAAAGTCTTCATACCCTGGCAGAAATTGTGAATTTTTTATTTTGAAAATATGACTGATCATGCAAAAAAAAATGGCACTGATCAAAGGTTTACATACCCTTGAATGTTTGGCCTTGTTACAGACACACAAGGTGAGACACACAGATTAAAATGACAATTAAAGGTTAATTTCCCACACATGTGGCTTTTTAAATTGCAATTAGTGTATGTGTATAAATAGTCAATGAGTTTGTTAGCTCTCACGTGGTTGACTAAGCAGGCTAGATACTGAGCCATGGGAAACAGAAACAAACTGTCAAAAGACCTGCGTAACAAGGTAATGGAACTTCATAAAGATGGAAAAGGATATAAAAAGATATCCAAAGCCTTGAAAATGCCAGTCAATACTGTTCAATCGCATATTAAGAAGTGGAAAATTTAGGAATCTATTGATACCAAGCCAAGGTCAGGTAGACCAAGAAAGATTTCAAGCAGAACTGCCAGAAGAATTGTTTGGAATACAAAGAAAAATCCACAGGTAACCTCAGGAGAAATACAAGCTGCTCTGGAAAAAGATGATGTGGTTGCTTCAAGGAGCACAATACGACAATACTTGAACAAAAATGAGCTGCATGGTCGAGTTGCCAGAAAGAAGCCTTTACTGCGCCAATGCCACAAAAAAGCCTGGTTACAATATGCCTGACAACACCTTGACACGCCTTACAGCTTCTGGCACACTGTAATTTGGAGTGCTATGTTTGGAGAGGGGTCAACAACGACTATAGTGAAAAGAATACCATCCCCACTGTGAATCATGGTGGTGGCTTATTGATATTTTGAGGGTGTGTGAGCTCCAAAGGCATGGTGAATCTTGTGAAAATTGATGGTAAGATGAATGCAGCATGTTATCAGAAAATACTAGCATGCAATTTGCATTCTTCTGCATAAAGGCTGTTCATGGGACTCTTTCCAGCATGACAATGACACTAAGCACAAGTCCAAGTTGACCCTCCAGTGTTTACAGCAGAAAAGGGTGAAGGTTATGGAGTGGCCATCGCAGTCTCCTGACCTTAATATCATCGAGCCTTCCTGGGGAGATCTCAAACATGCGGTTCATGCAAGATGACCAAAGACTTTGCATGACCTGGAGGCATTTTGCCAAGAGAAATGGGCAGCTATACCACCTGCAAGAATTAGGGGCCTCATAGACCACTATTACAAAGACTGCAAACTGATGCAAAACGGGGCAATACACAGTATTAAGAACTAATGGTATTACAAACTTTTGACCAGGGTAATTTCATTTTTTTATTTATTGTCATGTTTTGTTTTATGATTGTGCCATTCTGTTATAACCTACAGTTGAATATGAATCCCATAAGAAATAAAAGAAATGTGTTTTGTAAAAAAACACTAACACTAATTAAGCAATAAAGATAAAGCCCACTCATGTCAATAATGTAAATTACACTATTACAAACAATAAACACTATATTATCCTTATTAAATTGCGATTCGTTAAATTTAAAAGGGCTCTATTTAAGCACACAGCATATTTTCTTTACAGAAGTTTTTAGTTAGTGAGGACCTTGCTTTTGGATAGAGGTTCACTAACTAAAAACTTGTGTAAAAAAATATGGTTAAATAGAGCCCTTTTAAATTTACCGAATCTCAATTTAATAAGGCTGGATATCACAAAAAAAAATCATAAATTACAAAAATAAAAAAAACTACAATACCAAAAATAATTTAATATACAATAAAAAAAAATACAATTAAAAAAGATAACAATAACATATTTATTAATGAAACCTGTAAAATAAAATGTAATTAATAATAGTCACCTAGTTTAATAATCCCCCAGCGATGAACATCTATGCCCTTGTCCTCAATTTTCGGCCCTGGACTAATTGGGCTATCCAACTTGATTGAAGAAGTTCTGGTTCTCTTCAGTATTTCTTGAAGCCCTCATCTTTTGAGCCAGAAAAGGGCCTTCCAACAAAATAAAAACACACAGTACTCTATTTAAGACCTTCAGAATCGTTTTTTAGATGCCCCCTGCTCATTTACGCCTGAACTTTAATTTTATCAATCAGAATGCTCAGGTTGATGGACCTTATTAATCTGAGCATTCTGATTGGTCAAATTAAATTTTCCAGACAAAATGAGCAGAGTAACATCTCAAAAACGATTCTGTGGTAGGGGTTAACCGTATTGTAAATAGAGGAATCCTAGGGATCCGAAGGTGGGTAAGTCTTTTAGGGGGTGGGTTAGTGTGCTGTTTTGTGCACTTCTAACCCCTTAGTTGTGTTAATTCAGTTACAGGGTTAAGGTATTTTCAGCTTCAGATTTGACGCTTGATTATTTTGAAAAAGAGTTATAGTCCATATAATTCTATATTTTATGCCACTAGTTCTTATATCAATCAATTCCAATAATGCTTATTGTGACCTATATTGGAAATATATGAAACTAGGCAATTTTCTCTTTCCTTTTAATAACATATTCTCCCAGTCACCTACCCTTGCAGCCACTATCCACTCACCATCCATCATACAAATTAATGAGACATCCAGTCAACTAGGTCATCCACCTAGCCAGATAGCCAGAACCTACTGTACAAGTGAATAATAAATAGGTTAAATTATATTCATAAGGCATACAATATGTGATAACTGTCTAAAAGGGATATTAATTATTTCATATTTAAATATTTAAAATATGATAAAATGCTTATTGATTATTTGTATTCTGACTACAATACAGGTCCAGCGGTGACCAGGTCCAGCGGTTACAAAACGTTTTAAATGAATTTCAAAATGCTAAAAAAATATATAATTATAACTAAAAGTTCACATTTTGAAACATGTTAAAAAAAAATGTTTGTTTTTTTGAGAAATGGTAGGCTAAATGTTTTCACAAAAGGTAAATTTATGAAGTAAAATCAAAAGTAAAAAAAAAAATCTAAATGTTCTGATGCTAGACTTTTTAGACAGAAACAAATAAAAAAATAGTTCAAATTTAATTAGTGTTTTAAATAAAGTAGCAAAATAGGTGAGTTAAATTGGGAGTGTAGCATTTTTTAAAAATTAATAAGTTTTCAACAAGAAAGTATTTAGACAGTTCTAGCTTGGTCTTATTGGTGTTTAATGGTTTATTTACCAATAGCGACTTTACGTGAATGCTTTAATTACTTTCCAATGTCATTTTAAAGATTCATTAAAAACATGAATCCAGGGTTAAACTGTAACCATTCCTTTTGGCATCTGGTCGTGTATTTTACAGGTTTTAATTTCAGCCTGCCCTTAATTGCTAAAAAATGTATTTGGTTTCTCTTATTGCCAATGTAAAATCTTACCGTCAGACCTTCTTATTGTATCACACTAATGCACAGTTGTAAGACATCAGCAAGATGAAAGACGTTTTAGTGAAAATGAAGTAAGTGTCTGTAATTCATATATTTATAGACACCAGAGAAGAGTTTTAAGGATATTGAAGCTTTAGAAGGGTAAACAGTAAATTTAATCATGTAGCAAAATCCTGGAAAAAAGTTACAGAGACCATTATTCAAAATCATAAACTCTGTTGGCTAAACCTGGTTTATAATTTTCAGTTAATATTTCTTTACATTTTGTAAAACATTTCATAGAAGCTTGAAAAGTGATCTGCTTATTATTTAACTTATTTTCTCACTCTTTCTGTTAACAATGCATTACCACATTCCAAGATAGTTGACAGTTGTGGTTAATATAACCTATTTGGGGCAAGTCAGTTATCATATGAACCTCTCTGAAAATACAGTGGTCATTAAAAAAAAACTCTTATACAGCAGCAACATATCTGTGAACCATTACAATTTTACTGGATGGGTTCTTTTATTAAATTTAAATTTGATTAATTTTGCAAGATAAAAACACATTACTTACTGAAATAAAAAAAAATATACAAACGCATAATTAAAATATTGATATGTTATTGTTGCAATTCTTAAGCTCTTCTGAATAAAAAACAAGATTGCAAATATGTTAGGTAAAATATCGACAACACATTTACATTTAAATATCTATATATTACACATACATACATTGTTATTTCCCATAGATCATAGATAAAACGAGCATGAGTTAAAAATAAATGGGTACAATTCGGGTATACTCTCTTACAACAAGAAAATAGAAAATTTGTTTCAAATATATCAGCCAGTGGTATTGAAAATAATAACGGGAAAAATGAGGGGAAAAACCTCAAAGCCAAATCAAAGGTAATACTTTCTAATACTTTCGTTTGCTATAAATTTAGAAGATACTGTATTTTTAAGTTATGAAAATTAATTGCATCAGAAACTGTTCAAATAAAACAAATCTTTCACTAGAATTAATTGAAAGCAGTGTTTAAAAGCAATATAGGGAATTGATTTAGGTGACTTTATCTAAATTTGTGCTAAAATATTGTCTCAATAAAAAATATAAAAAAATATTAAACAAAACAAAGAAAATAATAAATAAAACAGTGAAATTGAGTATTAGGAACAAGACATTTTGTAAATATGAATTGTGGCATAGGACAAATGCTAAAAGCTACAGCAGCACCAACTGGTTATATACTAACTAGCTACTCCCCAGTCAAAAATGACGGGAATAACATTTTAAGACTGGGAATGCAGTACCTTCAGCGCTTATTGCGAGCCTCTCCCTCCATCTACTGTACAATTGTAAGGCTAGCAATGCTGTTTGCCACACAATGTGGGCCCTGTGAGCACCTTCGGCGCTCATCGTGTCGCTCGCAAAAAAGTGCCTTTGGCACTCATTGCAAGCCTCTCCCCCTATGTAGTTTAAAGGCCTTGCGCTTGAGTGTTAGTGTCTTTGGTTATGTTACTGCCTTGGGTTAAATGTTAGTGGTTTGGATTACATGTTACTGGCTTTTGGTGAGTGTTGCTGCTTAGGGCTATTTTTTATGTCCTTCGGGCTAGTTTTACGTCCTTTTCGGCAGCCATTTTTTTTCTCGCGTAGGCGATTTTGGCTCTCCCACTGTGTGTGAGTATGTAAGTATGTAATTTGAGGCATATTTGTTGTTATTTTCACAGTGCATGTACAGGTTTCAGTTCTAAGTCATACAGGTTGTAGGTCCCGCGTGCCTCAACTGCAGCCGAAGTCCCGCGTGGTGAACTGGCAACTATATATGTGATACTTGATCCTTACACAATGTACAACTGTAACACTAAAATCAGATTCATTAAGCCTCTGTGGCCTAGCACATCAGGGTACAGAAATATTATTGCTGTACTGGTGTCCATATATCAGACTTTGACAGTATCAAATCCATGCATAGTATTCTGTGGTATCACATATAATAGTTGTCAAACTACTAAACGTCGTCACGCTTTGCGAGCTCGCAAAGAACTGCAGTTTGGTCCACAAATGCGGAGCCTCGGGAAGCGAGGGGGCACATTTGCGGAAGGTGGAGGCTTTACGGCTCATGACTTTGAAACAACACCACCCCTACGGCGCCCCAAACCACTCCACACAACCGTTAACTTGCAGCACTTAGTCCTCTACTTCCCCACCTTCTCTCCCTCCCCTGTGTCTCGCAAAACACTGCACTAACCGCCTGAACCGCGCAAACATAAAAACACTAAAAGCACACTAATAAACCCAATACTGACAAAAAAATAAAACACTCATCCACAGCACGGAGGGACAGCCAGGATATCTGGAAGTGAGGTTACATGCGAATTTAACCCCAAATTCCACCGTTTCGGCACTCGAAAAATGGCTAAGCGAGGAAAAAAATGTCAGACAAAAAAAATGAAAACGAGGCTCCACGACCCCGAACCGTCCAGCCACGTACAACTTAACCATGAAGGGATCCGAGATAGGCTCAGAAACCCACATTAACCCCACATTAACCCTCCCAGTGAGGGTGCAATGAAAATTAAAAATTCCCACCTTAAGGGTCCTTAAAGGACCATAAAAGTCCTTAAAGGACCCGTAATAAAACTTTTTTTTACCCTATCACTCATGGGGCTCTATACAGAGTCCCATCAACCCCTTAATAAACCTGTCACTCATGGGGGTCAATCCAGACAGCCATAAACCCTTAATTAACCCTTGAAGGGATCCAAGATAAGCTCGGAAACCCGCATTAACCCCACATTAACCCCCGCTGCAATGAAAATTCAAAATTCCAGCCATACAGGTCCTTAAAGGACTGTAAAGGTTCTTAAAGGACCAGTAATAATTAAAAAAAATAACCCTATCACTCATGGGGCTCTATACAGCCCCATCAACCCCTAAAAAACCATGTCACTCATGGGGGTCAATCCAGACCCCCATAAAGTGCAATTCTAGTAAAAGCCTAGGAGTTTATATAAAAGGAAGGCCTTCAAAGAAAAGGGAGGGCAGATTTATAGTGCAAAGGAGGAAAACTTTATATAAATATATTATTTTATATTCTTTATTTTCCCACTGAAAATTCGTAGACAATAATAATAATTATGAGTCAGTCCAGTGGCAACCTTATTCAGTGTACATCCTGTCATATGTATGCAATACTGGAACAGATGATCCAGCGTCCATACCTCTGTGAGAGGTGTGAGCATGTTGCCTCTCTGGAAGCTCAAATTGGAGATCTGGAGAGGAGAATTGCAGCACTTAGTGATATTGCTCCACTGGAAAGGGGGTTGGTGCTCACTGAGCACAGTTTAGCTGGGCCTAACATGGAGGGTGGAGCTGGGGCTAGTGAGGATGTCCAGGGAGGCAGCTGGGTTACAGTTAAAAGTTGAAGCAGGGGGAACAGGAGGAGGCAGGCTAGTTCTGAGTTGGCAAACAACAACAGATTTGCCAGATTGAGTGAAACTGTTGGCGATGTCCATTCAGGAATGGCAATGCCAGATAGAGCTGTTCCCTCTAACAGCCGGGCGAACAGCTCTACTGGAGAAGAGGGAGGGCAGAATAGGCAGAACAGACAGGTTTTGGTTGTAGGGGACTCTATTATTAGGAAGGTAGACAGGGTGATTTGTCACCCAGATCCCAGCAATCGAACAGTTTGCTGTCTCCCGGGTGCTCGGGTTCGTCATGTTGTGGATCGGGTAGACAAATTATTGGGAGGGGCTGGAAATGAACCGGTGGTCTTGGTACATATTGGTACCAATGACAAACTTAGTGGAAGATGGAGTGTCCTAAAGAATGATTTTAGAGAACTAGGTAATAAGCTGAAGGCAAGGACCTCCAAGGTAGTATTTTCTGAGATACTACCAGTGCCATGTGCTAGCCCAGGGAGGCAGAAGGAGATTAGGGAGGTTAATGCGTGGCTAAAGATGTGGTGCACTAAGGAGGGGTTTGGCTTTTTAGAGCAGTGGGCTGACTTCTCACTTCGGTACAATCTCTACAGTAGGGATGGATTGCACCTTAATGATGAGGGAGCTTTTGTACTAGGGGATAGGATGGTAGAAAGGCTGGAGGAGTTTTTAAACTAGTAGGTGGGGGGGAGGGACTAGATATAAGTAATGGGGTAGAAAGTGTAGAGGGTATAAGGGATGAATTAACAACTCATAGGGGAGGAGATGGGGGGAGGGGTAGTATAGTCAATATGGAGGTAGTACTAAGTAATTCAAGTTCAGTGGCAGGCACTTCAGAACTACAGACTCATAACATAAGGTGTATGCTTGCTAATGCCAGAAGCTTGCCAGGAAAAATGGGAGAGTTAGAATTATTAGCAATTAATGAAAAATGGGATTTAATAGGCATTACCGAAACGTGGTGGGATGAATCTCAAGACTGGACTGTTAATCTGGATGGTTATAACCTATTTAGGAAAGATAGAGGCAATGGTAAACGAGGAGGAGGGATTTGTCTGTATGTTAAGCCTGAATTTAAGGCTATAGTCAGAGAAGATATTTATGGTGGACCGAGTGATAAAGTTGAATGTTTGTGGGTAGAGTTAAATAGTGGAGCAGCAAATTCCAAAAGAATATTAGTAGGAGTATGCTATAAACCCCCAAATATAGCTGAAAGTGAGGAAATACAATTATTGTTACAGATTGGAAATGCAGCTAAGCACGGGCAAGTTCTAATAATGGGAGATTTTAATTACCCTGAAATAAACTGGATAAATGAGACCAGCAGTTCAGCTAAGGGGAGCAGGTTCTTGAGTACACTCAGGGATCATTATCTGGCCCAGGTTATACAGGAGCCTACTAGAAATGAAGCTATCTTAGATTTACTCATTACAAATAATATTGATATTGTATCAAATGTTGAAATAGGGCAACCTTTGGGAAACAGTGATTACAACACAGTCTCATTTGAGATTGAATTAAAAAAAAAACATTTTAAGGGGCCAACAAAAACTCTTAATTTTAAACGGGCAGATTTTAACGGTCTAAGGGCAGCAATACAAAGTATAGACTGGGACAGAGAACTGATAGGTAAAAACACTGAACATAAATGGACAACATTTAAATCCTTACTAAATATACATACACATCAGCATATACCGTGTGGGAATAAAAGTAAAAGGAGTAAATCACAACCCATGTGGCTTAACAATGATTTAAAGATCAAGATCCGGAGTAAAAAACAGGCATTTAAATTATACAAACAAGAGGGGACAGAGACTGCTTTACGGGAATACAAGGAAATCAACAAGGCTTGCAAAAGCGCGATTAGACTGGCTAAAATAGAAAATGAAAAATTAATTGCAAAAGAGAGTAAGACTAACCCTAAAATATTTTTTAAGTATATTAATGGGAAGAAGGCGAGGAAGGAAGCTATAGGAACATTACAATGTGAAACAGGCTGTCTGAAAATTAGTGACCAGGAAAAGGCAGATGAGCTAAATAGGTTATTTTCTTCGGTATACACAAGGGAGGTACCAGTGGTTGGGACACTGCGACATAATGGGGCTACACTACCTTTGCCAAATAATTGGTTAACACAGGAAGTAATCCAAAAGAGGTTGGAAAAAATAAATGTTAATAAAGCCCCGGGTCCTGATGGAATACATCCAAGGGTACTAAGGGAACTGGGTTCTGTAATAGCCAAACCATTATATTTATATATATATATATATATTTTTCAAGATTCACTCAACACAGGGTCTCTACCAGATGACTGGAGAAAAGCTGATGTGATACCTATATTTAAAAAGGGAGCAAGAGCAAATCCGGGGAATTATAGACCAGTGAGCCTCACTTCTGTAGTGGGGAAGCTTTTAGAAGGGTTAATAAGGGATAATATACAAGAATATGTCTATTTGAACAGGATTATAAGTAGGAGTCAACATGGGTTTATGAGGGATAGGTCATGTCAAACAAATCTAATTAGTTTCTATGAGGAGGTTAGTAGGAACCTGGATCAAGGCAACTCTGTGGATGTAGTCTTTTTGGATTTTGCAAAGGCTTTTGATACAGTGCCACATGGGAGACTATTGGGCAAACTAAGGGATACAGGAATTGCAGTAAATATCTGCTCATGGATTGAGAGCTGGCTAAAAGACAGGAAGCAAAGGGTTGTTGTAAATGGAACATACTCAGATTGGACTAATGTGGTAAGTGGGGTTCCTCAGGGTTCAGTATTAGGTCCTCTCCTTTTTAACATATTTATTAATGACTTAGAGGTAGGATTGGAGTGTGGGGTCTCCATTTTCGCTGATGACACAAAGTTGTGCAAGGTAATTAAATCAGAAAATGATGTGCTTTCCCTCCAAGGGGATTAACATAAAATTGAGGAATGGGCATCTAAATGGCAGATGAGATTTAATACGAATAAATGTAAGGTTATGCATCTGGGAAGGAAAAATAGCCATGCAATTTATAATCTTAATGGAGCAAATCTAGGTGTATCAGATATTGAAAGGGATTTGGGAGTGCTTGTGGACAACCACCTAGGTAACAGTGCTCAATCCCAAGCAGCAGCTGCAAAGTCAAATAAAATATTAGCATGTATTGAGAAGGGTATAGAAGCCAGGGAAGCAAATATAATTCTGCCACTATACAAATCTCTAGTACGCCCTCATTTGGAATATGGAGTACAATTTTGGGCACCACTTCATAAAAAGGACATTTTAGAGCTGGAAAAGGTACAGAGAAGGGCAACCAAACTAATAAGGGGAATGGAGGGGCTAAGTTATGAAGAAAGACTAACCAAATTAAACTTATTTTCTCTAGAAAAAAGGAGTCTAAGAGGAGATATGATTACCTTATATAAATACATCCAGGGTCAGTATAAAGATTTGTCGGGGGAGCTTTTTGTGCCAAGAGGTTTTCAACTGACAAGAGGACATCCCTTGAGGTTAGAAGTAAAAAGATTCCACCTCAAAAAAAGAAAAGGGTTCTTCACAGTAAGGGTGGTTAATCTGTGGAATTCTCTACCAGAGGAGGTGGTGACAGCGGATTCGATAGATAACTTTAAAAGGGGACTAGATTTATTTCTAATTAAAAAGTGAATTCAGGGTTATAAAGGATAATTAGAGAGACAGTAATGATCCAAATTTTTAACATTTCCCCTTTAGACAATTGGCTAAGTCTCGCTTGTGTTTTTTTTTTCTATTTGCCTTCCTTGGACTAATTAATAATAATAAAAAAACAAACAAAACAAAAAAAAAACATTAAATAATTGATTAATAATTAATTAACAACTAATGAATTAATAGTTAATCCGCATATTGCAGATCAAAGGAGATCTTAAAAGGTTGAACTTGATGGACTGAAAGTCTTTTTTCAACCTTAAATACTATGTAACTATGTAACTATACACCCTTAATTAACCCTGCCACTCATGGGGGTCAATACAGACCCCCATAAGCCCTTCATTAACCCTGTCACTCATGGGGGTCAATACAGACCCCCATAAGCACTTTATTAACCCCCTCACTCATGGGGGTCAATACAGACACCCATAAACCCCTAATTAACCCTGTCACTCATGGGGGTCAATACAGACCACCATAATACATTAATTAACCCTGTCACTCATGGGGGTCAGTACAGACCCCCATAAGCACTTAATTAACCCTGTCACTCATGGGGGTCAATACAGACCCCCATAAGCACTAAATTAACCCTGTCACAAATGGGTGTCAATACAGACCCCCATAAGCACTTAATTAACCCTGTCACTCATGGGGGTCAATACAGACCCCCATAAAGACTTAAATAACCCCATCACTCATGGGGGTCAATACAGACACCCAGAAACCCCTAATTAACCCCGTCACTCATGGGGGTCATACAGACACACATAAACCCCTAATTAACCCTGTCACTCATGGGGGTCAATACAGACCCCCACAAGCACTTAATTAACCTTGTCATGCATGGGGTTCAATACAGACCCCCATAAGCACTTATTTAACCCTGTCATGCATGGGGGTCAATACAGACCCTCATAAGCACTTAATTAACCCTTTCACTCATGGGGGTCAATACAGACCCCCATAAGAACTTCATTAACCCTGTCTTGCATGGGGGTCAATACAGACCCCCATAAGCACTTAATTAACCCTGTCACTCATGGATGTCAATACAGACCCCATAAGCCCCTAATTAACCTGGTCACTCATGGGGATCAATACTACTCATGGGGATCAATACTAAGCCAATAAATAACCCTGGCACTCATGGGAGTCAATACAGACTCCCATGATACATTAATTAACTCTGTCACTCATGGGGGTCAATACAGACCCCAATAAGCCCTTCATTAACCCTGTCACTCATGGTATCAATAAAGACCCCCATAAGCATTTTAATAACCCTCTCACTCATGGGGGTCAATGCAGACACCCATAAACCCCTAATTAACCCTGTCACTCATGGGGGTCAATACAGACCCCCATAATACATTAATTAACCCTGTCACTCATTGGGGTCAATACAGAGCCCCATAATACATTAATTAACTCTGTCACTCATGGGGGTCAATACAGACCCCCATAAGCCCTTTATTAACCCTGTCACTCATGGGGGTCAATAGAGACCCCCATAAGCACTTAATTAACCCTGTCATGCATGGGGGTCAGTACAGACCCCCATAAGCACCTAATTAACCCTGTCACGCATGGGGGTCAATACAGACCCCCATAAGCACTTAATTAAACCTCTCACTCATGGGGGTCAATGCAGACACCCATAAAACCCTAATTAACCCTGTCACTCATGGGTGTCAATACAGACCCCCATAAGCACTTAATTAACCCCATCACTCATGGGGGTCAATACAGACCCCCATAAGCACTTAATTAACCCTGTCATGCATGGGGGTCAATACAGACCCCCATAAGCGCTTAATTAAACCTGTCACTCATGGGGGTCAATACAGACCCCCATATGAACTTAATTAACCCTGTTACGCATGGGGGTCAATACAGACCCCATAATCACTTAATTAACCCTGTCACTCATGGGGGTCAATACAGACCCCATAAGCCCCTAATTAACCCGGTCACTCATGGGGGTCAATACAGACCCCCATAAGCCAATAAATAACCCTGGCACTCATGGTTGTCAAAACAGACCCCCATAATACATTAATTAACTCTGTCACTCATGGAGGTCAATACAGACCCCCATAAACCCTTAATTAACCCTGTCACTCATGGGGGTCAATACAGACCCCCATTAAGCCAATAAATAACCCTGGCACTCATGGTTGTCAAAACAGACCCCCATAATACATTAATTAACTCCAATACAAATTACCAAGGCCTCAGTATAGCATATCTGGGAGCCCTTCCACCAGTCCAAGCATGTAGTAGGAGGGCCATTGTGATACAGTAGCTGTAAACATCAGGTCCTCATACTACTCTTCCAAGGGAAGCTCCATCCACAGCAGGTCCTTAAGCAAATTATTTATTTATTTTTGGAAAGTCAACAATATTTATACGGGGGTGTATACAATACAACAATGACAGGGAGTGGTAGACAGGAGATTGACTCCACATGGGGTCTATCAGTCTGGCATCCTGGCATCCTGTCTGGCACCTGTGAACAATAGGCCAACTTCCAAATACATATAATACTGTCTCTATGTCTAGTGGTCCAGACCTCAAATAGAGTACATTAACTTTATCTGTCAAACAATGGGACAAAACCAATTACAATACAATAGTCCAGTGGCTGGAACCAAGCAATCTGTCCTTTATGGTGTCTTAATATGCTAAGATCCTGGAACTGGAAAAGGGGTCCGTGACAAACATTATATTATGTTCAATGTGTTTTACAAAAAAGACTACATATTCTTTTTTTTTTCTAATTTATTTTCAAAGTTATGTATTTTAGCTACTTTGCCATATAACTGTTTACTATCATATCATTCTATAATATACTGAAAATATATACTGTAATAGTACATTAAAGACATGTTCTGTTTCTGATTTCTTTTACAAATGTCAAAATACTTTTTCAGTCACTTGGCTTGTTCGGATCTTCAATCTTCCATTTTATCTTGCAATGGGAGAATTCATGACATTTTTGTAATAGAAATGTAGACAAAAGTCAGAAGAATACACCCTGGCAGGTGATATCTGATAACTTCAGATCCATGTGACTAGCTTCTCAGCTCAAGGTCAATAGGTCTTAAGCAGTTAAACAGAAATGGGTAACAATCAGAACGGATGTTAGTGCAACAGGACTTTGTCTCTTTTTTTGTGTGAAATACAGCTCTTGTTATCAAAAAGTCAGAGGTGAAAACCTCATTCAAAACTTTGTTAAGGATTTTTTTTGCTTACAAGTCACTGTTTTCTTCTCCAACCTTTCTATTTTTGTTAAAATTCTTGAAAACTGAGTAGGGCTAAAGCAGAGGACATAACATTTTAACAGTTTTTATATAAACTTACAAACCAAAAAGATTCTAAACAAACCAGCGAAGTAGTACAGATTGTGTGAGATTAAAACCTAATGCAAACAAGGTAAAACAATATTTTTTTGAAGTAGTTTGTAAACAATATTTTATTAACGCACTAACTTTTCCTTTGGGTCCTCTAATTCCACATACTACATTATACCAAAAACCGTCAACAAGTGTTTTGTTTTCAACACATACACATATTCATTTGAAATACAGCATACTGGACAACTGATTCTATAAAACAGAAAAAATCAAATGCTACCAGCATCTGCAAAATCTCAGCTATAAATAATTGAATAGTAAAATAAGTAACATAAGTCAAGACCCACTTCTTCAATAAGGCTTGCCCAGAACCTGGTTCTGTCGTACCCAGTGGATAGTGATGGTCCTTGTTGATATCCCTGAAGGCAGGAATAAACCAAGACCAGGATTTGCCTACCAAACAGGACCAAGGGACAACGGAAACCAGGTTAGCAGGACAGCAGCATCAATAATCCCAATTTATAGGATTATTCCTTCCCCAGAAGGAATAATACATGTGAATTATGTATATCTAAACTGACAACTATTTATTATCAAGAACAACTCATATTTATGTACAGTGTCACAATCTTAGCAAAAAATCTGTTAGGCAATCCCCAAGCTCTATTTTCCTCACCATGTGGGCCACCTGTCCATCAATTACTGACAGAGTTCGTAAGGAACCCCCGAGGTATGTGGGAGCCTGAAACAGTAATTAATAACTGACTCCTTTGATCAGCCTGTCAAGGGGAGTCAGCTGACTACTCAACAATGAATAAAATTTGTCTGGCTGCCTACGTGACAGCTCATACTGGGATGAAAGCAAGCCCATTTGGTCAGCTCTTAAAAGTGGTAAAACTAAATGTCACCAGCGAATAAAAAAGGTTGATTAGATCTTCCACACCCTTCACTTAATTTACAGTGTCACCCACTTGACTTTTTACCTATTTTGTTACATTACAGCCTTAAGTTCAATGTTTTGTTAATTTGAATCTTATGTGATGGATCAGAACACAATGGTCTAAGTTGGTGAAGTGAAATGAGAAAAATATATACATAAAACTATTTTTTAGAAATAGAAAATCGGCATGTTCGTATGTATTCACCCCCTTTGTTATGAAGCCCATAAAAATTTCTGGTGCAACCATTTAACTTAAGAAGTCACCTAATTAGTGAAATGATGTCCACCTGTGTGATCTGTCATTACATATACACACCTTCTTTGAAATGCCCCAGAGGCTGCAACACCTAAGCAAGAGGAACCACTAACTAAACACTGCCATGAAGACCAAGAAACTCTCCAAACAAGTAAGGGACAATGTTGGGGTCAGGGTTAGTTTATAAAAAAAATATCCAAATATTTGATGATCCCCAGGAGCACCATCAAATCTATCATAACCAAATGGAAAGAACATGGCACAAAAGCAAACCTGCCAAGAGACGGCCATCCACCAAAACTGACGGATTGGAGCAAGGAGGGCATTAATCAGAGAGGCAGCAAAGAGACCTAAGGTAACGCTGGGGGACCTCAGAGTTCCACAGCAGAGACTGGAGTATCTGTACATAGGACGACAATAAGCTGTACGCTCCATAGAGTTGGGCTTTATGGCAGAGTAGCCAGAAAAAAAGCCATTACTTTTAGGAAAAAACAAAATGGCATGTTTTGAGTTTGCGAAAAGGCATTTGGGAGACTCCCAGAATAAATGGAGGAAGGTGTTCTGGTCTGATGAGACTAAAATTGAACTTTTCGGCCATCCAAGAAAACGCTATGTCTGGCGCAAACCCAACACATCTATCACCCAAAGAACACCAACATGGTGGTGGTAGCATCATGTTGTGGGGATGTGTTTCAGCAGCCGGGACTGGGAAACTGGTCAGAGTTGAGGGAAAGATGGATGGTGCTAAATACAGGGATATTCTTGAGCAAAACCTGTAGCACTCTGTGCGTGATTGGAGGCTAGGACGGAGGTTCACCTTCCAGCAGGACAATGACCCCAAACACACTGCTAAAGCAACACTTGAGTGGTTTAAGGGGAAACATGTAAATGTGCTGGAATGGCCTAGTCAAAGCCCAGACCTCAATCCAAAAGAAAATCTGTGGTCAGACTTAAAGATTGCTGTTCACAAGCGCGAACCATCCAACTTAAAGGAGCTGGAGCAGTTTTGCAAGGAGGAATGGGCAAAAACCCCAGTGGTAAGATGTGGTAAGCTCATAAAGGTGGCTCTACAAAGTATAAACTTTAGGGGGATGAATAGTTATGCACATTTACTTTTTCTGTTATTTTGCCCTCTTTGTTGTTTGCTTCACAATAATAATAAAAAAAAACATCTTCAAAGTTGTGGGCATGTTCTGTAAATTAAATAACCTACACCCTCCCTGTGTAAGTGGATTGTCGGGCTGAACCCCTTCCTGACATTGCTTTTGTAGATAGCCTTAATGCTGATCAGAAAGTTCTGAAAGAGAAGGAGAGGGGATCATGGAGCTCACTGAGTACCAGACAAGCTTGTCTTGTGCCTCATCAAATTCAACCAGAGCTACGCTGAAATGATCAAGCAATTCAATTAACACAGGTAACGGAGACATTTTCTAATAAGCTATTAATGGCAAAAAAATCAGAAATACTAATTTGTGGAAGCTGTAAACAGTTTGAACCACCTCACTTCAAAACCCTTAATGCTAGAGATACTGAACCTACAAGTCATTCATGTGGCCTGTACAAGAGGCCTCAATCAGCTCAAATCATCACTAATCTCATTAACAATTACAATATTTCCTTTTTCTCCACATGGAGATCAGTTGGTACATTACCAGCATGGTTAGGTTTTCCTTTTGGAATGTATATTTTCTTATTAAGTGCCTGTAGAAACTGGGGAAAGAAAAAAACCCTCTTTATTTTTTTTTTAGCATCGGCATGTTAAATTTGAAATGCAAATCCTCAGACAATCCTTGTTAATTCCAGGTTGTGAGGCAACAAAACATGGAAAATGCCAAGGGGGGTGAATACTTTTGCAAGGCACTGTAGATACAAGGGATCCTAGTAGTCTGATGGCTTTCCCCTAAACCTCTGAAACCTTTCCCAAACCTCCTCAACCTGGTACACCATAGCTCCTACCATATGCCCGAGAATTCAGGTGATATGCTTTATTATATTCCTTGGGGGGAAAATTTTATACCAAACATGATATGGGGATTCTCATACTTAAAATTACATACATAAATCATATATGTTACAATCATACCAATGGAAATTTTAACCAATTCATGCCAACAGGACCAGTAAATGTATACAGATGGTGGGGCAATGTCTTGGGAGCAGTTGTGCCACTCTATACAATTCCCACCAGGGGCCCATTTTACTTTGATCAGTCCTAAAAAGTTGATAGGGGTCCTTGACTCCCATGATTTCTAGGCACTATTAAATGGTGGTGATCATCCAAGTACCTAATTATTTGGGCATCGGTTTTAGGGGAAACGGGAGAAGTGGTGTTATTGTACCCTGTAGCCCCAGAGTCCCTAGTAGTCTTTAGTCCCCAAAGTCCAGTGGATCCCTCACTGGGCCTGACAAAGTAAAGTAAGTAATTTCCATTATATCATTATGTGTTCTCTGACCTTGCATATGGATGTGCTAAAACTCAATCACCTTGCTTTCTCTATCGTAAAATTGAAAAAGTGATAACCATCTCTATTGACATAAATAGAAATGGTATAAGAAGTTGGTGATTCTCTCAATTAGTTGTTTTTTTTTGGATGCAATAACAGTGATGCTGCTTATTTGATTGCATTGTCATAGATTTAAATATTTCAGAAACACATTATTGCAAGTTATCTCCTATTGTGTAGAACATTATTATTTAGATGCACAATGTAATTTCATTGACAAATTAACCAATATAAAATAAATGTGGTTGTCTCAAGCATTATTAACAAATTTAGTTTGGAAGAACTTATACATTCTATGAAAACATTTTTTTTACTTTTGGAACTATACTATCACCCTACATACATTATATTGTTTTATATATGCCTATTTATCCAACATAGTTTCATATAGCTTTGATAGGAAAAAAATGTTTTTTTACAGCAGGTATATAATTCATTGAAGAGTATTCAAGCTATGTTGTGTCATTTAACCATAATTTGTGTGGAATCATAGTGAACTTAAATATCCATACATAGCAGTGCTAAGGTGTGTCATTTGTTGTTTAATGTAATTTTCTTTATAGCTACAGATTAGTATATATTATAACAATAATTCCTAGTACCTCATTGTTTAAAACATTACATTGTGCCATTTTAGATGTAATCCTAACATTTAATAAAACAAATATTAGATGAAAACTTACATTGTCATAACTAATTGTCCGTAATATTAATTTAAATACAGAATTATTTACTTAACATATGTATTTCACCATAATAATATCAAGCAAAAGGAATGAAATGATGCCTAGATTATGCAGTTTAACAGTTCAGATATCTGTGCAGTTTACTTTGCTGTCCAGCAATTATAGCGATGCATGACAGAATTATCACCTTTATTTATTTTGCTATAAGCTAGATTTATAGAGATTTGTAGCACTTGTAAGGCAAAGCATAAGAAACATTAATAGCTTTACTAATTATCTCACTACTTCAGAGATATAAATACCAATAAAAATGCCAAATAAAGTGAGCCTGTGAAACATTTTTAAGAGAATTTTAAACCAAATAGCTGATTGACGATCCCATGGGTAATTCTTAGGATCCAGTAGAAGATACTGGGGGCTCCCTTTAGATTTAAATTTTACTTATCATCATGAAATCTTGCATAATACATGGAAAATAATTCTGGTCTTATGATGACTATATTTTGAAATTCAATTTTTACCATGTATTCATAAGTATGTTAATAAATAATTATTCATTTTTATTTTTATATACAAAAAAATCAAAAAGTAGCTAAGCTAGATATATTTTCTTTTATCCAGGATTTTAGTTAATTGGCAACATGTTATATGTGTTAAATAAGTAGTAATATACTATTAATATAGAAGGAAGTATGAAAAGTGCAATGTAATAAAACATTTTTTTACAAACATATGTAATGAACTGATGTTTTTTCCCCTTGGACAGATTTTATTTGTATGTAATTATGTCAAAATACAATATTGTAGCATATAAGTGAAAACTTTTTTTTTTGAAAATGTTAGTCTCCACATACTCATTTAACATTAGGGGGATGTACTAAACATCTTCTCACTTGTAAAGAGCTGAGATAATGTGACAAGGGCACTTTTCCCCATAGAAAATAGTACATAAATCAATAAATCAAGAGATAACAAGAGAATCACTTGAGATGCCTAATAAATTTCTCCCATGGTTTGCACTGATTAGTGTAATTTTTAACATTTGTCTTGTATTATAACATGCTGTTATTTTGTTGTGGTTCTTGTAGCTTAGAAAATGCAACTGACAAATTATCTAGTCAACTTTATATTCATTCTTGAATTTTAAATATAAAATATATAGACAGCAGTGGCAGTTTAAGGGCACTCTGTGAAGGGGCGATTCTTAATTTATTAGCAGAGGAGCAGAGAATAATTTTTATAGGAAGGTAATCTGGTCACCCTAAAGTAGAACTGACCATCTGTGCTCAAAAGTTTGCATACCCTGGCAGAAATTGTGAAATTTTCACATTTATTTTAAAAATATGACTGATCATGACAAAAATATGTATTTTATTGAAGTAAAGTGATCATATGAAGCCATTTTTTATCACATAGTTGATTTAAATCACGATAACAGAAATCACCCAAATGGCCCTGATCAAAAGTTTCCATACCCTTGAATGTTTGGCCTTGTTACAGACACACAATGTGACACACACAGGTTAAAATGGCAATTAACGGTTAATTTCCCACACCTGTGGCTTTTTAAATTGCAATTAGTGTCTGTGTATAAATAGTCCACGTGTTTGTTAGCTCTTATGTGGATGCACTGCGCAGGCTATATACTGAGCCATTGGGAGCAGAAAAGAACTGTCAAAAGAGCTGCGTAACAAGGTAATGAAACTTCATAAAGATGGAAAAGGATATAGAAAGATATCCAAAGCCTTGAAAATGCCAGTCAGTACTGTTCAATAATTTATTAAGTAGTGAAAAATTAAGGTATCTCCTGATACCAAGCCAAGAAAGATTTCAGCCACAACTGCCAGAAGAATTGTTTGGAATAAAAAGAAAAACCCACAGGTAACCTCAAGAGAAAAAAATGCTGTTCTGGAAAAAGACAGTGTTTTTTTTTCAAGGAGCACAATAGGATGATACTTGAACAATAATTAGCTGCATTGGCGAGATGCCAGAAAAAAAGCGTTTACTGCGCCAATGCCACAAAAAAACCCGGTTACAATATGCCCGACAATACCTTGACACGCCTCACAGCTTCTGGCACACTGTAATTTGGAGTGACGAGACCAAAATAGAGTTTCATGGTCACAACCATAAGCGCTATGTTTGGAGGGGGTCAACAAGGCCTATAGTGAAAAGAATACCATCCCCATTATGAAGCATGGTGATGGCTCACTGATGTTTTGGGCATGTGTGAGCTCTAAAGGCACGAAATCTTGTAAAAATGTATGGCAAGATCAATGCAACATGTTATCAGAAAATACTGGCAGACTATTTGCATTCTTCTGCATGAAGGCTGCGCATGGGACGCTCTTGAAGTTTCCAGCATGACAATGGCCCTAAGCACAAGGCCAAGTTGACCCTCCAGTGGTTACAGCAAAAAAAGATGAAGGTTCTGGAGTCTCTTGACCTTAATATCATCGAGCCTCTCTGGGGAGATCCTAAACGTGCGGTTCATGCAAGACGACCAAAGACTTTGCATGAACTGTAGGCATTTGGCCAAGACAAATGGGCAGCTATACCACCTGCAAGAATTAGGGGCCTCATAGACAACTATTACAAAAGACTGCACTCTGTCATTGATGCTAAAGGGGGCAATACAAAGTATTATGAACTAAGGGTATGTAAACTTTTGATCATGGCGATTTGGGTGATTTCTGTTATAATAATGATTTAAAAAAACTTTTTTTTTTTGCATGATCAGTCACATTTTCAAAATAAATGCCCAAATTTCACAATTTCTGCCCGGGTATGCAAAGTTTTCAGCACAGCTGTATATACAGTATATATTTTGCACTGGGGTGCTCCATCTACGAGCTCCACCACTGATAGACAATATTGTAGTTCTGTAAAGTCAGTACATAATACAACAAAATATTTACTAAAAGCAAGTATTAGCTATAACTGATCATCTGTACTGTTTATGATATATTTCTGAGTCTGAGAGAATGGGCATGAAATATTGATTCATGGCATGCAAAAAAAAACAAAAACATTTTTGTATATCCACCATATCCTCTTTTGCATTTTTATCTATCTCCTTAACACTATGATACCAAATCCATTTTCTATGACCTCTGCTATAAACTTTAAATAACTTGTGTCTTATACTCTTCCATTCATAACCCTTAAATCTTTCCTTCCATATCTCCTTCACTCTATCTCTCTACTTTCCTTGTACCATCTTCCCCAGTTCATGCTGCATATATCATTTCATTCCTCATCTCCATTTTTTCCTCACATTTCTCAAGTCTCCATCTCTCTTCTATCTTCCATTCCCATTACTCTCCTTCCCGAATATCTATTTCTGACATTTGCCACATATGTCCTTATACAATTTCCCACTTGCTTCTTCAAAATTTTGTATTCTGTCAGGAAATAGTTTTCATATAAAGGCAGCAACTCTTGTCTTAAACACCATAGTGCCCTTGTGCTAAAAATACAACCCAAAATCTATTTAACCTCATATTTATAGAGAAGTACAACAGCATACAACAAGGTGTGGATGGAGGATTTGCTATGGCTCACCACTAGTAATTCCCTTGAGCATGTTGTTTCCATCTCCCCAGATGCTTCTCCCAGGGGAATACCTGATAATAGAACACACTGTCAGCTGACACAACTGTCTCCACCTGTGGATTTGGGCAGACAGCTATCCAGTTACTGACTGGCTTATAACCTGCAGAAAGGTCTCTATGTGGCACAACATTTACTAAGTTGGAGATAAAAAGCAGAAAAAAAGACAAAAAGTAAGATAAAAACATAAAAGAGTGAATAGAAAAATTAAGATAAAAAACAAGCAAACAAAAAAGCAGAATAGAAGAAATGTATCTCTTAAACAAAGCTACTTCTCCAATAGTACTAAAAGCTCCATGTTATGTCTTCAATATAACATATCTGACATTGAGGATATCTATTTTAGTTACTTGGGGGACAGGCTCGCAAATAGCGCCGAACGCGCTTATCGCGGGGCTTGTGATAAAAGCCGAAGGTGCTCAAGCGCAAGGCCAATAAAGTACACAGGGGGAGAGGCTTGCAATGAGTGCTGAAGGTGCTCATTGCGAGCCACGCAATGAGCGCCGAAGGTGCTCATCATGGGGCTTGCGATGAGTGCTGAAGGTAATCATTGCAAAACAGGAAAGTTGCGGAATTTTCAGAACTTTCTACAAGGAATATACTTACAATATATTATCTGTTCTGCTTCAAAGTTATGTGCTCCACACTCTGCAACAAGTTTTTGTAAGATAAAAAGATTGACCACCTAAAGATGAAGTTGAAACAAGTAATTTTCAGTGTACATTTTCTTGCAAAAGATTAATTTGTTTAATCTCAATAAACTGAACAGTTGTTTATATGTATCTTTAAAATTTTAATTTTATGAAAGCTGGGCAAGTGCAGTGAACCTTTAATGCGCTGATGAGAAACATCTGTCAGATTTTAGGGTTTATATACATTTGTCAATATATACTTATTAGTTCTACCCTCTCAAACAAACTATGCATTTTATTTGGATTTAAAGATCAATGGTAGATAAATAACTATAAAATATGCATACATTTTGCTTTTTATCTAGTATAGACCTGAAATGCCCTGCATAGTCATCAAAATACATTGTATTTCTATTTTAAAATTATCTCTTTCTTGCCTAACTATGCTCTTATTGAGACTCAAAGTTTTAAAACCTTTTTATTATTTTCATTTTACAGTGGTCCCTTAAGTAATCAGCAGCATTTTGTAGCATTGTTTTTAGCTCATAACAACAAACTTATAATAATTTTTCATTTTTTGTTGCACTCTATTAACTCAACTAAACAGGTCAACCCTTACATGACTATTTTTTTTTTAATTTTTGATCATAGTTTAATAATGTATATGGTTTACCATACCTTGAATTTGAACATAATTATGTTCTACCAATCAGTAAATACTGTATATACCTTTGTGGCATGTAATAGGGCAAACCATATTACAAATGATTCAGAAGCAGTTTTAATTACATCCTATATGTAAAGATTCTTAATCAAGATTTCATAGGTAGAACTATACAATTTCTGAATTGCTGTAGTTACAGTTAAAATATATTGAAAGTGTAGTATAAAAAAGTCTAATAAAGAAGCAAACAAAACAAAAATAACTCAAAACAAACTAGAATAGAGTAGTTCCTCATTACGCTAATATATCAAACAATATGAGCTTAGCTTAATTATCCCCTTTGAGAGTTGGAAAAAATAAGCACAACCTTCAATTTACAGCTGTTTGGTGCCGGGAACCTGAATTATTATATATGAAAAAAAAAAGTTTATTTATTGTGACCTGCACTCACATTTTATTCATCATGGAAAATCTGTATATACACAAATGAGGGCTATTCATCTACAGGCTGCTGCATTCTTCAGCTGTCCAGAGCTGCATCAGCCATACTCCTTCAGCCTTTGTGTTCATCTCGAAGGCTCTTCATCCAAATTGTTCATCATCTTGATAGCGCAGCTTTATCTTGCTGTAGTGCAGCTGCATTCAGCCTATCAAAAGTGCAGGGAGATACATGAGAGAGAGGCAGGAATAAAAGAAAAGCAATGGCCAGTGCACACATGAGGATAATTTGTAGATTCTCGATAATAATAAAAAAGGAGGACAGGCTAATTACTGGCTTAACTAGGGCAGCCTGTGGATCCTCATGTCCAAAGGATTGGCATAATTATTTGCCATCAAAGCACATTCAGATTGTGGCACAAAAGAATGGCCCTAACAAATGGATCTCACTAATAAACAGGGCTGAGAGGAGCATTAAGTGTATCCCAGGATGCAAGCACATTAACACAGTGACATGGAGCATAACTCTGAGCTCAAAAAAAGAAAAAAAGAGTGATAATTATCACCCCCTCCCTTTATTACTCTTCCTCTTTTTGTCTTTTGTTTTGGACAAAAAATCTGAGCATGACCCATTTGTAGACCCATTGCAGGCTATTAGAGACCTCTGTGCATTGACAAGGTTGTGACATTCTTAAAAGCGTGGCTCTTGATGTCAGTGTGATCACATGGCCTTTCTAGAGTACTTTTAAATGGCCTAGAAAATAGTTCTATCTTAAAGACACCTGGAAGGTCATGGACAATTTAATGGAGATGAAACATGAATGAACAGCATTCTTTTAGTCTTATAAAGTTTTCCCATGTTATGTCTTATTTATTAGTGCTGCTAAAATAAATGGTTTGCAAACCCATTAAATGAATGCCAAAGAAAAGAAGTTTGCCCCATTATATTTATTATGTTTTGCAATAGTTCAAAATACATTTTAATCACTCATATACTAAAGCAAGCTGGCGAGTTTTGTGTGTTGATTAGGGATCTTGAAATTATTTAACTAGTGGTGTAGATTGGGGTACTTGTACACAGTTTAAGATTTTGAATGAATTGACAGTTTTAGCAGAATCATAAAAACTGCTATTAAAAATAGTAAAAAGAAAACAACATAAAATCATTGCAAAAAAGATGAAGTAACAAATTTCACATTTTATATGCTTTTTATGAATCCCTGATCCATCATAACCAATAAAAGTTTTAAGAATCCGTCAACCTTTGATTTCTCCAAACACAATTCTAAGGTTATTAATAATACCAGTTCAAAAGGCAGTGTTGGCCCTGATGTATATATCGTATGCTTTTTAACATTATGTGTTTAGAATGGTTGAACTGTATATTAAAGTGACATTTACAAAATGATCTTTGCCACCAGTTGAAGAAGTTGGTAATGAGATTGTCAGTGAAGAGAAAATTGACTTTTGGCAAAAGCTTAATTTATGAGAATGGGTTTACATGCTAGTATATAAATATAATATAATATAGTTGAAGTTGGATCAATTAATTTAAAATTATTTCACTAATAGTATACTCTAGCTCAAGGATAGAGGGAAGCACATTCTCAGGGGCAGCATGCTGCCTCAAGTTGCGGGTGCAGTGTTATGAAATAGTCCGTACATATCTACATAAATCACTATATGTAGTGACATTGTGTTTAAAAGTATACCTGACACATTCAGATTTACTGTGTAAATATATAAACATACAAACATACATACTTCTGTATATACTGCAGAGTTGTGGTTGGAGAAGTGCAAATGCTCCTGACCAGTACCAAGATGTTTGGTGAATCTGTGGCTGGATGGAGTGTAGTTATACCATTGGTATATGATCGTACTTCTGTATATGTATATATATATATATAATTTTAAAAGGAATTCTTCAATCATGGGGTCACAGATCTAAATGTGCTTCGGGCAGCATAAAGTCGCAAAAAAACCCTGAGGTGCTAAGTAAAATGAGTAAAGTAATAAATACATGTGAACAAAAGTATGTAATATGTTTCTTCTAGGCATCTTTATTGTTAGCAAATCTAGGTATAAGACAATATAGCAATTTATCTATTTTGTCATAGTGATAACAAAAAACAAAAAAACTCTATCCTGAATTAGTTTTAAAAATACAACCTTTGTCCTTTTTTCTGCTTTAGCCTTGTTATTCACACTTGAATTTCCATTTGCTCTCATTAAAAGGTACTCATTTTATTGATTTCTTTACTTTTGAATGCATTATAGCAGAGTCTGCTGCTCCTACAGATTCCTCCTTGATACACAGTGCAGAGTCGAAGTAATCCATTCTTCCACCAAAGCTAAACAGTTTGCAGCAGAAGGGTGGATCTCCATGCAAAGATGGAGCCCACTAGTTAACATCTCACAAATGATCAAGTATATTAATATTAAGATATCAAGAGCTTCAGGACTGAGGGAACTAAAAAATAATATTACCCAAGTCATGATTTGAAATTAGAAAAGGGTAGAAGTTGCATAGTTCATTTGCTAAACCAATACATTACTGGCACAATAGTAGTTGGTGAAATAGCCTTATAGCAGAGATTAAAGGGGCAAATATGGTAAAGAGATTCTGTATTGCCTGAGATATGCGTAAGGCTATCCTGAGGATTACGGTAATTAAAGATTTTTTTTTTATTTGTATTACATTTTTATGAGGACAACTTGTTGTATATTGTAAGTATATTCCTTGTAGAAAGTTCTGAAAATTCCGCAAATTTCCTGCTTTGCAATGATCACCTTCAGCACTCATCGCAAGCCCCATGATGAGCACCTTGGGCAATTTTTGATCTTAAAAAAAACGCCAAATATGCCTCAAATTAACTTGCAACCTCACTCACAGGCTACCCTGGCTCTCCCGCTGTGCTGTGTGTGAGTGTGTAAGTTAATGGGAGGCATATTGGGGGTTTTTTGCTTGTTTTTCGAGTCCCGTGGTTCGGCCGTTAAATTCGAAACTTTTGCGAGGTCACACAATTTTTCTGAGTTCTGCAAATTTTTGCAAGTCCTACGGGCCTCGCAGTGAAAATTGGATAACCAGATATTTAGCAACGATGTGCGATCTTACAAGGAATACTTAGCTGCTCAGTAGGCCAATAATACTGTCACTATCTCTATGATATTGTTTAGCCATATTGATATCACATTAAAAGTATACAAAGATATAGAGGTGTTATCATATGATAACTGGATTTGTTATGATATCATGACATCGAAACATGTACACATGATTATTGATGACAAAGGTCATCAGTTTTAATGTCTGTTAATTATATCAGAAAAAAAACTATATGGTCTCATATTGTTAAGAGGATGAAATTCTTAGCTCACACGTGTATAACTGCTGGGTTCCACAATCATATATGCATTGGTACATATTAAACTTATTATTATTATTATTATTATTATTATTATTAACGAGACAACATATTCCATATCGCTATACATAGATTGTGTTTAAAGCAAAACAATATTAACACATTGTAAAAAATGGAGGGCCTTGTCTTTGAGTTTAGAATCCCAAAGCCCCATGCAAGATTGAAAACTCACAGACTTACAATCTAAATAGTTTGGGTGTGATTAAAATCTTATATATGCGATTATTAATAGTGTGTGAGATCATTCTGCTGGGGTAATGTCGTTAATGGGACTGCTTTATGAAATTTTCTGTGTATATAGTTTACTTACATCATTTGGTAGCACTGTATGCAGATGAACAACCTGCCTTAATGGATGGGAAATGTGCCTAAAAGAAATTAAAAGACTACATCATTTCTTCTCAACGCATTAATTAGTGACCGTCAATTGATGAAATGGTAACCATAACCATACTTGTCCATAGAGAAGAGTATCATGGATTATGTGATGGTGTGTAGACACATGCAGCCTTATTAAATTGTGATTCGGTAAATTTAAAAGGGCTCTATTTAAGCACACAGCATATATTTTTTAAGACGTTTTTAGTTAGTGAACTTCTATCCAAAAGCAAGGTCTTCACTAACTAAAAACTTCTGTAAAAAAAATATGCTGTGTGCTTAAATAGAGCACTCTGGTTATTGACTATCTGCAACAACCTGGATATGAAAACCTCCATTTTCCTGTTGTGCCTCCTCATTTCCCTGTACATCCTTGTCTGGGTATATGTCACAGTAGTTTGTTGTAAGGACATGACCTGTGGGAAGCTCACCATCATAGCCTCCTGTCTCTGCTGATATGCCACAAACTATTTAATTGTTTCCTCAAAGGATGGCCCAGAGGATGAGGGTGTGGAGACTTCCAGTGGTGACTGCAGTGGTTCATGTGTTGGGGGTGAAGCTGGTGGCATGGTGGGGATGCACTAAGGAAGTGGTAGTAGTGAAGCAGTGGGGAGGTGGTGCTGGTTGTCACTGGTGGCGGGTATGGGTGTGGTTCTTTCCATGTAGCTTGAGGAGGAGATAGTGGTAGAGGAGCAGACTGGCATGCTGGGGAGTTGGATGAATATGAGGGCTCAAGTGGTGAGCTGATCATGGGAGAGGAGGGGCAAATGGGTCAAACTCCACCTGAGTTGCGGACAGTTCTGAAGGCTCCCCACTGACCACATGTATGTATCATCCTCCTCCTCATATCCTGTTTCCTTGTATGACAGCTGGTCCTGATACTTCTTAGACGTTCATTAATTTTCATTTTATGTTTTAAATGATTCTTATTACAAAACGGTATCTCTAAGTATTTAGACACAGCTTATATATCAATATAATTGACGGGAATCATTTACATTGGATGTGTTTTATCTATGTGTGTGGTGTACATGTTTGAGTATTTGATGGGATGATAGTGTATATGATATTCACTTGGCATGGTGCCTGCCTGCATGGTGTTCACCAGGCCAGCAAGTCCAACCACCGTTGCTTGGGAGATCTAGTCCTTCAGCATCCTTTCCAACTCGTTGAAGGATATAGTCACTGGAGAACCACCACCTGTTGCTCTTGAAACTTTGGCCTCCTCTGACATCTTACGCTTGACCTTGCACTGGCAGTCATCATAGCGATGCTGAACAGACCTCACATCCCTCATAAAGACTCTGAGGGCACTGACCTCCTGAGCTACCCTCTTCCACTTATTTGCCCTCAGGCCATGCCTCACATCCCTTTCCATGTGGAGAATATGGGGAAGAACATGGATGGCTTGAAGAAGAACCATAAACTCTTTGTGGGTATAACTGGGGGCCTGATGGGTAAAGCCTCTTGTTCTCCTAACTGTGTATGGGTGGCTCACCTCCCTCATGTATCCCTGAGCCCTGCCACCCCCCAACACTTCCTAAACAATTGGGATAAGGACCTCCCCCTATCCCTGATTTCTCTGTAACCCCTCCCCCTCATCTCTTTGTTCAAACCTACCACCAACCTCTCCCTATCATACTCTAATAACATCCTGTTTCTCTTTGAATAACTCTCTGTTTACTAACAGTTTCCCTCTCTCTGAAGACCTCAGTCCTGCCCTGCTCTGATCTATCTGAACTGCAAAACAATCCCCTCCCTGAACCCCTCAACCACCCACCCCTGTTTGCTCCTAATTAATGGAGTCACACAAATGTATTTCAGCTGATCAATTAGGAATACCTGCTAACTATTCCTAATAACATCTTTACACAAGGTTTCCTCCTGCCTTCTACTTCTTCTTAACCTCCTGCCTTTTCCTCAGGCTCTTCCTCTCAAGTTTCCCACATTGTGTCTCCAACATAACCATCTCACCTTTCATGTTCTCCTCTCCTCTTTTATGCTCCCACAAGCTACTCTCCTTCCCCCATTCACTATTTCCTCCCTCTTCGAAAGCTCATAAGCAGAAACACTTGTGCAAGTCCCATTCATATCCCCCTTCTCGCTCTCTCCTTCTGGATTCTGGAGATATATCTCCTAACCCAGGACATTTTTACAAGCAGCTTACATTATCTGACCACTAGGGACAGACAACATATTACACACTAGAGCCAATCACCGTACAATGTCAGATACCTTCCTACCTAAGTAAACTTTCACTTTTTTTCTCACCATTACTATTCCCTCTCTGTTCTTCCCCAGGTTTCCGCCTCTTACATACACTTTAGATTGTAAGTGGCGAGTTTCCAATCCTGTAAAGTGCTTTGGATAAAAAGCACTTTCTACAAAGATCCTAAGCTCAAAACAGGGCCCTTCAATTCTCTGCAGTTTGTTATCATTGTATTCTTCCTTGTGCTTATCGCCTGTACAGCACTGTGGAATATGTTGGCGTGTTACAAATAAAGGTTAATAAAAAAAATAATAATAATGGGTTTACATATTACGAGAACACACCATAAAACAAGGATAACAGTGATTTCGATCAATGCACAATCTATGTAAAAAAAAGCTGCTGCAGTTGCAAGAAGCCTTTTGTGTGCAGCTACGTACTGAATTTCGATAGGGCCCCAAATGCTTTAATTAATAAATGATTAGATCACAATAGTTTAACTTAAAGAACTACTGTAGTGCTCATGCAGTACGGTTGCATTTGATTATTTAATAACTGGTTAGCAATAACATTGGTATCTGAACAAAAAGAAAATCAGTATAGCTTTTACATCTTATATTTGAAGTTTAGTGATCTCAAACTCAACAACCCAGCTGCCGTATGCCCCATCAGGTTTCATGGGATGGGAAACGATTTGCCCAGGGGGTGGGTCTTGATTTGAAGTCTTCACCTGTTGTCCTAATAAATATTCTTATCTATCTAATTATCTTTAGTGGTAAACCTACACCAGTCTGAAAAAAAACAAAAACAATAGGACAGCCTTCTGCATAGATTATCTTTCACCCCATATACATTTCACAGTGGGTAAAGAGTGACACATGTGTTAGTGTTAAGTTTAAATATACATTTTAAGAGCTACATTGAATTTATTTACTTCAAATAGTGATGTCATCTCTAGTTAGTTACTAAATAAAAGATTACACCTCATTCTTTCACCTCTACATTGGCCCTTTAAGTGATGCTGTGGGTACAGTTTATGCCAATTGTGCAAGCTACCATAGTTAATGCATGTTCATAAACACCAATAACCACATTAGTATTGTATCTATCTGATTAAAAGAGGGCTATGTACAGGCTAGATATGTCTTACCTGCTATCACAATCAATGGGGAAAATGTACTAAGCATTTTTCACCTGAGAGGTGAGAATGCCCATTTTTCCTATAGGATATAGTGCATAGTAAATAAAGGACTAATGTGAAATGCTTAGTAAATTCCCTCCTATGTTTCTAAATCTATAGTGAATCCTTTGACCAACCATAAAGTGTAATATTTGCAACTAATTTGTCCATCTCTAGTGTTTTGACATTTTTGTAACCGCACTCCAAGCACACCCAGCTTTAACATAATAGAACAAAGGTCATGTGGATAGTAGGAAACTTTCATCTAGATTTATCAAACAGTGTAATTTTATCTCATGTGATAAAACATCACTCATCTTATCTAATTTTATTGGACTGATTTATGAAGCAGTGATACCTCTGTCTGATAAATCATCACATAAAAAACAGCATTTTATTTTAATAGTGTACTTTATTATTTCACATAAATTATACAGTAGTGTCTGATCAGTGTTTGTTTTCTGTTATTCAAAAATACTGTCATTTGTTAAACTGTTTTGGGACTCAGTCATCAAAATTTAGCAAAGACTATATTTCTCTACAATACATAGCATTTTATATGTATTTTGATACATATAAAATATTTCTTCATAGTAACATATATTAAACAAAATAACAAATTAACTGAACTGATGTTTCTTTATTGCTGCTAAACAAAGACAGGATAACTGTTTATGGTTGCACTTTTGTGTATAATTAAGAATTATTAATTAATGAGATTGATCATACATTGTAATAAATATATTTTTAGCAATACTTTTTTAGCCAAATTATGAAGGACATACCAGTAAATAACAATGTATTCAAATAGTTATATGTACAATGATGGCATAATAGCTGTGTGAAAAATTCAGAAAACAATACCAATTTTGTGCCGTGCCTACTAATTATCTTGTGGTAATGTCCCTTTTGTTCAATGTATAGCTTATTTATATTAGATTCATATGAGTGTAAGAAATAGTCTAACTCTCAAGTGATTGTTATTCCAGGAAACTGGTAGCCTTAATAGATTTCGGGGATCTCTATCACAAAACATAGTGCTTCCATAGAAAGATCAGCTGAAACTATATCTACCTGATTCTTAAATTCTTCTGGTGATTAGTGTGGGCAATTTAACAGAAAGGTTCGATGGACTGTGTGGAGTTAAATGGGAATACAATTGGAGATAAGCAGGGTAAGTAGGGATAAGCAGAGTTAAGTAGACTTAAATGGACACTGAAGTCATTAAAACTCCTCATCAGATAGGGACCAAACATTGAAATTACATTGCATTTTCACCTATATATTTGTGTTTATATGGGCTTTTTGTGCTCCTTATAGCAATCCTCCAATGTTCTGCATTAGTAATAAGCAGGTGTGTGTAGCAGTTGCAGCTGCAGCCAGTAGACTGTGTACCCTGTGGTGCATTCAAGTTTATGGAGCTGGTTGTGATTGACAGCTCAATCAGTTAGAAATTCCCAGCTTGCTCAACATATTGACGCTGTTACTGCTGGAGGCTGTTATACCCAAGTTGACGATTGTAGGAGGCATGGAACTGACTGTGATTGACAGCTCAGTTAGTTATACATTTCCATCATGCTCAGAAAAGTGATGATGTCACTGCTGGAAACTATCCTTGTGTCTCATTCTCCAGAGGAGGCAAAAATTCTGAGATGGGACATTTGGGAGATATGTTATGGGCAGGGGGCAAATACCAGATTGCCCAATGTGGATCTTCCATCTAGTTTATGAAGAAGTGGATTTTAGATTTTGGAATGGAGGTATTTATCCCTACAACGTTAATAGTAACAGTACAGTAGAGTGAGCCAAAACATCTTACCATTTCCTATGTTTTTTTTATTGGAACTATTTCTCAAGATGGGATAGAATTCAAACCTAATATATACGGTACCTCCTTTAGATAACACAGGAAAGGGATGTTTTAGTTCATAATAATACATGAATAAGGTATTTCTAATTACATTTATCTAAATGTTTTATATCTTCCTTAATATATACCTCAGAAAAATATAAACATTAGCGTTATAAGAGCCACTGCTTAATTTTATGCTGAGATATTACATTACATATTAATATGCTGAGATTTACATTAAGGTAATCATCTATGTTTATCCTACTCCCAGAAGCACCTCGCTGATGGCACAATGCCATATAAATTATGCTGAGGTCTATCAGTGCGACTAATTCATAGTGCTATTTTTGATAATTAATTTTGAGATACTGTTGAAACTGTTGATAAAAGCTAAATTCAGACTTTGCTAATAGATTCTTTTGATAAGGCAATCATGCAAAATGTTACCCTGATATGACTTATATCCTGAAGCATAACATCAGCCTCTAGCTTGTATTCCTTAAATATTGTCCCAAAGTATAATATATCCATATGAAGGGCTTCCTTTCAGTCTCTTAAAAATCAGACAGTCTGGTTCCTAATTGTTAGATATTTTTGTTCACTCCTGCTCATCAGCCATACAACAGGTTGCCCTAATGTCTGTGAGTCCCCTTCATTGCAGACGTTTGTGCTACTCCCATGAATCTACCACATAATTCCTTATTTATTCAGAAAAACATACTTTAGAAAGGTATTTTTATTATAAAGGTTTATTGTAAACTAATGGTTATTTAGTTTTTAAGGGAATATCGTAATAAAAGTTTCAATCTATAATAGTTTTATAGATTGAAGGGCATGGAGACCACCCCAGCCTGCTGTGGTTGGAAGGAGGGCCTCTTGACCTGGCAGGACTGGCATGGAAGGAGGTGGCTAGATAGGGGAGGCAGAGACATTTATAGGCTGGTTTGGAGCCAAATGTATCAGTAGTCCCCCAGCTAGCCATGAGGGAAGATAGAGCTGCTGGTCACATCTCCTTCCCATGGGTTTTGAGGCCTCCAGGGTGCTGCCTCTTGCCCACCTATGGAGGGGCTACTGTGTATGGAGTGCTGGGGGCACTGTTGAGGAATGAACAGCCAGCTCCCAGGCACAGCTCTCCTCTTTGCAGTGCAGTATCCAGGGGCTGCCCTTGAGCACCCTTTGGGAGACTGCATTTTGAGGAGTGCCAAAGATGCTGGGAGCTGGTGGTGTCCTGGTTCCTACCACAGTCATGGTAGGTCCTGTGTGCCCCACACAGTCATCTTCCCCCATATGGGAGGGATCCCCCCCCCCCTTCTGGATTCCAGTGATGTCTTTCAGTTGGGGTGGAGGAATAGGTGGCGGATCGGGGGCCCATATGAGCTGAGGGGTTCCCCTGCTTGGTGCTGCTTGTGCGGTGGCCATTTGCTGTGGTAGGGGGTGCGTCTGGCAATGGTGTCAGCTGTGCCACCAGCATTGTGTGGGGTCACGTCGGGACAGGTGTTGTTTTCCTTCCCTGCCGGGTGACGGGCTCTGCACACCTCGATGTCATGAGGCTGGATTGCAGGTTCCAGGCTCTCCTCTGTACCTGGGCTCCTTGAGCCCAGGGATCGGTGCAGAGCAGCCCCTCTGGCGGGCAGCTGGGCCCTCGGGAGAGGGGGATCTCTCTCTTTCGGGTGTTCTCTGCATTGAGGTCTCACTGACATGTATGGAGTCCTGGTGAAGGTTGGTGTGCATTCTCTGGGGAAAGAAAGTTTGGGGCTGGGGAGATTGTCTAGGTCCCGCAGGTGTTGGATGGTGGGAAGGATGGGAGCAGAGGATGGTTTTCTGGCAGCAATGTGCAGATCCTGGAGGTAAGGTCCATACACCTGTTGGCCTCAATGTCCACCAAATTGGCTCTCACCCCCCTTATCAGGGCCCATAGCTGAGCAACAGCTGAATGCACCTTGTGATGAGACATGATGTGAAAATATATAGGGTAGCAGTGTGCACATTACTATTGTTTCTATTTGGCCCACTGGAGAAAGAACTGGCAAGCCACTCCAGTATCTCTGCAAAGAAAAAAGTAGACAAGTGGAGTAGCATGGTGTGCTGTCCATGAGGTCACGGAGAGTCAGACACGCCTGAGTTATGCCATTTACATTATTGGTGCCATTTACTGTGGGCCGTGACGCATGGTGATTTCGCCGGCCCCTTACTGCTCTCTCATGCTGTCTGGGGAGCTGCAATGAAGGTAGGCAGCACATAGTGGCACTGTATAGTGACTCTTTTTTCAGTAAACATGATATTCAAGTTTAGGGGAGTTTGGTTATATATAGTACCATATTCGGGGGTATCCGTGTACCATGGTTATCACCCGCAATAAACCGATCTTATAGACTTATCAGCGAGTCAAAAACAAAAAAAGTTATTTTGTTTATCAGCGAGTTGGATTATATGGTGCTACTGATATTACACCTAACATCATTTCCCCTTTATTGTCCAATAGTGTGCGTCTTACTGCACTTACGGGTTACGGATAGGATGTTACCCAACTGCAAAAGCATGGTCGTTTTACCACCCTGATGGAGCTGCCTGGCACATGGGCCATAAGCCTATATCGGGGTCAGGTAAAAAGGGGTGGTCTTAAGAGGCTTTAGGAGTTATAGGGCTAATTTCTCTCTACGGTGTTCTCCTTAGTTTGGGGGCAATTCCCAGGTTCATGGTTAGTACCATGGCTCACTAATCAGGCGTATTGCCTCATCCGCTGGGGTATTTGTGCTGTCACAGACAGGCTTTGGTATGTGGACCAGGCAAGGAGTGACAATATCAAGATATATTTAGCACTGCTTCCGACAGCTCGGGCATAGGTGGCGCTATGCCGTCGGTGCGTGTGCTGGTGGCATTCATATGTAGGTATTTGTCATGTGCCTGCCAGATAGGTTTTATAAACATATAGTTATGTTTGTGTGACGGTTGCAGCTTGTTACTGGTTTCCGGGCCTAGTTCCCGTTCAAGGCAGTCCATCTGGTGTCAGTTATAGGGGACATAATTCCCTCGGTATTGCTGGGTCATTTTGGTATGTCGGCTGGGTTAACGTTTAATTATCAATGATACGTGCAACGTATTCTCCTCCAAGAGGCGGGGAAATTTGTGTGGCATTCCGGTAAATACAGTTGTGGTTTAGATTGGAGGGTCCACTTTTCCCAGCTACGAGGGTCAGGTTGAGTGGTATCACCTCTTGGGGTTGTGTAATTATCTGGGATGTTGTAGAATCTGCCAGGGTTTACTCATTGTGGAGGGGCATCGGTGGTCCTTTTAGAGTTATGTGCTGCTTGGTGGAAGATGATTAGGGTAGCAGTTTATCGGTGGTTCGGATAATTTGGCAGTATACTGGTCCGGGCTCATACTACCTTACGTAGCGAGGTATGGAACAGAAAGCAAAAAGGGGAACAGGAGGTACGGCAAAGGGCTGGCAGGCAATTGGTAACCTTTTCCCAAGGGCCGGAGATACCACGGTCCAGGAGGGATATCTGGGCTCCATGAAAGCCTTGGGGTCTGTGCAGCCATCTCTCCTTCCCGCAGGTCTGCCAGTAGCGAGAGGTTGGTTGGTATACAGACAAGGCATGGTGGCTTCAGGTGCTTGGTTTTTGAGATCCAAAGGGTGATCGTGTGAAAATATGCCCGGTCTTCGATCCTAAGGGTGATCATGTGACCGTGTGGCGGTATACCACGGGTGATGGAAAGAAGTCTGTGACAAGTGTGAAGCCTTGAGGTTCTGTACAGCCAAATCTTCCCGCTGGTAGGGAGAGGACTGCTGGTAAACAGACAAGATATGTCCAGGATTGGCCCGAGGATCCAAGGTGATCAGTCAACCATATACGCAGCGGCCAAGATTGACCAGGTGGAGGAAGGGAGGTAGTTTGCAGTGAAACAAGCACACTGATGCTCCTTCTTGGTGGTGTGAGGACTTTCTTGGGCCGGAAAGCATATTTGGTGTATCACTGGTATGGAGGAGGTTTGTGACATGTGGGAAGCCTTGCAGTTCTGTGCAGCCATCTCTTTCCCGCCGGTCGGTGGATGGCAAGAGATTGGTTGGAAAACAGACAAGGTATGTCAACCTCAGGTGACATTGGGCGATCCAAGGTGATCATTTGACCATTTGGCCACGGTGCTCCAGAATGGAGCAGGTGGGTGAAGGGGGTAGTTACAGTGTAACAGACACACTGATCACTCCCCCTTCGTGGATTACGGCTGTCTTGCTCCAAATCGCGTAGTTGGTCTTTCACCTTTCCTTACTTGAAAGAGGATTGATTCTACGTGTTTGGGCGTATTCTGCATTGGAACTTGGTACCCACTCGCTTTGTGCAAAAGCTGCCACCGAAACAGCCCTACGGGCTTTGGGAGAATGCAATCTGGAGAACTGGAAGGTCGTGTGCTGTGAGGTCATTGGTAAAACTGACCAGGTAGGCGATTTGCCTCAGTTGCCAATCGCGACCCACAGCTGGCGCGTGGAACCGGTTCCGATGGAAGGGCAATTGGTGGTCCTGGAATGGTTAACGGTATCAGTCGGAGGTGCGGGTAGCGAGTGGCACTTCCCACTTCCTACCTTGGTATTGACCCAAGTGGTAGTAATGATCCTGGTAACATACCTGTCAAGAAACGGGTTTATCAAAGGCAAAAAAGATCAGGCATGGTCGTATGTGCCTCATACGCCAAGTTACATGATTATGCTGGGTAGGAAAGCAGTCTGATTCGAGTTCAGCCCTGCTTGGGCTCAACTTCATGAGCAGATATGGAGCTCGGAGTGCTGGTGTTTTAGGGGGATATGCGGCTGGCCAGGGTGTTTGTTGGGGGGAGTCGAAACCGCAAAAGGTATTCTGCGGTCTTCTCCGTGGTGGGGAGAGTCACTGGGACAGTGGTAAAATGGGTAAGATCCTACCCTACCGTGGTAAGGATGTTACAACACGGAAGGCTCTGAATGAGGCTTCAGGGCGTAGGGCCTACTGTCTCTGGCCAGGCTCCTCCTCTCACGTGGTTATGTTTATTTATGTTTATTTCTTAATGGTTATGGTTATAATGTCTATTTGTGTTTACCAATAAACGCTGTGGCCAGTCTTCCTCCCAAGAAGTAGTCAGTGTCTAATCATTATTTTTAGCCCATTAAGTAGTCTGGGTCTAATCATTATATGTTAGAGGTAATTGTGTTTAACCCATAACCGTACATACCAATTGGTCCTTGCTTAGGTCAAGTCTGGTGAAGCAGTTAATTGCAATTAAGTATGGATTCACATGTTTGATTTCAATTGCATCATTACATACATCAGATTAACAGCACACAAAATATGTGAGACTCTTACCCATTTGCTAAGGTCGCGCACAGTGCATGTACTGTATGGATATATACAAAGAAAGGTATGATGCTCATAATAGTGATAAAGCCTACAGTTACATTGTATTTCCCAGTAACATATTATCTGTGTTATTCTCTGTATATACAATCACACAAATGCATATTAATAAGACTATATCTTTAGATAAAAGAATAAACATCAGACTTGTTAGATGTATGAGACCACTTTAGTTTTTTACTTAAAATATGTTCTTTAGAAGAACTGCAATTCAAAATATGCAAATGTTTTTAGAATGTAAAAAATAAATAAAAATGTGACCATTTTGGTCAAATGCATGAGGGGAGAGTAGACTTTGCCTATAGAAGATCTTTATCTCTGTACAATGGCAAACTGGCAGCTAAAATTCCACTGTTTTTAACAGGATTAATGAAAATCTGTTTTAATTACAAGGAAACACTCCCAAGGAAAATAGCAGACAGGGTCAACTCAGAAAAGAAAATGGAATCCTGCAAGTAAATAATAATCACAAAGTAACAAGTGTAAAGGTTTTCTTTCTTTATTTTTTGCATTAGCAAATATTTACTTCAAAGGACCATATAGTACAAATATCCCCACAGTGATCATTCAAATAAATTATTTTCTTTATTTTAGTTCATCAGTCGAATGCAACACTATACTCTATATGTTCCATTCTGTCCTAATAATAATATTATATTAAACAAGTATAGATGGTAGATTTTACACAGAGCTAATTAGTAAGGGTGATCCAGAGAAAAAACAAACAATCAGTAAATACTTTTCAATCTGACCCTGGGCCCAGTGCCACAGTGATTTTAAGGCTACTACTAAAAGCTGTCTTTTAGAGGTTTTTAGAGGTCTTTTTACGTCCTGCTTTAAGGAACCTTAAACCCTAGTTTGTATTTCATAGGAAATGGACAGTACAAAACACAGACTGAAAATTAACCACAGCAGACCAAAGACCTAACTAAGTTCCTGTAAAGTCCCTAAAAGCTTTTTCCAATTGGAACATAGCCTAAAAACTAACAAAAAATCTATTTTCCTAGTCCTTTTAAATTATTTGCAGTATAATAAACCGTTGCTTATAGAAAATTACTACAGTCGCAGAATTCTATGCTAACTCAGTACAACACTCAGAGGAAGACTGTAAACCTTTTAATGGGAAATTATATAAAGTGTGGAAGGTTAAAGCAGAGGCAGGCATTAATTACAATGAAAAATCAGTTTAGGGAAGGTCACCACTAAATTGGTAGCTGATCCTCTAGGTAAAACAAAGAAAGTGAACAGGAGCTTTAGATTTGATTACATAGCAATACAAGAAAAATGTGCTGTATGCTGTCTCTTATTAAAACTGCTTTTGGGCACTGTGCATGCCTTGGGGATTTTAATAAAACATTAGTAATAGCCTGTTGGACTCAATGACTTCCTGGTCCATTGTTTAGTAAAAAAAAAAGCAAACTCTGCTTCTGGAATGAATGTAAAAATAAAAAAATAAATAAAATCAAACATAGGTATATTATGATGTCTTAGGGGGCAACAGAAATACATAAAAACAGCAACAAAAATTGAACAAAGATTCTGCAACTTTTGCTTTTTTTACTTTTAAGTTTATATTTATTCGTGTTAGTGTTATTTTAAAGTTATTTCTATGTTTTTATATAGTACAATAAATCTATTGGATTAAAGTCTTAAAATATTACACACACGTTGAATAAGGTATAAGATAATACATTAAATAATCTTCCAAATTCTGTGCTGCCTTATTCCCTTAATGAGCTTCACATCATAAAGTTTTAGATAAAAAACAGAAATGACAGAAATGGAGCAAATATTTCCTCTGCATACATTTTTAAATATAGTAACCACACATACTTTTTACTTATAGTGGGCTAAAGAATAATAAAAGCCTTCATTCATACAAAGGTACAAAAAAACAAAATAGAGTTGCTCAATCACCTCACTGACGAGGCCCAAAGAAGGCCGAAATGTACGTCTGGGGTTTGCTGTTTTTCCTGTTCAGGGTAGAATTGTCTGGTATTTTGGGGCTGGACCACTCTAGTGAGTGGGACCAGACTGATATCCTATAGGATATTTCTCCCTGTGAAGGGCACAAGTGAGCTAAAAGAGGTTGCTCTCAGATTGGGTTATCATGTCCACAGAACTAACCTATTTAGGAACTCTATTTAGTTTTTTGTTTATGCAAATGACCCTTAGGGATAAGTCTCCCTAAGGGTGATAGGGGAATCCAGACGTGGGCCCCCTGCTCACTGTGCCTTAGGGAGTCATCAGCTACGCCTCACTGACGAGGCCCAAAGAAGGCTGAAACATATGTCTGGGGTTTGCTGTTTCTCCTGTTCAGGGTAGAATTGCCTGGTATTTCGGGGCTGGACCACTCTATTGAGTGGTACCAGACTGATATACTACAGGATATTTCTCCCTGTAAGGGGCACAAGTGAACTAAAAAAGGTTGCTCTCAGATTGGGTTATCATGTCCACAGAACTAACCTATTAAGATTAGTTCAGTCTCTGATTGAGCACCTCTATTTTGTTTTTTTTGTTTATGCAAATTACCTTTAGGGATTAGTCTCCCTAAGGGTGATAGGGGAATCCAGACATGGACCCCTTGATCACTGTGCCTTAGGGAGTCATCAGCTACACCTTACTGATGAGGCCCAAAGAAGGCTGAAACGTACATCTGTGGTTTGCTGTTTCTCCTGTTCAGGGTATAATTGCCTGGTATTTTGGGGCTGGACCACTTTAGTGAGTGGGACCAATCTAATATTTCTCACTGTGAAGGGCACAAGTGAGCTAAAAGAGGCTGCTCTCAGAGTGGGTTATCATGTCTACAGAACTAACCTATTAAGGTTAGTTCGTTCTCTAATTGACCACCTCTATTTAGTTTTTTCTTGTTTCTACAAAGGCACAGTTAGCAAAATAGTACACTTGTATGTACATTTTTGCTAATTGTACTTTATGTGTTAGAGGGCTTCTATCCAGTGATGGAACTAGTGAATGGGGGGCCCCAGTGCCAAATAATTTGGGGAGCCCTTGCAACTTCAAAATAGGAGGTAGTTGAGAGTAGAGATAATAAAAGACAAAACATTTATGTAGTTGGTCAAATCACCCCTAGGATGATCAGATCACCTTTCTATAAAAAGATTCCACTAAGAAGTTAAGAGGCCTTCTTTATTCCAGGCCTCCTACACTTTTGTGGATCCTGGTACTGTGTATCTGCTGCACCAGCAATAGCTCCACTACTGCTTCTATCACTCATTAGTCCAACATAATAATAAATTGTGTGTTTGCATCATTCAGTTGTGTCATACTCTCCATGACCTTGTGGACTATAACACACCATGCTGACCCACTTGGTATTCATGGCAGAGATACTGGAGTGGGCTGCCTGTTCCTTCTACCATGGGCCACAGCATACAACTCATGGTATTCATAGGTGGTCTCTCATCCTAGTACTGACCAGGCCCAACACTGCTTGGCTTCAGGGTGGTGTGATCTCTTGGTTCCATGACTGGAATCAAACACCTGTTGCAGCAGTGAAAGCACCAAATCCTAACCACTGGACCACCAGGGAACCCAATAATAAATTATTTTGTTGTTATTAGCCTTTTCATAAAGTTCATGGCATCAGTTAACGACCAGCTAACCTGCTATTGAGATCCAAAATATCTAAACAAGATGGAAGATACTAACATGAATCATTCAGGCACAAGCAGTGTCTGCTAACATAACTATGTTACTTAAATCATTTGTAGGTTCATGGTTTACACAGCTCATTATGTTGTTAGTTTATTACATAATTCATAACATATTATGTTTTCCCAAAACAACAGTGGTCATTTAAATATATAGCTTGTTTGTCTGTCTCCAGAACCTGCATGATGAGCTAGGAAATTTGGATTCAAATTTTGGAAAATGTTGAATTTCCATTACATTTTGTAGTAAGATCATAAAGTTGTCATGAACTCAACTATCAGCACAGAAGCAAACACACCAATAAGAGTAGGGGTTGGCTTATTTGGAATTTACCATGATTGGAGGTATAAAACTGTAAAATTAGAAAATAGGCAGTGGCTTGCTTTTGACATATGCTAAAGTATATACACAGGGCAATATTATTTGCATTTAATTTATGCTGAAAAAGTCAGTTTTGCCTTCAGTGATATTGAAAATTAGAGTTACAATATGGAAATGGAGGAAGAAACAAATTATTGCGCACATACAACCTACATGATTAGGGGCTATTGTTAATATATCCAATAAACTAGGCTAACAAATAAATGGAACCAGAGCGAATGCATGTGTACATAAAATGATCTTTAAAAGACCACTGTAGGTTAAGAAAAAAATGAACTTTTTGTGAATTATGTAAAACATTTATATCATTAGCAACTGTGTAAGCCATGATCATAAAAACCTTTTTAGTAAAATTAGAATTTGTAAAAATTCTGTTTTTAAAAGAGGAAATTATTTTAAGTTTGTTAAATCACTTCCTGAAAGCTGGATTGTTTGTATTTGTCTTTTTATATATTAATGGACGGAGGAGTTGAGGAGGAGGGAACAGGAAGAAGTCAAAAGTATTTGTTAAATAATAGGATAATACTGAAACTGACATCACGCGACTCCTACCAATAGTCCCAGGCGGTTTACATAAATAAAAGCAAGCATTACTGTCCAAAAATGTAAATGCCCCTCTAATATACAAAACTTCCAGCAAATTATCATGGTTGCCACCAGGGGTACCCAAATGTATTTATTTTTTTATTAAAGACTAGCTTTCTGACTTTTTCATTGCTTATGTTTGTTCATAGTCAGACTCAAATATTTATATTGGGCACAATGTACTGCAACTCTGGATTATTTAAATTTAATCAATTCTTCTGATGAATTTTTCAAATGGAATAAAACAAAAAAATGTCATCCTAACTGCTCTCATAAATTATCATGGTGAATAAAAGTGCCTTCACTTTCCAATGGCAATTCTTTTATGGTATTTACATTTCCTACTTTCAAGTTGGCTCCATCTGGTTAACAATTATCCAGACTGATTTTTGGGGCCTGGGTGGAACTGCCTTGACCCTCACAAGCAAGGGCCCTGTATGACCCAAAACCATACAGCCCCCTGATGTCATGGACTTGAAAGGCTATCAAAATGGGCATGAGGTGTTTTAAGGACTGTGACAAGTTATGTGTAATGTTTAAAAAATGTATGTGTGTTCAGAATGTGCTGTGATAGTGACTTGTTTAGGGGTAAATGAATGAGTGAACTTTTAACTCCAATGTCACATATAACCAAAAGTATCATACAACAAGACACCTGGAAACCATGGGAACATGACAACCATAATCAAGCCTGTCAAGCTTGTTTAGGTGGGGGAAGATCAAACAAGTTATTAGCACTTGGACAGAGCCTGGGGGAAATGGGGGATAGGGGGGCCAAATCCCCCCCCCCCCCAGATTATAGGCACCTCCTGTGTCTCTATCTGTGCCTCCTGTGCCCTTAACTGTCAAACTGCAGCACTCACTGGATCATGCAAAGTAATCTCATGTAATCTTGTGAGACCCGCCTGTCAGAATTATCCTGACAGGCCAGCGAAAGGCAAATGAGGTGAGGGGAGGGGAGGGAGAGATCACAAGATGAGATTGATAGATAGATTTGTAACCTTTGAGCTGAGCTTGATATTTTCCATGACTGATGTTCCAGCATGCTGGGCACTGAGAAAACACTACAATTCACTATTCAGGGTTGCTCCTGTAAGTTAAAGCAGGAGCGTTAGGGGTGTATGTGCTCTCCTCGCCCCGGGTTATGACACAAACTTTAAAACCATTTATGTGTGACTGGTATATATTTAGCCATAATATTGGTAGGGCTTTTTTAGACTGGATTAGAATGAAGCTCATTGCATCTTCCAGACAGGAGAAATGTTCACACACTATAGTATGTGAATGATCTTTGACTGTATTCCTATCTTTCTGTCACTTGGAGGCTACAAAAAAAATAGCCAACTTCAGGTGCTAACAATAGTGTTGCATTATTGAACACCTTCTACTTGTTTTGTTGTTTTTAACCTCTATACTACCTAATGGTTGTAAAAATCTATTCATATAATAACAGCGTTGCATTTTAAGGTCAGTTTTATGTTGTTGTATTCTTGTTCCTCTCCTAACTGTAACATGTTTGGTAGTTTGTTGTTGTTTTATGTGCTTTCATTACACAATACAATTATTTTTTTATTCACGTTAGTATTGGGGAGATTCAACTTTATGATAAATTATTATAGATTTATCTTATTCTAGGTAATATATTAATAGCTGTATCTTTCCAACAATTTACATGCCTGTTCTATGAAAGCTATTGAGCGCAATGGATAATATTGGTTGTTATGCTATTCTGAAATAAAATAATAAGCAAAACATTTAAAAAATAAGAACAGGCTAAGAATGAGTTTTGTGATTAACTGAGATGCTCTTCGAAAATAAAGTAAGATAGATGCAGGATATTTACCATGTGATTTAACTTGAAGCATTGTGCCCTCTGTAACTTATTTATGTAAAGATAACTGGGTTTAAAAAAACCACAACCTGTATAAATGAATACTTACTATGTACTTTGCAAATTAAAAATGTTCTGAATGAATGTATCAATAATATACAAATATTATTGCAAGGTTTAGGTAAAACATAACTGGCGGTACTCCTTCCTCTGCCCCTTTATTTTCCAGGCTTTAACCTGCTGTATCAATTTCAGTGAAGCTAGAGCCCAGTAGCAGGATAGTATCCATGTAACAATAACCAAGTAAAAACAATGGCAGAGTCAAGAAACAGTATAAATTGGACAGGGCCGGCAGCAGGGCAGACAAAATCCTAGAAATTAGGCCAAGAGTTAAGGTATGAGAGGCGAGAGAGGTTTAGGAGCAAGTATAAGTCAGCAACATGAAAACAAGAGCAAAAAAGGGTCAGAGCACTGGAGCAAAACAACCGAGTACAAGTGTGGGTGCGTATGCAATTGCAGTCTATGTACTATTAACCTGTGCAGGTGTATACAATAATGAGGTGAAGACCACAGAGTTGCCACAGGCAATCTGGGGTTTTGCAACCACCATTGTTCTATACTCGGTCATGGGGAAATTCCTCTTTAGTCCTGAGGTGACTTAAATATATAAAAACTGGCAAATCTAGTCTGAACATTGTAGCTACCTATAAAAATAAAGATTACAGCATAATCACTCCTCAGGAAAGCCTTATGCATAACGCTAGCATTCACTGTTTATGTTGCCCTCCTATGTACAAAGAAGATCTTGGCTAGGGGAAAGATTGGTAGAAGACATTTTTAACTCAAATAAGTACATTTTATACAAAACTTTGCCCTAATATACATTTTGTGAACACAATGGCAATAGAAAAAGTGCATGTTAGAAATTTCTATATACAGATATTAAGTTTTGTTTTATACATGCACAAGCAGAAACCAAATACATTTTATGTTTTCCTTAAGGCCGTAAGTTTTAAAGCAGAACTCATTATACAGTGTTTTCCGTGTGTATGCAACTTTATTTGAATAGAAAAAATAAAAAAACATACTATTTACTGTTAAATGTACCCTCCTTTCCAATTACAAAAGGAAACAGGGTAAATTTGTTTTATGACCTGGATATGTGTCTCAATAAATCCTGTCAGCCCAGGGTGATTTAAAGCAGTAATCTAGATTTTTTTAAATGAAGTACTGAATGAATAAAACCGCTACACATTATTAGCCATGTAGCTGAAGTATAAAAATGCAGTACACTGCATATAGTGTGTGGTTCAAATGGGAATTCTACTTCTAGAAAGTCTATCAAGTAAGTCTAGCTGCTTTGTTGTAAAACAGATGTGGGGTATATGTTTTGGATTGAGCATTAATGTATTCTATGCTGGAGAAATTCCTTTCTGCTATGTGGGACTGTAGTGGAAGCACCCAAGTAGACAAATTTTTCCATCTTGGCTCTGCACAATACATAACTTAGATACATACACTGTAGTTACACTGGAGTTTCAAATTTTCTTTAAGCTCAGTCATTGTTTAGTCATGCAGTTGTGTCCGACTCTCTGTGACTGTAAAGACCACAGCAAACCAGGCACATCTATCATTATGTCTCTGATTGTGCTTGTTCATACAGTTTTATTGGCAAAGATACTGCAGTGGTTTGCCAGATCCTTCTGCAGTGGACCACGATTTGGCAGACCTCTCTGCTATGATCCGCTCATCTTGGGTGACCCTACATGGTAGAGCTCAAAGCTTAATTGAAGTACACAAGCCCCTTCACCACGACAAGCTAGCAACCCAGAAGGGGAACCTACTAAACTAGAGCTAATTAATTCATATGACCAACTTTTGTAAGCATTTGTCTTCATTTTTTGGCGGGGGCCCTATGTAAATTTCTGCAAAAGCAATTACAAGTGCTGTAGCAGCACAGTAAATCCTACCTAGCCATGTTAATCCTCCATCCTTAACACATTGCTTGAAAACTCCTAGGGGTCACTGCTAAGAGTGAACTTCACGGCACAGGTGAAAAGCAAGGCAACAATGTTCATTGATTTTTGCACTGACAAAAAATTATGAGTTACTCTGTGACACTTTGACACCCAAACCCTATGGTAAAAAGATTTTATGGATCACTCACAGATAAGGGGACTGCCATAACTGTAAAAAGCAGAAGAAAGATTTACGAGTACCAAAAAGCACTCACAAGTGGTTTTCAAACCCTTGTCGAGTTTGCCAGAAGCATTTAAAGTGACACTATAGCGCAAAAAGCACTTAAAATTATGGAATTTTAACATTAGTTAACACTTAACAGACCAATATCAACATGTGTAATTAAAAAATATGACATGTTAGTAGTTAACAAAAAGAGTAGAGGTGCTCATCTGAGAACGAACAATGCCTTGGTAGGTTTGCTCTGTAGGTCTGGTTACCTACTGAGAGAGCAATCTCTTTTTGCTCACTTGTGCCCTTCACCCTTCACAGGGAGAAATATCCTGTAGTATATCAGTCTGGTGTCACTCAAAAGAGTGACCCAGCCCCAAATGACATGGCAATTCTAAACTGAACACGAGAAACAGCAAACCCCAGATGTGTTTCGGCCTCTGTGGCCTCGTCACTGAGGTGCAGCCGTACTCCCTAATGCACAGTGAGCAAGTAGTCCACATCTGGTCCCCCCATTTTTTTGTTAGTGACTGTATGCGAGGGATGAAAGAGAGGGTAGGGTACTGTAGAACCCCAAGGCAACAGGCTTGGGATATGGGAGTGATGATGGCATTGTTGACAGTGAGAGAGATGTGAAGGGTTGGAGCTGTAATAGAGGGTAGGAAGATTATGAGTTTGGTCTTAGACATGGTTGTGGATGGACATCCTGGAGGATATACCTGAGAGGCAGTTGGAAACATGTGTCAGAACAGAAGGAGATAGATCTGGTGCTGTGAGGTACAATTGAGTGTCATCTGCATACACATGGTACTGAAATCCGAAAGAGTTTATTAGGGTACCAAGTGAGGATGTATAGCTGGAGAAAAGGAGGGGGCCTAGGACTAAACCTTGGGGTATGCCAACTGACAGAGGGCGAGGAGAAGAACGGGTGCCGGAGAAGGATACATTAAATGCTTGAGCTTGTAAATATGATGCGAACCACAAGAGAGCAGTGTCTCTAATGCCAAGGGAGCAAAGGATTTGGAGTAGGAGGGGGTGGTCAACGGTGTCAAAGGCAGCAGAGAGATCCAGAAGAAGTAGATTAGAAAAGTGACCTTTTGACTTGGCAGGGATCAAGTCATTAGTGACTTTAGTGAGAGCAGTCTCAGTGAAATGTTGGGGTCAGAAGCCAGATTAAAAGGTGTCAAGAAGGGAGTTATAGGAAATAAAGAGGGTAAGGTAATTGTAGTTTGGAAGCCAGGGGAAATAGAGAGATAGGGCCATTGTTAGATGCAGAATAAGAGTTATATATTAAGGTTTCTTAAGAATGGGTGTAATTATGGCGTGTTTTAGAGAGGATGGAAACTTTCCAGCATTGAGGGAAAAGTTGAAGAGGTGTGTGAGAGCTGGGACTAGTGTGGTAGAGAGGGGAGGGATGGGCTGTGATGGAATAGGATCCCGAGGACCGGTAGTAAAGCAAGAGGATAAAAGTAGGCTGGAGACTTCATCTTTTGTTACACGGTCAAAGCAATGCATAGTGGCTGTGGGATTGACGAAGGGAGAAGGTTGAGTGTTGTCGGTTAGTTGAGAGGAAAAAGGGTGTGAGCCACAGTGAGATGAGAGTTTGTTGCTAATGTTGTCAATTTTATGTATAAAATGGCCGGGAAAGTCTTCAGCCGTGAGACAGGCAGGGACAGGAGGTGGTATTAGAAGTAGAGTATTGAAAGTGGCAAATAGATGTTTGGGGTTGGAGGACAAGGCTAATATTATTGATGTGAAGTAGTGCTGTTTGGTCGAGGTTCAGGGTAGAGAAGTAGGATTGCAGCATAAACTTGTAGTGGAAGAACCTGCTGAAGTACGTGATTTCCTCCATAGTCGTTCAGCACTGCGGTAGCACCTCTGAATGTGTTGTGTTTGTGTAGTATGCAATGGTTGTGGATGAGAGTGATGGCATCTGCGTGTGGTTATGAGGGCGAGGATGTCAAGGGTGGAAGAAACAGTCAAGTTGTAGTGTGAATTGGCAGTGTCAGGGCATATCTCTGTTTCCTTGTACCAGACTTGTTACTGCAGTTGTAACTCCACATCCCACTCATTATAAGATTGATGACGTTCAAATTTCCTGTTGGCTCCTCGAGCCATGTCTCATCCGTAAAGTTTGTTTTGGCTACTCCCTACACAGAAATGTGTTGCTTTTATGGCAGGATTTATGGCTGTGCATTGAGTGCTCTAATCTGGGGGAGTAAAACATTTACATCAGTGTAGCCGAATTACAGGAGTGCCCTAACTTAGGCCCCTATTCAGATGATTAATTGTTGATTACTGGAGCCCGTCATGTAGTCCGTAAACTAATTTGCTATTCAATTGGTGCCTTTTAGCGAGCCGCAAACCATCTGTAGGTTACAGGCTGAAAATTCCAAAATTGTGACTCCGAACCAATTTAAGCCTTTGATCTTTCAAGCCCATAAATGTTACAGTCTCAAATCGCTATTCAATTGCTACAATTCCTGAAAGCCCGTAAACACACCCGTAAATGGCAAATGTAGAAGAAAATACTACGGGTACCAGATAGGACTCGCAAGGGGGTTAAACACCTGTTCATAACATTGTAAATGCAAATAAAAAAACAATACTGCACTTTAAAAGATGGGGAATGCGATGAAAGACATTAGATTTAATTGCACAACAATCTCATGCTCACAAATCTGCAATAATTATTATTATTTTTTTTATGTTTCATTTCCATGTCATATCCATCTTGGGAATCAATGAGTTAATATATATCAGACCACCCACATGGACTAGAACAGTACCACCATTCATTTTTATTATTTTGTACATTGCCGGATTGCGAGTCCGATCACATATCAGACCTCTAAGCACGAATTGATTGATGTTTAACCTCCATGTTTTACTGACGTCATGAGGATGGTCTCATGTACTATTGGCTGTTTCTAAATCAGTAGTTACGGTCTTGCTTAATTGATCATGAGCACGCTCTGAAAAGCTACTTACGATTGCATGGTTTACGGTTTAGGCTTTCGGCCAGGTAGCTGTGGGCTTGTTCAATTCGCTCTTTAAATGTAGCAAATTTCAAGCCCGCAGACTTACAGCCGGTATGAAGGCAACTGCAATTGAATAGGGGCCTCAGAACACTTGATCTACATAGGGCCATTTATTGTGGGATTTACTATCAGTGTAACTTTGGATTTTTGAAACGATGTGTTAGCACACATTTCTTAACCTTAATTCAAGTAGGGCAGTGACAAATACTTTACTAAACATTTAAAACACCTTGACTTAAACTTTGCAAAAGTTGTATTTTCATAATAAATGTAAGTTCTATAATTGAAAAAAAACAATGTTAAAGTGACAACTGCCATTTTTTTCCTCCTACTTGTCTTGGTCGGTTAATTGAAAGAAAGTGGGAGTAAGCTTTTAGAAAGTTACACCATGTTGAATAACTATGCTCATCTTAATTGCTAAGCAAACACCAATAAATGGTTTATTGTAATGCAAAACAGATTCCTCCAATTTTATATCACTTAACAGTTCAGACAAGGCAAGGGACAAACACTTTACTTTGATAATTTGTGCTGTTTTAATAATAGTTCATGCAGAAATACTTGTGTGCTCGAATATAAACAATTAAGCAAGCACGTTGTTACGGGTTCAGATGGAGCCAATGGAAAAATAGTTTGTTAGCGTTACGTCACTGAAAAAGGATAGGGTAGGTTCCGAAGTCCTACGTGCTTCAATTACAGTTTGCGATCGGACCCACATTCCACATATAATGCAATATCAATAAAGACGTAAATATGATATTCTATTACATTAGAGTTACAGTATATGTCTTAACACATATCATTGCAGTGATTGATATAACACAAAATATAAACATGAAATAAAGTATATTTCGGGCCAATTTGCGGGCTTGAGAATGTTGTACTATTAATTCTAAGACCTAACATCACTTTCCCTTATAATAAATGTACAGTAGAGTGTTGTTATTTGCATTACAGGTGCTACTAGGATTTACGTGCGCGAAGCTCAACGTTGCTCAGCACGTAGCCTATTCTTGGCCGTCCTGCGTGTTAACACGCAAAGTCTGCTGCGAGCAACATTACAGGGCATATTTAATACCTGTAACAAATTAATCTGGAGTTACGAGCTAAGTTTTACAACGTAGCCTTAATTTAATGAGGCTGTTAGTTTGTTTTAAACTACATACCTTTGATTGTATTTTACTTTACAATACTTTAAAAATACTGTTGTTGGTTAAACTCAAGGATCCAATATACAGTAGTTAACATGCTAGTATTTTATATGGGAGAACTCTGTGACTGATTACAGGTAAGGATTTATTAATTGTACACAATTCTCTATTCTTTGTGGTACTGTCTTAAAGTAATAAATAAAAAGGATGTTTTGTATACAATCCATTTTTTTGGAAACAGAGATTTAATTGATTATTTTATAAATAATTTACATTGTTTTTCCTGAGTTACAGATATATTTGCTGTTACGATTATAATGTCATTGCATAAAAATCTTCAAAGGTGGAATTCTTTCAAATACAATACACATATAGTATGGAGCGTTGAGCAGTTAACAAAATTTGGAACTGGAGAATGGTCATTATTTTTACTGAAGAAATAAAGGCACTAATTACTTACAGACAAGATACTTAGCACAAACAGATAAGCTTCAAAATGAAAAATTCTCAGTTTATGATAATTATGTTCTCTGCTTTGTTTTCATAGACTGATAATTTGAGGCTTTAAAACCACCAGGAAGCCATTAATTGGAATTCTTCAATAAAAAATAAATTACATGGAAGTGCAATATGAGTTATAAAAGCAAATATACTGTAGGGAACATATTGTTCTGCCATTTATAGAATTGCATACATTATTTTTAAAGAGTACTGTAAAGAATTGAAGATGCTTACCGTATATTAGTAAGTGGGCTAATATTTCAATTGCTTATTAAAATGTTCATTTTGGCATATGGTTCTGTGCATATTTGCAGAAGTTAGTCATACCATATACTACTCAGTAATATTTAGTAAACACTGGTTGCTCTGCATTTCCATTTTAAACAATGCTAAAATAACTACTGTATTTGTTTCAGCAACTGGGTATTTGGGAAAAACTTGACATGTTTGTGAAGTATTTAAAAGCTAACATTAGTAGACTCTTATGTTATCTTAGGGCCAATATGGAATATTATCTTAGGTCCAATATGGAAGCTTGTGTCTAGAGGCTTCCATATTGAACTTAAATGGATATGTAAGTGAGCTGGATTATTAATGCATCTGATAGAGGATAATTAGCAGTGTATAAACAAAAATATTTCATGAAAATATCCCAAAATAAACATTAATTAGCTTACCTTGAAGTTCCCAAAATTTTGTATGGTTTTTGGAATTTGCATGTGATTGTGTACACCCCTAGAAAATTCCACCTGAATTAGCATAACATTCAAATTCAGAATCCGGCTAGTACATTGTATCATTCTTCACCTCAGTCTCTTCTGGCATGTGCTCAGTACAAGAACTGCAATAGTTACTTCCTGTGCTCTGTACTAGAAATGTCAAAATATGTACCCTGCTGTATTTCCTGTGTGTACCCGGCTTATGTAAGAGTCCTGGGGGTTTGAACAGCTGGATTTGACTTTTGTAAGTAAACTGAACTTTTCTATATAACACATATTTTCATACACTACTAATTCTCCTCTATCAGATGCATTCATAATCCAGCTCACTTACATATGCCTTTAACATAACTGCACATACAGCCTTATTAAATTGCGATTCAGCCAATTTAAAAGGGCTCTATATAAGCAGAGTGCATATTTTTTTACAGAAGTTTGTTAGTTAGTGAAGACCTTGCTTTCGGATAGAAGTTCACTATTAGTCTGAAAGTGAGGGTACTTTTACTTTGAGTTGGACTGCCATTTAATTAAATTGTTATCTTGTATAAAATTGTTAAAGCCTTTCAATGTAAAGAGGTCTTATATGCATCAATGTCAACTTCTGTATAAGTAATATTTTTTAAGAGAAAACAAATGATTGTCCTCATTAAAAATACTTAAATATATTTAGTAAACCTTAAAGGATGTATTCATTTATTTTAACTTCCTAAAACATTTGTCCACCATGATGATTTTCAAAAGAGCATACTATAAATATAACTATTCAGTGGTACTTTAACAAAAGTCATTGGGATGCAGTACAGCCTCTAAATGCTACCATACTTACTACACCTCTATGTATATATTTAGCTCCCTCACATTACAGTGAGGGGAAAAAGTGTTTGATCCCCTGCTGATTTTTAACGTGTGTCCGCTGACAAAAAAATGATCATCCTATAATTTTAATGGAAGGTGTATTTTAACAGTGAGAGGCAGAATAAATAAAAAAAACAAACAAGAAAAATTCATGTCAACAAAGTTATAAATTGATTTGCTAGTCAATCAGGGAAATAAGTATTTGACCCCTTATCAATCAGCAAGATTTCTGACTCCCAGGTGTCTTTTATACTGGTAACGAGCTGAGATTAGGAGCACTCTCTCTGTCCACAGAAGCAATCAATCAGATTCCAAACTCTCCACCATGGAAAAGACCAAAGAGCTGTCCAAGGATGTCAGGGCCAATATTGTAGACGTATATAAGGCTGGAATGGGCTAAAGGACCATCCCAAGCAGCTTGGTGTGAAGGTCTCAATAGTTGGTGCGATTATTCGCAAAGGGAAGAATCACAAAACAACTGTAAATCTCCATCGGTCTGGTGCTCCATGCAAGATCTCACCTCACTGAGTTTCAATGATCATGAGAATGGTGACGAATCAGCTCAGAACTACACGGGAGGATCTTGATAATAATCTCAAAGCAGCTGAGACCATAGTCATCAAGAAAACAATTGGTAAAAAAAACAACGCCATGAAGGACTGAAATCCTGCAGTGCCTGCAGGGTCCCCCGGCTCAAGAAAGCACATGTACAGGCCCGTCTGAAATTCGATTCAGAGAACTGGGTAAAAGTGTTGTGGTCAGATGAGACCAAAATCAAGCTCTTTGGAATCAACTCAACTCGCCGTGTTTGGAAGAGGAGGAATGCTGCAAATGACCCCAAGAAACACCATCCCCACCGTCAAACATGGAGGTGAAAACATTATGCTTTGGGGGTGTTTTTCTGCTAAGGAGACAGGACATCTGCACCACATCAAAGGGACGATGATCCAAAACACACAGTCAAGGCAACAAAGGAGTGGCTCAAGAAGAAGCACATTAAGGTCCTGGAGTGCCCTAGCCAGTCTCCAGACCTTAATCCCATAGAAAATCTGTGGAGGGAGCTGAAGGTTTGAGTTGCCAACATCAGCCTCAAAAACCTTAATGACTTGGAGAAGATCTGCAAAGAGGAGTGGGACAAAATCCCTTCTGAGATATGTGCAAACATCTGACCTCTGTGATTGCCAACAAGGGTTTTGCCACCAGGTACTAAGTCAAAGGGGTCAAATACTTATTTCCCTCATTGACCTGCAAATCAATTTATAACTTTTTTGACATGTATTTTTTTTTTTGTTATTCTGTCTCTCACTGTTAAAATACACCTAACATTAAAATTATAGGCTGATAATTTTTTTGTCAGTGGACAAACGTTCAAAATCAGTAGGGGATCAAAAATTGTTTCCCTCACTGTATGTCATTCAGCCCACATGCCTAAACCCTTGCCTTAACAGCATGGGATTTCAGTGTGGGAGGTACCCAAACTAAGCATTACTGATGAGAAATGGGTCTAGGAGCCAGTAGAAAGCCCTAACGTCATGCCCCGGGGATTCCTTCAATTTAAATCACCACTGGAGGGAATCCCCGGGTATCCTCGTCTTCCACTCATTGCCTGATCATCCCCTTTCCTGCTCAAACCCCATGCCCCTACCCCATCACCCCATCTACATAACCATGGGGGTATATCGATGACCCCCTCAGCTCCTAAGTATTTAACCCCTATGCTGAGGGGTCCATCAATTACCCCCTCAACACCTAAATAGTTAACGCCTATGCCTAGGGGTCCATCAATTACCCCCTCAACACCTAAATAGTTAACCCCTATGCTGTAGGGGGTCCATTAATAACTATTATAACAATTATAACATAAAGTGTTTCCCCTACCGGGTAGAGTGGGAGATTTGGCCCAACATGGGGCCCTATTCCAATCCTTTTTGACCTGATTTACGTATCAAGTTGTCATGTAAATCACTACATAGATTTCAAATCCACATAAAAAAACTAAGGCTAGGTTAAGACTGCACTGCATGCTGTAAAAAGTAATACATTGGCAATTTAGATGAAGATGTCTCATTCAAATTTCCACCCAAACCATTACAATCTGACAAACAATTAGTATACATTGCTTACTAAGGATATGTAAGTCCTCAGGAAGCACTAAAATCCTACCTGTAATCAAACCTACCCGTAGAGGCATAAACATGTCTCTGAAAATGAAACATCAGATCTAACACTATGATCAGGATAATACCTTTATTGGGTCAGATATGAGTAAGTCACGGATGTCCTTAAAGGGTTTATTTTTTTATATGCCCTGATACATATAAGTTAACATGGTACCTAAAGGTTAACCCCTCTGTGTCATGGGGGTCCTCAAGGGCCCCCATGGCACCCTAATTACAAACTCCATATTGCCCCCCAATGTTAATGACACCATATTAGATCCCTGTGTTAATTACTTCCAAAGTGCATTCTTTGTTCCATTGTTTGCTGAACTGTATGCAATGCCCGAAGTGGGAATAAAGATTATGCTCTCTTTGGGACACATAGTAATGGAGTGTCTTATTGGAAGAAAACATGGTTACTCGTTCTATTGCTAGGTGACTGGGAACAACAAACTGGTTTTGATCAACGTAGCATTTTTATACTTATTCTTAGTTATCTCTTGACTTCTATTATGTCACAATAAATTGCATGTTTTCTATCTTCATATTAGTTACCATTCCAGGTATTGATAAAATAGGGGCATGCTGTCACTAATTTCTGCCTCTGTATAATAAAAAGACTCTGACTATACCATGACACTCTCCAGTGATGGGTAGCCAGCTTCTCGCTTTCTATGCTTCACCCTTTAGTGAATCCTAGTCAGTTTTTCTTTGGTACCATGAAACATTTTCTATATTTTAGTGAAAAATTATCATTTTCACAGTTTTAAATGTTTGTCTTAGAAATGAGACCTTGAAATGTAATATATATTATTGAACTTGTTTTGCTAATGTGTGATATGCTGTGTTAAACTTGATAGTGTTTTCAAGAAGCATACACATTTATATAAGGTCTGTAGTAATCTAGTCTATAATTTTATTATGCTGCGTTTCAAAGTGTGTTGTTTATACATGTGGACAGGAGGTTCTCATATCTGGGTCACAAGTTTGCTGGAGGTCATTGAAAGACTACAAAATAGAGCATGGCTAATTCTCAATTTGCAGAAGTTTTCTCACATGCCTAACACAGTTATAAAAATTAATAGCATATTTTATAATGCCAGTGATCCACTGATTTGCATCAAAGCCAGTCAGGTACTAGTACATATAAGCGTCCAGTGAAGTTGTATGGATTTATCTTTGTATCTACATGATCACAAATGAATTAGTTACATGTAACATATCAAATAGAAACAATAGATTTTTTTGTCTATATTTGTTGGACATTCAGTTTTTATTTTAGCAGCTGACAGTGATTGGCACAAGTCTTACTCTTTTCAAAACCAATTTACTTTTATGAAGTATCCCTAAATATTTTAATTAAGATTACAATTCAAGTATATTTGCAATTTAGGCGTAATCAGACAAAACTTTATAGATGTATATGCAGCCTTCATATTTAGTCAATAGCTAGAAATACATTTTGAGAAATTGATTTAAACATTATGAGGGGTTTTATCAAGCTATCACAGATGATGTTATGTGTAAGGATATTTAACAGGCGACCACAGGAGTTGTGATTCTGTAGGAATGGCTTTGATTGCAGTTTTCCACATAGGAAATATCGGTAAATCTCATCACAGCCTTGTGGTAGCTTAGTAAATATCCCTCCATGTTTAAAAGCATCTACATTTTTCTAGGTTCTCTGTGTGTGGCAGGAGGACTGCTTCGGTGAAGGCTGCAACAACAGTTTAATTATGGGGAAAATTGCTACCCCGACCTGAGGGAAGGTGCTCACAGCCCATAAGAAAATTGGTAAATCTTGTGAATTGTTTTTAATATTTTCAGATATTATTTGAAAGAACGCATGTGCTCATGTATCAGTTTGCTCAAACATGAAACTCAAATATTTAATGACTTAATCTATGAGGGGTATTTTGATACAAGAATGTATGGTGCAACCTTAAAGAGCAACTGAATCAGCATATTCTTTCAATTTAAAGCTATTTATTTCTAAGCAACTGGCAAACTGCATATGTGTATTAAACAAATAGATTCATTAACACCTTTTGTTTTATAAATGCGTTGCATCCACCAACAAGTTGTTTTTAGTTGTACTGGCAAGGATATGTTATGGAAAGAATTAAGGTTGGGTTAGACATAGTATTCATTGTAATTTTACTTTCAGCCTCAAGTATGGGTAAGGGTTAGTTGTGATAAAGGTAGAGTTGTCCTAGGGATAGCATAATAGTGGCAATTTTCTAAGCATCGCAGCAGTTGTGACAACAGAAATGTAGAATTTAGTTATTACTTTACACATTGACATTTAAAGTAATTGCTTAATATGTAATCTTTAAGAGACATGTCTTAAATGTTTATAATGTACACAATATCCCATATTTGGTATCTATGTGGACTTTATGAGTTTGGATGAATATTCAAAATGGATTGATGTAGGTGTTATGCATGTATAAAAACAGAGGGAGAAGTTAAAACATGATATCAAAGATTTCAATATACAGCCCAATACAAATATTATCTATTAAATCAGGAGCAGTCTGCTTCTGGGACTGTAAATGGGCAGGGTATGGTGGCAATTTCAGTCAATCCAATTATCTAACAAATGCTTCTGATCTCTATCTGTTTTCTTCTCCCCCTCACTTCACTAATCAATAAACATACCCTCATGATCCAGCTCTCAAAAAGTGGATTCCTACACTCACTATATTAATCAAAAAGTGTTTTTCTTGTTATGGCCTAAATACACAGCTCCTAATGTTCTTAGTTTGATAATACAGGGGTACCTTGGGTTACAACACCCTGCCTACAAAAGCCCAATTCACCTCTGCTGGTAAGAGCCCAAACAGCTTGTGCCTATGAGCCAATGTATCCAGCCTGTGCCTATGATCCAATGCGCCCAGCCTGTGTCTATGAGCCAGTGTGCCCAGTCTGTGCCTATAAGAGCCAAAGTTCCAAGCAATAACCTGTGCAGATCCAGGGTTAGGGGCTATCACTGCCCAGGGCCACCTGCTATAGACTACAGGTTAACTACCCACAAGGACCATTTGGGGTCTTGGAAATGTTGGCATCAGCACATTGATATCTGGCTTCTGTATCATTCAGGATCTCTCCATCAGTCTCAGTAACCCTCCTGTGGTAGTGATCAGGAAAAGTACTGGCAGGGTGGAGATAGTATCAGTATTGCAGCCACCAGGAGCAAATAAGAGAACATACTATTTCTATATGTCTTAGCAGTCAAATGTTTTATTTTTGAAAAGTCATCAATATTTATAGCTGTTAGATACAGAGGGGGTGTTTACAATATAACAATGACAGCGAGTGGCAGACAAACACAGGAGATTGACTCCACATGGGGTTCAACATTAGCATCATGTCTGGCACCTGGGAACAATACACACATGTCGTCTCTAGCTGTCTAGCACATCAGAGATGTAATTTGCTTATTTGGCAAAACAGATTACAATACAATCACTGGTTTCTGTCTGTCTACAATGCCCTATTTTGTTTAACTGTTACATATTTAGTTAACGTTTAAACATAACACAGAAAGCAGTCATATAACATGCGGAATTACATATAGTATACAGTATAAGGCAGATACATATGCCATAAGACCATATGAAGCATGGTGGTACACTTTGGCCCTATATTTTGGGGCTATTCACCCCACCACCCACCTGCCCACATTTCCCATGTGGCACTATAATTCCCCTACCCATTTCCAGTGGGGCTGTATGTCCTCTATGGTGGCTCAATGCACCAGGATCCAGGCCCTGGAAAGGGGTCTGTGACACCTGTGTTCTCCTTCTCCTCCTCTACATCCCCACAATCCCACTGGGCCCTCAAGTCCTCTCAGTACAGGTAAAGTGAAGTTACATTCTAAGTTATTTGATGTAATTATTGATGTTTATTATTTTATACTTAGCTTTAAGGGTTTGTATCCAAAAACAAGACCATTAGTTCAAACTAAAATATAAAAAATCTGGGGTCTGGAAAGGATTCATTTAATTTAAATTGATTCCTATGGGAAATGCTACCTCGGGTTACACTGTTTTTGGGTTACACCGTCCCGTCCGGAATGAGGTATGACTGTATTTCACAAACACATGCATTTTTTACTTGAAATACAATGGTACTTTAAGAAACCAATCATTGCCAGAATGTAAATATCAAGATCTTCAAGAAAGTTACAGATTGATGTTGATATTTTAAATGTTACCAATTCTGTGATGGACTTACACTTTATGATATGCCTAGACCAACTATACTTTGTAGTCAATATGAAGAGAAATTGGAGTGATGGGTTACAAAAAAGAAAAGCAAAAAGAAGCAGGGGAAAATAAGTGGGGTAGGTAAAGCATGAAGGAGCATAGGGAGTGTGGAAGAAAATATGGTTTTATAGTTATTGTTAATAATGGATATATAGAGCCCGACTCAATTGAGCAATCGTAAGTTACTGGAGCCCGTTAGTGAGGCCATAGGTTAATTTTCTATTCAATTGGAGTCTTTTTGCGGGCTCCAAATGGTTACAGCCTCCCGAAGCCTTTGATCTTTCATGTCTGCAAGAGTTACGATTGCTAAAATCGCAAATCGCTTTTTAATTGCTACACACCCCCAAGCCCGCAAATGTTTTCATATCCGAAAACGGCAAATGTAGGTGAAAATCCTGTCCGTATCACTGTAAATGCAAATAAAACATCAATACTGCAATGTAAATGACGGTGAAAGCGATTAAATAGATTAGAATTAATTGTATAACAGTCTCAAGAGTTGGAAATCAGCAATAAAAAAAAAATTAGGTATCATTTCGGGGTTATATTGATCTCGGAAATCAATGAATTAATACATATCAGGCCAACCACATGGACTAGAACAGTATCGGAAATAATTTTAATTATTTAGTGTTTTGCGGTTTTGCAAGTTTAATCTCCATATCGGACCACCAAAGGCTAATTGATTGACATGTAAACTTCATGTTTTACTGCTGTAATGATGGCAGTTTCATTTTCTATTGGCTGTTTCCAAATGCGTAGTTACGGCCTTGCTTAATTGATCATGTTCCTGCTCTGAAATGCTACATACCAGTGAATGATTTACGGTTTCGGCTTTTGACCCATCGCGGGCTTGTTCAATTGAATATCAACGGAATTGTAGCAGAGTTCAATCCCACAGCAAGCCCGCAGACATACAGCCTGTATACAGCGAGATGCAGGCTTCTAATTGAATCGGGCTCATAGCTGACAGAATACAATTTATATGTATGGAAGAGAGGAATGGATAAATCACCACAGAGAGGTATCAATAGGAGCTACGTATTGTATTATACTTTTGCTTGCTCCTTGATGTTTTCTTCAAGTGTATGCCAAGTTTTAATTCTACTTTTGGTATATTGGGCTCCAATTACAGTAATATGAAGCTAAAATCCATTTACTGCATATCAAGGACTAGAAAATGGTTGCAGCAAAGAAAAATAATTCCTGAGTGTTGCAGTAATAGTGAAGTATTATTTTTTTCTGGTTCACATAATAACTCTGGTTTGGATAATACCTCTAAGACTGAAGGCTTTAAATTAATACACAAAGATTAATCATTTGACGACTAAAACCTTTAGTATAAAATAATTGCAGAATTTCCCTAAGGTTGATTGCGGTTAAATTTTCTTTTTTTTTCTTTGTCAAATAAATATATTTATCAGCTCTATTTTATTATCAGATGTGACAGATAATTTCATCCTCACATGGAAATCATCTATTGTAGAATAAAACATATTGTATAATGGATATTTTAGTACTTAAGGTTAAATCAACAGTATAAGAGTTATTTTTCTATAACACAAACAGTACTATTGAAATTCAGAACATCCATTTCAGCATCTAAAATCATAATGTACATGTCTGGGAATGTACATGGCTTTTTTTCTCTTTTATTTCCAGTGGAAATGTTGAATGCAGATTATTATTGAAGAAAATAATACCAGGAATAGTTGGCTTTCTTAAAAGACATTAGTGTCATGTGTGAAGCACCCATTTGTGACAACTGCATAGACCTTTGAATAGGAAATTGAGGTTTGCTACCTTTTAAGTATAAAAATGCTAATTTGGGATTCACAGTCTCTGAACTGGAGGACTGCATTTCACATGGAGTATTTTTTAATTTTCAGTTGAAAGAAGGCATTTGGCACACAACTGCCTACAGCCGACTGTCAACAAAAATCAACTGTAATAGCACACTACTGTCATTGATTTATATGGTGATGTGATAATCTCCTCAATTTAGTTAGCTATATCGTCTTCATACAAAATAGCTAAAAGTCTTGCCAGGCATTTCTGAATATCTAGAGGTATGATTATGATGATAATGGCCCCATATTAAAGAAATACTCACAATTTCAAAGTGTCAGTAAAGAGAAATGCAGGGTAAAAAAAACACTATACATATGGTATGTTCTCATTTCCAACAAATTCTTCCTTTTTTTCAAGTTTGCAAATATATAGCAGTTTAATCTACACCAATAACTTTTCAATCTTTGAAAACAGAGTTTTTTCTCCCTTGTCTTTAGAGTTTGTTTTATGGGAATATGTATTTAGTAATGGGGTTATGAAATGTAATTAAGGGTCACTAGCTAGAGACTAACAACTATACTGTATATGCAGAGTCTTCTTCAGTCCTGCCAGCTTCCACTTTTGTGCTGAAGTATTTCTACAATAGATTAATATGCCTAGATGTCGTAGGCTACATACGAAGGTCTAGTTGCCATTATAGTGGTAGTTTGTGAGTCGAATAGCAAACATTGTGGTAACTAACAACTATGAAAAAATTATATATTCAGGATTGCATAACTCAACCCAACAGCATTCCAAACCATTCCATACAAATTAATGTATCTTTCTTCCTATTACAAACCTCAGATCCATTTGTACCGTCCAAACAGTTCCACTCACCTGATTACTCTACTGAATACCATTCCAAATCTTTCCACATGTAGCTTTCTAACCTTCTTCCTTTTACAAAACCTCTGGTCCATTTGCACCTCCACAGTGGTTACACTTATTTCTACCGCCAGTGCAGGTGGTGTAATTACCGGGGCCGTCCTTTAGGGGCCCAATGGTGCTGTCTTTCTCTCTTTATTTATATATATATATATATATATATATAATGTACTTTTGTTTTGCAGTGAATTGAGGGGCAACCCCTATGGCCCCCACCCAGCCCATCAAGCTAGAGATCCCTCAGCTGTACCCCCAGAATGGACTGGGCCAAAATGAGCATGAGATTGTGATCTTGCATGTGTATTTATAATTAAAGGTTTAGAGGCAGGCAGAAGGTATGGGGTTCGGCATGCTGCATATATAACTGGTTAATATGTAGTCTCATGATTATACTTTAGTTGGGGTATGGCTCATAGGGGCTAGCATGTTTGATGGGGGAATATTGGGAGATCCCTGAATTCAGAGAAGGGCAAATCCCCGGGATGTCCAGGCTCATAGAGGTAGAGGATATAGAGCGGTGACCCAGGGACACCTTGGCTCAGAGGGGATAGCGGTATTAACCTCTTAATTGTTTCGGATTTGAGAAATCTGATACAGTTAAGATGCTAGCTTTTTCATAGCGATGAATATGAAGGTGTCTCAGAGGCATTTTTGTGCCTTTGCATAGGGTTGAAAGTAGGCTTTTTTGAAATTTAGTTATGGGACAGACACTTGGGGCTGGGATATTGGGGACATCAGGAGTACTCGGACGGCATTTTTCGGAGGTTAGATTTAGTTGTGTGATGTGATGTGATAGCTCAGTGGTGATTTGTTAGTTCCCTTCACTTGACTCGATTCTTACAGGAGCCATGGAATGAAGGGTTAATAGACTTGCGAATTGCTGTATTTTTACTGTATATATTTGTAATCTTTAGTTTATTCTTCTAGTAAAGTGTTTATTTAATTCCATAGTATTGTGAAAGAAACATATTGTCGTAAAGTCCTCTGTTATGCCTTTCATTTTTACAGTCAAATTTTATTTCTTCATATCTTATTTGTGTACACATTTCAGTGCGTAACTATGATAAACTGTGCAATGTGAGGTCTGCAATAAATTGCACATTGATAAGACTCAAAGGGTCAAAACATTTGTCTTTCAGGAAGGTTGCTTGCCATGCACTATTGATTGTGCATTAATTCAAATGCTGTTGTAAAGCAGAAAAAAGGTAAAGGAATACAGTAAAAAGTATGATGTTCTCTGATAATTGTGTGCATGTCAAAACTCAGAATCGCTGGATTCCATGACGATCCCATGTCCAAACTGTTTTAATTATTGGACCTGTCTATACATTTATAAAGTTTTTATAAACACGGATGTGTAAACTAGTCAAGTCCAATTAATTGAGAGAATTAATTTAAATAAAGCCAGCCTATGATTAATTATTTGTAGACTGTAACATGCTCATTCTGCCTTTTTCATATCACACTGTATTACTATAAGCAAACTTGTTCATAATTTATTTCTTGCAAATAGATTTAATCATTTACTAAATGTATTTGTTTTTTGCAGTTTACTGTCCACAATCGTTGCAAAAACAAGAAGTTGTATCACATTTCATAACTTAGCATCCATATTATATTAAAAAAAGATGATACATGATTCAGTGGGAAACAGCTTCAAACATAGAGTTTATTCTGATTTATGGGTCCACAGCATATAGTACACAAGTGGAAATAATTTTTGCTTCCCTTTAGTACATAAATGCCCCAGAGTGTTAGAGGGGGGATTAACTAAGCCATATCAATGTGCCTCAGTGGGTTGCTTCACAGTATGAGCTCTCATGACCTATCATCATTTGGCTGTTTTAACAGACTGTTACTGGTGCATGTAAAACACATCACAGTACTTGTCACTGGGTCAACTATCGTCCATTGCATAGGGTTCCTTTTCTACACCTTACCAACTAGAGCATACAGCATACATTTGGTATCCTTTCATCAGATCAGTAAGTCATTAAAATATCATGGAAATTAAAGCATCCAGGAAAAGAACATACCAGAAGATCCTTTATTGAATTGTGTCAGCTCCACAAAGGACCTCTTATATCCACCTTTGCAAACAATAATTTGATTACACCTCCATAGACTAGGTCACATAGCATACCTTCCATTACCGCAACACTATTTATAGAACACTACATACAAATGTCAGACATGCTTAACATGAATATAATCAATATAGAAAGCTGTTACCCACAAATAGAATGCACCCAGTGTCACAGTACAGAAAAAACAACCACCTTTATAATATTGTGAACATACCCAAAGCTAATCATGGTACCACTAGTACAGTGAATCCCTTAGCCAAAATCACCAGTGAGAATACTTGACTGACACATGGTGGTTCATGAAAGTTCTCATTAAAGCATTTCTCTACTCTCTGCTCACATCAATATAGCTATCCACCACCTGTAGCTCTTAAAAATATAAATAGTTTTATAATCTGTAATTCACTATAAGATATGTAAAATAAGTTATGAATAAACCCTTTGTTTGTTTTTACAGAAACACAAACTCCCAGACCCTTCCTGCTATTCACCAGATCCAAATTTGCTAACAATGTATTTCTGAGGAACATCACCATCATCAGATTCCATTCTACTCTCACATGGAACTTTAATAATAATATTTATGTTATGAAATCATAGGAGATAGACTATTTTATGCTCTCGTGAGCTACTCTCCTTCCTTCAGTCAATATCTCCTACCTCTTCTAAAGCTCATAAGCAGAAACACTTCTGCAAGTCCCATTCCCCTCTCTCTCGCTCTGCTTTTGCTGGCTTTTGCAGATATATCTCCTAACCCTGGCCTCTCAACTCACATTCCCATTTTCTGGATATATTATCTGACCACTAGGGTCAGATAACATATAACACCCTAGAACCACTAACCTCAATTTTCTTTCTATGTGATATCTTCCCTCTCCCATTATATGAAAAAAACCTTTCTAACTTTGCATACCTCCCTACCTAAGTAAACGTCACTTCCACTTCCTTCCTCACCCTTACTACTCCTTATCTGTTTATTCTTGTCCAAGTTTTGGCCTTTTCCATTCTCTTTAGATTGCAAGTAGCGAGTTTTCAGTCTTGTAGTGTGTTTGGAAAAAGCACTTTCTGCAAAGATTCTAATCAAAGCAGGGCCCTCTATTTTCTTCAGTTTATTAACTTTGAGCCACATTCAATTGGCCGAATTTGAGATCCGGGGGTCCGTAAGTGAGCTTGTAGTCAAATTTGCTATTCAATTGGTGTCTTTTTGCCAGCTTGGATCGGGTTACGAGTTACGACCTTGAAAAAATGTCGCCCATCAAACTCGTAACTTACACCCTCTAGAAGCCTTTCACTTTCGCAGGGCTGCAATCACAAATTGCTATTCAATTGTTCCAATTCCCCAAGCTCGCAAACGCATCCACACTCGTAAACCGCAAATGGAGGAGAAAATCCTACATGTACTCAAGAGGACCCGCAAAGGGGTTAAACACCAATTCGTAGCACTGTAATTGCAAATAAAAGATAAATCCTGCACAGTAAATTACTGGGAGAGCGATGTAAAACATTCAAATTGTTTGTAAAACAATCTCAAGCCCGCACAACTGCAGGAAATAAGATTTATTTTTATGTGTCCTTTCTGAGTTAAATGATCTTGGGCATCAATAAGTTAATACATATCAGGCCACCCATATGGACTAGAACAGTATTTTAATTAATTTGCATGATTCTTAATTTATCAAAGTTGTGCGAATCTGATCGCATATCGGACCCCCGAACCTGATTGATTGACACGTAAGCTCCATGTTTTACTGCCGTAATTATTTTCTATTGGCCGATTCAAAATGGGCGGTTACAGGCTTGGTGAATTGATAAGGTTCCCGCCCACAACTGCTCCACACCAGGGCATGGTTTACCAAGCTGTCTTCAGGAGCGCAACTCACGACCTGGAGCATTTGAATAGCCTCGCAAATGGAGACCATCAGGAGCCCGCAACTCAATTGCAGACATACGGCCTACAGCGATCGAGTTGTGGGCTTGGAATTGAATGGAGCCCATTGTATTTTTCCTTGTACTTATCCCATGTACAGAGATACAGAATATGTTAGAGCGTTAGAAATAAAAATTTATAATAGAAAAAGAATAATCTGTTTATAATTGAATTATGTCTGTTATAGTTCTTAGAAGCCTAAATCTTGAAATATTTATAATTTGTGGCTTCTATTAAAGCTGGAAATATGCGCCATATAAAAAAATTCTATAATAAGAAGATTCAATAACTTTTGTTGCTTGTGTCATTGCAACACAATTAAATTAAATTTACTTTAAGTTGTGCAAATACATTATTAAAATTGTCTTCAAGCTAATCATGATGTATCAACAATTGCAATCACTACTGAAGTCAAAAGGTGAGTACATCTCATACCTTATTTGTGAATAAGGTATGCGAATACTGTAAAGGGGTCTGCCATTCTTTTTGAATGTGCATAATAACATTTAGTAAGTTTAGTACCTGTTACTACTCAAAAATGTAGAAGTTCACTTGTAACATTATTTCATTTTTTTATGAAAAAAATCCTTTTTTCCATTAACCCTACTTTTATTTAAACGTTGGAGTAATTAAGCTAGACATATATTCCTTCTTTTAAAAGTCCCATTTAAGATATCTGCTTGAAAAAAATTAATGGATCTGACAGTCTATTTTAATTGAGATTAATTGCCCTGCTGACATTGAGTATTTCTTAACATCCATCAATAATATATCCAAATTATATTGTACATCATACTTGAGTTAAATTTTTTGGCTCCAGATCAGTAAATGCTAAAACAACTCAATAACATATTACTTTATTATTCGGCCTCTGTAAAGTAACTCCATATCCTGTAAATAGATTGCGAAACTAGTCATTTTTCCCTCATGGCATGTCTCAATAGTATAATGAATATTCCATTAAACACTTTTTATCAAAAGTTACAGAAAGAAGTTCTGATTTGGCATAATTTTTAAATGTTTTTACAGATATTTCATTTAACAGCCACTATAGTAATTTAATAAAATATAACGTTTGCAATGTATTTGCTAGAACAATAAATATATAAGCATGTTTCAGCACTGATTACAGTTCTTATGTTTGGTTGGTAGTACAGCTAATAATGCAACCACATGCAGCATAGCTTGCTGTGGCCACCCTTTATTCTGATTCACACACGTATAGATGTGGGGTGCAGCAGGAGAAAAATATTTATTAAGGTATTTGCAAAAATATATTCCTGATCTTACAAATACTCTAATTTTAAAATTAAAATTACCACAATAGACCTTTGAGAGTATTTCCACTTGAATATTAAATAAAATAAAATAGTTATATTATAATTACATAAATCGTTATGAAAGCATATTTCAAATAAAATACATGAATATGGGGATAATACTTCCTTCTTTGCTTTTAATCTTTTTCTGTGTGATTCAGGTTAATATGTCAATGGATTCTTGTTATGGTAAATGCCTCACACATGAGTTATTTCAAATCCAAACTACTATTAAGAAATGTATTTTAAAGAATATGTTTTAGTTTATCTAACAAAGATATTTTTTAAGAGTAATAATACATTTATTATTGTAACATATTGATTTTAAGTTGAGTTGAGTTAAGCTTTATTATTTGATTTTGTCAGAAATTTCAAATGACCAAAAATGTTTTTGGAACTTTTTAATGATGCTTATGAAAACTTTTTTGCTGAGGGAAACTGTTGCTTAAAACAATAATATGTGTAGATCAAAGACGATAGTTTTAACACCAATGATCCAGTGATGTTTACGTTTAAAAAAAAAGAAATGTCTTTCTCTGTTAGCAACTCCAAATTTAATGAAATTAGACAAAACATTTGGGTGATTATTATGCCATGTTACATTTGCCCCCAAAAACTGTCACTTTTTACTTCAAAAACCAACATATACTAATATGATATTACAGCCAGAAAATATTACCTGATTAATTGAGACATGCACGTTTGGAATATTTATAATGTATTATTCACATCCTCTTTGTGTTACATTAGTAAATTGAATTCAAGAATAGACTACAGGCCTTCAGGTCACATTCTGTATGTTATTATTTGAATAGTCGTTTAAAGGTCACTAGAAAATGTATCCCAAAATAAAATAATACAAATATAGGAGGTTGTGCATTAAGGATCTAGAACTAGGAAATATGTGCTGCACATTTGCCAAAATCAAAAATACATTTAAAAAAGACTAGGTTCTTTTGGTAAATATGATTCCAAATTTGGTTTGGTAGCATCAATTTTGTGACGAAGACACAATCTTTAATTTGATTGTTTCTTTTATAGAGTAAGTAAACTGTTCCCATGAATCTGACTAGAAAATAAGTCGAAGCCTCTCCTACTTTCATTTTATTAGACTTAACCAGTAGTATTCACTGATATTAGTAAAATTACAGCTTATTGCAGAGCAAAGTAACGCACAAGGAAAGCATGCTCCCTTTGGCGACCTTTTATATATATATATATATATATATATATATATATATATATATATATATATATGTGTGTATTTCTACAAGGCAAACTTGTAGCTATGGGAGCTTTTACTACCAAGTTTTCAGAGCAATTAAGAAATCTCCTGTGTAATGTACTGACTCTCATCTAGAGGTTTTGCCCGCACCTCTCACTCACAACCTGCATTACACATACCTGTAGGGGACTCTGAGTCTAAAACATAGTGGGCGCCATAGCAGCACCATATAAACAGCCCTATTAAATTCCCCCAATGTGAAAACCCATAGCCTGTAACTGAGCCTGCTAGACTTACAGCTATTAAATTCGCCTCTTATAGCTACCACAAACGATCTGCGGGTTACAGGCGGAAAAACCCTACGGGATGTCAAAATTGGAACTCCGTTAGAGCAAATCCTTTGATCTGTCAAGCCTGTAAATGTTACGTTCGCAAATCACTATTAAATTGCTATGATTCCCCAAGGACGCATTGGCGTTCAAACCGTAACCTGCAAATAGTGGCAAAAATATTACAGCCTCCAAATAGGACCAAAAAGGTTTACTGACAAGTTCTCAACACTGTAAAAGACAATATAAACACACCAGTGGACTTTAAAATATGGGCAAAGCATTGAAATGCATTACAATTGCTTGCACAACAATCCCCAAATAAAAAATATGCCTTTAGAATAATTATTATTTCATCATATGCTGGAATAGTCATGCATATGCCAGTCTAAAAAGCCATGCTGCAACATGCACAATTAAAGACACACTACCTGATTAAATTGCAAAACAAAAACATGAAATTGCTTGTCACATTAACCCTTTCTCACTCACAGAGGCTCTAATGTGTACCCTGGAATACATATATGATTGAATATACATCTCGCTCATCACATCTACATTGGGAAAACAAATAGTGGCCAAATTACACTGCCACATCACATATATCAAGTACCAGGGGAACATGTTATTATTTGTTGTTCAGTCCTTCAGTCGTGTGTGACTCTTGACTCTCTGTGACCCTATGTACTGCAGCAAATTTAGCTAGGTCTCTGCCTGTGCTGTTCCACATGGTTTGCATACCAAAGATACTGGAGTGGGTTGCCAGTTCCTTCTCGAGTGGCCTGTGATTTGTCTGACTTCTCTGCTATGACCTGCCCCCATACAGTGGCCCTATATGGTATAGCTCACAGCTTCATTCAGGTACACAAGCCCCTTCACCGCCACCACTTAGCAATCCACAAGGGGACCAGGGGAACAAACACCACAGGTCTCAAATTGGAATGGGTATACATCCTGGCACATGGCCACCAGCAATGGCATCGACTTTCCAGGATGGGCGTAGATGAATTATCCCTGATGGAGGTGAGTTGGCTTTTGATCCCACCACCACTGTGTCTCTTCCCCAGCCTCCCCTGTATCTCTTCACCTCCCCTGTGTCTCTTCCCCCTCTCCCCTCCCCTGTGTCTATTCCCCCTGTTTCTCTTCCCCCTCTCCTTTCCCATGTGTCTCTCCCCCTCTCCCCTGTGTCTCTTCTCCCCACCTCTACCCTGCCCTGTGTCTCCTCACCCCCTCTCCCCTCCCCTGGGTCTTCCTCTCCTTCTCCCCTGTGTCTTCCTCCCCCTCCCCCTGTGTCTTGCTCTCCCATTCCCTGCTCCCCTGTGTCTTCCTCTCCTCCTCCCCTGTGTCTTTCTCCCCCTTCTCCCCTGTGTTTCCCCCCCCCCCCCTCCTCTGCAGCTTGCGGTTATCGCAGAGAGCTGCGCATGTACGGCTTTGCAGAATTATTATAATTGTTATAGTTGATGTATTGATCTATTGCATAGTAAATATGACTCATTAGTTTACATATATAGGAATTTGACCGATAACACAAACCATTGAAAACACACTGACAAGGTTAGAATAGTATAACAAATCATTATTTCAAGCACAGAGCACAATCAGAAATGGACAGGTCTGTGCATTAATATCATGGGTGTGGTGTGGGTGAATCCCTGGTGAGCAAGAGGCTTGTGGGAAAAAGGGGATACCTAAAGAGTCATAGTCTAGAATAAGCATGATGCATAGCACCTACCAGGGTCACACATGGTCACTACACCACTGCAACCAGGATCTGATGAAAAAAAGGATTATCAGAAATCACTCCATTTAATTGAAGAAACCATTAATGTGCATGGCACTTACAACTTGTCTAGATCTGCTCAATGAAATGGATGCTTAAACCTCTGGACTATGTAATCCAATCCAGTTTCACACATACAATGTGGTGACAAAACAAAAATCTGAAAAAAGTGGTCAACTAAAAAAAGGCAGAGGAGGATAGAAAACAAATTATCCACATGCATGTACAGTACAGTGCTAAATACTGTAACTGTAACAATATACTAATTCACCTGATTCACATCTGCAAGCATTACTAACTATTAGCTAGTTAACAGGATAACTCACTGGCCATGACCATTAATAATCATGTGTCATTTCACAATAAATGCTTAGCTGTGACCAGCGTCAGTGGTCAATATGTACTATCACTTTCTCCATATGATATTGTTGATATCACATCCATCAGCTATACAGCTGTTAGCACATGTTAAAGGATACTCATGATATCAGAAATAGGTGAATTAAAAATACCCATTAATACAGAGAAGACAAAAAGGTCAGCATATTGAGGTCAGAATTACATGCTTCACTAGTGCATATATTAATGCTGGCTGTAATTAACATGCCATTGTGAGACTTTGCAAGTCCACCGCTATAGCTGTATTAGTCTACATTTAAGCTAACAGAAATCATGTCTTAGATATCTGGCTATATGATAGCTTTAAGATTGTGGGAGCTACATGTTAAGGGGGCTATCATTGAAGGAATGTCTACCTGTGAAGCACTGGGAAAACCTTACACCTCATGAAATTCCTTCACAATGCTTGCAGATGCAGAAGATGCCTTCGTAGACCTGAATTGTACCTAAAACAAAACAAAAAAGGCCTTAAAAAATGTAGGGACTGTAGCATCTCTTCTCAACAGCATTCCTCAGGGGCCATGAATTGGTGAAATGTTAAACAGAACCCTACGTAGTCCACAGAGAAGAGGATCATGGACCATGTGGTAGAAGGTAGCCATCTGCATACAAAATATCACCATTACATAGGCCAAGAGCCAAGACTCTGTAGCCAGGCTAGATTAGGTTAACATTGGGACTAATAGATTGTCACTGAGGAGCGCTGTTGAGAAGGCAAAAACATCTGTGCATCCCCTAGGTCCTCCGCCTAGGCACAGGACCCAAATTCCCTGTGGCCGGCCGCTGTCTCCCTGTTGGTAGTGGTGGTGGGGTGAAGGCAACCCTTCGGGAGGCAGCAGCACCCGTAGTGGTGGTGGTGCAGGCATGATGGGAGGAGAGGTGGGGTCAGGCTGCTGGTGGCCATGGGATGCTTCCAGGGTGGAGGAGGCAGGACTAGGGACCAGAGCACATCGCATGGCTTCTGTGGTTACCTGGAATGTGCTCTGGTCTGCCCCGATTCTGAGCAGCCCGGCCAGGTAGCATTCAGTCATCAGGTGGTGCCTCCTCTCCTGCCTATTGCGACCTGGCAAGGCTACGAATTACCCCTGCGTGATTGGTGGAGAACTGGCCTGGTTTCCCCGAAGACAGTCCAACTGCTGACGCCCCACTGTTGGGGATGGTGGCCCCTGGGGAGTGACCTGGTGAGGAGGTGACAGTGGGGGTGTATGAATGGGCAGGGTCTGGGGCCTGGCTGAAGCCTGGTCAAGTAAAGGAGGTGGTGTTGTTGGGTCCAGTGGTTGGGGGGAGGAGGTGGTGGCTGACTGGTATGGTCCCTCCAGTGATAGGGCCCTGGCGATAGGCTCAGTCTCTGGAGGAGGGGGATCTGACATCTAGGCTTGAACCTGGATGATTCTCCTAATTGCAACTCAGATTAGCCATCATTTTCTAGATATGATCTATTCTTTGGTTCTTGGTCTTGATTGTTCTTGGCTCCTAATGCTATCTTGATTCTGGCTGCATAGGCTGCAATGGGCACACCAATACATGGACTCTCTATTGCTTGATAACTCTTGTTGTGCCCAGGAGTGATTTGTCAGCTTTATGGATTTAATGATGCATCCATCTATCCCTTGTTAATTCCATGGAGCTGACATGTCAGTGCACCTGGCTGAGAAGGTCCTTGGCGACCCTCTCCCACTCATTATAGCACACAGTCACGTTCTTCTCCTCCTTTTATGGAGTGACCTAGCTCTATGTGTCTCTATGTGTGTTCTTTAAATTATGTGTATTGCAATTATGTGTAAGCTGTAAATATATGTAATCAAGGATTAAGTGTAAAATCATAAATAGTACGGTAGAAATAAACAAAAACGCAAATTACTGCTCTCAAAATACTCTCTCTCTCTATCTAGAACCAACCTCCAACTCCGAAACCTGCGTGCTACTTCGTCTAAAAATACAACACAGTCAACACATAGGCGTGTGGAACGCAACTTTATAATCTCCCTCTGTCAATCGTTTGCTGCTAGACCTCTTTCTATTGGCTGAGAGGCCTGTGTCGCACTACGTTATACCACAATTGGATTGTGACAGCCGATTGCATCTCGGCCAGCCCCTTAACAGCTTGTGTGCAGGGAAAGGGTTTAGGAGCTTGTGGCTCCGGCCCGTTGTTAGCTGCATGGTTGAATTTAATAGCTCTGTTAATCCGCAGGATTTCAAGGACTCAGGCTTTGCGGGTGTACCCGTGCCACTAAGGGCTTGGAATTTAATGGGGCTGGGAGTTACTTACTGTCTAACATGAACACGGTACACTAGCCATAATATCCTACCAACAGTATTTATCTATCTGTCTATCTTGATAAACTCCTTCCCATAAGGACATAATAATGAATAAAGAATACAAATATATACATAAACATTCTGACACATACAAACACACACATACATACACACACAAATACATTTTGTTGTTGTTGTTTAGCCATTCATTTGTCTCTCTCTGAGACCCTATGGGACTGCAGAATATCAGACACATCTTTCAGCCTTTGGCCTTCTTAGCTTCATCAGCCTCTACCTTCCCATTCTGCAGATGCGTTAAATCTTTCCCAGCATCAGCGTCTTCTCTAGGGAATCCTGTCTTCTCACGATATGGCCAAAATTATTTGACATTTAGCCTCATGATCATATCTTCCAGTTGGATCTTGCAATTCAAAGCAGTTTTCTCCAACATCAGAGGCTTCAATTCTACAGCCTTCTTTATGGTCCCGCTCTCATATCTGTAGGTTACTATTGATAATACAATAGTTCTAACTATGCAGACCTTTGTTTTTCAGTGTAATATCTTAACTTTTAATAGCTTATCCACACTTGCCATAGTTTCCTCTGTAGTTTTCCTCTGCAGAATCAAACTTCTTTTAATTTCATGGCTGATGTCACCATCTGCAGAGTCCAGGAAAAATGAAATGTGTCACTGCTTCCACTTCTTCCCCATTTAATTGCCAGAAACTGAGATCGCTGTTTGCAACAATCTTTGTCTTTTTAACACTTAACAACTGGTCAACTTTTGCACTGTCTTCTTTCACCCTCATAAATAGGCTATTTATTTTGGGCTCCTCACTTTTAGGCAGAGTAGTATCATCCACTTATCTGAGGTTGTTGATATTTGTTCGAGAAATATTGATCCCTGCTTTGGATTCATCCAGCCTGTCCTTACACAAGAGATTTTCCTTGTATAAATTAAACATTGTTGACACATTTTGTTGTGATCCACACAATGAAAGTTTTAGAATATTCTATGAAGCAAAGATAAAGGTTTTCTTATGGATCTCTCTTGTTTTCTCAATTAGCTAGAGGTCATTGACATTTTTATTTATTGTGCCACTGCCTCTGAGAAACTTGCACTTCTAGTAGTTCATACATTTTTGGAGCATGATGAATTTGGAGTTTGCATGATCTTAAGCATTACCTTGCTGGATATGGTATTGGGCTTTTTGTATTCCCAATTTGGGCTTTAGCGCTTAGTTTACTCAGATAATGTCAGTCCAAGATAATTCTCTCTCAGTTTCTGTAGATAATATGTTGATGTGGATAATATGTGGATGTTAGTATATTTCCACACTATTTCTATGGGATCTTGGATGGGTCTTGGTGTTATATTCCTAGGGCTCTGTAGATCTCACACTTGGAGGATGCCGCTTCTCCTGGTACACCGGCAAACGTGGTGTATTTGAAGTACTAGATATAAGAAAGAAGGGAGGGGGAGAAAGCGCAATAGATACCCCTAGTGCATATTACTTTGTGCCTCTTCGTAGTATTAGACAATATCCTTTTACAGAGTTGTCTCTCACCTTTGGTAATCTCCAGAATGTGAGGTACTTAAAAGCTGGATGTGATCCTCTCTCACAGGTAGGTGTCAGAAGGGATGTTTCAAGACCTCTTCATGGTCTTCGTAGTGCACTCCAATATACAGTGTGTTTCTATGATCTATGAGGTGTACTTGAAATTACCTCTGTGAGGTGTCAGGTATACTGACAAAAACACTCCAATTTCTGTATATCTCTATATAAGAGTATGCACCAATGATTCTATATATATGTGTATATGTTCATGTGTGTCTATGTGATCTAAATCCAAGTCTAATGGAAAGATACACACACACTCAATTCCTTAAAAAGATATACTTTTATTATGCCATAAAAAAAACATACTGGCCAATGTAGGAATTGGACAAAATATCCAAAAAAATATAGGTACAACTAAAAGGTAAAAATTGGTAAAAAACACAATATAAACCATGATGTCATAAAAGACACTAGGTCTCAATGTTTATCAGTGGGAAAGTACCCTAAAATGTGTATGTATGTAAATGGTAGACCAAACGCGTTTTGATGCTCTTTGTCGCAGCATCTTCGGTGATTGCTGTGCCTGGTGTCCAGTGTTGTGTGTCTGGCCAGGAACTAGTCGAGTTGTGCTGCCGTCTCGCTGCTTGACATTCCTTGCTGGCATGTGGAATGAGTGCAATTGTTCGATAATTGCACTATATGGCACTGCATCTTTTGGGTTTGGGATGTAGACTGGCTTTTTCCAGTCTACTGGCCACTTTTGAGTTTACCAATTTTGTTGAAATAAGCCAAGCAACACTTTCACAGCATCATCTTGTAGGATTTTGACCAGTTCAACTGGGATTTCATCAACTCCCACAGCCCTGTTATAAGCAAGACTTCGTAGGGCTCATTTGACTTTGGTCCCCAAGACGTTTGGTTCCAGCTTATTGGACAAACTATTGAATTAATTATTGCCTTACTAAATATATATTCTATCTCAAAATCCATTTTAAATGGCTGAAATATGACTGACATCTATTTCAGCTAACTGGAATGCGCAAAAAAATCTATTTATGTTGCAAAAAGAGCAGCAATGGCTATTTGCTGCAAGGGTGGAGCTCTGTTTCTTTTTTAGAATGATGGGTTTATTTTTCAGGACCTTTTTCTGGCCCAGAAGAAAGGAATCTTGGCTTCAATCAAGCAAGAAGAGAATAAGACCTTCTTCAAGCAACCCAGATACCCATCTAATCCAGGGCAGAAGAGTGACACTGTTGATCATCGCTGGATGATCATTTGGAGTAAGTATTATTAATTTATATATATTTTATTTGACTGTAATTTGTTTTTGTATGTACTTTTTTATTTTCTATTTTTTGTATTTTAGGTTTTTCATTTTTTGTATTTGTATGGGTTTTTTTTTCAGTATTTTTGTTGGGATTTCTAATGTTTTATTTATTCTTATTTAGTGTGGTGTGGTTTACTTAGAATTAACTTCAGTATGCATTTTATGTTACCAGGAGGGTCTATATAGATCCCATGGTAGTTAGGGATTATTTTGGAACCATGGGGGTCCTTTAAGGACCCTCATGGTATGGGGATATTTAGATGCCACATAGGCCCTTAAAGCACCTCCACTACAGGGGTTAATATTTGGATGCTGCAGAGGTCCTATAAGGACCACCTCAGCATCGGGGTGAACTCTTTTTGCCACAGCGATCGATAAGGGACCCACATGATGGGGGTTAACCTTTAGGTTCCACATGGTTATAACTTTGCAGGTGCACTATGGTACTATTACTGATGTGCTAAAATCAATGGGGAAGCAATGTGTAATATTGAGAGTGGGTTTACTCGCAGGCACTGATTATGCTAAATCATGCTGAGAGGGGTAGCTGCATATAGTTACTGAGCACTTTTTGCTTGTGTAACTTTACAAAATGGGGAATCGAATAAGGCCATTTGCTATTATTACCAATGTCTACTAAGACAGCTTGGTCATCTCTAGCCCCACTCAAAAATTTGTTGACCCGATTTTCAACATGCTGAACCCAAGAACTCGGGAGAACTCCTTGGATCTCAGTAACAAATAACCCTGTCTACCTATCTAATAACATTATTAGTCCCCTACCACCAAAACCTGACTGTGACTATGCGTAATGTGCCCCCTGCTCCAGTATAACTGTTCTCCCAGCTGTAACAGGGAACATCTCTATCTGGCATTGCCATTCCTTAATGGAAATCCTCAAAGGTTCTGTTGGTGTTTGCAAACTGCCTCCTCCTACTGTTCCTTATACTTCTCCTTGTAAATGTAATCCAGCTTCGTGTCTGAACATTCTCACAAGCCCACGCTTCATCTTCCATGCCTAGCTCAGCTAAACTGCTCAGTCAGCACCAGGTAGCAATATCATAATGTTTTGCAGTTCTCATCTTAAGTACTCCAACTTGAGCTTCAAAAGAGGCAACAAATACGTGGCAGGTTGTTCACTGGATGAGGTTATAACTGGTCTGACTCGTGGTTCCAAATTAACATAACAGTAGTTAATATTTTATACAGTATATTTGTATACATAGAGTTCTGTATGTAAATAAATTAATCAACAGAATAGTCCTTTATTTAACTTATTCTTTAACCTTTTCTTTGAACTCACTTTTTTATTTTAAACTCCTACGCTATAACTGAAGTTTATATATATGACCAGGTGTATCCCTTTTCTCAGGAGGGACTCTACCCAGTCCCTCTTCTTCCTGTGGGAGGAGCTCTCTCAGCCTTCTTAAGCACTTCCGGCCCTCCTCTTCCTCGTAATTCTCAGTTAATTTCTGAGTCTGTGCCGTGAGGATGTACCTCAGCGCTCCCTTGTTGGCCTTTATGTGGGCCTCACCAAGCTCTCACGCTGCGCTTTTCCCCTTTTATTGCTGCTTTGCAGGCCTCACTGGGCCTTTTGCTGGGAGCTTTCACGCTAATGCTGCTTTTTGCCTTTTTGCGCACCTTGCCTACCAACCGCTTTGCCTGTCCTTTTACTCTGCTTGCTCTCTTTTGGCTTCTATCGCTCATTATTCGTTCTGCATCTTCCAGTTTTCCTACTTATCTATCTTCTTCTGTTTTCATACATCTGCTACTATCATTCCTGCTGCTAAGTTCTTGTCCAGTCGCTGTCTCGCTGCACCTCATTGCTGATTTCGACATCAGCTGTCCTTGCCCATGTCCAAGGACTCATCTGGTCCTCATATTGGGCCATGACGTCCATAGCACCAGCCACATTTCAGCTACCCTTCAGCGTTCCCCATGCAGCCTTTGCTGCCTTTTCCGCCATGTGACCGTGGGCATTTACATTGCTGGAAAACCATGGTTTCGAATCTGCATCATTCAATGTCCGTGAAGGTGTTTACATTGCTGGAGAGCCATGGTTTCAAATCTGCATCATGCTTGCCGGTTCTCCTCTTGCTGTAGGAGAAGGACCAGACTATATATAAAACATATAATAGTTGTCAAACCGTCATGTGTCGTCACTCTTGCGAGCCTCGAGAAGTGAGGCAAGCTGTTGCGGCATAGAGGCCTTCCGAGCTCGGAGGACTTGGGCAATGAGAGCTCGGAGAACATGGGCAATGAGCGCAGAAGGCACTCAGGACTTAGAAAATGCACAACACCAAAGCAAGTAACAATTGAACAAACAAAATCCGATTTTGCAAAAATACAAATGTAACCGCCAAACCGCGTAAATAAAAAAACACAAAAAGCAACAAAAACAAAAAAAAACAAATGAAAACACACTCACACACAGCACAGGAGTGAGGTTGCAAGCGAAATTAAGCTCAATTTGCCGTGTTTCGTCACTCAAAAATCGACTAAGCGAGAAAAAAAATGGTGGTTTAAAAACTTTTTGAAAAAAATGTGAAAACGGAATAAAAACGAGGCTAAGCACATTCCGAACTCTGAAAAATACAGAACTATGAAAAATACACAGGACTAAGAAAATACACGACGGCAAAGACACTAACACTTGCACGAACAACGCCAGGCACACAAGCCTTTGAAAAAAAAATAACGGAAACATTCAGCAGACACACAGAGGAGAAACAAACAGGGAAGGGACAGGGGGAGATGCTGGAAAGAGACACATGGCATTCCCAAGCACAAAAATTGGAGCTTAATGAATCCTGCAATGAGTGGCCACTACAGTAGGCAGGAGGAAAGGTTCACAAGGAGCGCTGAAGGTGATCATTGCAAAGCAGGAAAGTTGAAGAGAGGCTCGCAATGAGCACCGAAGGCGCTCATTGCGGGGCTTGTGATGAGCGCCAACAGGCTCAGCATTGCTTGGCTTGCAATTTTATTGCCGTAATTTTTTTACGGGAAATTCGCTACTGTAGATATATATATATATATAGAAAACGAATAATACATTAATAAGCCCATTTGCATTATTAATGTATTATTCGTTTTCTGTACTCTGTACGGTGGAGAGCTTTTCTCACTCTAGTGCTCACCATGCACTACATGATTGATATATATATATTTACTGTATATATATATATATATATATATATATATATATATAATTATTAACCTACCACTTAAATGGTTAAGGATCTTACTGAGAAGACGAAAATAAATGTGGAATGCATTATTGGTAAGGCATACATGTTTCCTGACTGTGCTATGTATAAAAGTTAAATTAACAGATATCAGAAAATGGGGTACATTTATTACGCTTCCTATTGGCCGCATGGCTCCTCAGAGGCTGCAGTGGCCGTTTCCCCATTTTTCAGAAAACTGTTTCACAAGAAATTCTGAGAAAATATATTTATCATGAATAGATATTGTAAATTTAAAATCTGCTCTTTTACATTCATGACAGAAAATTTGCAACTCTTTAATAAGAATAGTTAAATGTTGACTTACTAAATGATATAAACTGGTTATAAAGTTGCAAAACTGTGAATTCATGAAATCTGTTCACATGAAGCCATATTCTACAATCCAAATCTTTTTTGAGCTGTGACCATTCAATAGGGACAAAGTCTGCATACATCTGCATACTGCATATAATCTGTAGGCATCACTAAACACTAATGAAGAGAATTCACATAGTGTAGAAAAATGCATATGGACACTGTTCTGTTTTTTTTTTCTTCAGAAACCCTGAAATATTGTTGACATGGTCCATTGGAAAATGAACCTAGAGCGCAAAAGACAAAATTGTAATGTGGAAAAAAACTGCGTTCATTCAGGTGTGATGTTTTTTTGCATACATTTTTTCTCCCTTGACCCATGATATTCTGCTGCATATAGGGTAAAGAAAATCATCTCACATAGAAATGTGATGTCCTTTACTGCCAGAGGCTGTTGCTGTTTTAGATGGGGAAAGGCACAATGCATGAAGAAGGAAAATTAAAGTGTATTCATTTTAGAAATTAGATACTGTGTCAGGAGAGTCTCTGAAAATAGCTGTGGCTTGAAAATTGGGAGTCAAGTTTACACACAGTTCACTGAACTTTTGACCACAACCATTTCAAATAATTTTATTGACGATGCTTTGAAAGCATTACAACAAATTGTAGCACTCTAAATACAGTTGTGCTTTTGGCATCATACATATATAACATTTCATACTGGAAGAAGAAAAATCTGTGCATTCCAATTATTATATGAGCTTTTACTGTAAATTAAAATGTATATTGGTGCAATTCAGCATAATATATTATTAACTAATTATTTTGTATGGTAAAACAGTTATAAGCTATTTGCAATTTAATAAATAAATCTAGCTTTTAATGTATTAAATATTATTAATTATGCCATGTTTTTGTTTATCTGCTTCTACTAGACTAATAAGACCTTCAATGCAGAAAACTATTCAGTTACTTCAGTTGAAATGTGGAATACTTTAATGCATGTGACTTAGTAGGCCATCAAATTAGTCTACAATGGCTTGCACTGTTTATATAGCAGCTAAAACAAGCTGCTAAATCAAGTTAGTGGCAGCTAAAAAAAGCTGCTAAGTAAATAAATAAATATTCTTTAAAGTGATACTGTCTAAACAATACTAGCCATTTGTATCCGCTGTATATCATTCCTGACGTAGGGCTCTATTCTTTTGGCCAATTCGTACATTTATACACAGTTAAAACTATTCTTAAAATCGACACATATTCTATTAGCTACTCCCAATCCGATTACGAGTTCCCCGCCCAGAATCACTATGGGCCATTCAAAGCCACAAATTCAAGTTTAGATTTGGTTTTAGTACAACGAATATTACAAGTGTTAATTAATTAAAGTTACACAAAATCAATATTCTATTAGACCCATAGGTCTAGCTCGCAAATAGAGTCTAACCCGCAAATTAATTATCAGGTTTCTGTCAAAAATATTACGAGTACTAAATAGAACTCGCAAGGGCTTTTTCAAGCACTTATTAGAGCTGTAACAGCAATCAAACACACAATACTGTATTTTAAAAGAATGGGAAGGCATGGAAATACATTAAAAATAATTGCACAACAGTCTTCAAGGAACAATTATGCCAAAACAAATGTTTTTTAAATAATATTTTGGACTAGTTATGGTAATATTAAAAGTTGCTGAAAGATGCATAAAGCAATTAAAGGCACAGTACATGACTAAATTGCAGTACAAAACATGGAACTCCCTTAGAAATTATATGTAACACTAACAGAGGCTCAAATGTAGACTTTAATATATATATATATATATATATATATATATATATATATATATTTGTATTTATGTTCATAAACATATTTCAGTCATAGTGACATGCAAACATATGATTACAGTATGTATATGCATGAAGGGATGGCTATATAGGAAGAAGTACAACTATTTGATTGTTACATAAATTATATGTATGTTGATGTCCCTAAACCCTTTAAAACACATGGAAACAGTGATAATGGTATAACAAATCACTGTGCATTAATATCATGGGTGTGGTGTGGGTGGATCCCGGAAGGACAAGAGGCTGTTTGGGAAAAAGGGGAACCTAAGTAGTTAAAGGTAATACTCTATAATTATAATTATACATAGCATCTATTAGGGTTACATTGCCTACTATACCACGGTAACCAGTATCTGATGAATACAAATCTCATTATACATCACTCCATTTAACAAAAGTAACCAGTAATGCATATAGCACTTACATCTGGTCTTCATCTGCTCAATTAAACAGATGCATAAACTTCTGGACTATGTAATACACTTCAGTTACACACATACAGTGTGTTCAGAAAAACAAAAATCTAAAGAAAAGGTGGTCAAAACCTAGAAATGGCAAAGGAGGATAAAAATGTAAAAAAACTAAAACCTGCATGTACAGTACAGTGGTAAATACTGTAACTGTAGCAATAAACCAACTTACCCGATCAACATCTTCAAGCATTACTAACCATTATTTGGATGTCATGATACATCCCTAGCCATGAACATCAATAATTATGTCATCCCTCATCGAATAATTAGCTGTGACCACAGTCAGTGGTCCAAGAGTACTATCACCATCTCTATGATATTGTTTAGCCACATTGATATTACATGCATTTGCTATACAGGTGTCAACACAGTTTAAATGAATCTTATGATATCATGATGTCTGAACAACTACCCATTAATACGGAGAGGACCCAAAGGTCAGCAGTCAAAATATCTGTTAATTACATTATTTATACTTACAATCAAAGAAACATAGCTAGTTGATTCTGAGCAAATCATGAGTATGTATTCATGTACACATTTTTCACTTTATTAATGGTGATGTGTCACTGGCAGCTAATGGGTTACAAAGAGACAGGTTGTTGGTCATTTTAAATTTGTTTACATTTTTTTAAAGTTATTCTTAAGTATCTGTTCTCATCTTGAAATTTAGGAGAGAATGACATGCTTCCCTAATGCATGTATTAATGCCGGAAAGTCCTCTGCCATATCTGCATTTTTCTAAATTAATTACATCACCAACCATGTATTCTAAAACAGGATATATGATTTAATTAATAGTGTGTGAGTTACATTTTTAGGAGGGGATGTCATTGATGGAATGTCTGTCTGATAGCGACTTTGAATATATTTCCATTACTTGATTTTGTAGCAATGCTTGCAGTTGAAGAAGTTGCCTGAAAAATAAATAGGGACTGCACCATCTCTTGTCAACAGCATTCCTCAGTGACCATCAATTGGTGAAATGTTAAACATGAAGATTAATTGTGTTGTGCCCACTAATGAAAGTGATTTATAAGTTTAATGGATTTAATGACCCATGAATGATAGGTCTATCCATTGGTAAATCCAGGGAGCTGACTTCTCAGTGTCATTGGTGGTCAGCATTTCAGGGCTTGCGATGAGCGCAACAGGCACTAATTGCGAGGCCCACAAGACTTTGAAACAGGTCTAGGACCGTAGGACTATGACGTTGATCGCAGGGCACGCAAGACTTTGAAAAAATTTTTTTTTTCAATCCTGTAACTTGGAAGCCGTCGGAAGAAAAGACGCCAATTAATAAAAAAAAATACTTACAACCTCAGACACAGCACAGTGGGAGAGGCAGGGATCCTATGAGTTAGGTTGCAAGCTAATTTGAGACTATTTCGGAGATTAAAAGTTGGCTAAGCGAGAAAAGTTATGGCGGCCGTAAAGAAACTCATTGCTGGACTTGCAGTGAGCTCCAAAGACGATCATCGCGAGGCACGAAAGTGGCTGATTGGACAACGTCTGCAATAATCGCTCATTGCAGGGCTCGCGGTGAGCGCCCAAGGCGCTCATGACGAGGCCTATGAAGTAGAGGGAAGAGGCTTGTATTGAGCATTGAAGGTGCTTATTGCAAGGCATGAAAGGGGCGGTGAGCCGAGGCCTGCAATGAGAAGCAAAGCAAAGTAGAAGGTGGGAGACATACTACATGGATGTATGTTTAATGACAAATAGCAATACCTCAAATTTTTATGCATTATAATTTATATTACATTAATAGTTAAATTATCTATGCTTACAATAAAGATTTGATAAAATACACATTATACTTCATGTTCTAGCAGTATATGAAAATATTCACTATGAGCCAGTATTATATGTAATTATATTATACTAGCGACTTGCCCGTCAAAAAATGACGATCAATAAAATTGTAAGGCCGGGAATGCTGTTTGGCACACAATGTAAGGTTTTTGGTCGTCTGAGCACCTTCGGCGCTCATTGCAGGCCCTGCGCTGAGAGCCTTCCCCCTGGTGTACTTTTGCTCCTCTGACCACCCTCTGCGCTCATTGTGAGCTCACAATGAGGGCCTTCAGTGCTCACTGTTAGGCTCTCCGCTTGTGTAGTTTTGTGGTCCGAGATACTTTGTCCGTCATTGCAAGGGGCATGCTGATTGGCTTTGGTGCTCATTGTAAGCCTCTCCCCTTGTGTACTTTTGCTCCTCTGAGCACTCTCGGTGCTCATTCTGCAGTTGCGCATTTGCTACCCCGACGCCTTTTGTGTTTCTACGTGTGCGTGATGTACATGTGGTGGCATGTTGGTGTATCTGGCCTGTAGCTCCAGTGACGGGCACCTGGCTTAGAATCTCCTCTAGAACCCTCTCCCAGTTGTTGTACTTGACAGTCACTTGGGGTCCACCACTTGAAGCACTCCCTGCTCTCTACTCCTCTGACTTCATCCTCCACAGCTTGGCCTAGCAGTCACTGAAGCAATGCTTAAATGACCTTACATCCCTTTCTGCCAAGCCAACTGCTGTTACTGTGGTTGCTACCTCCTTCCAGGCCTGGGCCCTGGCCTAACTTCCCGCCTGCCACAAGAATTGTGGGGCGGTCACGGATGGCATTAACTTCCCGCCTGCCACAAGAATTGTGGGGCGGTCACGGATGGCACTAAGGAGTAGTTAGGGGCCATGTGTTTGCGCCCAACCTCTTGTTCTCCCGACTGTGGATGGGGATCCTGTTCTGCCTACTCTGATCTTAAGGCATGTACCTCCTCCCCACTACCCCCCTGGGATCAGGCCCCTTTTCTGACCCTGTGCTAGGCGTGCCTATCTCTATGGGCGAATCCCTCCCACCTTCTACCTCACCTTCACTCCCTCACTTATTTAATCCCTCTATCTCACCTCCATTCCATCTCCTCTCCACCCCTACCCTTACCTTCACTCCCTCTCTTTCTCCCTCTTCTACCCCCGATCGTCCTCCCTCTCCTATCATCACCTCCACTCCCTCCATCCTCACCTCCACTCCTTCTCTCTCCACTCTCACATCCACTCCACAGAGCCACCTATCTCTCCTCCTCTCCTCTCATCCTCTTCTCCTTCCCACTTGTCCCCTCCTTTCCCCTACCCTTTTTTTTCCCATTATTGCAAATACTTAGTCTAGTCCAGGGACATGATTATCTATTTTGTTGTTGTTGTTGCAAACAGATTCCATAGAGGCCAATTGGAGGATTGGTCCTTTTTCATTGGGCCAACTAGGTGGCCCTCCCTCATCAAATCTCTATTTCTTTCTATTAAACTCTCAACCTCTCCCCAAGATGGGATTTGTGTATGTTTCCAATAGAGATGTCGCGAACAGTTCGCCCGCGAACTATTCGCAGTGATTTTGGCATGTTCGCGTTCGCATCGGATGGCGAACACATGCGCTTTTCGGTTCACCCCCTATTCTTTATCATTGAGGAAACTTTGACCCTGCACCTCACAGTCAGAAGAAAAATTCCAGCCGAACAGCATCATACACTCCCTTCCAGGGTCTTCCATCTGAAGGACAGCATACATTTTAGAATCATTCTGAAGCTGCATTCATTGTGAGAGGACAGATAGTGTAGCTGCTGGAGATTTAATAGGGAAATAGATAGCCAGGCTGTGTATTTAGCTTTCACTACAGACCTGAAGGACTAAATCTAATTTCAGTTGCCTGCCTGTGTCAGGCTCACAGCTTATATTGTGCTCAGTGAAATAAAACAACACTTTTTTGACTGTAATAGATTGAATAGAAATTGCCTGCCTTTAGGCGTGTGTGTGAAGCCTATTGCATCTACTCTGCCAACTTTTGCCAGTGCACAGTGACACTCATATCTGGTGGCACCTTAGGTTGCACATGCAGTGCCCCAAATTTGAAGTAGGAGGTCCGACCAAGCATCTTTTTCCATCTCCCTGTTCCAAAAATCAATGCCATATACACGTCCCCTAATAGTGGACGTAACAGGGATTAAACCGATAGGAATAGTACTACTTAACAATAAACACCTTATAATAACGCAGACAGAGGCAACGCAGAGAGAGGAGTCTAAAGAAGAGGAGTCAGAGGAGGAAGGTGTCTTTGAGGAGGTGGAGGACCAAACACAGCAGGCGTCCCAGGGAGCTTGTTGTCACCTTTCGGGGATCCTTGGTGGCTGGGTGGAGGAAGAGACCTTCAATGACATCTGTGAGCACAAGGAACGGGACATGGCTAGCTTGGTATCCAACCTTGTGCAAATGGGGAGTTTGCGGATGTGTAAAGGGACTGTTTGCGGTTGTTTGCGGTGTATTAAACGGGGAGATTGGTCTGTTACTGTGAAGCGGGTGTAACCCTTACACTACCTGATCGATACAACATCATGCCTGATGTTTTAAAGCATGTTATTCCAAACAATTTAGGAATGTTAGGTGATTTATGCCCTTTATGGCTTAAAACCAGACTCTGCATCAACTATGTAATTTTCCGTGGGAGTTTTGCCATGGATCCCCCTCCGGCATGCCACAGTCCAGGTGTTAGTCCCCTTGAAACAACTTTCCCATCACTATTGTGGCCAGAAAGAGTCCCTGTGGGTTTTGAAATTCGCCTGCCCATTGAAGTCTATGGCGGTTTGCCAGGTTCGCCCGTTCAAATGTTCGCGTCCGCTGTTCGCGAACCTAAAATTAGATGTTCGCGACATCACTAGTTTCCAATATTTAAGAGCCTTTTCGATATCAGAGAAACATGTGATATTAAGTATTTACCTTGAGATGCTGGCAAGTTAAGATCCAAGTGTAATAAAACCAATTGGGGAGTACATGGAATCTCCTTTCTAACAATCTTTGATATCTGACTACAACAATGAGATCAAATGGGTTCACTTTTTCACAATTTCACCATACATGCATGGCGATAACCTGGTTCCCACAACCTTTCCAACAAGTAACATCAGACTTTAAGTCTAATCTATTGATAGTTTCCAGAAATAGATACCACCACTGTGGAACTTTAAAGAATAGTTCCATACAGTGGATATAAAAAGTCTATTCACCCCTGTTAAAATGTCAGGTTTCTGTGCTGTAAAAAAATTAATGACTCAATAGGAGAAGGGAAAGAAAAAGTATCCTTTTGTGTGTAAGTGCACACCCTCTGCCCTAATGATAATATAGAACAGCAGATAAGTAAAACTTAACGTTTATTGATTGATATTAAAATATATAATAAAATCGTGTAATTCTGACGAGATCCTATGCGTAGTGAAATCTGAAAAGATTATAAGGACTATCTTGATTAATAAATAGAATTGGGGAACTGTAGAAATGACCACTAAATCCTCTGGTCTAGAGTGATAAATGACTATAAAGTGCAATGATAATAATGTGGAAGTACTGATAGATAGCAGAGATACAGGTCCAGACTGTGAGACCTGTATGTTTGCTCTATACAATTGTAAAGTGGCTTGTGCTAATAATAGTGAATATAGTGATATCACTTATAAGTATTGCACCTTCATGTAGCTTGAAATTGACATATTATAAAGTGCTTAGTGCCAATATAAATAGAATTGATAGGATATAATATAGGTGCAACAAACATAAAGTGCTAGTGCTTGCTGAGGATATGGATCAATAACACAGTATAACTAAGTTAAGAAAGTCCAATATTAGTAATTTTTATGGATTTTCAGTGTCACTACATGGACTGAGGAGCTGGATAGAGACCTGTCTAATTCCACATTCGCTTGATGCTTAATATTAAGTTTGATTTATAAGTTTGAAGCATGTGGGAATTAAATTATTCGATCTTTCGATTTGGTTATGATTCTGTGTAGTTTACACAGCTCCTCAGTCCCTAAGCTATCCGCGCGTGGTCTAGGCGTCTACGTATGACGTCATGACGTAGCAACGCGGCGTAGAACGTGCAACCCGACGCACGTTTCTGAATATTTCATCAGGGGTTACCGTAGGAGTCTCTTAAGGAGCTATTTATGCTCAAAGGTTGTCATAGCAACCACACGGACGAATAAAATCACATTAATTGAGAAAAAAGATTACAAAATTAAAATCTTGCTGATAATATGAAGGGATATAAACGAAACCAATGTTATTATCACTATTGCAATATTATAATAAGCAAAGTAGTGTAATTGGCAGAGAATGGATATGGGACTATGTCCCTTGTTTAATACAGCTAAACCATATGCTGGATATCACACAAATATATCTAGTGTAAAGGCTTCCATATATTGATGTTAATATCCTAATAGTGGGGTGTTGTTTGCCTCCACACGTGGTCTAATATATGGAGAGGGTAATAATTATTAGAAATATGGACTATTGTTATCCATTATACTATTAGGTAATATATAACCACATATACCAGTTCTTTATTATTAGCTTTTGCTGGTATAGAGTATATCCTGTATGCTGTGTTCTCCTATGCATTATCTTATTGAACATAAATAGATAGAAGGATACTTCTCTGCAATGGTCTTCCCATAGTTTCTTTACCTTATTGCTTTTATGGTTATTACACAGGGAACCTAGAGGGAGAAGTATATATTACAATTGTAGCTTATTTATTCATATACAACAAAAGTAGTGGTATAACACATAATAGTGGGTATCCTAGATATTGAATAGAGGCCCTAAATGAATGGTGTAAAAGTGAATCCATCATTAAGGCCCCACGTTTTTTTGGTCTTAAGTGTAAAGATCCAATAGGCCTCCTTTTTTAGTAATTCCCTATCAATATTGCCTCGTCTAATGTTCTGTTTGACACCGTCAATGGCTATAAAAGATATATATCTGAGGTCTCCATTATGATAAGATTTGACATGGTTGGCCACTGGTGTGTCATATTCTTTAATAATGCTGTATACATGTTCTAGGATTCAATCAATAAACGTTAAGTTTTACTTATCTGCTGTTCTATATTATCATTAGGGCAGAGGGTGTGCACTTACACACAAAAGGATACTTTTTCTTTCCCTTCTCCTATTGAGTCATTAAGTCATTTATATCCTTAAGGAGCACCCCTTGTTTATATCCCAGATTTTTTCCTATACCTAGAGCCACCTACCCTTTCTATTTTGTGTCTGTAAAAAAATTAGACAAAGATAAATCATTTCAGAACTTTTCCCACCTTTACGTGACCTATAAACTGTACAACTCAATTGAAAAACAAACTGAAATATTTTAGGTAGAGGGAAGAAAAAATATAAAAATAAAAAAATATGGTTGCATAAGTATGCACACCCTTAAACTAATACTTTGTTGAAGCATCTTTTGATTTTATTACAGCACTCAATCTTTTTGGGTATGTGTCTATCGGCATGACACATTTTGACTTGGCAAGATTTGCCCACTCTTCTTTGTAAAAACACTCCAAATCTGTCAGATTGCGAGGGCATCTCCTGTGCGCAGCCCTCTTCAGATCACCCCACAGATTTTCAATCGGATTCATGTCTGGGCTCTGGCTGGGCCATTCCAAAACTTTAATCTTCTTCTGGTGAAGCAATTCCTTTGTTGATTTGGATGTATGCTTTGGGTCGTTGTCATGCTGAATGATGAAGTTCCTCTTCATGTTCAGCTTTCTAGCAGAAGCCTGAAGGTTTTGTGACAATATTGACTGTTATTTGGAACTGTTCATAATTCCCTCTATCTTAACTAAGGCTCCAGTTGCAGCTGAAGAAAAACAGCCCCGAAGCATGATGCTGACACCACCATGCTTCACTGTGGGTATGGTGTTCTTTTGGTGATGTGCAGTGTTGTTTTTGTGCAAAACATATCTTTTGGAATTATGGCCAAAAAGTTCAACCTTGGTTTCATCAGACCATAACACCTTTTCCCACATGCTTTTGGGAGACTTCAGATGTGTTTTTGCAAAAAGTAGCCTGGCTTGGATGTTTTTCTTTGTAAGAAAAGGCTTTCGTATTGCCACTCTTCCCCATAGCCCAGACATATGAAGAATACGGGAGATTGTTGTCACATGTACCACACAGCCAGTACTTGCCAGATATTCCTGCAGCTCATTTAATATTGCTGTAGGCCCCTTGGTAGCCTCCCAGACCAGTTTTCTTCTCGTCTTTTCATCAATTCTTGGTCAGTTCTTGGTAATGTCACTGTTGTGCCATATTTTCTCCACGTGATGATGACTGTCTTCACTGTGTTCCATGGTATATCTAATGCCTTAGAAATTCTTTTCTACCCTTCTCCTGACTGATACCTTTTAACAATGAGATTCCTCTGATGCTTTGGAAGCTCTCTGTGGACCATGGCTTTTGCTGTGGGATGCGACTAAAATTTCAGGAAAGACCAACTAGAGCAGCTGAACTTTATCTGGGGTTAATCAGAGGTACTTTAAATGATGGCAAGTGTATGCTGACTCCTATTTAACACGATTTGGAATGTGATTGCTTAATTCTGAACACAGCTACATCCCCAGTTATAAGAGGGTGTGCAGACTTATGCAACCACATTATTTTTCTTTTTTCTTTTTCTTCCCTCCACCTAAAAGATTTCAGTTTGTTTTTCAATTGAGTTGTACAGTTTATAGGTCACATTAAAGGTGGAAAACATTCTGAAATGATTTATCTTTGTCTCATTTTTTTATAGCACAGAAACCTGACATTTTTACAGGGATGTGTAGACTTTTTATATCCACTGTATATGAGGCACTAATTGCAGATTGTTTAACTAGTCTAAATGCTGCTAACCATGTATTTTCTTCATAGATTGTATTTAAATCTGTTTCCCAATCTTTTATCCCTCTAGATTTAACAAAGGGGTTACTAGATGAGATTACATTACTACATTTGGAAATCCCCCTTAATCATTAATTCCTCCAAAAACAATACTTTTTCCATATAAGACCTTTTAAATCACCACTGATTCAAGTGCTTATCCAGGGCTCTATAATGTAACCAAGTAAAATTATTTAAATCATATTTGTTATGGATCACTGATAATTCTAATAAAGTCCCCCCTAAATATAAGTCACCTATATAGTGAATTTCTTTTTTCTTCCAAGCAGCAATATCTATTTCTCCCTCTGACTAGTAGAATTTCTATGGATGCTCTTAAGGATGAAAATTGTAATAGCTTCAAACTTATTCTATTCTTATATCAGAATTTTCCAAGGATTTTACGCAACTAGGGAATCTATTGAGTATTGACATTCCAAAATGAGGAAACCATAGAATAGATTGAATGGGTAACTCCCTTAAAAAGTCATCCTCTATATTTTGCCAGATAGTTTTCTTATGCAGAGAACTCCAACTCATCACTTGCGAGATTGCAATACTGTTGTGTATTTCTTTTATTGAAGGTATTGCTAAACCTCCCATTTCAAATTTTCTATTGGAGATTTTTTTTTTATTCTAGGTCTTGTACCCATATATATATATATATCTGTCCATATTTTATTATGTATACAATTCGGTACTCTTTCAGCGAGGCACCTAAAAAAATATGTAATTTTGGAAATAATGATCATCTTTGTGGCTGCAATCCTTGCCGACCATGACAAGTTAAAAAATTTCAATCATATAGCATTAATCGAATCTGTTTTAATAATGCTTTCAAATTATTTTTTATTAAATTTGTTAGTTGAAAAGAAAACTTAATCCCCAAGTGTGTGACATATTTTGATTTCCAATTATATGGGTATAGATTCGCTAGTGTTCTTTTTTGTTCCATATTAATTCCTCTGGAAATTGTATCTGTTATTAGTTAATTGATTATAAAATATGAGACCCTTTCAAAAACATTTAATATTTAATGTAATCTAGAGCCTGAGGCTTCTGGTTAATGTTAATATTACGTTGTCCGCAAACATCATAATCTTATAATTTGCATTACCTATCTGAACCCCATTAATCTCCCTGGATTCTCTGATAATTATTGCTAGAGGTTCTATAAAAAATATAAATAACAAAGGCGATAAGGGGCAACTCTGGCGTGTTCCATTTTTGATGGCAAATATCTGAGTTTCAAATCCAGGTCCCATTATGAATGCTTTCGGATTGGTATATAGAGCTTTAATTGCCTTAGATGCAAAGTCTGCCATTCCAAATTTCTGAAGCACTGCCTTAAGAAAATCCCAGCTGACCCTGTCAAATGCTTTTTCATCATTAAGTGACAGGGTCAGCAAGGGTATATAATTTCCTTTTGCGTGCGTCATAATACCTATCAAACGCCTCGTATTGTCGGAGGCCTGCCTCCCTTTTATAAAACCTGATTGATCATAATGTATTAATATGGGAATTATAGAGTTTAGTCTGTTCGCCAACATTTTTAAATAGATTTTTATATCAAAATGTATTAAAGAAATGGGGCGATAACTTCTATAGTCCTCTGGGTCTTTGCCTTGTTTTAAAAGATTCAATATTTTAGCTTCCGAGAGTTCTGGTAATAACTTTCCTGTGATTTTGATCTCATTACACATATTACATAGATGTTCATTTAAATCAGTTGGAAAATATTGGTAATACATTTGGTCAAATCCATCAACTTCTCTAATATAGTTATAGTTTCGAAAATACCCCACCCGAAAATTTGGAACTTCCCTATAGACATATTAATAAACAATGATAATATATTAAATTACTTATGAGATCAAACCTTGAACGGAAAGTTATTTATGGAGAACTGTTCTTCTAATATGTTTAACTTATTCACTTATCTAATATAAAGCATGTGGTATATTAAACTGTAAAACAAAAATGTTTAAAGTGGATTAAATGACAGAAACTTGCTGTTTTTAGAAATTCAATCTGGTATCTTTTTATAGTCTGTATTCTGACATTGCAGCCCTTATGAAACATAAGTAACTTATGATTTTGGAATAATTATATAATAACTCTTTTTTATCTTTGTGAGAAAGCTCTCTAAAACTTTTGTATAGTTTTGGTTTTCCTTCAGTCAACATCAACATGAACAATAGTTGTACATAAGTAATAAACAAACACAGGGCCCTATTCTATTGCCCAAATTAAAAATGTATACACACTTAAAACCGCTCTTAAAATTGCCATATATTCTATTTGCTACTCGCAATCCGATTAAGAGTTACCCGCCCACAGTTACAACAGGCTAGCCAAAATTCAGGCTTAGAACTCCATTGGTTTTAGCACAGCTCAAACATTACAAGCGCTATAGTTACACTAAATTTACATGAATATAGTTACACAAAATCGATATTCTTTTAGACCCATAGCTCTGGCTCGCAAATAAAATCTGATCGGCAAATGAAAAAAATATCAAGTTTCTATCAAAAATATTACGAGTAGTAAATAGGACTTGCAAGGGCTATTTCAAACACTTATTAGAGCTATAACAGCAATTAAACACACAATACTGTAATTTAAAAGCATGGGAAGGCATGGGAACACTTTAAAATGAATTGCACAACAGTCTCAAACCCACAAATATGCAATTAAAAACATATTTTTAAATGTTATTTCTGAGTAATATATTTATATTTTAATTTTTATTTCCGTTAATACAAACATACAAAACATACAAATACAATAATACATCCTCTTACCCAAACACACTCACAAAATACATACAGTGGTAGGAGTACATCAAAGAAACCCAAATAAAAAGAAAGAATAAAACAGAACAGAAAAAAGAAAAAGACAAAGCACAGATACACCCTTATTATGCGTTACACATATATGTATCCCATTTCCCCCACTTCAATTTGTCCTTAACAGAATCACTGGGCGTCTTTTGAGCAAAATCTCTCTCCAAAGATCTATTCCTTTCAAGAATTGTTAATACTCCCTTCCAAGTGGGGATCTTATCATCTTTCCAATTTAGGGAGACTAACCACTTAGCAATCAATAAAACATTGATAATAAGTGGCCTCCTTGCGCAATCAACGTCAGAAGGAAAAATATTAAATAACACTAACTCAGGGGTAGGTTTAATATTAAAGTTGCATATCCTTGATACATTTGAAATACATTCCAACCACAATGAATACATTTTTGGGCAGGACCAAGCCACAAGCTCTCCAACACTTATTAGAACTCCTTTTTGTTCAATCTCACCGGCACCCAGTACCACATCTGTAAAACATTAAAATGAGTTTCTCTAAGAGGAACACAGAGGACATTCTTATATATTGAGGTCAAATCTCCCAACCATTCATCCATTTCTATTTGGACGCCCAGATCATGCTCCCACTTTTGCATCGCCACCGATTTCCCCAGGGTAAATACAGAATCTAAGATTTTATTACAATTGGAGACGCTAAACGCATAAGCGTCCCTACTCAATTTATCTTCAAAATTAGTTAGTTTGGGAAGGGGGGACAAATTACACCTCTAATTTCTAGGCAATAAAATGTAACCACATTATTATCTACTATATTGCTAAACGTTTTAATTTTATCTTTATCATATAAATACCATATAAAAAATAGATTCCATTGACTCCAATTAATGGGGGATTAAAGGAGACGGGCCTGGTACCAATCTATATTTTTTATTAATACTGTACCAATTTTTAAGGCAGTACTTGATGACCACAGGCTGTCTAAGAATCACACTCACACAATTTTGGCCAAGTCGACTTTAGACATCAAAGTATTTTCTATTTCTAGAAATTTCAAATTATTATTACCCTGAAAAAGTCTCAGACAATGAATGAAAGCTACTGCTCTAAAATAATCACCCAAACTTGGAGTACCAACAGCTCCACTAACGTAAGTCCTACTAAGAACTGACCTACTGATCCTAAACGTTTTCCGTTTGTTTATAAATTTGTCAGTCATGTCTTGGAGTCTCTTAAGTAACATCCTCGGAATCTGAAGTGGAATACACCTGAACATCTTAATCGCAGTAATCCTTCCTATCTACGACAGGTTTAATTTTTTCCAAGTTTCCATAATTACTCTAATTTTATCTAACAACTTTTCATAATTATCTTTCCTAATTAATTGATTAAGATTACTCATGAACTCAATACCCACATGTGTGACAGAGTTACTCTTCCAGTTAAAATTATACATTGATTTAAGCCCCAGCTTTGTTCCATTATCCAGATTAAACATAATTGTTTGTGTTTTGGTTTGATTAATATTATAGTAAGAAACCTTTTATTCTCATTTCTGATTCTTTCAGCAAAAGGCTCAATAATCAAAGAAAAGATTAGTGGAGTTGTTCCTGATAAAACCTAATGTGAATCCCCACAACTAAGAGCAAAATCAATATATGCATATCTTCAAATTCACAAGTAGTTGATGCATGTAGGGCCCTCTAAAAATAACGGGGCGGATAATGTTAACAGTATATGAGTTCCTTCCTTGTACAACTACATACACACAAACATCCAAAATACATTCAAATCCTCTAGACGGTGAAACAATACTCTTTACCGTCATTGTTAGAACAAAGCTCTGGGCAGTGAGAGGACCACCATCCAGAGCCTCGGAGCAATACTAGACCACCCAACAACATTTTTTTGTCAATTTTACTCATATATATTCTTGTTGAATAGCATACCACAAATATTTAAAATGGGAGATGATTCTTCCGTCCCTCTCAGCCACTTAATTATATTTTGTGCTAATCAGACAGACTGTTATCAATGGGGGAGTTACCAGTCTCCCAGCCATGTTGAATATTTTCTTTTATAAGAAACTGCTTAGCTTCCCTCAACAAATTAATAACAGTCTTATGGCCATCTTGAAAGAGAAGGGTTTTTGATGGAAAACCCCACTTATAATTAAGCTTTTCCTCCCTTGTAAATTCTCTAAAGCTTCTCCTCTTTTGTAATACCTCATTAGATATATCCAAAAATATCGAGACTTGCTCAAAAGGGGGAGGCAGTTTTTTTAATTCTCTGCTGGCTACCAATATTTTTTGCTTATACGAAAAATTATGAAATTCAACAATGATATCTTGTGGAGCCTTTGGGACTGATCACTCTCTGTAGTAACACCCATGGTGCTAAACATTTTCAATAGATAACCCTTCAAATCCTTATACTCAACACTCTCCGGGATACCCCGTACTCTTATGTTATTTTTTCTCAATCCTTCATCAATCCTGTTTTGTTTGTATTTCAATAGCTTAATCTCCTCTTCTAAATTCATAACCCTATATTTTTATTTCTGATTATCCACCCAAATGTCATCATTCCTTTTTTCAACCTCTGAAAACCTTATACCTATTACAATCAAGGCTTTTGCGTTATTCACCATTTCTGTCACAATCTGATTATGCAATGACATTTGGAAGTGATAACGTCAAAACTTCCTCACCACCCAATAATTTTATCTCTTCCATAGATGCTGAATTATCAGAACTGGAAGTGTTAAAAGTAGACAACTCCTCTGCCAAGGAAAGCTCAGATTGGGACATAATATTTGTCATTTTTTTATCTTTAGCTTTCTGAGTTGCCAGAGGCAGGTTTGAGGTATTTCTCATAGGTATTTTACTAGCTTTCTCACTACCTTTACCCTTTGAGGACTTCTGATTTTGTGTCTATTTAGCTAAGATATATCAGCTGCATGCAAAAAGAGGCTACCCTATTAGCCGAACCCCAAACAAGCAAGCAGAATAGCAATCCACTTACAATCCAAGTATATTTAGTTGGTTATAAAACACAACTATAACAGACCCCTGGTTAATACACTAGGATCCTAATGTATAACCCAAAATGACAAACCTGGATTAGGACTGATATTTGGGTATCGGGGGAACCTAATACACTATATAAGAGCCCTTTAAACTTTTTATGTTGCAGAAGAAACTACCCATTAAGGAGTAGTTCTAGATAAACTGTTCACATTCCTCTTACTCCAGAACAGTCACCAGAGCACAATAGCCCTGTGTTGTTATAATATTACCTCACTCTATGCTCCCAATGGGCTCAGCTCGACTCTACAAGTCACATATACAACTATTGTTCCAAGTCCCAACTTAGATCACGTGATCTGTCCATAATCGAGTAAATCAGATTTAGTCCAATAAGGAGCACATCAGTTGAAGCAGTCCATCATACAAGGAAGCTTTCTTTTCTAACCCCATGGGAATTAGGCTTCAATAACTGAAGGTCCAATTTTCCTAGAATGACCCTTTATTACTTGGCCTCCCTCCTTCATACAGATGAAACAACTTTTGTTTTCTTCTTTTTTTATATTTAAATCTCCTAATGTAAAGTTGTAGGTACCACCACCCTTTTGTATCGGGGCCCAGTCTAGCCACAGCATAGTCCATTACCCAGACTTTTTATATGGGTGTTTTCCTTGCACTTCCAGTCCTGGATGATGGAGTATAAGGTGGGAATACTGAAGTCCATAGAGGGATCATATTCCCACAGCAGTCCCAAAAACTGGTGCCTAGGTACAGATCTTTATACCTAAAAAGGCTACATTTTGCTATCAGAGGTTCACATCTCATATGGCCATATAATTAACTCTCCAGTCTCTGGGGCAGAGGTACAGCACCTCTGATAACTCAGTATACTTAATCCGAGTCTTATACAGCCAGGCACCATTCTTTAATTAGTCCAGCCAGGATAAAGAATCCCACCAACCTTTGATCTTGCAGTCCAGCACCTCCAGTCGAGGGGTAGTCAAGCCAAAAGACTATACAACATTTTTTAAAGGGGCTCACCTCTCTGACATAGCCCATGCTGCTACACGCACCAGGCTTCTGATCAGTGTCCTACTATCTGTGCCTTGGTATCCATACCTTGGTGCACATCAAGTACCACATTCAGTGACTGCTGTTTATACATGACAACCCTCTACTCAGTGAAAATCAGACAGGCATATTCCCCGATCCGGACCAGCAGGTCCGGAATTCCAGAGCTCTCAAGTCCAGTGAGAGCTCTGAAATGGCGCTAACACGCACAGTTACACCTCCTAGGTGATTTCTTAGTAATATTGATCCTGGGACTCAAGGGGATAATACATATCATGAAACCCACATGGACTAGAACAGATTCTATAGATTGCCAAATTGCTTGATTGTGAGCCCGGTTGGCAAATATTACTTATTGGCACTAATTAATCTTAAGCCGCCGATTGCAGATTACGTGTAACTTCCATGTTTTGCTGACTTCATGATGATGGACTCATTTACTATTGTCTGTGTCCAAGAATTAAATTCCGATCTTGCTTAAATATTGCAAAATCATATGATCACGCCACCTGAAATGCTAAAAAAGGCAGGTTTTATGTATTATGTGTTATGTTCCAAAAATAATAGACATATCGATTGGTTGCATTTTGGTCAGCCCTTGTCCTTTAATCTAAACATTTCGAGAAAAAAACATTCACAGCCAAAATTAAAGGCTAGAGTCACTTACAGGCTTCTAATAGAAAAGTGCTCTAACGCAGCAAGGCTGATCTATTATTAAAGCAATTATAAGTATTTTATATTTGTTTTTAATTATTAGAAATAAGGTGGGAAATCTGATGCCATTATCTTAAACCATTTTATGAAAATGTTTACATATGTTCTACTTTGATAATCTCCCTCACTTTTTATAAATACGCAAAAGTAAGATGCTTCAAGGGCCTATATTGTATTCATTGATGCTACATTTTAAAGGCTACTTAAAAATAATCATTTTTAAAATGTAAATATGTTTTGCAGTTTAATAAGTATTTCACAGGCATGCATTATTCAATGTGTATGAATTATTATTAAATATAGACATAGGTTAGGGAGTTTCTTTTTATATATCCACACTTTTAACATCCCTATTGTTCCCATATCACACAAGTAGTATCGCACAAGTAGTAGAGTAGTATCTTAATGGAACACTTGATCTGACCAGTCCTATCTAATAGCATATACAATGCCGCTGGGTGGAAACATAATTGCTGAACACATTTGATCAGCTGAATAGACTACTAAGAATACCATATTAATCAATATTCAAGGACATATTTGAGAATGTTACACTGTAAAAATATAATGGATCACTATGTATATGCTGTCAATTTGAGGTGTGATCAGCTTCAAAACAAAATTCACATATGTATATTTTCTATTGTACTCAATTGTGTAGCTGAAATTACCATAACACTGGAGGCAAGATAGTAAAGCTGGGTTATATATGGTGGAAATCCATATAGTTCAATTGATCAAGCAGACTCATTAGCATTTAGAATTTAAAAACAATTATAAAACTGAAATGAGCTTCAAATGAAAAAGGCTTTACATCTTTTCTACTTGATGTTGTCTGCACTACATAATTGTGTTGATTAATAACCATGCTCAGAGTTCTTTTAAAGTATATGCGCTTGAACGTATACTGACATCTTGGCTCCAACTCACTCAGACTGGTTAGTGGTACATATCAGATCCACAAGTCCCAACCATAGGTTCCTAGGATTGCGTGATATGGTACTAGCACTGTGTTTATTGGGACACTTCCAGGCTAGGTACACAAAAGATTCCCCTCGGTCACTTTGCTGGTATCTACCCAGGGACCACTGGCACCTAATTCTGCTTCTCAGATTGGCCTTTCCTTACTCAGTGCCAAGTCCAGTTACCTAAGGAGCACAGAGATAAAATGTATAAATCCCTTTGTTCTATTAAATAAAAGTTTGCTATTCTTTAATTACATGTGTACAATGCAAAATATATTTTCCACCAAGAAGAACAGTTTTGTTAAAGATAATTAGTTGCTTTGGGTGCTGGCAGCTTTAGACTCCCCCTTCCTCTCCTGCAGTCTTGATACACCTGTAATCATTTGAAGCAATGAGTTCCAACATCTGAGCAGAATATGAACATGGATTATACATCAGATCAGTCAATAGACTTGTTATACATAGATATTAAACTCTGTTACAACTGTAACTCTTTATTCTGAATCCATTTAATTGACTAAATTAGATCTAATATTATTAGCTTTACAGGTTTTACTCTAGTCATAATCTAAGGTATGGTTATAATCTGGATTACTATTTTATTGTGCTTGTGTATCACAGTGACCCTGTGAGCTATACCATGTAGGGTCACACAAGATGGGAATGTGATAGCAGAGAGGCCAGACACATTGCGGTCCACTGGAGAAAGAACTGGCAACCCATTCCAGTATCTTTATCAAGAAAACCATATGGATAAGCATGACCAGAGACATTACTATATGGCACCGTAATATAAGCCTTTCAGGGCGAAAGGTGCCTACCGCACTACAGGGGAAGAGCAGAAGGCAAGTACAGCTATCATCAGATCTAATTCAGTGGCTGGGCCAAAGTCAAGAGGATGCCATACTGTGGATGTGCGTGGGGGGAAGAGGACAGTCAGCTGCTGTAAAGAACAATTTGACATATGTATCTGGAATATTAGAACTATAAGCCAAGGCAAACTATGTGGTTGAATATGAAATGACAAGATTATGCACTGATATCCTAGGAATTAGTGAACTCAAATAAACTGGAATGGCACATTTCATTTCAGACATCCACTAGATCTTCTAATGTAGTCAAGAATGAGGATATTTAACACCTCCTAGATACCAACACCAAGAAAAAAATGTTGCTTGCAAAATAGGAGATTGGAATGCTAAAGTCAGGAACCAAAAGATACTAGGGATAACAGGCAAGTTGGCCTTGGAGTGCAAAATGAATCAGGCCAGAGATTAGAAGAGTTCTGTGAAGATAATCCTTTGGTTATGGTAAACAACCTGTTCCAACAGCCTCAGAGACGACTCCACAAATGGACATTGACTATATACTTTGTAGCCAAAGATGGAGGTGTTCTATATAGTCAACAAAATCTAGACCTGGAACTGACTGCACTTCAGTTCATGAGATTCTTTTTTCAAAGTTCAGAATTAAACTGAAAAAAAGTGAGTCACAAAAAACAAGCAGGTATGAAATACATATTATCCTCTGTGAATATACAGTGAGGGTAAAGAATAGATTTAAGGGACTAGACATAGTAGATAGGATGTCCGAAGAACTTTGGAGAGAATTTTGCAATATTATGTAGAAAACAACCACAAAGAATATCCCCAAAAGAAAGAAAACTAAGAATGCAAACTGGCTGTCTGATGAGGCTTTAAATGTAGCCCAGGGAAGAAGGAAAGCGAAAGGTAGTGGTGAAAGGAAAATATTTTTTCAGCCGAGTGCAGAATTCCAGAGGATAGTAAGAAGCGATAAGGAGACATTCTACAATGAACGATGTAAAGAGATTTAAGAATATAACAGAATGGGAGAGTTAATATATCTCTTCAAGAAAATTAGGGATCTCAAAGGAACATTTAATTCCATAGTGGGTGTGATAAAATATGATAATGATAGGGACTTAACAGAAGCAGTTCAGATAAAGAAGAGATGGCAAATACACAGGAGATCTATACAGGAGGTATTGTAAAAGCAATAATAACATTAATAGTTTGTCCAATGAGCTGGAGCCAGACATCTTGGAGAGTGTGAGATGGGCCCTAGGAAATCTTGCTAATAATAAAGATGCATGAGATGTTGAAATCCCAGCTGAACTGTTCAGAATCCTACAAGATGATGCTGAGAAAGCGTTACTTGCATTATGCTAACACATTTGGAAAACAGTGGTCAGGAAAGATGTGAAGGCAGTGACAGATTTTATTTTTCTGGGATTCAAGATCTCTGCAGATGGTGACTGCAGGCATGAAATTAAAAGATGTTTGCTTGAAGGAAAGCTGTGGCAATTCTGTACCAGCTATTATAAAGTAAAGATATTACACTATAAACAAAGGTCTTCATAGTTAGAATTTTGGTATTCCCATATGGATGTGAGAGCTGGACCTTAAAGTAGGTTGGCCATGGCAGGATTGACACCTTTGAATTGTGGTGCTGGAGAAACTGCCTTGAGTCCCCTGGACTGCAAGAAGATCAAATCAATTAATACTACAGGAAATCAAGCCAAACTTTTCACTGGAAGGTTTAATTATGAGGCTAAATCTCAAATATTTTGGCTAAATCATGAGAAGACAGGACGTCCTAGAGAAGACTCTGATGCTGGGAAAGATTGGAAGCACAAGAAGAAGGAGACAGCAGAGACGGAGATGGGAAGATGAGGTCATTAAAGCAATATACATGAGCTTGAGGGATCTCAGAATAGCAGAGGCTGACAGATGTGCCTAGAGTGATGTGGCCCATAGGCTTATGGAGAGTCAGAAAAGACTGAATGACTGAAGATCAAATAAAGTCACAGGCATATGAAACATGATAAATTACCTAACTAAATAAAAATCGATGAAAATAGCTCATTTTAAGACATTTTTATTTTATAACAATTAGCGCCTTATGGCTCAAAGTACAAATTAACCTCAGAAATTATTAATATGACTTCATATAATTATGTGCTAAATTTAATGTAGTCAGTATAAACTAGTTATAATTCCCAATTCATTATTTTAAATGTTTTCCATTTTATATATCCATATTTTTCTTATTATATTTAATAAATCTGCAAAATCATAAAAATTGTGAACAAGCTTTGCCTCAAATTTAGTTCTCAGGTCAGGATCCAGGCCATATTTACATATTCTTGCATCAGCAGTTAAGAAATTCAAAACTGTTTAGCCACCAATTAATCCATTTGTTCTCAAATGAGATATTATCTGAAAATGTGGCCTAGACCTAACCAACTAACCAAGGAAATTGAAAGGATGTTCACCCAATTTATAATTATGTACCTCTGAACACAACTGTGCAATGTTGATGTTATTTATATGGCATTTGTTGTCTGAATATTACTTTTATATAGCACTCTTTTTGTCTACACTGTACATGATTTTGCAGATACAGAGAAACTAGATCATGAAACTGAGGTCAAGTTTTTCCTACTTTGAATAATAAATGAGGAATATTTGTTTTTAATGATAAATACATAAATATACTGGTGAATGCTATCAATTTATAATAAAAAAAATATGTAACTTCTACTAAACTACACAAAGCCCTGTTCTATTGCCCAATTCATAAAACTATACACACTTGAAACTGCTCTTATTATTGCCATAGCTTCTATTTATTTATTTTTTTGTGTTGTTCAGTCTTTTCCGACCATCTGTGACCTCATGGACTGTAACACATGGGAACATCTTTATGTCTATGGTCATACTGATCCACTTGGTATTCATGGCAGAGATACTGGAGTGGGTTGCCAGTTACTTCTCCAGTGGGCCACAGCATATAGCTCCTGGTATTTCTAGGTGGTCTCCCATCCCATTACTGACCAGGCCTAACCCTGCTCGGCTCCGGGTAGTGTCACCTCTCGGTTGCCTGACTTGGAATTGAATCCCGTTTGACAGTGGTGGAAGCACAGAGTACTAAGCACTGGACAAGCAGAAAACCCTTTTAGCTACTTGCAATCCAATTACAAGTTACCCACCCACAATCACTACAAGCCATCCAAATGCACAAAACCGGCCTTAGAACTCCCTTGGTTTTAGCACAGCCCAAATATTACAAGCTCTACATAATTTAAATTACACAAACCCAATATTTTATTAAACCCATAGCTCTAGCTCGTAAATAAAGTCTAACCTGCAACTGAAGAAAGTATCACATTTCTGTCAAAACTATTACGAGTACTAAATAGGATTCACAAGGACTTTTTAGGGCTTTAACAGCAATTAAACACACATTACTGTACTTTAAAAGCATGTGAAGGTATGGAAACACATTTTAATTAATCACACAACAGTCTCAAACCCACAAATATGCAGTTCAAAAATATTATTTTTAAATGTTATTTCTGAGTAATATCTATCTCAGTACTCAAGGGGTTAATATATATCATGAAACCCACATATACGAGAACAGATGATCTAATGCATCTTATAGATTGCAAGATAGTTTGCTTGCGCACCGATCGGCAAATATTACTTATTGGCACTAATTAGTTTGCAGCCTCTGATTGCAGATTACGTGTAACTTCCATGTTTACTGACGCCATGATGACAGTCTCATTTACTGTTAGCTATCTCTGAGAAGTAAATTATGGGCTTGCTTAAATATTGTCAGATCATATGATCACCCCCCTGAAATGCTACTTAAGAAGTCAGGGTTTAAGCTTAAGGAGGTAAATTGCAGGCTTGGGTCCATAGAATACATCTAAACTTTTTCAGAAAAAACACTGCAGCCAAATTTACAAGTTTGAGGCATTTGCAAGCTTTTAGTAGAATATGGGCCTTTTTTTTTTTTTACCATTTTTGAAATGTGTAACTATGACCAGTGAAGTCCTATACACTTATTACTTTTCTAATGGTCAACAGTAGTAGCCATAAAAAAGGATTTTGATTGTTTATTTAATAAATTTGCAGCTTCCTTGGCAGATGTGCTCCAACCCCTGGACGCACAAAATGTTCTGGTGAGAAGAAAATATGTTGAAGTTTCCAACACCTAATTTTAATTTAATTATTAAATAACCAAATGCAAGGGCTCTTTATCGATTATAAGTAATGCTCCTTAATGGTTAAGGGTTTGGCTTTGTCTAAGCAGTAAGTTACGTGTCTTGCTTAATTGATCAAGATCAGACCCTGAAATGCTATATATTGAAGCATGATTTACGATTTTGGCTTTCTTCCATGTACTTACGAGCTTGAGTCAATTTAATCGCTCTGTAACTGTTGCAAAAGCCTGCAGACTTAAAGGCTATGAAGGCAACTGCGGGCTTGGAATTGAATGAGGCCCTTTGTCTGTAAGCAAGTGTTGATAGTTCTAACCCCCCCGGTGGTGAGACTTCCTGACATGAATGGCAACTCCAAACAATAATGTATTTAGCGAACATCTCCCTAGATGTTATGGTGCCATTTATCACCTGCCAGCATGGGTCAGTCCCTGAATTTGTAGATCAGAAGGGGCAAGATACAAAGGGAAAACAATGGCTCCCTAATTACAGCAAATTATTAAATCCTAGACATTAAGACTTAAGCCCCAGGAGGTAATTAATAACCCTGGTGCACGCAATACACTTTATTTGGACAAATGCTGCTTGCTGAGGGAAGGGGACTGACATTGGGAGGGGGAGGGGATAGGACCACTGTTGAGTCAAAAGAAAGCATCTGATCAACTCTCATGGATAAAAATAATAATACTAAGATGACAGTAAGTAACCAGGTGCGAAGATCAATAAACCTCTTGTGATTGGTCCCTGTATACTATAAATACTGTGTCAGATCAATAAATGGGAGTCAGTTGAACATACATAATTTGAGGTGTGTATTTTGGCCTGAGGGAATATAATAATTTTAACCATTGAAATTATTTTGAGAACTCTGCCTGCAACAATGCTCCTAACCACTGAGAGTAGTAGTGCTTTACTTTGGTCCTGTATCATGAGGACTGGTAATTCCTGGGCTGACTTTGGAGGCTGGGCACTGAGAGAAAACCCAAAATTCATGACTTCATGAAGAATTCCTGTAAGCTAAAGGTAGGTGGCGTGAGGTGGTATGTAACCCCTCAACAGTCATAACACTTAGATATGCCTTTAAACAAATAAAGTATAATAACTGTTCATATATACAGGTCATTATATTTAATTGGATTATGCAAGTATAATTGGTTTTAACAAATGGAAGAGGCCCCTGTCATGTTGCAAGTTCAACCCATCCTGCTATGGGGATGGCTCCTCTCCCAACAGTGACATCATCTTTTCAAATGAACAAGATGGAGGGATGAATTTGAACAAGATGGAGAGATGTGAGGCTGAATGTGAGAAGCAAAATGGCAGCTCTTTTGATGAGCAATATGAGTGGCAAATAAGGCAAAAAAGTTCAGTGGTCCTTCAAGATGGACATTTTATCGAGATTCCCTTTAAGCAGATTTTCCCAAAAGTGTTCTATTGTTGCAGAATCTGTAAAGCAGTGCAGGTGATATGCTTTATTTTCTTTTTTTCTTTTTTTTGTTTCTTATTTCCTTCTCTTTTGCTCTTCTTTTCTTTGTTTATATTTAATTTTTCTCTTTCTTGTATTTTAGTAGTCCTAGAAACCACTAGTCTAGTGGTTACGTCAATAGCTACATTTCATTGAAGTGTGATTTCAAAAGTAATAGTTGGGAGACAGTAATCACAAATAATAGTTGTCAAACTACAAAATGTCGTCACGCTTCGCGAGCTTGCAGGAACTGCGTCCCTCGCATGGGGCCGCATTTGCGGAGGTGGAGGCTCTACGGCGCCTCACAAGCGGTTACAAACACCAACAGAAGCGGGACTTTGAAAAAAAAACTCTATCACGCAATGACTAATTACAGACTTACACAAAAAAATACAAGCCGCAGGACTTAGAAAAAAAAAATTACAGACTTACACAAAAAAATACGAGCCGCACAGAAGAAAACATAAAAAAAAACACTAAATACCCACAAAAATTAAATATAAACCTTACCCACAACAAGTGGGACACACAGGACATCTGGAAGTGAGGTTACACCTTAATTTAAGTTCAATTTACAGAGTTTAGACACTTGAAAATCCCCTAAACAAGAGAAAAAATGGCTGGCGACAAAAACGAAAACGAGGCTACATGACCCCTAAAGCCCCAAAACACAGCCAAACACATACGACTTTTACAAAAACCTGTATGAGGTACAACATACACTATTAGCAAGAACGCTAAATCATCCACACCAGCGTACCACATACACAATCGCCGCCATTTTACAACACTAACTTACAGAATGCGGAAGTATACAACTACACAAACGGTTTCTCGCGCACGCAGCCTATTTACACTACACACTGCACACATTGCTGACACTTACACCTCATCTCTACAACAGTGCAAATCTACATTGTATGCTGCAGGAACATCAAAACAGATAGTTAGCTCTTCAGCACATTGCTTGCTGCATATATTAATTACAAATAGGTAAAGTATATTACTTTATCATTTAATTAATTAATAATCAAGAAAAAATACATATACACAAAAAAAACATCACAGTATCGCAATAAACCACAAAGCCCTTCACTGCGCGCCTAACAAGGAGCGCCAACGGTGCTCATAGGACACAAACTACACCAGGGGATAGACTTGCAATAAGCGCACAAAAGAGATCAGCGCAGACCTGACAATGAGAGCAAAAGTGCCTCTGAAAATATACACCAACCGAGAGGCTCGCAAAGAGCGCCGAAGGATCTCAGACGACCAAAACACTTACTGTCTGCGGCAAACAGCATTACCTGCCTTACAATTTTATTAACCAGTCATTTTTGACAGGAAAGTCGCTAGTAAATTATAGTGATGGATTAATGTTAGAGTTAATGCAATGTTTGGAAATTATGTCACCATCTGCTATTTCTATTGGACTTAATAAGAACCTTCAGCCACATTAAATTCGGGCTACGTGTTAAAACATAGCTCATAGCGTAGCCCGCAAGACTTAAGGCTAATAAATTAAAAAAGCATTAATAAAGCAACCCACAGACGACTTGTGGGTAAAGACACAGCAAGGCCGAAAAAAGCCTACGGGACGAGCAACGTTTAACTTTGTTGCTGTAAATCCTTTGATCTGTCAAGTCCATAACCGCTACTATTCCAATCATGCTATTAAATTGCAATGAAGTCACTCTCGAGCAAGCTCGTAACACGCAAATATAGCCCAAAGCCCAACAAGTGCTGGAGAGGACCCACAAGGGGAGTAAAATCCAATACGTAGTGTGAAATGCAAATAAAAACACACTATTGTACTAATATTAAAAGGGAAAGTGATGTTAGGTCTTAGAATTAAGAGCACAACATTCTCAGGCCCGCAAATCGGCCTAGAAACATACTTAATTTCATGTTTTATTTTTGTGTTATATCGATCCCTGCAATCAATGTGTTAATACATATACTGTAACTTGCATGTGATAGAATATCCTAATTACGGCTATATCAATATTGCATTACATCTGAAATGTGAGTCCGATCATAACTCGTAATTGAACCCTGTAAGACTTTGGAAATCCCACCTCCATTTGTCAGTGACATAATTTTGCCATTGGCTCTATCCCAACTCGTAACTATGAGTTAGACTAATTAATCACTTTCACGGCCGCACATCCAACGAGTGATAAATTGTTTACGGGTTTGCCTCTCAAACCCGTAACTCTCAGCCTGTTCTAATTTAATAGCACCGTAAATCAGCAACTCTTTAAGCGCGTAGCCGTTGCGCGTCTCACGTTGCAGATACATGCTTCTAATTTAATGTGGCTGCTGGTTTGTATTTATCCAGAGGAATTATGTAGTCCTTTTATACCTCTGAAGAAGATGGACCAAGTACCACACCCAGGAGCTTGCTTCAGCAGACCAGGATATCAGGAACACAATAGCTACTCAATGTGACTATTCTCCACCACTGGATACACCATACAATCTCTTAGAATGATAGGATCAATTAACAGAATGACACTGTCATGATTTAATTGTTTAAGGACTCATTTTGTCAGTAATTTATGAATATGTCCAAGGGAGAATTACATTGTTACATTTGGATTATGTGTTATTGTGTGGTTATATGTTGCCTGTACATGGTTATTATGTATCCTAGTTATAATATATTATCAGACTGAAAATGTTATACAGAACATATGTGGAATTAGTAGAAATGCTCTGCATAGAAGTTGCAGATCATTGCGCACTCACACATACAGACCTTGGGTCAAGGCAGATGCATGTACGTCAAGTAGTCCTAAGCTAAAATTTGAGTTTAACATAAAGGTTTGTTCACTAGATATCTGGTGAATTTAATCTCAAGAGCTTTGATAGTCCAAGGTTGCAAGCCAGATGGGCTGACATCATACATACACAAATGTACACAAGGGTGTGGTATGGAAGAGTATAAATATGTTGTTTTGATCATTCAATAAAGGTTGAGAGATAGTTTTCACATAAACAAGGTGTGAGACTATTTCTGTGTGTTGTATCCTGACTTGGGGAGTGGTCTTGCCATGAGCAACTTGTAACCTGTATGCAGTATTCTCTGCCTGTACCCTTTTGTGCCTTGCCCTTTTCAGAAGCCATCTTTTGTGCCACAGAGAACATGAACTACATGATTCTGCTGGGGTAAGTTTGAACTAGGTTCATATCAAGCCCCCTTGAAGAAGCAGATCGTGACAGACACTTACACCTTAATTATGTAAGTCAAAAACCGTCACACCTTTATTGAGAACTAGCAACATATATACGATTTTCTGGACACAGGCTGGCCAATCACAGTAAGACCCATTCATCTGTACACAAATTATTTACCAATGGTGACTGCCCATGAGGGGGAAACATGTACTTCATCTAATGTCATGTTCTCTCTGCAGTGGGTAATGTAGATAACTCCTCAAGGGTCCTTATCTGGTAATTTACTGGTAAATTTCTAATTTGTGTAGGGGCCATCTGGTGTCTGTGTGACCTAACTCAGATCCTGTGTTTTTACAGTTTACTCATGGTCATACTTTGTAATAGCCCAGACGTGTCTATGCGAACGGGTAGGGGCTATTACTGCCCTGGGCCACCTGCTATAGACTACAGGTTAACTACCCTAAAGGACCATTTGGGTTCTTGGAAATCTCAGCACTAGCCCCCTGATATCTGGCTTCTGTATTGGTCTCTCCACCAGGAATCAGCACTTCTAGGAGTCTCAGTTACCTTCCTGTGGTAGTGACAAGGACAAGTTACTTGAGGGGGATATAGGATTAGTATCGCAGCCATCAGGAGCAAATACGAGAACATACCATTTCTATATGTTTCAGCAGTGAACTGATTTGTTTTTTGAAAGTCAACAATATTTATAGGGGTTAGATACAGAGGGGGCTGTATACAACACAACAATGACAGGGAGTGGCAGACAAACACAGTATATTAACTCCACCTGGGGTGTAATGGTCTGGCATCCTGGCATCCTGTCTGGCTCCTGTGAACAATAGGCCAACCTCCAAATACACATAATGCTGTCTCCATGTCTAGTGGTCCAAACCTCAAATAGAGTACATTAACTTTATCTGGCAAATAATGGGACAAAACAGATTACAACACAATGGAGGTGTTTATGCACATAGTCCAGTGGCTGAATCCACGCAGTCTGTCCTTTATGGTGGCTCAACGGGATAAGATCCAAGAACTGTAAAAGGGGTCAGTGACACATGTATATTTTAGTTTTGACTAGTTAAGTCCCATATGTAAAGTATGGTCTTATGAAGAATTTGGTGGCCTTGATCATTTTTATTAGCCTTTATTTGTAACATAAAAAAAAAAATGTCAGAGGTGCTCATCAGAGAACAAACTAACCTTAATAGGGTAGTTCTGTGGACATGATAAGCCACTCTGAGAGCAACCTCTTTTAGCACACTTGTGCCCATCACAGGGAGAAATATCCTGTATATCAGTCTGGTCCCACTCAAAAGAGTGACCCAGCCCCGAAATACCAGGCAATTCTACCCTGAACAGGAGAAACAGCACACCCCAGATGTTTTTCGGCCTTTATGGGCCTCGTCAGTGAGGTGCAGCTGATCTCCCTAAGGCACAGTGAGCAAGGGGTCCACATCTGGAGTCCCCTATTACCCTTAGGGAGACTAAATCCTAAGGGTAATTTGCAAAAACAAAAAAAATTAAGTCAGTGGTGCTCATCAGAGAACGAACTAACCTTAATAGGGTAGTTCTATGGCCATGATAAGCCACTCTGAGAGCAACCTCTTTTAGCTCACTTTTGAAAACTTTGCAAAAGAATGGACGGCCCTGTCTTTGAGCTTAAAATCAAATGTGGGGTTTGGAAATGGAGGGTGTTGTTCATATTAATGCTGAAGGTGGTAAGTTTCTTTAATAGTTGCGTTTTAGTGTGGTTTTGAAGGTTTTGAGGCAGGAGGATAGTCTAGTGGAGTGAGTCAAGGAGTTCCAAAGAACAGGGACAGCACAATAAAAGTCCAGAAGGCAGAAATGAGAGGAGATGATAAGAGAAGAAGACAGAGAAGGTCATTAGCAGAGAGAAGATTGTGGTTGGGGGAGTATTTTGAGATGAGAGCAGAGATATAAGGGGATGGACCATTATTGGGGGCTTTATACGTTAGGGTCATGATATGGAGACAGACAGGTGATGGGGAGGCAAGCAATGAGAGAGTTGCAGTACTCAAGGCGAGATTTCTGGCATTGAACAGAGTGGCAAATAATTTCATGCTGAACAGTGTGGGTGCTAGAACACACCCTGGCTTGATGCTGCTGGGGACTGGGAAAGCTTCAAATGTTTCACGTTCATCTAGGACACAAACCATCATACCATCATGAAGTTACCATACCATTAGTATGAATGTTAGGACAGCCAAATTTCCACATGATCCTCTACAATTCCTGGTGACTAATAGAGTCAAACACTTTCGTGAGGTCCACAAAAGTTGCGTAGTGTTCACAATTCTGCTCTTAATTCCTCTCCTGTAGTTCATGTGCAGCAAAGATCATGTCAATGGCTCCACATCCCTTGTGGAAGCTATACTGCATTTCTGGCAGAAAGCCCTGCTTCAGGTGAATGATCAGACGGTTCAACAGAACTTGTGCAAGAAAGATTCCCACTGTTGAGAGCTTCAAGATTCCATGATAAATGTTGCATACCAAGTTATTCGTCCTTCCTCTTATAGAGGTGTACAATGTCTCAGTTCCTATGGAATGGACCCTTGCTTCCAGATGGACTGAATCAGTTTAGTGAGCTTCAATAACACCAACTTTGTAAACTTCTGCTTGTATGGCATCTGGCCCTGGGCTTTGCACTTGACAGCTGGTGAATAGCTTTCTTCACATAATCCTCTTCTGGTGGAGCTTTCATGGAGTCATTGACAACAAACTTGGGCATCCTATTGATGGCCTCATTGTTATTCAGACCACTGATCACATGAATGTGTGCTCCTCATGAACACAATAATCATCTATGGTTATTATTCTATAGTAAATGAAATATAAATGAAAAGGGAGCTGCAGAAGGCCTCATTGTTGATGGCTGAGGGGCAGTTGAGAACTGCTTCAAAGTGTTCAGCCGATCTCTGGAGTAGTGTGGACCATAGTTTGTTGAGGGCTTTATAAATGATGACGACTGCTGTCTTTGCCACTGAGGATGGGTAATTCTGATGGGCACTATGCAGACGATGCCTCTGAGCAAATAAGGCTAAGATTTCCACAGTTATGTGGCTGTTCTTCAGCATTGACATGTTAGTGATTTTGAGGGCTTTACAGCATTGTGGTCGTCTCTTAGGCATGATACCGAGCTACATTTTGGACTATAAGCCTGTGATCCATCCAACAGTCAGTGCCGCACATAACCTTTGTCACCTTGACATCCTGTCTGTTCCTTCTCCTGATGAAGACATAGTTGATCAGATGATAGTGCTTGGAGCAGTGATGCATCCACAAAGTTCTGTTGTGAGTAAAGAGATGGAATATTGTGTTGGTGATCAAAAGTTTATATGCTGCACTACTGCGGCACTTTAACCAAAGGATTTTTAGGAGCAGCAGGCCATTGCTGTTACACTTGTCTCCTCTGATGATTCCTTCCCCGGCTGCGGGGTCGCATTCAACTCTTGTGTTAAGATACCAAGCAGAATTCAGCTTGCACTGACAATAGCACATCATCTGATTTTTTGTGGAATTTCCTTTACATCCTAGTGGTTGGCCATTTTTGGCTTGTCTTTCATTTTGAATCAAGGTCTTCATTATCAGGAGCCGGTGCCTCACACCCTTAGGAAGGCTAAACAAGACAATTTTTAATGCCAACTGCAGATTTGGCTTTCACTAAGGGCTTCAATGTCGTATTGTGCAAGCTCTCTGGAGACTTATTCTCATCGGTCACTCTGCCATAATGTTGTCCAGCAGCATGCCCAAATTCAATGTAAATGGTAATCGCCATCACCTTCAATTTTATTTGAACATTAATGTGGGTTTCCTGCCAGCTGCAGTATGCTGGCCACGGTAATGTGAAACAGCCAATATTTGGGGCAGCTTTTCTAGTCCCCTTTTCATTCTATGGAGTTGAGCAGTGCAATCCTGAATCACATTTTTTTTTTTAGGTGAACAACAATATTAGGAATTTCTTTAGGTTGGCAAGGACTCGCTATAATATAGCTTAGTTGTCCTAATTACAACATCATGGAACAACTATGTGATCAGTAGTACTGCTCAGTAGCTCAGGGAGACACCAAGCTGCACTGCGGCTTTGGTCAGTGAAGTATGACCATTCAGCTGTCTGTGTGCAGGTCCATTGCTACAGCTCCCAGTTCACTCACATCTGCTACTTCATCACTTACCTATGACTACATAACTTAATAAGACATCTAGGCTTGCATATGAGTTGGATAAAAGCGAGGAAAAGTTGTGTGACATCAGCCTCACTCTGTCTTCCCATATGTGTCTGGTGGCAAGACAGAAGTTAAGACAGCTAGAGATAGGGCAGAGGGCAGTGGAAGAGCAGAATGTCCTATATGTCTTCTTGTGCTCTGAGTGTTCCACAGTGCTTGCTGTCATTCTCTTCCAGATCTTTGAACAAGTTAGGTTTCCTCCTCTTAGTCAGATGGATCCAGTCTTTGCATGCATAGGTAGACAGGCCCTAAGTCACAGAGGATTTTAGCCCCGTTGGCTACAATAATCTAGTTTAACCCACCAGTCAGGGCAGATTCCCATGGTATGACCGCTGTCACACACCTGTAGCTGCTTGGAGCCACAGGTGAGAGCTGAGTGTCAGTCAAGGACCAAGGAATGTAAGCTACCCCTCCTAGACACCTCATACACCCCAGCTAGGCTCTGCAATAGTATGAAACATCTTGGGCTAACATCCTTAAACCCCACATTGAGTCTTAATTAGATTTAAGTTAAAGATTTATTTTACTAAAACTATCAATAAAAAAGTATTTTATACTAGTTGATGAGCATTTTCAGTCATTGTGTTTGTATTCTGCCATCAGGATTGTTACATTTTTACATTTAAATTTTGGGTGCAGGGACATTATAGCATCAAATATTTGTTCATGCATTGAGGAGAGCATGATTTAATTATTACACATGTTTTATATGAAAAATTAGTGGTCTGTGGCATAGAACACATCAAAGTGAGATACATAGGGATTATTTTTTTTTATTTTTGCTTTCAATACACAGAGTAACAGGGAACCTTAAGGATCTATATATGTTCATAATGGTGTCTTTCATTCCTTTTTTTAAAAAATTTACACCTAGCTACGAAACACGGATATTTGGTTAATTGAGAAACAATTGGTAATAATTCATTTCACAAGTCAGGCTGAAGTGTATGAGATGCTGACATCAGTTTCTATGTTTCTTTAGTTTTCAATTTTCCTGAAAATACCACATGTTTTTTTTAAATGTATACATGCATATAAAATTAAAAAAGCATATAATGGTAGCAAATGTAAATTTACGTTAAATATGCAGTGAGTCATCTACAATATTTTAAAAAGCGATTTCTGTTATTTAACTGCAGTCTTATTAGCTGAAGATCAAAATCTTTTCCTACAGTATATTTAAACAGCTGGGTACTGATGACATAATTACATACATTCTGAATTTTGAAATCAAATTGATGCACACAATGAAACAGCACAACTTATTATTAAATTGCTAGATCATTTTGATAATTTGCTTTTATAGCATTGTTATCACAGTGCTCAATATACTTTAACTGATGTGTTTTAAGGTGAATTATGGAGAAGAGGGATGGATGATCTGGCCAACAATCATGTAGGTCTATACTTAAAATGTATTATTTTGGCGAACTACTCTTGTAAGAAACTAAACTATTTTTAGAATATATAAAAAGGCCCTATTTTATTACGCTTTATGTGCAATTGTGCTGCAGAATATGCCATTTTGTTTCTTCTGATCTACTTCCTGAGGAGGGAGACTTTGAATACAGAGGAGGCTTCTATCTGATTTGATTGATTTAAACAATAATTTAAACAATAATTAATTCACTTGAATAGCTACACACTCTCCTGACAAAGTTGTAAAACAAATCAACTCAGAAAAGGATAGAAAAAATGGCCACGGCAATCCTTTAAATATACAATTGAAAGGGGCAAGAGATAACATTTTGTGTGATCCAACCTTTTTGTAAATGTACCTGTACCAAAAAATATATATTTTCTATTCTAAAATAATCCCTTTCATTAAATTAATGGTCCTAGATAATACCCTACTCCCAAAACTAATTGCAAGAATTATCTAGCCAATTGACTACCAACACCATTGTCTGCCATTCACACCTCTACAGTTACAGCTACTTTCTCTCTTTTGGTCAGTTCTCTCTTACTAAGATTAATATATGTTCGTACCACCTTTCTCTATGTATTTTCCCAATTATTACCTGTCCCTCTTACCTTTACATCCTTCCTCAATATCTTTCTCTTCTATCATCTTCTCTCATTCTATGTTCACCTCTTCTCTACTCTCCAACATTTGTCTTCTTCTCATCTTTCCCTCTCCTCCAGTCTCCAACCAAAATCATATCTGATTCCTCTTTCCCCTTTCTGCTTCCTTAAACTTTCTCTAATTCAGTTAGTTACATTTTCCCCGTGGTTTCGGCCAGTTTTTTCATATGTTCAACAGCATACTAGGTATTCTTCTTTGCTAACTGTATACTTTAACGCTACAGTATCCAGAACACTGTGAGAGGTGAGAGAGTGCATTGATATAGTCAGAGCATGTTTCTGTCTGTGAGTTTTGACTGTCTATTCACTGTTCTCAAACTTAAACTATATGGCCCTCATTCAATTGCAATTTGGACAATTGAATAGGGCTCTAAATAAGCACACAACACATTTTTTTACAGAAGTTTTTAGTTAGTTAGCATCGATACAAAAGCAAGTTTTTCACTGACTAAAAACTTCTTTAAAAAAATATGCTATGTGCTTATTTAGAGCCCTATTCAATTGGCCAAATCACAATTGAATGAGGCCCTATGTATATTGTTGCTACATCCCTAGCTGGACAAATGACAAAACCACTTTCACCACATTTTAGCAGTTGTTTACAATTATTCCCCCAATGATGATTCTCATTAAGATGAAAAAGTGCTCTCTGTTTGTGTTAGATTAGCTAATTTGTGAATATCTAAAATGTATATTTTAATGATAGGTGCAAAGTGTAAAGTGAACCATGTAAAATTAGTTTTGAATCAAAACTGGTATATTTAATTAACCTTTATTATTATTAACCCTTACTTATAAAACATTTTTCACATATCTGTGCAGATGGAAAATACATTGAATACAGACAGTACAGTAGCAAATGCTGAGGAGATTTGGTTCCTGTTTCTGAAAGCTTATATTCTAAATGTAATGCTTAGGCAAGCGATACAGTAGGAGTAGCAGACATGAATAACCAATAATAGATGGAAAAAGTGACCGTGGGAAGAAAAGACAAGAGGGTCAAAATCATTGAATTATGATCAGAGGGGAAATTTACTAAGACCAATTTCAATAAGCTACAATCTACCACTGCACATCCCTCATTAGTGCTACTCAAGTGACTACTAAATCACTGGTATTATAATTAGGTTCTTGATGAAGCACGGTAATGTCCAATGTATAAGTATGTATGCCCACATATCAACCCCTTTGGACTTTGCAGTAAGAATAGCACATGCCTGCTATAGGGATTAAGCATTTGTTGTTTAACAGCTCAGTCGGCACAGGCGCCATATTAGTTGGCAAAGATACAAATGTTGGCAATATGTCAGTAAAGTCATATAACAATAAACCAACCAAATTATAACTTCCCATCAGACTTCGTCATCAGCACTGCATACAAATAAAATAGCTTCCTAACGTGAACACATAACACTATACATCCATGAGATATCTTCTGGGACCACACTAACTTAAATTCTCTGTTGAAAAAGACAAACAGAGGAGGGCAGCACTAAACTTAAACTGATTGAATTGATTCTGATTGGCTGACATTTCCCTAATCATATAGGGGGAAACAATGAGTCCAAATATTTAAATCCCTGCATTCTGACTGATTGAAATCTAAGCCATTCAGAAACAGGGAGTCGGTCTTTTCTGATTGATTACTGAGTAACCAAACAAAGTTCCTATATTGAAATACCCAATTCTGATTAGTGGAAATATGATTGACACATACTTTAGCCAATCAGAAGCCAAATTAATACACAATGTGAGGGCATAGTCAGAATGCCATTCGTTGACATGGAGCTCCTCAGAGGAGGAGCTCCATTAGTTTAATAATTATTTATTTGGAGCAGCTGTTTTTAATTTTGGTGGAAATCCTTTGTGTGGGCTTAAGAGGAGATAAATGGTCTTCAATCAAGAAAAAGAACACAGATTTTCCAGATTTCAATATTTTCATATCAAGATTGATGTACCTGCTTATCCAGGGATGAGGATTGAGGATGAGGACAATGAGGATCATAACTGGAGGGTCATCCATGGGAAAGTAAAGTATAATTTATCCCCCATGTTTATATTAAGTAATGTTTTATTTAAGTAATTTATTTTTTGTAACAAGTTTATCATTTTTCTTGTAATTCTTTTTTAATGTCATGTTTTTATTTGTATTTTCTGTATTTATTTAATGTAGTTAATTTGGGGGTAGTGGCAGTGGTGGAGCTAGTAAAAGGAGGGCCCCCGTGCAAAAAAAATCTTGGGTGCCAAATATATTTCTGTTGATCCACTACCAACCTCTTGTTAGATTCATTATCATCAACATCATTATCATCATTATGGGATAGCAACTTTTTTGGCTGTTCCTCTTCCCACATTTCCTCACAATTAATTTCACAGTACTGCAAACTGTCTTGTGCCCATGGTTTATGAAGAGCGATAACATGGCTCTTTCTAGCTGCTCTGTTCCAGGTGCCCAAATAGACAGGTTGATAATTCTCGCAAAACTGTATCATCTTCATACAGCCAACCTGGTTCTGTTCTGGAACTTTTTCCTTCAAAGGCTCCACAAGCATGACCTCTATCAGGGCTGCTTCTAGCTCTTGGATCTGTACTTTGTCTGTCTCTTAGGTACCACAGTGCTTCTGATCCCGCAGTGTCTGTGACTTTTTATTTCTGCTAGGAGGGATCTCTCAGAAATTTGGACTTGCTGGAATTTCACCAGCTGTTTAGCAACTTCAGGCTTACATTCAACACATAGGCTAGAACCCATCTTAGCAGCTTATTGATTTTTGGGTTTCTGAAAAAACTTGTGATTTCAGCATTCTCAGCTCTTACCCATTTTACTTCCTCTTTTAAATTATTTTCCTCCTGCTTTGCTACCAAGGCTTCCAGCTTTCAAACTGTTCTTTGCTGCCTTCGGACGCAGCTTCTCCTCATCCAGTACACTCTGCGTACTCTGGATCTTATGCTGCATGTTTAGCTGACCAATCTCCTCTGTCTTTTCCATCAGGTCCTCCCTGAATACTTCTGGCGGTTCCGCCATTCTTTCTTTCTCCATCTGTCTCTCCTGTACAAGCCCCTGCTCTATGCTTCGCATATGAGCTTACTGTAGACATGGCTCTTCTTCAGGGATTCTTCTACCTTTCGTAGCTGAGAGGTGGAATTGGTGACCTCTGCTTCTCACTATAAGTGAGGAGATTTTGCTTCCTGCACCACTGGCTCGTTCAGCTTGTACATGGAAAGACTTTTCCTCTGCTCCCAAATAGGCATCTGTGTTTTCTTCCTGTAGGGCACTTTGCTGTCCTCAAATGCAGGCTTCCTTCTCCATTCAGGAATGTAATCTGGCATCATCTGGATACCTCTCATATTAGTAGTTCCATTTGAGGCTTATTCAGTCCCACTGGAATAGGGTTAATTTTAACTTCTTGCTGTACTCGTTTCACCTCTTGCCTCTCCTTGTCCATAGTGCTTTGTTTTATTGCTGCTTTAGATAGAGAGCTTGGGATATTTTACAATTTTATTAGGACTTCTTATTTGTCTTATCTTTTGCTTTATTAAGGATTCCAGGCTCTTCACCAAACTTGGGACATTATTTCCTATTAAGAACACTGGCTGACCTTATCTGTTTGATCTCCACTTTCTCTGGGTTAGAGATCTTTGTCAGACATTTTCTTTTTCTTGTATCATTTTTCACCTCAAGATTTGGGTTCAAAACTTCCCCAGTGTCTTGATCAGCATGCTTCACACCGAGACTGGTTTTGCACAAGTAAATAACAACCCCTTATCCTTTTCTCTTTGACCTTTCAATCCAAAAACCATTACTTTTATTACATCATCATCTTGCTCCAGAAACAAAGTTGATTTGCCTTCTCCAGTATTCTCTGTAGGTTTTAGTAATCTCTTTCCCCGTCAGATATAGGCCAAGGATTGTTGCCCAGTGCTTGTATGGCCTAGCTCCCCTAGTGGCAATTCTCTCAAAATTCAGAAGGTAAGCTTCCACATCATCCTTACTTGTCATTTTCTTTAAAAAAGATGAGGATTTATGCTTCCTCTTGATTTTGAAACTAGAGTGTCACTTGCAGAGATCAGTTGCTTAGCTGTGCTTTCTGTGCTTCCAGAGTTTCTCTCAAGCGGACTCTGTCCTCTTTCATTTGTCTCCGCCGTTTCTTGGTGGAGTCTCTCAGACAAACAGCAGCATCTCTCAGAATATCCTCTTTCTGGTTTGTAGTGGCCTGTCTCCTATAGGCCTGCTGTTCTGCTTACTGCTTATTCATTTCCTGTTATGCAGCTGAAGCCAGCATTAAGGCCTTTACTGTCTCCTCCATACTGAAACGTGGGCTTTCTTCAAAACCAAGACCAGGCGTCCCACTTCGGACACCAGTGTGGCAAAGCAACCTTGAAAACGTAATTTGGCTGTTGTTCTCAGCTCCCTGAGTAACAGCACAGAGGAGAAAATGTGTTTCAGAAATAGGTATTTAATGTGACAAGAACAGAACAAAAAAAAAGAATTGATGAAAGTAAACATTTACTATGCCTGGACAGCTTGACTGTCTCTGGAAAACAATCTGAAAAATAAAGAACTATATTCTCTGCATGCACAATTCCAGTCTCTGTTCTTGGAGGACACTGTTTACATTTGCAAGACAATATCAGGGGAAGAGCACTGGCCCACCCTTTTCTCCAAGTGCTCTCCCCAGGGCCCCTTTTTATGAAGCAAAATATCTCCCAGCAAATAAATAGTTTCAGCACACAGTCTCTACCCTGGGCTATAAATAATGAATCTGGTACCTTTATTTCAGCATTTGCCACTCCAAGTAGCAGCAGACTGTGTCTCTCTGTAATAAATTCAAGAAACTCCTCTTAGGTACTCTGGTTGTGAATCCTCTGTCTCGCACTGGTTTCTGGTGTCCTCGGTTTCCATACTTCCTGTCAACAGACAAATCTAACAGATCTCTCTGCTAGCTGTAACTTCCAGCCTCATAGCCTGTGTACTCTGCTAGGCCTCAGAGCCTGACTTGTGGGCCCACCCCTTTTTTGGTGTGTCTGTTTTAAGATCTTAACACACCTGCAGCTAATCACATTTCTGTATCTTGCACCAGCCTCTAGGAGGCACTCTGTCACAATATATATATATATATATATATATATATATATATATATATATATATATATATATATATATACAGTTGTGCTCAATAGTTTGCATACCCTGGCAAAAATTTTGAAATTTTGGCATTTATTTTGATCATGCAAAAAAATGTTTATTTTATTTTATGGTAGTGATCATATGAAGATATGAAGACGATGGAGTGATGTAGCTTGTGAATAAGTGAATAGAGGACATTTTGCTCCCCCAGCATTTATTTTGCTTGTTCTGACCCACCTACCCCATATATATATACTAGCGACTTGCCCGTCAAAAATGACGGCAATTAAATTTGAAGGCTTGCAATGCTGTTTGCCACACAATGCAAGGCTCTCCCCCCTCTAACTTGCAGGCCTCGGGATGAGCACTTTCGACGCTCATTGCAAACCTCACTCACCTGCTACTTTACAGGCCTTGCGATGAGCGCCTTTGGCACTCATTGTGAGTTCCGCAATGAGCGGCTTTGCAGCTCATTGCAGGCCTTGGCCAACCCGCCACTTTCATGCCTCGCAATGAGCACCTTCGGTGACCCGACCTCATATTGCATATTGTAAAGAGAACTGTTAATAAATAAGAGAAATATTTACTTAAACAAGTATTTTTTTATTTAACAAATTATCTGCATTTGGCACTGCTCCCCTTCAATCTCTCAGCAACCATAGGCCCATTTTTTATTATAATTCCATCTCTAAGCCCATGCCTTCTAATATCCTCCAGTCCCCATCCTGCCTCAATCTCCCTCCAACCACTCACCCCTTTATTCTTTTTTTTATACCCTAAGCTCCAGTCCCCTTTGTTCTTAGCTGCAGCTTGCTGATCACCTGTACTCTGCCTTTGCATCACATGGTCCATCGTTGTAAGTGGTCTCTCCTGACTCCTTGCAAGCAAGTGCAGACAGGGCAGCAGCAGATCCTTCTTTGACTCCTTCACTTGTAGAAGTTAATGTGCAGTGTGTGCCTAGCTCTACGTCTCCACATGCCGCCCAGGAAATTAAACGACAGATCAAATTGCTCCTTGAATCCACCTTTCCCCTACTCCTGCCTGCGGTAAAGTGCAGGAAAAAAATATGCATTTAAAAAATCAAATAAAAATTAGTTTAAATTAGTTTAAAATGTAGGGCTGCATCAGCCCTTACTACTGGTGTGAACCCTCAGTGCCCCACAGCGGTTGCACCGGCAGTAGCTCTGTGATGGTAGGAAATTTGGGAGCCCTTATAGATGTCCATATGGGGACAGGGTACATGGGCATCGACAACACCCTATTATATTAATTAGAGTTCTATGAGTCTCCATAGGGACCAACATGGTAAGGGGGTTAATTTTAGGAATCAGGATAGTCCATATTGAGCCCTATGGTAGGCGTTAGGATGTTATGGGGGTCCATAAGGACCCCTATGGGTATAAATTAGATTACCATGGAAGTCCTAATATAGGAGTTTGATCATGGGTTACCTTGGGGTGTAGCACCCACACACGATCCACATGATGCTTTAGTATATTCCTCTTCTAGTTTCTGACCTATATATACATATAGGTTTATGTTGCAGTATTTACTTACCGTAACACAATGGCATAACACTTTATCTTGCCCTATTGCTAATTTTCCAGCTAACATCATATCATGTAGTTAATGAGGGTTTCTTTTAACCAAAAATGCTAGCTACAGTAATTTAATGGCATGCGACTAAAATCTATCCTGTAATGTAGTTGTCAAAGACATTTTTACCTTCGCTATTAAGAATCAGAAGTCTCTGATTCTAACAATACTCCAAAACTAGAAAGCTTTGAAAATTTCCTTTTTCCAATCATAGTTTATTATTCATATGGTATGGTGAAAATCACTTCATAGTGCTTATAATTTATGCTGAACTATTGTGTGCTTCAATTTGATTTCAAACTTAAAAATGTATGTAAAATGTATGCAATTATGTCATCAGTACCCAGCTGTTTAAATATTCTGCAGGAAAAGATTTCAAGCTTTAACTAATAAAGCAGTAGTTCAACAATAGAAATATCAGTTCAAAATATTGTAGCTGATTTGAGTTTTTTTTATGCAAATTTTCAGATGTTACATAAAAGGTATTGTAAATGTAAATCAGCGCATCTACTCTTATTGCATTTTTTAGACTTCATTGTTTCTCTTGACAAAGCAGAGGTATGTACAAGTGTTAACGCTGCAACAAAATGTCAGTGACAAACTTTATTATTAGTTGATTTGAATACTCATTTTGTTTTAATTAGTGAAGTATTAGTGACATTTTAAGCCATTTTAAATCTCTTTTTTTTGTATGTGTGATAAGTGGAAATAATTGTCTGGTGAAAGACTCTGAGGCTTAGGCAGTTCAAGAATACTTACCTATGTGATAAAAAAAAACTATTACTTTTAACTGTTTGTCAGAAGTAGGTATAGATATGATTTTAAAAAAGACAATTGCTAGTTGATTAATGTTTTGTGTTATTTTGAGATATTCTGCTATCAACTAAAAATATCTTGACACATGGAAATCAAATTATTTAAGTGGGAAATTATTGAGATATTAATATGTGTGGGACTATTACTATTACTCAAGATATAGATGTGTGAACTGCAGGTTTTATTTGAGAACATTTAGTGCTCACTTTTGGTGAGTTCACATGTAGATTGTACTACATAAGGTTTTTTTTTTTTTTTACAAATCTTTTGTTACGTTTTATATATATATATATATATATATATATATATATATATATATATATATATACTCAGCTTGTGTTTATTCCAACCTTGGCTTTGCATTAAAGCTGGGTGATACAGCATGCATAAGCTTAAAGGAAGCCATGTTTGATAATGGCTATGGATTGAAGAGCCAGGCATTTTTGGACGCATTTGCATGTCCCAGCTCAGCTTCCCAGAATGCAGTGTAATAACTGTTTTTCTCTGTATTCTGAGCTGGAAGCAGGTTTTTAAAATAGTTTTAGACATTCAAATGTGAACTCAGATGTACTTTTTATTTACTGTACTACTGTATGGTGGAGGGCTTCTATCGCTTTTTTGCCCACCATATTATGAATGATTGTTGTGGTGAACTACCTACTCATAAAGTCCACAACACAAGCTGAGATCCCGCTCCATGCTGATGATAGACAGTAAGCTGTACATGGATTGGATACTCAGCTTGTGTTTAATGCAACCTTGGCTTTGCATTAAAGCTGTGTGATACAGCATGCATAAGCTTAAAGGAAGCCATGTTTGATAATGGCTATGGATTGAACAGCGAGGCATCATGACATAATTTACAATGCTGGCCTGTGCCTCTTTAATCTCTGCCCAATGGATTTTTTTCCAATTTTTTCCTGTCCACAATTTTACCTTTAAGCATATTATTATCAGTAAAGTTTTCTGACTTGATAAAGCAAGGTTTATTTCTCGGAAGCTTGCCGCTATGTGTCACAATATACTGCAATACTCTTTTTCATCTAGATTACTGGACGCACACGGTCACGGCTACCTCAATCTTTATATATATATATATATATATATATATATATAGATAGATAGATAGAGAGAGAGAGAGAAATTGATTGAGTAGATACGATTATAGATAAACATAGTAGCAGTGGTATTTAATGGTGCTTGTTATTTATCTGTTGCTTCTTTTGGGTCGTTTTGGTGCAGGTCAACAATTATCAGCTGCCTAAACTCAATATACAATCCAGATCTCCTTTCTCTTTTTTATTCGTTTACAGTTAAAAATTACTCTGTTCAAAGTTAATATGGGAGTGCAAGAATGAAATGAAAAGAAACTTGAAACGCTCTTGAATAGCAATTCTTTAAAAACTGCAGGAATAGATTAGGGAGAATATAATCCAATGGACATCATCATCACAAAGATAAGTATCCATAATTGTTTCCCAGCTGACATAAAGACTGGAATGCTCCCCTCACAATTGCAAAACTCCAAATGGATCTTTAACCATTATCATCATGCTTACTCTACCTCCGTTCACCTAAAATTTACTTGATTGGGCAGTCCCAATGCATTGCCTAGCCACTGCCCACAACAAAGTGAATACAACTGAAAGATGCAGTTACTGTCCTCCCCAATGTGGATATCATCTGAAGGTATGTATCCATTTTACCATGCTTTGAAGATTTGCACAACAAAATCTAGGTACATATGTTTCAAATACTTAAGTGGTGTCCTAAAAAAAAAAAGGAAATATAATTCAGTTTGTCAGCTATGCTAGTAAAAAATGACAAATGAAGTGCAGACTCGGATAAGCACTATACTTTCCTGGAACATACATGAGTAGGTGACTGATAACCAATCATGAGAAACTTTGATTACATACCTTTGTTTCCTCTGGAGTATACTTGTCTGTAACGTATAACTGTTTCTTGTGAAGAATGATTTCCTAAAGCATGTGTCCTAGTTGTGAAATTCAATACTGAAGTATCTATTAGAACGATAATTACTCTATTGATTAGTGTATATCTACACACAAAAAAAACATTTGAATGGATTACTCAGGTCTTTATAGTACAATAAATCTTAACGGAGAATGCTTACTAATTGTTACTTTTTATAAAATGTTCTGATCTATTCTAGTGTTTACATTATAGATTATTATGGCTTATTATGATACATGAATATGACAATGATGAGAATATATATTTCACATTAAAAACAATGATTAAGCATTCAAGGAACTATAACAGTCTTTAAAGGACTCAATAACATTTTTTAAATTATTAATTTATGTTATACTAATGTCATAAAGCTGATTAACTCTCTAAGTTTTTCAATTATTAATTAATTTTCTTCTCTAACTAAGTACTCACTATTCCCTATTGTACTAGAGGTGCTATGAAGCTGGAGGTCTTAACCTCAGAATTGCCTAAGGGAGTTAACATCCTAATATAGCAATTTAGAGAAACAAAGCAAAATAGTTACTTTTGCCCTGAAATACCCTATTTGCCATATTAAAATATCTTGGAATAACTAATCAGACATGTAATGCTAATATTTGCATATATACAAATACAGTGGTAATATGAAATGTTGTTTGAACATCATTTTTCCATAGAGAATAAAAACGAAAAACAAAAATTTGCTATGTTAAAAATAATAATTCTGTTTAAAAAGCAGATATTTAACATATCAATGACTATTACAGTTATAGGCTCCATAATATTTGTTTATTTGCTGTAACTGTGATTACATCATTTGCCATTTCTAAACTATAACAATGACTTCAACTAAAGTGGATTCTACACTTACAAAACAAAATTAACAAAATATAATTATGGCTTTCCAGTATTCATTTTTTTAATATATAGTTTCTGATGCAGTTATAGGTTACTGTGATTTTTACCTTTTCAATCCTCAGTACATCCTGTTTCTATTACTCCCTTCTTTTTCTTCTTTGCTTTGTATCCTCTTTCTGTATACTTTTTGTCCACTCAACGTTTTGGTCTCTGCTATTTTTATTCTTTTGATCTACCTTCAACTTAATTTCAGTTTCTTTGTATATAAAAATAAAAATGTGTAATACAATAATGTATATAAGTTTAAGTTGAATAATGAAAGTCTTATTAGCCCATTTACCGTATTTTTTGCCATATAAGACGCACCTGCACCTAGTTTTTAGAGGAGGAAAACAAGAAAAAAAAATTCTGAATCAAATACAAATACACTTCACACATATATACACACCTACATCACACATATATATACATACATATACATACATACATACACATATACATACACACATACATACATACATACACATACATACATACACACATACACATATACATATATACATACACATATACATATATACATACACATACACATATACATACATACATACACACACACATACACATACACATTTTGGAGCATTTGGGAACCTCCAGGAGCTCTTGACCCTCCCTGACCCTCCTGATCCTCACCTTTCTTCTCCCGTCTGTCCATCCATGATCATCCCTTGGCCCATCTTGATCTCACCCCATCACGCAGCGCTTCCTACCAGCACTCCTCCTGTACTGCAGCCTTCCCTTGCATCACGTGTGTGACGTCACTAGGACGCACCGGCCGACGCGATGCAGTTTAGAGGCATGCTGCTGGTGGTGTAGGAAGCGCCAATGGAGGGGGGGATCAGGAGTGGGGATCTAAAGGGGGGCAAGGGAAGGATCAGAGGGGTCGAAGGGGAGAATCAGGAGGGGGAGAGGATCAAGAGGGCAGAAAGAAGCAGTTTTAAAAGGTATATTTGTCGTATAAGACGCACCAACTCCCCCCCCCCCCCCCCCCCAGTTTTGGGGAAGAAAAAGTGCTTCTTAAACGGCGAAAAATACGGTATATCATGTTATTAATTGTAACTTTTCATTTCTCTCAAAAAAGTGGGAATATGGTGAAGAGAAGCGCTAAAAGGCCAATAGCGTATTACAGATTATTTATTGAACATAAAATAAAATATACGTATTGCACTCACATTTTCCAACCTCAGCAAGCTGAGGTATGTATGCAGCTTTTAAAGTCTCCAATTTGTAGTCCCACAATCCTCATATAGGTCGTGATGGTTGGAGTCAGATGTATAAATCCAAGGGAAAGCGTGGAGATGACCCCTCCGGACCAATGCAGCTTGGTTTAAATGATGGAAAAAGCCCCAAGCAGTTACTTGAGTTGGTAGATTTGATAGTCCACAAATCTACACCTGCATTACTGGGCAATATTATGGAGCTGTTCTAAATGCAATGAGTGCTTGTCAGTGGAAACACAATATAAACAATATATATATATATATATATATATATATATATATATATATATATACAAATATAAATGTTGTGGAAAATAATTATCTTAAATAAAACTGAAGTAATGTGCCTCAAAAAAAGCTATAACCAAATGCGTTTCTTCCTTTTAGTATAGTGCCTTCTCAATGGTAGATAGTATAAGTGCAAAGAAAAGAGTAACACTTCCTTCCTATTGCTGTGCGTAACCAGAAAAAAGACTCATTATCATGGCATTTAAAAAAAAATATGGAGCTAAACAGTGTTGAGCGCATACTTCCTGCATCTATGGCTATGACGTGCTAGGTCATGATCCGGCTGAACAGCTATAGTACAAACTGAATAAATATTAGAATATAGAAATAAGGAAACAAATGGACTATTTATATTTCTCCGATAATTGTTTATATGTAGGGTATACAGTATATATATTGTCCACCATACAGGATTACCTTGCAGGCCATATACCCATTACTTATGGATCACACATACATGTGTGTATTTTCAATCACCAACTGTGTCATTATTGTCAATATATGTGTATGAAGGCGTTGATGCTCTTGTGGTGTATCACCTTGCATCATGCCCAGAACATTCATTACTAACTGATTTACTCTGTGTCAAAGTGACTACAATGACTTCCATCCATAATTTGCCCAGTATTTGAATCGGTACATGTTATAGTAATAGAGGTGTCCTGAGCACAATCAGCAGCGATCACTCACTAAGGCAGGCACTTCAGTGACTGTGTATAATTTCACTTTCATTTTCGGCTGTTTCAGAGCTTTTGAGGCTTGGTTTCGATCTAGTCATTGACGAATGGCTGGATCATCACCTAGCGCCATAGATGCAGGAAGTATGCGCACCACACTAGTGATGTCGTGAACATCAAATTTTGGGTTAGCGAACAGCGGACGCGAACTTCATCAAATGTTCGCAAACGGGCGAACATCGGCGAACAGCCATAGACTTTAATGGGCAGGCGAATTTCAAAACCCTCAGGGACTCTTTCTGGCCACAATAGTGATGGGAAAGTTGTTTCAAGGGGACTAACACCTGGACTGTGGCATGCCGGAGGGGGATCCATGCCAAAACTCCCATGGAAAATTACATAGTTGATTCAGAGTCTGGTTTTAAGCCATAAAGGGCATAAATCATCTAACATTCCTAAATTGTTTGGAATAACATGCTTTAAAACATCAGGTATGATGTTGTATCGATCAGGTAGTGTAAGGGTTACACCCGCTTCACAGTAACAGACCAATCTCCCCGTTTAATGCACCGCAAACAACCGCAAACAGTCCCTTTGCACAACCGCAAACTCCCCATTTGCACAAGGTTGGATACCAAGCTAGCCATGTCCCGTTCCTTGTCCTCACTGATGTCATTGAAGGTCTCTTCCTCCACCCAGCCACCAAGGGTCCCTGAAAGGTGACAACAAGCCCCCTGGGACGCCTGCAGTGTTTGGTCTTTTACCTCATCAAAGCCACCTTCCTCCTCTGACTTCTCTTCTTCAGACTCCAAGATTCTGGGGGCTTCCACTGCCCAGCATGGAATATTATACACAGGTCAGAGTCTGGGGGCTTCCACTGCCAGCATGGAAGATTATACACAGGTCAGAGTCCGGGGGCTTCCACTGCCCAGCATGGAAGATTATACACAGGTCAGAGTCCGGGGGCTTCCACTGCCCAGCATGGAAGATTATACACAGGTCAGAGTCCGGGGGCTTCCACTGCTCAGCATGGAAGATTATACACAGGTCAGAGTCTGGGGGCTTCCACTGCCCAGCATGGAAGATTATACACAGGTCAGAGTCTGGGGGCTTCCACTGCCCAGCATGGAATATTATACACAGGTCAGAGTCTGGGGGCTTCCACTGCCCAGCATGGAAGATTATACACAGGTCAGAGTCTGGGGGCTTCCACTGCCCAGCATGGAAGATTATACACAGGTCAGAGTCTGGGGGAGTCCACTGCCCAGCATGGAATATTATACACAGTTCAGATTCTGGGGGCTTCCACTGCACAGCATGGAAGATTATACGCGTTGCCTCTGTCTGCGTTATTATAAGGTGTGTATTGCTATTCAATCTATTACAGTCAAAAAAGTGTTGTTTTATTTCACTGGGCACAATTTAAGCTGTTAGGTGTTAGCCTGTCATACACACACGCTGGCAGGCAGGCATATGCAATTAGATTACACAGAAAAAAATTATAAAATAAAATAAAAAAGGGCTTTTTGGGTTGCTGTCCTTCAGATGGAAGGCTCTGCAAGGGAGTGTATGCTGCTGATTGGCTGGAATGTGTCTGCTGACTGTGAGGTGCAGGGTCAAAGTTTCCTCAATGATAAAGTAGGGGGCGAACCGAAAAGCCCATATGATCGCTGTCCACTGCGAACGCGAACATGCCAAAATCGCCGCAAATAGTCCGAGGGCAAACTGTTCGGGACATCACTACACCACACCATTTAGCGCCATTTTTTTGTTTAAATCCCATGATAATGAGTCCTTTTTCTCTGGTTGCACACAGCAATAGAAAGGAAGTGTTACTCTTTCCATTGCACTTACATTATCTACCAATGAGAAGGCACTATGCTAAAAGGGTGAAACGCGTTTGGTTATAGCCTTTTTTGAAGCATATTTCTTCAATTTTTTTTAAGATAATTATCTTCCACAACATTTATATTTTTATATATATATATATATATATATATATTGTATATTGTGTTTCCACTGACAAGCACTCATTGCGTTTAGAACAGCTCCATGTATTGCCCAGTAATGCAGGGGTAGATTTGTGGACTATCAAATCCACCAACTCAAGTAGCTGCTTGGGGCTGTTTCCATCATTTACCCCAACCTCCATTGGCCCGGAGGGGGTCATGTCCAAGCTTTCCCTTGGATTTATACATCTGGCTACAACCATAAGGACCTATATGAGGATTGTGGGAATACAAATTGGAGACTTTCAAAGCTGCATACATACCTCAGCTTGCTGAGGTTGGAAAATGTGAGTGCAAGACTTATATTTTATGTTATGTTCAATAACTAATCTGTAATACACTACTGGCCTTTTTGCGCTTCTCTTCTCCATATTGCCACTTTTTCGTAACATACCCGCTGGCACTTATGTGAAAAGTGCCCAACACTGGAGAAGCTGCATACAGTCTGTAATCTGTGGAAGACTGCATATACATGTATTACTTTTCTCAGTTTCCAAAGCACCAGGTAATAATTACATTCTGGTTGAACAATCTTGGGACCACTGCGATATTGACTGACATATGAACTAAGGTGGGACCTTTTTCACCATTTATTATTATTATTAATTTTCCAGCACTATTGCATTTTGTACAGCATTCTAATCAGATTGTTCTACCTAGTATTGAGTGTGTTTGAAGCGCTTCTTCACCAGGGGCTCAGCGGACCAGAGTGTTACTGGACCATTGAGCTCCGATTCTTTTAACATTGTTGTAGTTGTACTTTCATTTCTCTCAGATCACCTCTAGAGGGTTGCTATGTTGGCGTCTACGTTATCTATTTCTTTAGAGTGTCATTGAGTGAGATAGACTGTAAACCTAGTTAATCTCCACATTGCATCTTGTATTGCACACAACATGGCCAGAGACTTTCTAATGGTCCACCTATATGGTTAAGTGGTGCTGCCTCGATTATCTGTTAAAATGCAGAAAATAGATATGCCAAATGTTGTTGACTTCCTAGTGTCCGTGTTATGTAGCTGCTGCTTATTAGGTGTCAGAATTTGTTTTATTACTTTTTAACAGCACATTGCATTGCCTGTAGAGAGTGTATGAAGATTTTTTTTACATAATTAGTTTTAATTGAATTTGCCACCTACCCACCTTTTCATACATACCTTGAAGCAGGCAAGATTTGACGCTTCAGAAATATAAACACCCCTCTCACACACATAATCTTTACAAACGTCTCATGGTTGCCTCCAGGGACTAGTAGGGGCATCAACATGTATTATTTTGTATTTAAAAAGTAACTGCCTAATCACATTGTTTTTAATTACACAGTGGTGCTTTAACCAAGTAACATAATGTAGAAAATCAAACAGTAGGGTTTAACCCATCTAACCTAGTTAAAATGATTTATTTTTCTGGAAATACTATGCATGTTTATGATAAAGTAATTTGCTTGAAAGCAGTCTTTTGTTGCATTCTGCACTATGAAACTACACAAATATTTGAGTATATAGTACATACTTCTAGCTGTAATATAAACAGCACATTTCTTCCAGTAAATAATAAGATCTAACCATAATGAAGTTATACAGTATTATGAAGTGATTTACTAGCAGATAAATCAGTGAAACATATTGCTTTAGATGAGATATTGAGCAAATATGAACCAGAAAATATTATTCCTTATTTCTTAAAAGTCATCAAAAAGATAAATGTTATTTTTTTTCTGTACAGCAAGATCGAAATTCAGACAATGGGCTGTAGACAGTCCCTCAAAAAGCCTAGCACATAGTTTCTTTTTATAGCCTAGTTATATAAAAACAACAGGACAGAACTTTATTGGCAAAATAAAAATGAACCTACCATTGGTTATTCAAATCTTGTCCACAACTTTCTTCAGAAAAAAAAACATATGCATATCTTATTTGATAACATTATCAGGCATGCATAAAGTACAATATTAGTCAATTTTATATGCTCTGTTGCATGAAATCTGTGTGTTTAAAAAATATGATAATTTGCATTTTGTGGATTTGATAACCTCAGGAGTACACTTGAAATTCAACACATGCCCACAACACCTCCCTGCTTACCCCATTTTTAACTGAAGACCAATGGTTTCTATTAAGGGATCAGGCAGGAACTCTGACAAGCCAGTCAATAACTATGTGAGGTTACTTCATTAATGCTATAATGGCTGATAGAGTGAGAGGTAAAAAACAGGTTCCTGACAGCAGCAAATGAAAATGATAGAGATTCCTGAAGCAATGCGCCTTTCCTTTGTCATTGTCTTTTGCTTGGCTTATTCAAAATGTGGCATTTATGTATTCAGCCTTGATGAATGTTGCAGGCTTTAAGTACTTTTTCCATCTCTAATGCAGTGCCGATTGCACATTGTTCTTTCTTCCTTTTTTTATTTCTATAACCTCTGCTGTCAAGGCATTGCTGGCTGAAGGGTTGCAGGCACTGGCTAAATAGCTTTTTTTTTTGCTGTAAACGGTGTGGGTGATAGGACAATGCATCAAGAGTGCTAGCGGGGTCACAAAGAAAGCATGTGATGTAAACTGATCCCCAAGCTCAGTTATTTAAATATATTTTTTCTCAAGTGGGAGATAAAACACATATCAATGTTAAAATGTAAGCTGACTTTAGACGCAGTCTTAGTGCACTTGTCTTGTAAATTCACCACAATTATTATACATGTATTGAAAGTTCTAAATTCACCACAATTATTATACATGTATTGAAAGTTCTAAATGTTAGTAGTGTGTCACCTTATATAAACAGTAACTTATGTGTGCGTAGCAGCTATTTTGTGACGGCAACAGTCGGTTCATTTGTTAGTGTTTTTGTGATGTCTGCAAGCAGTTATCAGATAAACTGACGTATGCTGGCATGTTTGTGACATCCATTCTCTCTCTATCTATATATCTATCCATCTATCTATAAATATATATTTATTAATTTATTTATTTATTACCAGTTTGCCTTGGATTTGTGCCAGCATTTTAGGCACTTTGATGGGGAAACACAATTGGAGAAGCCGTTACTTTTCTAAGTTTTACTAGAAATGTATCCAGTTAAACAAACAATAAAAAAAAATCAATAAAACTAATAGGCCTAGCTTACACGGGAGCACTACCTTAACCAATGAACAGTTCTCCTCACTAACCAGCTCTCATCCAGCTAAACCTAGGTGGAGCAAAACACAGTATAATCATTTGTAAAAAAAAGTAGTGTCTCCATTTTTGCTGATGACAAAAAGTTGTGCAAGGTAATTAAATCAGATAGTGATGTGCTTTCCCTCCAAAGGGATTTACATAAAATTGAGGAATAGGCATCTAAATGGCAGATGAGATTTAATACGAATAAATGTAAAGTTATGCATCTGGGAAGGAAAAATAGCCATGCAATTTATAATTTTAATGGAGCAGATCTAGGGGTATCAGATATTGAAAGGGATTTGGGAGTGCTTGTGGACAACCACCTAGGTAACAGTGCTCAATGCCAAGCAGCAGCTGAAAAAGGCAAATAAAATATTAGCATGTATTAAGAAGGGTATAGAAGCCAGGGAAGCAAATATAATTCTGCCACTATACAAATCTCTAGTACGCTCTCATTTGGAATATGGAGTACAATTTTGGGCACCACTTGGGTACCACTAAACTTATTTTCTCTAGAAAAAAGGCGTCTAAGAGGAGATATGATTATCTTATATAAATTCATCCAGGGCCAGTATAAAGATTTGTCAAGGGAGCTTTTTGTGCCAAGAGGTTTTCAACTGACAAAAGGACATCCCTTGAGGTTAGAAGTAAAAAGATTCCACCTTAAAGAAAGAAAAGGGTTCTTCACAGTAAGGGTGGTTAATCTGTGGAATTCTCTACCAGAGGAGGTGGTGACAGCAGATTCGATAGATAACTTTAAAAGGGGACTGGATTTATTTCTAATTAAAAAGGGAATTCAGGGTTATCATGGATAATTAGAGAGGCAGTATTGATCCAGGGAGAAGTATGGTCGCCGGTGTCTGGGATCAGGAGGGAATTTTTTTTTTTACACAACTAATTAATTAATAGTTAATCTGCATATTGCAGATCAGAGGAGATCTTAAAAGGTTGAACTTGATGGACTGAAAGTCTTTTTTCAACCTTAAATACTATGTAACTATGTAACTATGTAACTATATTCAAATATTATCGTCATCAAATATAGTTCATATAGGATTGTAAAATATGCATGAAAATTAACTTACTTTTTTTTACCCTATAAATACTAAAAGTACTACAGTTTGTATTATGCAATTGATGAGATTTCTTAACATGACCCTGGAAAATATAATAGTGCAATGATTAGGTAAAGTGAAACTATTTAGGTGGAGCCCCAATATAGACACTGAGTTATAGTCAGACTTTAACGATATGCAGAACCTAGGGATGCCAGACACTGCAGACAGTACAGGAAGCTTAGTCATTGACATCTATGAGTAAGCATTTTAGTAGACGTAAACCATCTTAGCTTATATAGTTTCCCCTTATTTGATTATGAATAATTGCCCTATTAGGTGAGACATGCATTAGACAATGTCTTTTCCACTTTTCCATTAGTTTGCAAAATCCTTCATCCTCCTTCCTTGAGGTTTTTTCAATTTTGAATAAAGTAATTGTGAATTTTACAGAGACACATGAATGCAGGAAATGTTTGGCTGGAGGTCTGGCAGATGACAACTAGCTCCTATCTACCAAGAAGACCTGTTACAAACCGAGTGGATTTGTTACTACTGCACATTATAGCTCTACTGCTAGGGACCGGGGCGACACTTTTACAATTGCTCTGCCAGAGAACTGTATTTTGTTTTGGATGACACATAATTACTGGCTGAAATACAAAGAGAGGAAAGGTCACTCGTAATACTTCCCATGTATCTCATAGACCTTCATCTTCCCTCCTTCATCTTTTTTCAGTCAAATGAGCCTTTGCAAATAAGTTAAACATTTCTAGGCTTAGCAGCCATCTACAGATGATGCAAAAAGCATCATGTAGACAAGGGTTTATAAGAGTGGCAATGAACTACCTCTCTATTCAGATTTATCCTGGCAGTGTGAAGGGTGGCTTGTTATTTTGTGAGTTTCATGCTGAGTAACCATCATCCTTGTACTAAGTAGTAGTTGCTGCAAACTGGTTGTACTTGGAGAAAGTTGTCAATTATTCAGTCCGTACATTGTATATCTGTTGGATATCAGGATCTCTAGACTTAAACACTTGAAAATGTAGTTGAGCCAATTTATAACATCAATTTATATTTTAAATGAAGAAAAATATAATTTTTATGAAGAAAAAGAATGAAGACCATCATCCTTGTGTGAACTACAGATAGTTAAATGCTGTTACAGTAAAAAATGCTATCCTCTTCCACTAATTGTTCAACCATCTCAGAGAGGCCAAGATCTTCACCTAGTCCAGATATAGAAAGGTGGTGAATAGAAAACAGTATTTCACACACTATGACCACTCTGAATTACCTTTTTGACCCTGTAAAGCACATGCTACCTTCCAGCTTTTTCAGATGGCTGTTGGATCAGTCAGTTATTATATATATCAATCTTGTGTTTTCTAACAATCTTCATGATTATAGGATACTCATAGCATGTCACCCATGTTTTTACTCACCCTAGAATCCATCAGTTATATGTAAAACTAGATAAATGCATATTGACACAATTGAGTTTTGGGGATTTTTTCACAAAATTGACTCCAGAACAAGTATCAGCAAGCCCTGATTAGCATACACCTATCTCAAAATGAAGGAGATACAATTACCAATTTTAATCAAAATGTCTAATGTTTCCTGTTGTACAAACAAGATCAAAATGCTTTCAACATTTTCATTAAATTATTAACTGAAGCTCCTATCCTGAAACAACCAGACCAATCACATCCATATATATTGGACATGGATACCTATTGGTGTCATCTAATAACAGTATCCTGGAACCAACAAAATTGCTATTCTATTCCAGAAAACGTACCACAGTTGAGAACAAATATGATGTTAGCAACCATGAACTCTTACTTACAAACCTGGATCAAGGAATGCAAAAGTGAATGCTCTCTAGAATCCTCAAGTCCAGCAAATGATATCCTTCCTCAATGTGATTTTCTGGCTACTAAGCCGTCAACCTTTTTGTAAAGCCAGAACACACTTAATAATTGCCATTTATTACCCTCAAGGTACCATCTGCTGATTATAAGAATAGATTTTATTTTTGGAAAAAGAAAATCTGTGTAACATCATACCTGGCTGCTTCCAGGTAAAATTTAATTGCAGAGACATACAGTGGGTGACATCTAGGTGCCTGTAAGCATTTCTGGTTGATTGAGTTGTGGTTAACTGAGAGTCTACTGTACTACAAAAATATTTCTTATTTCTACAAAGGGCTGTTCGACAAGCTCAAGAAACCTTCAAGAGACATGAATATTGTAAGAGGCAAACAGTTCCGTATTTCAATATAGGGGACAACTCAACACGTGATCTTCTGCAGTACCTTCCAAGAAAGTGGCCTCTAAGCATCTGGATCCTTTTCCAATTGTTCAAAAAGTGAAGAATGTCACCTTCGCCTCCCTCTTTTTGTCCATGTCCTATCCACAAAACTGGATAGGACATATCTTATCGGGTAACATTTAGACCAAAGAAAAGGTAAGGAGAAGTCATTGACAAATGGAGCTAGATTTCTGACAAAATATAAGATTCATGACGCTCACATTTCCTATTTGCTCCTACAGCCCTGTCCCATCCATAAAGCTTGGTTTAGCCGCTACCTGCACAGAAATCTGTTGCATATAAAGCAGGATTTACAGCTGTTGGCTGAGTGCTCTAATGTGGGGGAGTGAAAGTTTAGAATACTGTTGTAACTTGAGAAGAAAAAGCTCCAGTAGCCGATTTATGGCTGTACCGCAGTTTACACCTTCTGATTAGCATAGGCCCCTTATTTACCTCATCTGCCTTTTCCTGGTCACTAATTATCAGATATTATAATGTTCCTATAGTTTCCTTCCGGGCCTTCTTCCCATTAATAAATTAAAAAAACATTTTAGGATTATTCTCTCCTTTGCAATTAACTTTTTATTTTCTATTTTAGCCAGTCTAATAGCACTTTTGCAAGTCTTGTTGATTTCCTTGTACTTACGTAAAGCAGTCTCTATTCCCTCTTTTTTTGTATTATTATAATGCCTGTTTTCTACTCTGTATCTTGATCTTGGAATCATTGTTAAGCCACTTTGGAAGTTATTTACTTATACTTTTATTTTCACAAGGTATATGGTGATAAGTATGTATATTTAGTAACAATTTGAATGTTATCCATTTATGTTCAATATTTTTACTTGTCAGTTCTTTGTCACAATCTACACATTGTATTGCTGCCATTGGACTGTAAGTTTCAAGTCTTTCTGGGTTGTTGCTAACGCTCATTGAGATGGTGGCGATGACCCCTACAACCCCAAACGACTACGGCTCGCGGGACAGATCAACAGAAATCCAATTTACAATGCGAGCCCCGTAGCAGTTTGAAAATATTGCATTACAAAAATACAGCCCGTAACACTTTGCAAAAATACGGACCACAGAAAAAAATCCAGACCCCACAAAAAATCCAGACCCCACCAAAATACAAATTTAACGTCCGAACCGCGACACTCAAGAAACACTAAAATAAACCCAAATATGGCACAAATTAACTTGAAAAATCACAGACAGCACAGGGGGATAGTCTGGACGCCTGTGACTGAGGTTTCAAGTTAATTTGAGGCATATTTTTCATGAATGAAAATTGCCTAAGTGAGAAACAAATGGCGGACAAAAACATGAAAACGAGGCTAAAAGAGACCGAAGCGCGCAAATCCCCGCCAGGCACGTACGAGTTAGCCAGGAACGACCTCGGAATCTCGGGGGCTAAAAGAACGACCTTGCAAAAATATACATTTAATGGCTGAACCGAGGAAATCGTAAAACAAGAAAAACATAAAAACACACCCACACACAGCACAGGGGGAACGCCAGGATGCCTGGAAGTAAGGTTGCAAGCGAATTTAAGCTAAATTTGTCGAGTTTAGGCATTCGAAAATCAGCTAAGTAACAAAAAAAATGGCGGTTGAAACAAATGAAGACGAGGCTAAAATAGACTGAGGCGCGCAAATCCCGCCAGGAAAATGCTCGCTAACATTACGATTCTAAAATGGCGCTTTACAGGCCTACACAAACGGTTTGGCCTTGCGCACGCAGCCTATTTACACTGCACACTTTGCACATTGCTGACACTTGATCAACAGTCCAACTGTACATTTTCTGATGCAAGAAAATCCAAAGAGATTGTTAGCTCTTCAGGATATTGATTGCTGCATATTAAATATAAATAGGTAAAGTATATACATTTATTAATTCACTGTACTAAAAAAGTGGAGACACCCAGAGAGAGAAGTGTTTTGGTATACAGCTAAAAAGAAGCAGAGACTGCAGCGAAGAGCTGAGGGTGAGCAATCTGCAGCACTTAGGGAAACTGGATTTATGAAGAATATAGGAATATAGGGACTGTAAAAAGGCTATGTGAACATAATCGATGTAATCAGAAGTAAGACTTTGGGAAGCACTTGCAAAACTACAGTAGAACATGAAAGTAATCAATTGAAAGAACATCTGACTTGCTCTGTCTTGGAAATTAAGGATGTGTTTTCAAAATTTACCATAAAACCTCCTGAATTTGGGACAAAAATAACAGGTGAAATTCAGGGTCAATAAAGGTCACAGAAGTCAAGCAGCAGTTGTCAATCACATATAATAGTTGTCGTAATTGCAAGTTGTAGTCACGCAATGTTAAATAATACGCGCAATGAGAGCCGAAGGCTCGCAAGACTTCGGAACACGATGAGCGCAAGGCACGCAACATGTTGAAAAAATTATGACTTATACGCCACCGTTTTTTTTGTAGCCTGTAACTTGGAAGCCATTGGTAGACCACCAAAAGAGGCCAACTACTTAAAAAATTAACTTACAACCTCACACACAGCACAGGGGGAGAGGCAGGGAGCCTGTGAGTGAGGTTGCAAGACAATGTGAGGCTTAATTGGCGTTTTTATTAGATCGAAAATCGTCTAAGCAAGGAAAAAAATGGCGTCTGTAAACCCATAATTTTGTGAAAAAAGGTTCAAAACGAGGCCCAAGCCAGTAACTCTTAGACGCTTTAAAAAAGGATAGATAGGTGCTCAACGGGAGCGACGCAAGTCTTGATCAGGGAGAGAAAAACACAGGGGAGGGAGAGGGGGGAGAGGGTGGAAAGAGACACTCAGGTGACAGGGGGGAGGGGGTAAAAGAGACACTGGGGTGGGAAATAAGGGGAAAAAACACAGGGCAGGGAGAGGGGGAGAGGGTGGAAAGAGAAATAGGGGTGAGAGAGGAGAGGGGGGAAAAGCGACATAGGGGAAAGAAATCAGGGAAAAATACACAAAGCAGGGAGAGGGGGGACGAGAGAGGGGGAAACAGACACATGGAAGAGAGAGGGGGAGACAGACACAGGGGTCAGAGAGTGGGGAGAGGCTCGCAATGAGCGCTGAAGGTACTCATTGCAGACCTCGTTTTGAACACCAAAGGCACTCATCGATGGGCTCGCGATGAGCGTGAGGCACAAAAGTGGCGGGTTGGGCCACGTCTGCAATGAACGCTCATTGCAGGGCTCGTGATGAGTTCCGAAGGGGGAGAGGCTCGCAATGAGAGTCGAAGGTGTTAATTGCGAGGTATGAAAGTGTTGGTTTGGCCGAGGCCAGCAATGAATGAAGCCGCTCATTGCTGGGCTTGCAATGAGTGCCAAAGGTGCTCATCGATGGTCTCACGATGAGCGTGAGGCACAAAAGTGGCGGGTTGGACCACGTCTGCAATGAACGCTCATTGCAGGGCTCGTGATGAGTACCGAAGGGGGAGAGGCTTGCAATGAGAGTCGAAGGTGCTAATTGCGAGGTATGAAAGTGTTGGGTTGGCCGAGGCCAGCAATGAATGAAGCCGCTCATTGCTGGGCTTGCAATGAGTGCCAAAGGCGCTCATCGATGGGCTCACGATGAGCGTGAGGCACAAAAGTGGCGGGTTGGACCACGTCTGCAATGAACGCTCATTGCAGGGCTCGTGATGAGTACCGAAGGGGGAGAGGCTTGCAATGAGAGTCGAAGGTGCTAATTGCGAGGTATGAAAGTGTTGGGTTGGCCGAGGCCAACAATGAACGAAGCCGCTCATTGCTGGGCTTGCAATGAGCGCCAAAGGTGCTCATCGCAAGGCCCGCAAGTTATAGGGGGGAGACCATTGCATTGTGTGGCAAACAGCATTGCCAGCATTCAAATTTTATTGCCATCATTTTTGAGGAGGATCAAGAGGATCATTAATCAGACGCTGAGAAGGTACGTTTTTTTTTTTGCATTTTAAGTATTCATTTTGATCTTTCCGTTCAGGTTGTGTATAGCAGTGTAGGTGACATAAGTGGTCCTTTAATATATACACACAACTAAAATTATTACGTTTCTACAAATGCGTATGACATAAGTATAACTCCATGTGGATCTGTCTGGTACATGATTGAGAGCAAATCTCATGAAAAAATGTTAATATTCCATTATAAGATGTAATATAAGGCATAGATAGGAATAATGATAAACATATATTATGTGTGCTATTTTCTGCATGAACACTATATATAATTTCACCGACTTAGTAGCATTTCAGGTCAATATTATTAATACATATAAGCACTTGTATAATTGATATAGTATAGTAATGAAAATGGAGCAAAAATAGAGCAGTACAGTTTGGTTCAAAGAAAATAAAGAACAAAAAATCAGTATGTCTTGCTGTGAGATGTGGAAATAACAGTAACTTTTGCTTTCTGATTAGTTATTAAAAGAAGCATAACATTTGAATGCGTATAAGGCATATATAAAGCAGACTTAAAATATATAAATCAATGTGCACACTATGTACATTCTTCTGCAAGGCACATGTTGTTCACAGTAAGATGAATCTACTAACCCCTTGTCCTATTCTTTTGGAATGAAATAAATTGCTTATCATGGTGAGCTCTTTAATGCTCTGTAAAATTAAGAAGGCTGAATAGAATATATAAAAGAGCTATTTTCAAATAAGGAATGAGAGATCTCACAATTGATTATAAAACTGAAAATCCAAATAGGCTGTGGATTTGGAACTTTGTTAGTTTGTTTATTTGTTATATCAAATATTTGTAACAATACCCATGTCATTTATGTATTTATAGATTTATTTTTTTAGGGCCAACAATGAGTGCAGTTTTCTTAGAAAGGACCAACACAATAGATAGATTGCAAAAGAAAAAGTTATTATTGGTAGATTATAATAACCCGCACTGGGGAAGAAAAAAAGCATGCGGCAGAGGCTTAGCAGTAACATTAGAGAAGAAAAAAAAATCTCTGGCTAACTAGGGATAAAAAAGCAATACGTTTTAACCAGAACATGAATGTCAAATGTAATACTTGTTGTGTAACTGGCACAGAGTATCTATTTGTCTGTCTGTCTATCTATATATTTATCTATCTATCTATAATACTATATGAATATTATATAAACATAGACAATTAAATACTTTTACAATTTATTTGTAATTTATTTTTTGTTTTAATTACCAATGTGAATATTGCTGTTTATATGTTGTAACACAGCAATGCAAGTATATATACCCAGACAGCCCAGATAGTTTAAAGGAGGAGAAAATGTGGCATAATCCAATGTAGCAGAAATATTAAAGGCATACCGTATATACTTGAGTATAAGCCGAGTTTTTCAATCCTTTTTTTAAGGCTAAAAAGGGCCCCTTATACTCGAGTCCTTTCCCCCCCCCCGTGTCTCTCTACCCCCCCCCCCCCGTGTCTCTCTAACCCCCCCGTGTCTCTCTACCCCCCATGTCTCTCTACCCCCCCTGTCTCTATACCCCCCTCCTCAACCCCCCTCCTCAACCCAAACCCCCCTCCTAATTCTAACCCCCCCTAAATACCTCCCCCCGGGTCAAGGAGCAGAGGCCGGAGCAGAAGCAGGTAAGTGAGGGGAGAGGGGGTGGTATTTAGGTGGGTTTAGGTTGGGTGGTTGAGGGGGGATGAGGTTGAGGAGGGGGTTGAGCATGGGGGGTTGAGGATGGGGGGTTGAGGATAAGGAGGGGGGTTTGAGGAGGGGGGTTGAGGTTGAGGAGGGGGTTGAGGATGGGCGGTTGAAGAGGGAGGATGAGGATGGGGGGGTTGAGGAGGGGGGGTTGAGGAGGGAGGATGAGGATGGAGGTTAAGGATGAGGAGGGAGGTTGAGGATGAGTAGGGAGGTTGAGGATGATGAGGGAGGTTGAGGATAGGGGGGTTGAGGGGGGGTTGAGGATAGGGGGGTTGAGGATAGGGGGGTTGAGGATGGGGGGGTTGAGAAGAGGGTTGAGGAGGGAGGTTGAGGATGGGGGGGTTGAGGAGGGGGTTGAGGAGGGAGGATGAGGATGGGGGTTTGAGGAGGGAGGGTGAGGATGGGGGGTTGAGGAGGGGGATGAGGAGAGGGGTTGAGGAGGGAGGTTGAGGATGAGGGGTTGAGGAGGGGGGGTTGAGGTTGAGGAGGGGGGTTGAGGATGAAGGGTTGAGGAGGGGGTTGAGCATGGGGGGTTGAGGAGGGAGGATGAGGATGGGGGGTTGAGGAGGGGGGTTGAGGATGGGGGGGTTGAGGAGGGAGGATGAGGAGGGAAGTTGAGGATGAGGAGGGGGTTGAGGATGAGGAGGGAGGTTGAGGATGAGGAGGGAGGTTGAGGATGAGGAGGGAGGTTGAGGATGAGGATGAGGGTTGAGGAGGGGGTTGAGGATGGGTGGGTTAAGGATGAGGGGGTTGAGGAGGGAGGTTGAGGATGAGGAGGGAGGATGAGGAGGGAGGATGAGGACTGGGGTTGAGAATGAGGAGGGGGGTTGAGGAGGGTGATAAGGGAGGGGGGAAGAGACACAGGGAAGGAAGAGGTTGGAAGAGACACAGGGAAGGGAGAGGGGAGAAGAGACACAGGAGAGAGAGGGGGACACAAGAGGGGGACACAGAGGGCACAAGAGGGACACAGGGGGCAGCACATTTCCCACCCTCGGCTTATACTCGAGTCACTCATTTTACCCAGTATTTTGTTGTAAAATAGGTGCCTCGGCTTATACTCGGGTCGGCTTATACTCGAGTATATACAGTATTTTAGTTTCATGGGTTATGTATGAACCTAATAGAGGAGAATAAGCAGTGTATGCATGAAAAAAATCCCAAAATAGACATCAATAAACTTAACTTAGATTTTGCTAATTTCTTCAGCTTTTAGGGCAGTTGATTTTAACAATGAATGCACCTGAAGCATCCTAGCTAAATATAGCATAAAATTCATAATTCGGTTTGGCCAATCACAGGCAGCTCTAACATTGCTGTAATCCCTGGGAAGTCAGTTTCTGCAAAGCATCATGGGATGTGTAGTCCCCACCACAAGGAAGCAAGGAGGAGCTCAAACATTGCTGCTGTGGATTTCTGCATAGTTTTGCTGTTGGCTTGAAGTTTAGTATAGGGTTAAACACTGTGCTTGAATGCAGTGTTTTTATTGCATATATTATAGTACCTATGTAGGCACCTTTTTTTAATAATTGTGTATGTGCATAGAAGGAATCATTGCAATGTATGTTAAAAAAGTTAATTACAGAGAAACTTCCATATACCTTTAATTATACTGTATTGTTAAAGGGTGGGCTTTAAATAATGCAGAAAAATAAATCCCAACAAAATAATAACTTTTTAATGTATATTATCCTGTGACTTGCATGCAACTATATGTGGTAATGGAGGAGCCTAAGAAGAGTAACATGCTTTACAAAACAAATAATTAAAGAAATCCAGATAAACTTAACTGAAAAGCACACAATTACGTAGGTGGTGATATGTTACATAGGTACATAGTATTTGAGGCTGAAAAAAGACTTATAGTCCATCAAGTTCAACCTTTTAAGATCTCCTCTGATCTGCAATATGCTTTAATGCTAACTCCTGCAGAGGGATCTCCTGTGGGATGTATAGAATGACAACGGGCTTCCCAAGTAATGTCGTACAGACATAGAATCTGTACATATACTGGATCTTGAATAATCATTTCAATTGTTAACATGTTTGTTAACACAACACTCACTCTTAACAAATAACACCACTACATCACATTCCTCTGGATGCACATGGTAATGTTCACTTGTCTACAGGGACATTCACAGCACATATATGTCCTCATGAATGTACTCACAAAAAAATCATATAGACCACTGTGTGCATTGTAAGAAAGAGGTTTACTCAATCCATACACATTTTACAGACTAAAATGTGACTACTAAGTACAAATGGGATTTCCATCATTTTTCTGATGCCACCATATTTTATCCATGGAATATGAAGTCTTAATACATTTGTAAAGAAAAAAAAAAATTCACACACTATTAATTAGAAATATTTTTTTTACTAGAAACACACCTTGCCCCGACTAAACTGAATGGTATGGACAGGGTTCGAAGGGGAAGCTTGCTTCCTGGGATTGCCATATTACTTCATAAGTCAGTTGATCTTACTGTACATGAATCAATGATAGACATCAAGGGGCAATCTAACCTTTGTAATTTCTATGCTTCTTCAACTAAACTTTTAACAACACTAGCAGGTACCCAGATGTTGGGTAGAGATTGAAGTCAGATAATGGATCTAGTTTGTAATAGACTATTCCCTACCACTACATAACAACCAGTTAAATAACCATAAATGATGTTTATTGTAGCTAAATTACAAACAATACATATACTTTATATCTTGACTATTTGACTAGAATTCCCTATTTTAATATGTCTTCAGGCTTTAACTCTGGGATAATTTATTCTTAGAGCTACAACACTGTGGTTTTGGACCATGCCCCTATTCCAACACTCATATCCCAATTCTGCCTTGCCTTTCCTTTCATTTTTAGACTGCTTTCTTGCCTAGCAAGTAAGCTAGAATTTTTGATCATTAAAATAGTGTATGAGGCTAATTTGCAGGAGGCAGTCTCCCTAAAATTCTAGTATGCATCTAGTCGGTATAAATGGGAGTTCAACATGAGGTGGGGGCAAAGATTACTGATCAAAAAATAATCAATGGAATTTATTGGTGTTTGATGAAATGTATGTAAGAAGGATTCTTGTAATTTGGAGCTTAGACATGAACTTTTGGGCCCAATTCACCAACTACTCTATTCAATGAGTATGTAGAATTATTACCATTAGTGATAAAAAGAGTATTGTATACTATTATGGATTTACTTAATATAAACTCAAAGATGACCACCCAGTTGAATTTAGATCCTACTAAATAAAACATTTTTTATTCTATCTTAGCTATCAAAGAACTGCCATACTATTTCATTTTTGCCGGTATTACGGCATTATTTTAAAGCCCCCTCTCTACCAACTTCATACAGGCCATTTTATTTGCTTAAATAGTCCTTTGATAAGGTTTAACAAGACACTGACTAAGCAGTTCAAGTCTAAGATCTACTCTTTATGAACTTACCATTTACCTTGCCAACCAGCTCTAGTTATCTAGTCTCAAGTTCTAGCACTCAGTTCAAGCAGATATTATACTTTCAGTCTAGCCAGTTACATGCGCAGCCCTCACTCCAAATTGTCCTACCTCCAGTTTAGGTAAATGTCCTACTTCCAGCCCAGACAAATATTCAATCTCCGGTCCAGCAGATATCCAGCATCTAGGCCAGGACCAGCTTATAATTAATCCACATGTAAATCCTACAACCTCACTAGCCTTACCAGCTTTATGACCCTTACCACTCACCACAAGACACAACAGTCATAAGAACCTCAGCAACCTCACCGGTCTTACCTTTATATATTAGCCTGACCTACCTCAGTAGCCTAATCAGCCTTACCTGATTCAAAACCCTTCAAAATGTTTGCTTATTCACTAACCTCAAAAGTCTTCTTGGAATAAGGAGCCTGTCTTAGTGCTTCCATTCCAGACTGTGACGAGCCTCAATCACTAGTTCTGAATTACCAGGTTCATGACCATCCTCAGCTTCCATTCCAGGCTCATGGCCAGTATCTTCCTTTATTCCATGTTCATGTCCAGCCACAGTCTCCAGTCCAGGTTCCTAATATTTAGCAGCTGATATAATAGTAGGTAATGGACAGCCTGGTATGCAATGCATTAATTATATAAATACTATTCTTGGGACAAATACCAGCATATTTGTGGAACTCCAGAGACTGATGAGTGACATATGGATGGTATGCAGAAGACATCTATTGCAGAAAACACAGGAAGGCACACAAAGAAAGATAATAGGGCCCTCACTCATGCCATCACTGAGATATGCTTCAGTATATCCCACCTTGTGAAACTATCAGTGGTTATGTGCAATGACACAGCCTAAAGTCTACACCCACAAGAAAATCTAGGTCCCCCATAAGTGTTTTTTTATTCTTCCTTTTTAAATGTATTTTTCAAAGTGTACATTTGTTCATCCAAATGACAAAGAACTAACTCTTGATGTGTTCTGATTTAGGCTATAATAAATGAAAAATTCTTGACCTGCAATCACTGTTATATGGTAACATATTGCGCAATATACACATATATGTAGGGGTTTAAATTGTATATTATCATGTAATTCACACATCTAATATACTTATCATTATACAATACAACAGGCTTTGCTGACCTCATATTATTGATATGTAGTTTGTAGCTTTTGTTGGCATGTCAGCATCTGTAGTAAGATTTTGCTTATCCAATATATCTTACCATGTCCCAAGAAAAGATTTACCACATGTATAGATACATAACTATGACATGCAAATCACTACTGAACAATTTCATAAAACATAATTTGAAACAGATGAATCTGCATGTGTCAACTGACTGTAGCAATATGACCAACCACCTACAGGATTCTTTAATATTTAATTGCACTATGGGATCTAATCCAATACATAATAATCCATTCTTCTCAATGGAGAATGCACCACAATACTTTGCTATCTGTAATATGGTACCAGACTTGTTCATCAACTAGTCATTAAAAATAACATAGCTCATTTAGTGATTATGATTACATTACTTTTTAGAGGATACTTTCAAGTATGACATAACAAATATTGATACTGAAAATCATAAATAATTTCTTTTTTTTTTTACCAAAAATATTAATAGTGATCCTATGTATCTTTGTTTTTATTTGGAAAATCACTTCAGAATACGGAAATAACTTCTGGGAGTTAAGTTGGATATACACTTTTTCCATCACTTTTAATGTGTTTTAATGTCATACTTTCAGTTCCTATAAATCAGTTATATGCTCTTATCCTGAAAACTTGTAAGAATGCCCAAAACATAAAGTATATAATATCACAATCCTTTTTATCTGGAATTGTCACTATAACAAACTGATAAAACATAATACACAGAATGATTATTTAAAACAGCTTAAGGGGCGTGACTGTGGTACAGGATGAGGAGTGGTGCCAACTATGACAGAATATTAGAGGCTGTCCTGGTATGATAATTTAGCAGACAAACAGGTTTAAATAATTAGCTTTTGAAATAATAGGCATGAACGGTCGTCAATGGCCATAATGTGGTTGTGCCATATAGCCAGGCATATGAGAAGAATGAGCTGGTAAGGGTTAAGTTCAGAGAGTGTATTAGGTGTATCAAGTGTATCATGGAGGCCACACAGAGGAGGTAAGTAAAGATGAGTATTATAACAAGCAGAACTGAAATGAGATAGACATGTAGTAGGTTCCAACGGTCATTTTTTGGCTGTTGTATAATTGGGACAAGATAACACATTAAGTCTTTACTTCTGCTGGGACACATCTATCAGAACATACAATTTGTGCCATTAGGGCATTCTCCCCTATGATTAAAACATCTTAGTTGTCTAGAGAAAGGAACTGGTTTGCCTATGCATGTAAGTAGCTTTTGGATCACCTGCCCATTGCTGTTGGGTATCTCTACCACAACACTTATGGCCATAGCATTTCCAACATGAGATAATCAGTACTTACCCATTGTATGTAGATGTATAGAGGTAAAACATGTCCAGAATAAAGCTCCCCCCACTTCTTTATAGTGGGAAAATATACATAGTCTGGAATGTGTGTGCAAATTTGAAGTATATTTACTTAATAAAGATACATGCTATGCGTATCTTAATACATATGAACAATATTCCTTTTGCTAATGGACTATATTTCCGAAATGCTAACTTTACCTATGTATCTATTTTATCCAAAGGCAATGACTGTATCAGTTAGTATAAAATTATATGTTTAAATGTAAAGTACAACTACAGGGATACCTGTGCAAGGTCAAATATATACTGAGTATTTATAGTATTATTTTTTGCAACATAGGAAAATCCATTACGTATTTGAAAATTCTACATTATTAAATACTAATCATGTCTACCTGTGAAAAAAAATCATTGAACGATTTAATGAAAAAATATAACACAAGCATTCCTTTTCAAATTTAGTATTTCTTTTAGTAATACAGTTTGCAATTAGTATAGCGCAGGCTCTTCTGCCCTCATGAAACCCTAATGTTAATTACATAAATTATCCTATGTTTAAAAGTGCAATTAGAAGTCTGCTGCAGAAAGAGAGCCCAGTGACCCATTTTCAAACTTAAAAGCTAGGTCATAAAAAGAGGTGAATGGGTACTTATAATTTAAACCTTTCAGCAAATTTTATATTTATATAAATTGGCAACGGCAATGTGCAATTTATAACATGGAATCCACCTGCTTTTAAAGAGCAGAAAACTGTAGAGTTTAACACATTTACGGTACTAGATCTGTTTCTCCATGTACAATTTTAAAGAGACACTGTACTTGTATGTAGTGAAGTATACACTGTATATAAACATTTTATTTATTGAGGCTAAAAGGTTAATCTTTTGTGAGAAAACTTACCCCTTCCTTGAGTCAGAGCTCAAACTGTCACAGAAAATGGTACACATTTTTCCAGACTATGGGCTCTATTCTATTGGCCAATTCATCCATTTTTACACACTTAAAACTGCTCTTAAAATTGACATAGATTTTATTAGCTACTCTCAATCCAATTACGAGTTACCCGCCCACAATCACTACGGGTCAGAAAACTGTCAAAACTGGCCTTAGAACTCCATTGTTTTTGGCACAGCTCGAATATTATGAGTTCTAAGTAATTGAAGTTACACAAAATCGATATTCTATTATTCCCTTAGCTCTAGATCGCAAATTAAGTCTGATCCACAACTGCAAAAATGTATCTTGTTTCTGTCAAAAATATTGCAAGTACTAAATAGGATGTGCAATGGCTCTTATTAGAGCTGTACTTTAAATGCATGGAAACATTAGAAATAATTGCACAAATATGCAATTTAAAAAGTTATTTTTTAAATGTTTTTTCTGAGTAATATCAATCTTGGGATTCAAGGGGTTAATACATATCATGAAACACACATGGGCTAAAACAGATGATCTAAAGAATTTTATAGATTGCTAGATTGCTTGATTGTGAGCCTGATCGGTAAATATTACTTATTGGCACTAATTAATTCCTAGCCTTCGATTGCAGAATACGTGTAACTTCCATGTTTTACTGACATCATGATGACGGTCTCATTTACTATTGGCTGTATCTAAGAAGTAAATAACAGGCTTGCTTAAATATTGTCATCCTTGAGGTCGGAATTTGCAAGCTGGAGTCAATATAATAAATCTAAAAAAAATACACACAGCCAAATTTGTGAGTTTGAGGCATTTGCATTCAGCTAGTAGAATAGGGTCCTATGAGCCCTATTCTATTCCAGTAGTGTAATTTGCATTATAACATAAAATCGTCTGCGGAAGTTTTTTTGCCTACATTACACGTTTATTCAAAACATTTCACTTGCAATATTATGGAACTCAGGCCACAACCGTAATCCTGTCCGGAAAAGATTTCCGTGTAGAAGTAAGTATTCACTCTTAATATTACACCAAACCAGGCATTTCATTTACATTACATTAAGTTTTATGGATATATATATATATATATATATATATATATATATATATATATATATAGTTACTTTGTATATTTATATATACATACATTGCATTAGAGCACCTAATCCATGATGCTGCCTGATATGTATTATGTACTGGGTTGTGTGTTACGCTGGATGTTGTACAATGACATATGTTTTCATTCCACATATGTGTATATTGGTACGTAAAGTGTCAAATGACAAACTTTCATGCTTTTCTACTGTATTTTTGGTGCTGTACTGTCTCTTTAACTGCTGCTCTGGCACTCAGCAATGGTTTGAAAACCATTTGATTTGAGAGTGGTGTTTAGTACCCATAATTTTTCCTTCAGATTTTCCATGTTAGGGAACTGCAGTATTTTGCAAGTGATCTGTAAATTCTGACTTGAATAAGGTTTTGGTGTAAAAGTCAGACTGAATCACTCATTATTATCATTTATTTGTAACGCATCAACATATTCTGTAGCGCTGTACATGGGTTAAGTTCAAGGCAACAAAATATTAACACATTGCAAAGAATGGAGCACTCTGTCTTTGAGTTTAAAATCTAGTGTGTATAGTGCTTTCCCCAAAGCACTTTGCAAGATTGAAAACTTGCAGACTTAGGTAGCTATTTAATAGTCAAAATCGCATTATAATATTCATGGGCTAATTTCTGAAAAAGCACTTATGAATGCACTATCTGCAAAGTAAACCCTACCTAGCTATGTTAATCACCCATCCCTAAAACATTGTGACAGAACTCCTACGAGTCACTGCTTCGAGTGAACTTCCCGACAAAGCCAAAAAGCAAGGTAAAAATCTCCATTGAGTTTTGCACTGAAAATAAATTACAAGTTACTTCATTAGACTTTGACATCCAAACACTATGCTAATAAGAAGTTACAGATCACTCGCAAAAAAGGGCACTGCTGTAAATGCAAAAAGCAGAAGAAAGATTTACGAATACCAAACACCACTCACAACTGGTTTGCAGACCTTTGCTTAGTCCTCCAGAAGCATTTAAAGTGACAGTGTAGCACAAAAGACACTACAAAATTATGAAATTTCAACATTATTTTACACTTAACAATCTGATATCGACATATGTGTAATTAGAAAATATGTTATGTTAGTATTAAGCCCGTTTTATGATACAAAATCCAGGGTTACACACAACCCAGTACTCAAGGGGTTAATACACATAACAAAATCATGTTGCCTAGGAACAAATGCTGTAATGCATGGTCTATACATATATCATATTTTAACAAAAAATAAGCATATCTTTATTTATTGTAGCTATAAATACAGTTATCACATCTTTTTATGTCAAAATATATTAATAAATAAAAAACAATTACATATATATATATATATATATATATATATATATATATATGTCATTGCTGTAGCCAGTTACGGAAAGTTGTACAGCACTATTGGCTCCAACAGCCCTGTCTCATTCGTAAAGCTTGGCTTGGCTACTCCCTACACAGAAATCTGTTGCAGCTAAGGCAGGATTTGCAGCTGTGGGTTGAGTGCCCTAACCTGGGGAGCAAACGATTTACATTACTGTAAAACTTAAGAAAAAAGCTCCTTCAGCTGATTTATGTTAGTGCCCTAACTTAGAGCACCTGTCTTACATAGGTGCTTGTGAGCATTGATATTTACTACTTAAAAGTCATAAAAGCTGAACCATTACATTAGCCATTTAGAAGATTCATATACAGTTGACCCTGAAAATGCTGTAAGTTATGGCATACATTTTCCTGACATAATAATATTATTGTATTTGATATGTGACACACATTGCTGAGCAATATATAAAAATGAATGTGTTTATCTTAAATAAATTAAGCAGTTAGTGTAAGTGCCAGGTAAAGTGCTGTGACCTTCTAGTCAACCACTTGTTAGTTTAAGAATTGTGTATTTATAAGGTCATCAAGGAAGACGTCTGTAATCAATCTACTTACAGAATAAATATTATATTATTACTAGAGACTTGCCCGTCAAAATTGACGAGGCAATAACATTTGAAGCCATGGCAATGCTGTTTGCCACACAATGTAAAGATTTTGCTACTCTGAGGACCTTCGCTGCTCATTGCAAGCTTGCGCTGAGAGCCTTTGGCGCTCATCGCATGGCTTGCAATGAGCGCCTTTGGCGCTCATTGCAAGCCTCTCCTCTCATGTACTTTTGCTCCTCTGAGCGCCTTTGGCGCTTATTGCGAGCGTCTCTACTTGTGTACTTTTGTTCCTGAGCACCTTCGGCGTGATATATATAACTGTAGTGTAAAAAATGTAAATTTTTAGTGCAGTGGAAAGTATACATTTTTATTTTCCATTACTAATTAATACTTATTAAATTAATGTATGTTAATAATTAATTGTAAATTAACAAATTTATTAGGAACTGAGGAGCATAAATGTATTCATAAAGTAACGGCAGTGTAAAATATGCTATGTAGCATATTTTTTTTTTATATATATATATTTTTTAATAATAATTAATTAATTAATTAGTTACTTAATAAATTAAAATAATATTTACCTATTTGTAATTAATATATGCAGCAATCAATATCCTGAAGCGCTAACAATCTCTTTTGATTTTCCTGCAGCATTCAATGTACATTTGGACTGTTGCTGCCCTGATGAGAAAGTGTCAGCAATGTGCCAATTGTGCAGTATAAATAGGCTGCGAGGCCAAACTGTTGGTTTAGTCGTGTAAAGCTCCATTTTAGATTTGTATTGTTATTAGTGTAAGTTAGTGTTGTAAAATGGCGGCGATTGACTTTGTGTTACGCGGCTTGCAAGCATTTTCCATCCTTTCTAATAGTGTATTTTGTACCTCACATGTTCATGTGTAAGGGGTATGCATCTGGCTGTGTTTTGCGTGGTTCGGGTCGTGTAGCCTCATTTTCATTTTTTGCAGCCGCCATTTATTTTCTCGCTTAGCCGATTTCGAGTGCAGAAACTCTGCAAATTCAGCTTAAATTCGCGTGGAACCTTACTCCCAGACGCCCTGACTGTTCCCCCATGCTCTGTGTGAGTTTATTTTATTTTTTGTGTTTTTCGATTTGTGTGGTTCGGCCGTTAACTTCGTATTTTTCCGACCTCGTATTAATTTTTCTAAGTTCCTTACCTCTCAATTTTTTTTTCTGTCCCATGTTCCTCAACTGCTTGCAGCCTAAGGCAATCCCGCGTTTCCTAACTGCTTGGAGGCTAAGTCCTGCGTTTTTCAATGCCTCAGCGGCTCGCATCGGTTTGAGGGGTTTGCAGGAGCACCTTTGGCGATCATTTCTGCCTAAGTCCCACATGTTTCAATGCCTCAACTGCTGGCACTCATCGACTAAGTGCTCTGAGCTCGGAAGACTTCTGTCCTTCAACGGGCTCGCAAGCGTGACTACGATTCGTAGGTTTGACAACTATTATATGTGATAAATAGTATATGATTCATGCTTACTGTGTAAGCCTTGCTGATAAGTATGCCTTTCATCATTCAATATCCAAGAAGGGGGTGCTGTGGATGAAGCACAGTTGTGCCCACACCCTTAAATGATGCTATTAGTGATGCTTCCTGCTGCCTGTGGCATTTTTTCTTTTTAAATGGATAACTAACACACCTACCAGATCAGATGAACACATGTGACTTATACACTTACAATAGCATTTAAATATGATAGACAGACACATTGTGTATTTAATAGTATTGTTTTCAGAATAGCATGCTCCATAGCCAATAAAGTTACTGCATCGGGACACTATTTCATATTTTATTCAGTATGTATGGCCTTTTAATGCTTTCAGTGAGTAAACATTTATTTATTATAAGTCTATAATATAATAATATAAAAATTTAATTTATAGACATTCTTATAGCAGGTAATTTTTGCACTTAGCAGTGAATTCTTTAAGCACACTTTAGCTTCTTTCTTATTTTCAAAGAATCTCCTTCTATAGTAACCCAATAATATATCCAGTCACTTTGCATATGCCATTCTCCTAATTTGTAAAATTAATAGTGTTTCCTGAATCACAGTATGAGATGATGGAGAGATGGAAAACTTGGCTAAACCTAGCAGCAGAAAACTCATCAGTAAATTAACCCTTTATGACAGAAGAGCAAAGGTAGAAAAGTAAAATCCATGGGAACTGACAAAGCAAAGAGCTCAGGTGTTTGCACATATGTTAACATTGTTAAAACAACAAATGTGGTTACCCTTCTGTTTCTATGTATCTTGTAGGTAGTTGGATGCTGTGGAGAGGGCATGGCCATATCACTTGGCAGCAAATTGGACCCATATGCTATCATTTTTCTTGCAGTAAAGATAATCGTTTATAAATCCAATGCACTTGCCTTATTACAAACTGCTGCTGCTGCTCTGTTAATTCATTGTATTAAAATTGGTGAAGAAAAAAAGAAAAACTCAAGTTAAAAATCTAAGTAAAAATGTGTTTCTTCTTTATATTTAGAATTAGGAATCTTGCTCATTTGGCCAAGGTCTGGTCACAGAAAATGGTTTAGCCAAAGTTGGCACACGGCTTGCATTAAAGCATTGTCAATGTATTCAGTATTCCAATTTAAGAAACATATTTTATTAATTTATCATTTAAATAAAGGGATGACACTATTTACACACAATTTAGACTTTTTATTTTCCACTATAGGTACAGCTATTTTGTTATTAACACTTCTTCCTTGATAGCAAGTCCTTCATTATGCTAATGCTGAAGTTGAAAATTGATATGCAACAAGGTCCAGCACACGCGTTATCCCTTATATGTCACATACCCATTTGATGTCACCAATGACAGCATTGTCATATATGCATGCATTGAGCCTTTAGGCCATATACATATGCAATTGCATCATTAGCTAGATGGAGGGTTTGCTATCAAGGGGATACTATTATTATTATCTGTACACATAATAGAACATAGAAAGCTAAAATGTTGATTAAGTAGAGTTATCTCTGTATTTTGATGATATATAATACAAGAAAATATGTTATATATATTTATTAAAATTACCTTTTTTTCAGCCTGAAAAAACTAAGGTTTCATTCAAAACAGTTGAAACAGGTAAAACATCTCATGTTATTCTTTAACATAGCCTAATGCTTTCATGTTCAAATATATGAAGGATTATTTTCTGCACAGTTTTATCACCACTGAGCCATAATAATACTAAGTACTTAATTTCCTTTTTAAGGTATGTAAATACAAAATGTCTTGCATTGCTCAGGAAAAAAGTAGAGAAGAGAAATAAAGTTATATAATTACACTCATTAAATAAATACAGTTTCCGAACAATTGCACCTTGTCTGTATTTTATGTATATATTATATATTTGATACAATATAAGCTTGATGTGTGTGTGGGTGTGATAGACAACTTACTTCTATATATAACACTTGATAATTAACTACATATGATAATGGCCAAAACGGTTTGTGTTTCTGATCTTTTTTAGTTATGAGCTATCAGTAGGAGAAATGACAATCTTATTAGTTTACAAACACCCTGTCGAGAGAGCAGATAAAATAAGCAACTTAAGATGGTAAGAATAATTGTATATAGACTGTACAAATGTAAAAGCTGTTCCTTCTTAATTTCTTACCATATTTTGGACATTATTAAGTTTCTACAAAACATATTGTAATGGCATAAGAAAGCTAAAACTCAAAAGACATCATTCCATAGGGCAGGATATTTAGTGAATGCTCATTTTCAGTTGTGTTCCTCTTATTCTGTTGTGTTATCAATGTTCAAAGTTAAATTGTGGCTTATATGAAGAGTTTATATTAACAAAATATACATTAGACAAGTTGCGGGGTGGATTTACTAAGAATCTCAGGTGTCTAAGATGAGATTTAAAGGGCTGTGATTTCAATGTTTCCCTATAGGAAATTGTGCACAGTAAATACAGGGATATACATCACAGCCACTTGTAATGCTTAGTAAATTACCTCTATGATGGAATGTTAGTAGTATGAGTAGCCTCCCTGCCCCAATGCATTATAGGGAATCCTAGTGAATGCCGTAAAGCCATTCATCGAAACCTGCATCAAATTCCTAGCCCAGTTATGAGTTTGCCATTATAGTGAATCCATCACTTTGAAATTTGGGAGTTAAATTTGTCAGAAAAACATGGAGATGGAGACCAAATGTATTTATACTCTTGCACATATTGCATATCGATTATCACATCTCTATGATCATCAATATATGTACAATGGGTAAATTAGTAACTGTATTATTAAGTGTTGAGTTGGAGTTAATTACTTAAGTGGGAGAGAAACATCAAGAAGATCAATTTGTTATTTATTTGGAAAGTTTATTTTAGTAATGTAACAAAGTAGTTGAAAACATTTTGACCAACTGATCTGTATTTTAAAAAAAAATCACCATGTAGTAAATATGTTTTTGTGTACAACCTAGGAGAAGCTATCAGAATTTATAAATTAGTTAATATATTTGAAACCAATTTCAATGGAGATTATACATTTTAATGGATAACAGTAGAATAGATTGCAAGCTTTTCAAGGTCATAACCCCTTCCTCAAAGCAAGTTCTCAAATGAAATCTGCAATGTTTGCAGCAAGCTGATTAGACTGAAATTGATCAAATTGTTGATAAGGTCTACATTATCACATCTATGAAAAAAGGAAGTCTTTGATACACTCGGTATGAAAAGTTTGCTAAATGGTACAGGCAGTCTCTGTAAATGGTCCAACTAGGATGATGAGACATTTTCACAGAGGACAAGATTCATTTGATTTTGAATTAATGTTACATATATTCCCTGTCACCATTTAATCAATATCTTAAAGTTTCAAATCTCTGCATGAAATTTTGTTCCTAGATAATTATGTCAGCATCCTGGAGTTCCCTATCAGTACTGTGATCCTCAGATCATTGAAGCGGTGTCCTCTATTGTCAGAAATGTCCTCCAACGGGTGTCTCTATTTTGTTTTTATTGGTATTATATCTGTGCAAAATCATTCTTTGCCTTAAAGTTTGTCCTGTTTTACATAAATATAATACTCCAATAATGAGGCATACCACATTTGATGATTTGCATGAATAGTACCAGTTACTCTATGATGTTTGTCAGATCATGGGATTGACATTTTATCAATTGAAGATTTGCAGCTGTACCCTGGTTCTTTTTTGTGGCTTCCTCTACAAATATGGGTGGTTTAATCTGCATCAGCAGGAAACACGCCTATTACTTGGTTTTCAATACTAAAGGAGAGACTTATGCTTATGTATGAGACTTTCAAATGTGCCATGTAAGTGCTTGTGGGAGATTTCTGTACTTTGCAGTGCCTATCCTCAGATAGTTTCTTGAGGCTTCTTTTATGTAGCCATTTCTGCTCATAATTACCACGCCCATCCCTTGTTGGCTGGTTATTATATTGGGTACCATTTTGTACTGTATTTTCAATGCAACTCTGTATCTGAAACTCTCTGTGTATCTGTCCGGAGTGGAGTTTATTCCAAGTGTATTTTTTTCAGGTGCCCTGTTGCTATAATTTTGTACTGTGGTTCCAGAAATTATATTGTTCTTTCAGTCAAGGAAGAATTTCTTATATGCTACATGTCCATAGATTTAGTGGGACACAAAGATAATTATTTGAATAGAAAAGATAGTTCTTCTTTGCATGGTTTTGTGCATTGAAGAGATCATCACACAATTGTGTTCTGGGTGTTCAAGCGAATGTCCCTCTTTTTGTCTCAGTCTCTGCATTTTTTTTCTGTTTATAATGATTTTTTTGTTTTTAATTAGTAATTTCAGTTTCCCTGTAGTTCTGCTGCAGCCCTTGTTTTTGTACTATGAATCTGCTCCCAGTTGTGTGTGGAGGATGCCCTTTGTCACCGACCCCTTTCCAGGGCCTGGATCCTGGTGTATAGTGCCACCATAGAAGACATACCGCCCCACTGGAAAATAGGTAGGGGAATTATATTGCCACATGGGAAATGTGGGCAGCTGGGTGGTGGGGTGAATAGCCCTAAAACATGGAGCCTAGTGTACCACCATGCTTTATATTATGGCATATGTCTCTGCCTTATCCTGTATACTGTATGTAATTCCCCATGTAATATTACTGAGTTCTGTTTAAACTGTGACTGAGTGATCATGATGGGGTTAAAAAGGGTGTGCTGAGTCTGCGTTGAGCAGACACCTCTATTGTACTGTTATCTGTTCTGGCCCATTGATCGCAAATTAAGTTGATCACATCTGCCATGTACTCTATCTAAGGTCTGGACCACTCAGACACAGAGACGGCAGAATGTGTATTAGAAGGTAGCCCTAATACTTCCTAGCCCTAATACTACCTAGCAAAAACTGGCATCAGGTAAGCTGATCCTTTGAAGTTTGGGTATACAGATTGTACATAGTGTGATCCAGACAGTGTTGATCCAATACAGGTCTTACGTAAGTTGACTCAATTTCAGTAGCTGCAGAGATCCAGTCCAGTTATTCTTTGTTTATGGAACCAGGAAATGTACTTCAGCTCAGTCTTATCTTTGATTCACTGATTTATAACTGGTATTTGACTTCTGGTGTGAGTTTTGGACTTCTGGTCACTTTGACCATGGCTTATAGCTGAATATCGTCTGTCTGATGCCTGCCCCACTCCAGGCTTGTTTATGTCTGTGATCCTGTGCTGCTGACCCCTTGACTATGGACTTGTTGATCCTGCTTGTCATGGGAGTATTTAGGTTTTATGCTGTCGTAGGCCATTCTTCACCATCTCATCTCCCTCTTGAGGAATCTGTATGTGGACGAAGACACTACAATCAGAACTGAGCATGAAACAGAATTCTTCATCATCGAGAAAGGAGTGCAACAAGGTTGTATATTGTCACCTTATTTATTCAACGTATATGCAGAATATGACAAATCAAAAGTATGAAATAATATTGCTGAGAAAAATATCAACAATCTCAGATATGCAGATGATACTACTTTGATAGCTGAAAGTGAGGAGGAACTAAGTGGCCAACGATGAGGGTGAATGAAGAGAGTGCAACAGCTGATTTGATTCTTAACATTAAAAAGACTAAGACCATGGCAAACAGCAATTTCAGTTCCTGGCAAACAGAGGGGGAAGAAGTGGAGGCAGCAACATATTTTATTTTTCTAGGCTCCAAGATCTCTGCAGATGGTGAATGCAGTAATGAAATTAAAATCCATTTATTTCTGGTGAGGAAAGTTATGGCAAGTCTAGACAAGCTATTAAAAAGCAAAGATATAAATTTATTAATAAAGGTCCACATTGTAAGAACGATGGTATTCCCAGTAGTAAAATATGGATGTGAGAGCTGAACCATAAAGAAGGCTGAATGCCTTTGAATTGACGCCTTTGAATTGTGGTGTTTGTGAAAAGTGTTTGGAGTCTTTTGGATTGCAAGAATATACAGTAAATCAGTACTACAGGAAATCAAGCTAAACTGTTCACTGGAAGATTTAATCATGAGGCTAAAGCTCAAATATTTTGACCTTATTATGAGAAGACAAGATTCCCTAGGAAAGACTCTGATGCTGGGAAAGATTGAAGGAAAAGAAGAAGGTGACAGTAGAGGCAGAGATGGATAGATGAGGTAATTGAGGAATTGAGGATGAACTTAATGGAGATCAGAGGGGCAGTGACTGACAGATTTACCTGGAGTGCTGCAGTCCATAAGGTCGCAGAGAGTCAAACACGACTGAAAGACTAAACAACAACACGACATTCATATTTGTGCACCCCCATCCTCCACTTGCAGCCAGGGCTGTCTCATTTTAATAAAAATACATTTAAATTTAAGTTTGTTTATGTTTCACACATACACCCTGCCTCTCTAGCCAGGTACCATGAGCAAACTATTTTGTAGGGAGTGGGCTGTGAAGCAGCAGGCTTACAGTGTACTGCACTACAGTGAAACAAGAATGGGGAGCTCATGGTAGGCTCATTGTCTCAACGCCACCCTGCTCCACTGTGCTCACTGGCATGCAGGAGGTATCAGTTCATTATACTTTCTGTGCCTATCAGTTCCAGTCTGCCAATATTTCTGGGTTCTGAAAGGACCGTAAACAACCTACTATACACATTTTGCATACATATTTTTTATACATGCATGCACAGTCCTATACATATTTTGGGTCCTTATTAATTGATTTGTTATCCTACAACTGCTGGTGTAGCAAAATGGTTATAAAGAAACAGAGCTTCGCATGCACTTGTGCGTAGGGGTGCCATATATGTAAATCCAGCCATGCTTGTAGCTCCTTATTTATATCTGTCTCAAATTATATGTTTATGTGTATGTATATATATATATATATATATATATATATATATATATATATATATATATACTAGTCACTTGCCCGTCAAAAATGATGGCATAATATTGTCTTAAAAATCTTGTCTTCTGTCTGTTTGTGCGCCCTCTCTCTGTGACCCCTGTCTCTCTGTGTGCCCTCTCTCTCTGTGTACCCTTTCTCTCTCTCTGTGCCCTCTCCTTCTCTCTGTGCACCCTCTCTCTCTCCTTCTCTCTCTCTTTCCCTTACTCCTTCAATCTCTCCCTCCCTCTCCTCACTCTCTACCCCTCCTTCCTTCTCTCTACTTTCCTCCTTCTCTATCCTTTCCTCCTTCTCTCTCTCTCTCTCCTCTTTCAATCCCTCCGCAACTCGCAGTTCTGTCTCTCTCCCTTTTTCTCTCTCTCCCTCCATCCTTCTCTCTCTCTCCCTCTCCTTCTCACTCTCTCTCCCTCTCCTTCTCACTCTTTCCTCCTCCTTCCTTCTCTCGCCTTCCCTCATTCTCTCCCTCTCTTTCTCTCCTTCTCCCTCACTCCCTCTCCTCTCTCACTATCTTGTCATGGTGAAGGGACTTGTGTACTTCAATGAAGCTGTGAACTATACCATGTAGGGTCACCCAAGATGGGCAGAATATAGCAATGAGGTCAGACAAATCGCTGTCCACTGGAAAAGGAACTGGCAACCCACTCAAGTATCTTTGCCATGAAAACCGTCCAGCTAAGTACAACCAGAAACACTGACAGTTATGCCTGGCGTGCTGGGTCCCTATCGTCACAGAGGGTTGGACTGAAGGATGGAACAACTCATCAAACTGTGAGTACAGCATGTTCATTTTTATATGCAGCAATGTTTTTACATCTGTAGCTATTTTGCCATAAGAATATTTTCCATGGTGTTTTATTGTAAATGAAATTAGGACACTGTGAAAACCTAAAACCAGGATGCATTTTCTGCTGTGTTTAACAAGTTAGAAAATGTAACAAGGGCAAAATAATCATTTGAATATAAAGCAAATATTTCTCACATTTCCCATCAATTTAAAATTCTTTGTTTTGCCTTGCAACTTAACACAAAGATAAAAACGGAAATGAACAGCCAAGAATAAGGAGGAAGAGAGATCCTAGAGAGAGAATGCACTAGAGATAGCCGTCCCAGCTACTAGATAAAAGGTGCATTACATGAAATTAATGGCTGATGTTGGAGACATACATGAATCATAGTTTCAAAGCTGAGAAACCAGTACAAAAGAATAAAGAAATCCTAAAACTAACTATGTCTTCAAAGGTCTGCTATTTACTTGGCTAAACCGCGTACCAGCTCAAGTAGGGAGAAAATATAAGAGAAAGGCACTGCTGTGATTGAATGAATGAGACCATATGAGCTATATTGGAGCCGTATGCATTCTATTTAGCTGATATCAAACACAGTTTAATGAAAGTTAAATAGATTCAGAGAAGTGCATGAGCTGGAACAGATTAGATTCCACTGAGGGGTCTGTCAGCATATTGTTGTTCACATGTATTCCCTTTTCTGAGCTGCCACAATTTCAGTACTCCATTAGCAATACACAAAAGACTTATGCAGATACCAAGCATATGCACATACTGCCATGTTGAGAAATAAGAAATAGGAAGGATAATTCCATGCATATATTTCCAAGCTGATATCTGTAAATGTACAATGTTTGAGCTATGCACAAGCAAGAAAAGGAGGATTTTATACTGTAGATATTTTACTCTGTAGATATAAAAAAAAAATCAAGTGAAAATTTCGATAAAGCTGCAGATTGTTTTTTTATTTGGAACAGCCAATGATAGTAAGTGTAATAATTACATTAACTTTATGAGAAAAAGCTGCACATAGTGTTGTTCTGTTTGGATTTTAATACCAGTTTAAATTCTGCACGGATTTCTTTCAATGTTATTTTGTTACTCTTACATAAGTCAATAATGTTTACATGAGATATACTGTAATTTTAACGAAAGGGAGAATTTACTAATGGATTGTTGGTGAAATTGAAGGACCCCCAGGGCGGAACCAGTGAGCTGGTATCCGCAGTGGGGGTCCCTTGTCCTGGTGGGACCAAGTGCCAGTGGAGGAGGCGGGCCTCACATGAGAGGTTGCGGTTGCTCCGCCCCCTTAGGCCAGCGCGGGCGCCATTTTGCCTCACTCCGCAGCAGGCAGGGAAGCAGGCACCCACCCACCCTCCTCTTTATAAAAGCATTTGAGATTGTTAAGTTTTATATATTTATAAACAAAAACAAAATATATATATAATAATAAAAAATAAATAAATATATGTAATGTAAATAAGTCAATATTCAGTAAGATTTTGTTGCTCACGTGGTGAGCTTATGGTTGGGTGTATGTGGTTTGTTGCAGCAGAGTTTTAATAGTTTTTGGGGGGCGGGTGGGGGAGTTGCCCGGGCCAATTTTGAGAAGGGGCCGTCCCTACACCTGGGAAGGTGTGACGACGGCACAGAGGTTGACCTCTTGAGCGTGGGCTCAAGGGATGGGGTTACTGCCAAGCCTGGGGCTCCTCCCCCGTTGTAGTGAATTTACATATGCCGTTTGCATGTTATTATAATAAAACTCGCTGCGGCCAGTTGTACCTCCAATGGTTGTGTTGTGTCTTTTTGGGGGGGTCAGGGACTTTGAATCTTACCAGGTCAAGCACATAAATGTACTATTTATATACTGTACTACTGTACGGTGGAGGGCTTCTATCCCGCTTTTGCCCACCATATATTAAATGATTGTTACTGTGAACTATATATATATATATATATATATATATATATATATATATATATATATATACACATATATATATACATATATATATACATATATATATATACATTATCTCACAAAAGTAAAAACACACAGCCATTAATGTCTAAACCGTTAGTAACAAAAGTAAGTACACCCTTAAGTGAAAATGTCCAAATTGGGGCCAATTTCCCATGTTAGATCCCCAGTGTCAGGTGACTTGATAGTGTTACAAGGTCTTGCATACTGGTCACTGGAAGTTCAACATGGCACCTCATAGGAAAGAACTCAACTACCTACTCAAAATATTCACTACACAAGCTGTCCGTGGGTAAGATTCCAACCTTGTCTTTGCCTAAAAGCTGTGTAATGCAGTGGGCATAAGCTTAAAGGAAGCCATGTTTAAAATGGTTATGGACAGAAGAACAAAGCATTTTTGGGCACATTTGCATGTCTCTGCTCAGCTTCCTAGAATGCAGTGTAAAAACTGTATTTCTTGGAAAAATGTGCAGGAAACAAGTTTTTTTTTTTTACTTGTTTTAGACAAATGTGAACACAAATGTACTATTGATATACTATATATATATATATATATATATATATATATATATATATATACTGTATATATATATATATATATATATATATATATATATATATTTACTACCTTAGATCATGTGATTAATTTCAGAATCACTGTGATCAAGTTTTTTCTATATGATAATTTGTTTAACCATTATAGTGAGCAACAGGTTATTATAAAGCCAAAAACACATACATTAATAAATAACCACACTATTTACATTTTGCAACTTTTATAAGCAATTATTCTTTGCTGCATAATAATTATACAAGCAATTTCTTACATTGTTCTTGTTCTAGTAGTAGCAGTTTACTAGACTAATAAGGCTGTTTATCTGTAATGCAAGACTGGAATATCTTTCTTGTTATCTTGTTCTTGTTCTAGTAGTAGCAGTTTACTAGACTAGACTAGATCATTGCAATGTGTCACTGGAAGTTCAACATGGCACCTCATAGGAAAGAACTCAACTACCTACTCAAAATATTCACTACACAAGCTGTCCGTGGGTAAGATTCCAACCTTGTCTTTGCCTAAAAGCTGTGTAATGCAGTGGGCATAAGCTTAAAGGAAGCCATGTTTAAAATGGTTATGGACAGAAGAACAAAGCATTTTTGGGCACATTTGCATGTCTCTGCTCAGCTTCCTAGAATGCAGTGTAAAAACTGTATTTCTTGGAAAAATGTGCAGGAAACAAGTTTTTTTTTTTACTTGTTTTAGACAAATGTGAACACAAATGTACTATTGATATACTATATATATATATATATATATATATATATATATATATATATATATATATATATATACTGTATATATATATATATATATATATATATATATATTTACTACCTTAGATCATGTGATTAATTTCAGAATCACTGTGATCAAGTTTTTTCTATATGATAATTTGTTTAACCATTATAGTGAGCAACAGGTTATTATAAAGCCAAAAACACATACATTAATAAATAACCACACTATTTACATTTTGCAACTTTTATAAGCAATTATTCTTTGCTGCATAATAATTATACAAGCAATTTCTTACATTGTTCTTGTTCTAGTAGTAGCAGTTTACTAGACTAATAAGGCTGTTTATCTGTAATGCAAGACTGGAATATCTTTCTTGTTATCTTGTTCTTGTTCTAGTAGTAGCAGTTTACTAGACTAGACTAGATCATTGCAATGTGTATGATAATGTTTTAGCATGTAGTAGCAGTAGTGGGTTCCCTGGTGGTCCAGTGGTTAGGATTCAGTGCTTTCACCTTTGCTATCTGGGTTTGATTCCAGTCAGGGAACCAAGAGGTCACACCAGACTAAAGCCATGTAGGGTTGGGCCTGGTCAGTACTTGGATGGGAAACCACCTAACAGAATAATAACAGAATACCTGATTTCCTGTCTGTTTATCTATAAGGTAACAGGCTAATCTACCACAATATATATGATAAATTATGAATCAAAGCTTTCATGGGAAAGACATACTGCTCCTCTAGTGCTCCTTAAGTTTATTTTTGCTATTTTTTCAGTTCCTTTTTATAATCTTGGGGGTGGGGGGGAGAGCTTCCATTATTTTCTTAGCTGTTTCTGTTTGCTACAATCTCCGGAGCTTGTGCCCTTTTGAACAAATTGGATTTCCATTGGTCCTAGAGAAAGCACTGACAGTTCTAGAGTTCTAGCTGCTGCATTCTTGTTGTGCACATTAGATGTTACTCTGCATTCAACATCTCCCCCCTCTCTAGGAAGTTGATCAGCCAAACTCCAACTTGTAGTATTGAGTAACATATAAAGGGAAATAATTTAGAGATGGTATTAATTTTTTTACATTCTAAAATCATATTGCCCTTTTAAAGAGTAGTCCTTCAAAAGTAATATATTTTAAATAGCGGTTATCTAAAAGGTGATTATAGAGATATTGAAGAAATGCTCTATTACTAGTTTCATATGTTCCCAAATATAATTTAATGAGTATAATTCTTTAACAGGATTTCTACACAGCCAAGTTCCTTTCTTACAACTATCATATGTAAACTTTATGCAGGAACTTGAAGCAGATTTTAATTATGAGAAAGGTGAGCGTATTTTCAGCCTTATTAAAATGCGATTCGGTCAATTGAATAGGGCTCTATTTAAGCACAGAGCATATGTTTTTTTACAGAAGTTTTTAGTTAGTGAAGACCTTGTTTTTGGATAGAAGTTCACTAACTAAAAACTTCTGTAAAAAAAAAAAAATGCTCTGTGCTTATATAGATAAAATTGGCCGAATTGCAATTTAATAAGGCTGTTTATCTGTAATGCAAGATTGGAATTTCTTTCTTTTAGATGGCAATTTGCACGTGGACTTTCTCTTTCATGTTCTCTTTTGAAAAAACGAAAATTGTTTGACCAAAAATGATCAATACCCTGCAATACCAGCTGTTCAAGTTTTAGTTAATAAACTGACTAGTATGGATTACTCCTTTGTCTTTTTCTCTGATGATAATAATCTCTTTCTCTGGAAGCTTTCACCCTCTACAGTTCTTGACACATTCCACATGAGGAAAGTTTATACCTGACCTTATGCCAAAGAGACTGATGACAATGACAGTTTGCCCCAACCTTGACTTTTGCTTGGGTAAATGGCATTTCTTCATCTAGTCGGCAAACAAGAAGAGACAATCAGTAGCCAGCCAGTAAGAGTCCAAAGTCTGATGGATGTTTCTGTCACAAAGTGCTGTTCTCATGGTGTGTGTCTGTTTTGTTACTGTAGATAACTGTATCCTCTGAACTAAAATTAAATTGTTATCATTGCGACACGTTATGTTGGAGGCTGGTTTCATCACATAGTATCAAAATAAGTTGGACTGTAATTATTCAATAATTTTTAAATTTAAATAGAAATTGCAAATCTAAAATATATATTATTTTTAATATTTCATAGTTTTTTGTATGAAAAATTAGTAGTGTCTAGAGTGTATAAAATATGGTAAATTCAGGTTCCTCTGTCCTGACTACATGATACACATACATGACTACATGATACAGACAAGGGGAAACATTGGTTTACTGACTTGTGTTTACTATCCTTTTAATTGATGAGTAGCTAATTAAACAAAGACCATAGTAGTTCCTCACAGATTGCAAAATATTTTATCACTAATAAAGGCGATAAAGGAGAACAAATTAGTAGATATATCAAGCCACCATCTTAAAAGAAGCACATGGATGATAACTATGTTCTCTGGTTTCTTATTCCCAGAATACTGTATGGTCTGCGTGACATCATTAGTATACTATAATGCACAGTGGCAATGCTAGTTACAGTAATTAAGCATGCTATAAAAGGAGAGGGTTAACGTATCTGCATATAAACAATGACCCATTACTGGCTGTACAAATTCCCTATATGGTGCTTAGCACATCAGTTTATCAAGTATAAACAAGCAGAAATAGGAAATTAAAATAATAACTCTTTATTGAAATTGCAAAGACAATGGCATTTAAAATCAATTAAAATTGCAATAAAAGCACAAAAAGAATAAATTCCCTTGAATAGAATAAAGTACATAATGCAGTGGAAATAAGTAACATCCATGAACCATGTAAGGTTCCTCCTAATCTGAAAGGCTTGGATATTCTGTTGCCCAAAAAGTTGTTCAATCCCTGAGGTACTTATACAACAATGACAAGTGTCTAGTAATCACTGAAATAATATGTTGAAGTATTACATGGCTCTTTTATAATGACAGTGATAGGAGGCAGGTCTATGTTGCAGTGAAATCTTTAAGAAACAATTCTCTAGTATCAAAAATCCAAGCATCAATCAAGATATCAATAGGTGCAAATGGCAACAAAAATTGTTACAAAATTGTTATTATTAAATAAGTTGTAAATCAAATGTAACTAAAACAATATCAATTTGGTGATATGCTAGGCAAATGGGACACTGGTGGAGGAACGCCGGTGCAGTCCCCACTCCTCTAAGGGGGCCCCAATGCAAGCCCCCAGCCCATGCCATGCCTCCTCGGTCACCTCAAACCTCACCTGGACCTTCCTCCCCCAGTTACTTATCCTGATCCGAAGGCACTTGATTGCGGTTCCTCTTCTGCTCCTCCCCTGTCTGTGCGTTTACCTGCAGAGGCAGGGAATCCCCAATTATGTCATCAAGACACGCTGGCATAGGAGCAGAAGAGGCACTTGCTGCATCTTAACTCGCAAGTCGTCTGCAATTTAATAGCTCTAAGCCTTGCAAGCTACGTTACGAGCTACGATTTACCACGTAGAGGGAATTTAATGGGGCTGCTAGTCTTTGACTATTGCGTTTGAATTTCCATCCCTCATCGGTGGGCTATATTAAAATAATTTTTAACACATCTTCTGCCTTTTAAAATATATTTATACACTTTAGTTGCTGCATAAAATTAGCTAAAAGGCACTGCGCTCAGAATTTAAAAACTACCTCGCTTTTGATGTAAATGATAGTATTACATTTGCCATCAATAAAAACAGTTCCTGAAATTCATAATCCTCGGAGAATGTTTATTTTGTTCATGCTCATGTATAGGAGCTGCCATGCTGGCTTCAAGGTAGCTCCATAGAGATGAGATGGGGTGGCAGTTTAGTAAGGCAGTTGTGGCATTTCTAAAAAAACATTTATGGCGGAGGCTCGAGTGACCACATTATGTCAATGCATGACTTCAATATATGCTACAAATAAAGATTTATTATTGATCCCAAGCACAACTATGAAGTGCATGTATGTGATGTTATTGATTGCATCACTCTGTCATATGATACACTGACGGGAAACACACCATCTTCCAAACGAATGGGGCAAAAAAAGACAATAACATGGAAAAAGCAAATGTAAATATGTTCAAATGTCATTATATCCAAATTATTTTTGTTTGCTGGAAAAAAATGTAATTGCTATTTTCCCCAAAACACAGTTCTTTATTTTCAGCGAAGTGGTCCTTTAATATTAACATAAAACAATATAATTTGTTTTGCTTTTTAATATATAATATCACATATAATAGTGATTGAGTTGCATGGGGTATTTGATTACAATTAAGCAGCAAAAGTACATACAGATATTTCCTATATATTAAAAATAGATTCTAAAGAGATGCTCACGCACTGCAGACTGACTATGGAGGAAATCTCGCACTTCAGCAGACTTTCTCCACTACAAGTTTACCTTGCGCTCCTACTTCTCTGCCCTCGATCTTTCCAAACAACACTACTTCTCATCACTAATATCAAACCTGTCCTTCAACCCAAAATGTTTGTTTGCTACATTCAACACCCACTGTTGCCCACCCCCACCTCCTGCCCCTTCCTGTCTCACAGCTGATGACTTTGCCAGCCATTTTAAAAATAAAATTGAAACCATCTGAAATTAACTCTCCTCCCAGCTTGGTCCTAACTCACCATCCTCTCAACAAACTAACAACACCCAGCCCTTACCCTTCCCCAATGCCTCCTCCACTATGGACTCCTTTGACCCTGTAACTGAGGATGAAGTATGTACTTTACTATGAACCTCTCACCTTACAACATGTCCACATGATCCTATTCGATCACAGTTAATCCCTACCACACTTATTCCAGCTCTCACACATCTATTCAATCTCTCCCTAAACACTGGCAAGTTTCCATCCTCTTTAAAACACGCCATAATTACACCTATTCTTAAGTAGCCCCCATCTGACCCAGTTTCTGCCTCCAACTATCGCCCTATCTCTTTACTTCCCCTGGCTTCTAAACTGCTAGAGCGGTTTGTCTACAATCGCCTCACTCAATTTATTTCCTTCAATTCCTTCTTGACCCATTATAATATGGCTTCCGGGCCCAACACTCTACATAAACAGCCCTCACAAAAGTCACCAATGACTTGCTAACCGCCAAATCAAAGGGTAACTTCTCTATTCTAATTCTCCTGAATCTCTCTGCTGCCTTTTATACAGTTGGCCACCCTCATTTAATCCAAACTCTCCTCTCTTTTGGCATCCATGATATAGCTCTCTCATGGTTCACATCCTACCTAGAAGATCGTACATTTATTGTCTCCTAGGCCCCATCCTCTTCTCCATCTACACATCCTCCCTTGGTACCCTTATAAAATCCTTTGGATTTCAGTTTCCGCTCTATGCAGATGACACAATTAAAATCTACCTCTCTCCACTAGATCTATCCCCTTCTCTTTTAGCTCAAGTTTCCAACTGCCTCTCTAGCATATCCTCCTGGATGTCTGCCCATCAACTTAAACTCAACATATCTACTGTAAGACTGAACTCCTTATCTTCCCACCCTCTACAACAGCTTTCACTCCTCAAATATCTCTCACTTTTAACAATGCAATCATCACTCCCACCTCCCAGGCCCGTTGTCTTGGGTTTCTACTGGATCCCACCCTCTCTTTTATTCCTCACATACAATCAATTACAAAATCTTGTCGGTTTCACCTAAAAAACATCTGGAAAATGTGTCACTCTCTCATCATATCAACTGCAATTCACTCCTTGCTGGCCTACCCATCTCTCATCTGTCTCCCCTCCAATGCATAATGAACGCTTCCACTTGACTCATCTTCCATACCAAACACTCAGTGTCTGAAGCTCCTCTCTGTCAGTTACTCCAATCACTTCCCATAGCCCCCTTATATCTCTGCTCTTGTTTCAAAACACTCTCCCAACTGCCCCCTTCATCCTGCTAATGACCTTCTTCTTTCCTCCTCTCATCCCTTCCTCTCACTCCTGCCTTCAAGACTTTTCTTGTGCTGCCCTTACTATCTGGAACTCCTTGCCCCGCTCCATTAGACTATCTTCCTGCCTAAAAATCTTGAAAAAACCCCACTACAAACACACCTGTTTAATAAATCTTATCACCTTCAGCCCTAATATGTACAACTGCACACTCCACAGCTTAATAACACTCCCACCCACAATCTACAGTACAACACACAGACACCTCCACTTGACTAAACAAATTGCTTTCACAATGCCATCTTGCATTTGTCACCCTCTTGTATCACACCTAAACCCTTGGGGCCTCATTCAATTGTGATTTGGCTAATTGAATAGGGCTCTAAATAAGCACATAGCATATATTTTTTAAATAAGTTTTTAGTTATTGAAAATCTTGCTTTTGCATAGATGCCTACTAACTAAAAACTTCTTTAAAAAATATATGTTATGTGCTTATTTAGAGACCTATTCAATGGGCCAAATTGCAATTGAATGAGGGCCTTGGATTGTACGTTTGCGAGTTTTCAATATTGTGTCAGTGTCTTGAAAACAAGCATTATGGACATTAGATTTTAAGCTCAAAAATAAGGCCTTCCATTCTTTATAAGGTGTTAATTTTTAGTTTATTGCCATATACTTAACCCCTGTTGGCGCGTTACAAATCATATATATAGTTGTCGTAATTGCGAGTTTGTGTGTAATGCTCGCAAATGCCTGCACTGAGCAACGGGGCCTGGAAGGTAGAGGGGGGAGAGGCTCACAATGATCTCCAAAGGCAAGTTGTGGGTATGGCAAGGCCTGCAATGAGCTCATGATAAGCCCCGAAGGCGCGCGAGGAGGGAGAGGATTGCAATGAGCGCTGAACGGCTTCCGAGGGCCTCAGTGGTGCAGGTGGAAAGGCAGGGAGCCCAAAAGTGAGGTTCCAAACTAATTTGCTATTCAATTGGCATCTTTTTCCGGGCTTCTGAGTTATGGCCTTGAAATAATGGCAATAAAGCTGTAAGTTTTTTCAAGGCCATAATTCGGAAGCCCTTTGCAGGCTTGGGGAAATTGATCAGTTTGTCCATGCCCGCAAATGTTTTCACACCTGTAAATGGCAAAAGGAGCACAGGGAAGGGGGGGGGGGGTGTAGAGAAACAGGGGAGGGAGAAGAGGGAAAGAGACAAACAACAGATAGTACATAAACAGACAGAAAACACAATGTATAACACTATATCATGCCATCATTTTTGATGGGCATGTTGCTAGTAAAGATAATAATAAATAGATTCAATTTAGCAAGCATGGATAAAAGTGGGGATAAGCAGAGATAAGTTAGCATAAGCGGGGATAAGTACAGTTAAGCCGAGTTAAAACATAACGTATTTCTAGTTCCCATGTTTTCTATTAGAGATATCTATTAAATAGCATTAACTTTTAGCTTTGTTTGATAAAAAGTTCCTATAACTTAGGATATGAGGATACTGGACTCCACTTTTATATCCATACTTTTAACCCTGCTTGATAAATATACCCCAATATGTATTTTTTTTTACAAACCAGCAAGTATCCAGGAGCATTCACACTCATTTTATTATTGCAGTATTATTCTGAAAGATTATCATCCTCTCCAGCATCGGATGACTGATTCCCATCCTCTTACCTTCAAGCAGAAAGAAAAGGAATATTTTCATAACTCTTAATTCTTTCAGGTCAGGGTTCAGGTCATTTGAGAAATGCTGGAGAAAAGTGTGTCCTATTATTTTTACTCTGTTTCTATCTATAACATAAATAGAGTACCTCAGTATCCATTGTTAACATCTCTTGACCTTCACAATCTAAAGGTAAAATGAAACAGCTGTATAAAGAAATCTAAAACTTATAGTAAGTTATATTCATTCTACTGAAACAAAAGCGTAATGGTAACATAAATGAAGAAATAATGTTTTATGGTGGCTGTATATTTTGTAATGATCAAATATTAACAATACTTGGGATATTTTTACTTATAAAGAGTTACATGAGTAAACAGAATGTACAACATTCACAAATGACACTATACTAATTATCTAAAAAATTGTCTGACATAAGCCAAGATATATTAAAAATACAGGGAATGCTGCTCTATATTAAACAAACAGTGTCAATGGAGTTATCAGAATTTAATATTTTACATAAAAATAAAAAACTTTAAATTGCTGTTTATAAATGTATTAATTTGATACTTGAATAATATAGAAGATAGCCCTAGTAGATGATCTTTATATTTCTTAAATTCCAGTAAAAAAATAAAAAATAACTTTTGTTATTACTTTAAACCAAAGTACGTTAAATATAAATTCAGTGAGATCTAAAGACTAAAACACCTCCACTAAAAATTAAAGATCAGTCTAAGAATAAGGAGTAATAGGAAAGACATGACTCTGCAAAATATCAGAAGAGTTTAAACAGCTCCAAATTCCCTCTGAAATATACAACACATTCCTCTCTGCATTGGTATCTAAATGTAAACTGATTAAATGACCACTGTACAATGAATATATATATATATATATATATATATATATATATATATATATATATATACTGTATATATATATATATATATATATATATATATATATATAATTATATATAATTATATATAAATATATATATATATATATATATATATATATATATGCAACAGGTAATACATTTGCATGTATAAAAGACGGGGACATGCAAATGGGAATGTATCTCAGTCTTTCAATCCAACAATAACCATTTTATACATGGTTCCCTTAAAGCATATGCTCACTGCATAAAACAGCTTTTAAGCAAAGCATAGGGTTGGATTTTGCACAAATCAAGAATTTACTCAGAATTCATATATTTGCATGTCCTCGCCTTTTAGAGTGGATTCTTGATTTGTGCAAAATCCAACCCTATGCTTTGCTTAAAATCCCCCCTTGATAAATATACCCCTTTATGTTCATAGTTGTGTACATTCACACCATTCCCACATTTCCCTCTAACCTGTAATTTATAAAGACCATTTACTTTGTGTTTCTCTATTTTTTTAACCTTATCACTTATCTAATAGCATACTTTATAACATTTAACCAGTATTGTTTTTGACTTGAAAAGGAGAGCTGTATCTCTCGGAAGCTTGTCATTCCAATAAAAAAATTATCAATGTATATTACTTTACTTGAATTTTAAGAAGACTTTCATAATGAAGTCTCTTTGGGAGCAATATGGAAACCTAATAAGATATGTCCTTTATCGCTCTTTTGTTAGAGTTCTTTTTGATAACCAGAATTAATGTTTACTTGTGCATAATCTACTAAATAGTTTGGTCTTAAATGTGCAATGATCTTAAGCAAAAATGCTATATCTTTATTAATATATAAATTCTATAATTCTATAAGGGTACATTTTCTACAGTGTATCCCAAATAAATTAACGTATAAATCATAATCTCTCTCGTTCTACTTGCATAAATATAATTTTATTTATAAATCTACTGGATTGGACAGTGTTTGGCCTAATAGTGGATTGTGTGAATCACAGTAATTCTAGGATATGACATATGAGCCTGTAGCCTGAAGTAGTATTTTAATAACCTTGTCATATTTTGGAAATAATTAATCAAGCTGCATTAGAGAATTGTGTTTTGTATATATGCATCCCATTTTTGTATCCTACATTATGTGATTAAAACTGTGCACTCAACTTACTTATATGATCAGAATATAAAACACCTTGGGCCTCATTCAATTGCGATTTGTCCAATTTAATAGGGCTCTAAATAAGCACATAGCATATTTTTTAAAAGAAGTTTTTATTTAGTGAAAATATTGCTTTTGGATAGATATTTACTAACTAAAATCTTCTTTAAAAAAATATGTTATGTGCTTATTTAGAGCCCTATTCAATTAGCCAAATCGCAATTGAATGAGGGCCCTTTTAATTATGCTTTAAAGATACAAAAATATAGATTTTGTAAGTACCTAAGCCATGGCTCCCATCACTGTCTTAGTCATACAATAATACAGAAGATACTAGAAACTAGAAGATGGTAAATAATGTATGGAGAATAGAGAACGTATATGCAGCCTTATTAAATTGCGAATCGGCCAATTGAATAGGACTCTATATAAGCACAGAGCATATTTTTTCACAGAAGTTTTTAGTTAGTGAAGACCTTGCTTTTGGATAGAAGTTCACTAACTAAAAACTTCTGTAAAAAAATATGTGACGTGCCTATAAAGAGCCTTTTTCAATTGGCCGATTTGCAATATAATAAGGCTGATGGTTACTTATGTACTACTACCACATTTGGAAATGGACCTAGAGCCATTAAGCAAAATTGCTAATACAGCTCCTTGCATATTTTAATATCACAAGGATATCGTTAGCATGTGAGCTTTTCCATTCTGAATATCCTTTAATTTTTTAGACATTTTTATTATTATAGTTTATTTATAACGCACCAACATATTCTGTAATGCTATACATAAGTTCATTTCCAGGCAAAGACAAATTCAATATTAACACATTGCAAAGAATGGAGGGCCTAGTCTTTGAGCTTAGAATCTGCAGCCTTATTAAATTGTGATTCAGCAAATTTAAAAGGGCTCTATTTAAGCACACAGCATATATTTTTTTACAGAAGTTTTTAGTTAGTGAACTTCTATCCAAAAGCAAGGTCTTCACTAACTAAAAACTTTTTGTAAAAAAAATATGCTATGTGCTTAAATAGAGCCCTTTTAAATTTGCCGAATTGCAATTTAATAAGGCTACTGCTGTCCATAGTGCTTTCCCCAAAGCACCTTGCAAGATTGAAAACTCATGGACTTACAATCTAAAGACATTTGTTATATTACAAATAATGTTATAATATTTGAAGATAAATGAGTGTATTTATCAAACAAGGTAAAACATAGGGGTTAAGCAGGCAAAAGTGGCATTGAGCTGAGTAAGGATGAGTTAAAACATTAAACATCTCAATTTCCAGTGTGGTATGAAGCCTATTTATCAAGAAAGATAAACTCTATAGTAAAATACATATAGATACAAGAAACAAGGATATTTATCTCTACCTTTTAATTCTATTTATTTCCCTATTCAACTTGTGATATGTGTACCCCAATGTGTGAATGTTTCATTTACACAGAACAACAATATTATTTGTCCATGTGGTCTGATAGCTCAATGATTGATTCACTTTAGCGCACCAGTTTGTCCGACCCTAAGCCTATGGATGTATCTATCATTACCGAACACAACTTTATACTAAAACTGTTTAGCAAAAATTTGAAAACTAAAAATTACACTTTGTCAAATTTCATTTTGGTAGATGTATTCTCTAGACAGAGATTACTGTGATGGCTGCCAAAATGATTTGTGCATCGTTCATGAAGAGTGGGTTGCTGCAGGTACCCATGTCTAGTACAGACTACTTTGCTCCTTGGTGAACAGCCCTAGAGCCATACATTTTATGTGATCTTTGTAAAGGCTAACATCTGTCTGCTGTCATTTCAGTAGGACTGATGACAGGCAAGAAAAGGAAGAAGAGTGGATTTTGTTTTACAGCTACAAATGTAGTGACCAAACTGCTAAGGGTCAGTAGCACAGGCCCATTGACTGTCTGGCTGAAGACAGCATCACAAAAAAATGAATGTAGCTATTGGTCATTTGTGAATTTGAGTTTAGAAAATCCAAGCAATGCAAATTTCTGTCCTTATTTGCATACACTGAAAGAATACCTGCATATTAAAAAAATGGATATAAATGTTATGACAAGGATAAGAATGTTACCCTAATGCTGTTGGGCAGTACAAGATAAAACTATCAAAAATGATTATTTTATATTTTGAAGAATAGCAGGGAAAGTTAACTGATACAGACATAGCTCTGTTTGCCTGGTATTTCAAATGCTGTATTTTTTGTGTGCAGTTTCAAAACAGATCATTGAGCAATGTGGTGAAGAGACTTGTCTCCTCGATTGGAAAACATATGTTTATTAAAAGTTTTAAATCTACTTGAAAGACTATAAAGTATTAGATCGGTGGTCTGCCAATCTAGGTCAACCATTAGAGAAAGGGATCAAAGGTCATCTTTATTTAAAAGGTTATCTCTATATAAGGTCATCTCTATAACACAGGTATTGTTATATGAAATGTATCACAGTGAAATTCAAAGTGTTATGAAATTGACTCTTTTTGCATTTTATTAATCAGATAAGTAAATTGGTACTGATCTGAGTTTACAGATAAATTCATGCTTGTCAATAAAAGAGCCACATGGTGATCTTTACTGAACCGCATTTGGCTCTAAAGCCACAGGTTGCTGACCTCTATATTAGATGAGTATTTTCCTATGCTATGCCTTAAGGAAAATAGAACATAAATAAATAGATTTATTATCAGCGTTAAACAGCTTAGCAACAAAGTACATTTCCAAAAATGTTTTACCTCTGAGTTTTTATTTCTACAGAAATAATTGCCTTTGGATTCATGTGGCCCTCACTTTAGTGATGATGCCAAATATGCAAAAGAATATGTGGAAATTTACTAAGCATCTCAAGTGCATCTCGCGTCATCTCCTGATTTTCTATGTACTATTTGCAATCGTCAAAAAACAGGCCTTCTCACATTATGTCAGTTATATTTATATATTTTTAACCTGCCTTTTAACCTACCTTTATCATAGCATGTGCATTAAAATCGAAACAAAGAGTGTTAATCAATACTGCACAACATTGTTTTGGTGTAATACAAATGTATAGCATAATATATTAAAAAAAAACTATTATTATTCTAATCAGCATAGTGTGCCTTTTATTAGGGACTAGCGACTTGCCCGTCAAAAATGACGGGGCAATACAATTTTAAGCCATGGCAATGCTGTTTGGCACACGTTGTAAAGCTTTTTATACTATGAGGACCTTCGGCGTTAATTGCGAGCCTTGCGCTGAGTTCCTTCGGCGCTCATCGCATGGCTCGCAATGAGAGCCTTTGGCTTTTCTTGTTTTGTTTTGTTCCTTTGAGCTCCTTGTGCTCTTCTGACAAAAAGAGATATATATGTCAAATTATTTTTTTATAATTATTAATTAATTATTTACTTAATAAAATAATATACTGATCCCTGAAGAGCTAAGTATCTATTTCTATTTTCCTGCAGCATACAATGTACAGTTGGCCTGTTGCTGCTGTGAGGAGAAATTGTCATCAATGTCCCAGCTGCGCATTAGAAATATGCTGGGTGCGCGAGGGCAAACCATTGCTTTAGTTGTGTAAATGTCCATTTTAGATTCGTAGTGTTTGTGCTGTAAGATGGCGTCATTTGTCTATGTGCTACGCAGATCTTAACCATTTTCCGTGCTGCCTAAGTGTAGATTTTAGTATTTCGTACGTCCCTGGAAAAAGTCATACGTGTCTGGCGGTGTTTTGCGCATTTTGGGGTCGTGTTGCTTCGTTTTGCTTTTTTTGTACGCCATTTTTTTCCTCGCTTTAAAATTGTCTAAACTCATTAAATTGTACTTTAATTAGTGTGCAACCTTAGAGGCAGATGTCATGGCTGTCACCCCATGCTCTGTTTGTTTTTTTATTATTTTTCGTTGTATTTTGTATTGTTTTGTGTTGTATTTGAATATATGCATTTCGTCCGTTAACCTTGTATTTTTGCGACCTCGTATTATTTTTTTCTAAGTTCCACAGGTCGTAATTAAAAGTTGTACGTCCTTGTCAGTTTTTTATGAGCTTTGGGGTCGTTGAGCCTCATTTTCATTTTATTCTGCCGCCATTAATTTTCTCGCTTAGCCGATTTAGAAGTGGCGAATTTGGCTAAAATCGACTTTAATTTGCGTGCAACCTCACCCCCAGATGTCTTGGCTGTCCCCCCATGCTGTGTGTGATGTTTTTGTATTTTTTAATTTTCATTGTTTTTTGTGTGTTTTGCTGTGTGCGTTTTGGCTGTTAAGTTCTTATTTTTGTGACCTCGTATTCTTTTTTTTTTTGAAGTCCCGTGGCTGGTATTTTCTTTTGTGTAAGCCCTGCAGCTTGTGCTTTTTTTGCAAAGTCGTACTTTTCTGGGGTTAATTTGTCCTGGGAGTGAGGCGGCATAGAGCCTCCACTACCACAAATGCGGCCCCTCACTTTGCGAGGGTCTGCATTTGTGGCCTGCAATGAGTTTTTTGCTCATTCCAGCCAACGTTGGAGCCTCCACCTCCGCAAATGCGGCCCCCCAATTTGCGAGGGTCTGCATTTGCTGCCAGAACTGTGTCCCTCGCTTTGCGAGGGACGCAGTTCTACGAGCTCACTTCACAAGCTCACAAAGCGTGACGACGATTCACAGTGACAACTATTATATGTGATTGTATTATGAATTAAGCAACATTTGGATGATGCTGAACTGTGCAATAAGGTAAGGCTTTGCAATCAGAGATGCAAAATGCAACTACAAGAGATTCTCAAGTTAATTAATTAATTTTCTCATGGGTGGAACATTATCTTAGCCTTTAGACTTTGCAGGGCCTGCAAAGTGCTTTACTGATGACTGCAATGTCTATTTCCTATGGGAAAAAATTGCCACTGCATGTCAGGGGCATAGGAACTATATGGTTAGTGGGAAGGTTTGAAATATATTTATAGAACAGCACCCACCACACTTACATTGTTGGGAAGGTAAGTAACTTATCCCTGGTGTCTACCAGTAGAAAAGAGATCACTAAGGGCATCAGCCCCTCCTCAGTAACCATCTCACCACCCGTCCCTTTGGCTGTGGATTTATCACATTAGATAATCTTGCATGATCTTGTAAGGCCCTGCCATTAGAGTATGCCACGCAGCCAAAGGGACAGGAGGTATGGGGGAGGCATTGGAAACTGCTGGTTAGGGAGACGATGAGATTGCAGCACTCTATGATCTCTCTCTTCCGCCTAGACACCAGGGATAAGGTATCTATCACCAAATAAAGCAGGAGAGGGAGAGAAAGGTGCTGTTGTAAATACATATAAAAAAGGGCTAATTTGCATTTAAAAAAATATGTATTCCTATAAATCTTAACATGGATTACACTGTAGAACAGGTGAACTTTCTGAACACTGCCATATTCATCACAAATAGCACACTCTACTCATCTATACATAGGAAACCTACAGATAGATGCAGCTATCTTCACAGCTCCAGTTTTCATCTCTCCCACACTAAACAAGGTATTATTCACAGCCAAGCCATCAGATATCATTGCATATGCATTGCAGATATTGTTGTACTTTGATAGACATTAAAAAACACTGTCTGAATCTTTCAGGGAGAAGGTTTACAAACCCTGTATCATACCCAAAGCATACTCTGCATTAAAATATCCTTTGGACACTTGTTACAATACAAAAATAAAGAAACTACTTCACACACAATTCCTGTTACCACATAACATCCGGCTCTAGAAGAAATATGCAAAATATTTAGGGATTTACAACCACTACTAACAGAGGGAGCAGGATTAAAACATATATTCCTCAAGTTTCCAATTCTTGCAATTAGACAGCTCCCAAACCTGAAACAAACATTGGTTAGCAGAAAATTGTCCAGTGAACAGCCCAACAGAGAAAACGGTACTGAACAGTTGATACACCCTCAATCATAATCACTAATTAACCCTCTCATCTCTTTTCAATTAATTGCCAAGCTGTTGTTTCTTCATATATATATATATATATATATATATATATATATATATATATATATATATATATACATATATTATATATTACTTCACCTTTTGTGTTTATTTATCCCTTTAGATTATAAGTCTGCAAGTTTTCAATCTTATAAGGTGGTTTTAAAACAAAAACAAAAACACCATGTATGTAAGATTTTAAACTCAAAGACAGGGCCATCTACTTTCTGCAATATGTTTAATATTGTATGTATTTATTTTATTTGTATTTATCCCCTGTTCAGAGCTACAGAATATGTTGGCACTTTACAAAAAACTGTAATAATAATAATAATATTTTATTTAAGTATATATATATATATATATATATATATATATATATATATATATATATAGTACTCCCTATTGCCGGAAAACTGTAGTTGCCGGTTAATCGGAGTCCCCCGAATTTAAGACCCTTAAGCCCCCCAAAACCCCCAAAATGCCCTTAAAGGACATTAGCACTCAAACTGGGCTATTTAGGGCCCCAAAAAAACAACTAAAAAAAAGTTATCTTTTTTTTTTTGCAGTCTCGAACTGCTGGATAGTGCCGGTTATGCCGGTTTAGTGGGAGTCTTTTGAAAATGGGGAATTGATGCTGGTGCCCGTTGCTTGAGAGTCCCGGTTAGTTGACTGACGAATAATCGGGAGTTTATTATATATATATATTATAACAAAATAAAAATAAAAACTAACACATATAAGAATACATACATATACTATACCATAACTATGAAGTGGTCCTTAGTCCTTACAAATGTATATTCTGCATATAGTTAGCACATTTAAGAGAAGGTACACAGTTGATTGGCTGTCATTTTTCTCTCCTTTTTGTTGACACTTTATAATTCAGTAACTGTGCTTTTAGCATTAAAAATGGTTGTCATTTTATGTTTTTAAACCTTTTTATGAAAAACTGATATATCATGTACACATTAAAAAAGACCTGTTGGATGTTCTCTTTTAGTACTTGGCCTGTAGCAACTGGAATGACTGCCTTACATCCTTCAGATGAACTTGGTGTAATCCTCATTGACCTAGCAAGCTGTTTTTCTCTGACGACAAGCCAGGATCACGTCTCATAATGACTGCTGCAAGATTGTCTTGTTAGGCAAAGGGCTAAGGTGGGATTTTCTTTAATGACAATGAAAGCATCTCATAAAAACTGACTCTTCAGTTTTACAGTCCTAGCTTTGCCTTACTTAGTTACTAAATCAGTCCGTCAAAAATTATACCAGTTCAATTTCAATATTCTATGCAGTCCCATAGTCCTAACTTGTAGGTGATTTTGAGGGCATTTTGTTAACATTATAATTGGTCATTTGAATTCTTGTGACAGTGGTTTAATTGCCTGCAGGTTACAGGATTTTCCGAACAGGTAAATGTTCTTTGACATATGCCACATTTTCATATTCTAACCCGTTTTAGTGTGGATAAAAATGACTCAAAAGTATATTGGCAAAGAAAATGTGACTTGGACACTTTCCTGGAGAACAAATGAATATTGATACAAACCTGATTAATAGTGTAGCATAGAAACTTACACTGTTAAGATAATAAAAATGTCAATATTTAAAATTGTAGAGAATGCAATGTATGAATGACAAATGTATTTGTACAAGTCTTTAATTAAAATTCCAGCTTTTACAAGCATCTTGTTTATATGTATGTAATAATTTAATTGACTAACACTTTATACTTTATACTTATATCTTTTTTCACCCTCCCTGCTGATGGAGAAAAAGCCTTGCTTATTTCACACAAAAGAGCTAAAACAAGGACATGTTTCTCATATATTGGGGAATTACACTGTGATGGGCACAAAGACTGGGTACTCTATTGAAGAGGATCCAGGACTGCAATAGAGCTATTTAAATGTCTCATATAACTGAGGTTGTCCCAGGTGAAAGTCAAGTTTATCGATGTCCATATATTGCTCTCTAAGTTCGTTATTTTTGCTATTTTGAATGATTTCCACTAGGTGCTTGTGCTCTTTCTCCCGCCCCCCCCACACACACTTTTTTTTTATTTCTAATCGACTAGGACACTCAAGTGAACAGTGTTTTCTACAGAGAGCGGCAAAGCACATTGTGCCCTATATTGCACCAATATTAGTCACTATAATAAGACCATATCTATTCAAAGAAACCAAAGTTATTACAACCACATTTACTTATATCCCTACAGGCCCTGAGCACACAGCTATTTACTGAGATCTAACCATCTCAGGAATAAGTGTTTCTTAAGGACAACAAGTTGTCACACTTTGGATTTAATCTCAAACTATTGAATATTGTGAAATCTTGTTTGTATGCTCTTATCAAAAAGGTCACACACTGTGGTTTAATGCAAAGTGTGTTTCCAATACACAAAAATACTTAGCTAAATAAGGCATGTCTTACAAATGCTGATAACTGCATGACAACCTTACAGTGCTACAGAGATCCCACTGAATATAATCTCACCACTACCTTAACTTTGAGAAATGGATATAAATGAACCTCATCATCATCATTTTACTGAGTATGACAAAGATGGCTGCTTCACTCTTTTTATGCTCCTGAATACATATATTCATTTAATCCATCTGATTTTAAAGAACACAATACATTCTTAAGGATCTGATTTCTCTATGCAAATTTCCAAAGAGAACAGATATTTTTTCCATCACTGCCACCAAAGGAAAGTTGACACTGCTTGGGATCCCATCTAAATGCTTATTAAATATGTCCTCATAATAAATATTTCAGAAAAATTCAGCTCACATACTGGATATGTACAATTCTTGAATTAGATAATACACCGAAAAATAGGCCTCAAATCTACTGCTATTCATGCTGCCATTAAAATGTACATCTAATGAACGCAGATATTAGCACTTTTAAAACTTCTAGTAAATTATACTTCACACGTAGCCAGGCCTGCTAGTCTGTCTCTGTGCTTTTCCTTGTGCTAATAGCCACAGACTATTAATTCCCTCATTGATGAACAAAGGCCTAGCTTCTACTCTGAAATCCCTAAGAATCCATCTGAAAACACATAGAAGAAGCAGGGGTAAAGAAAGACTAATGATATTACAACATGTTCCAGCACAAAAGCTGATGTTCCCCAGTGCCAGTTCGTGTTACCAGAGGAGAGACAGACAGATACTGTGTGAGGTCCAGCAACTAACATACATTACAGAGTACAAGAGGAAATAACTCAAGGTCCTTCTCATCAAATACCAGTTCTAAATTACCTCTCTTTAAAAGCCCAGAGCTTTACCTCAGCTTTTATTGCCGATCTAATGGAATCATCATATTTAGCAATTATTACAGAGACTTGTCTAGATGAAAACTGAGGACCAATCTTATAAGCTGCTGTACCACAACAGTACTCAGTTCTTCACTGTCCATGACAGGTCAGGAGGGGAGGAATAGTGGCAATATTCTTCAAGACATCCTTGAAATTAAGAGCAATTTCTGTCAATCTCAGTAGTGTGAGTGCATTGCTACCTAGAGTAGTGCAAGTTTTGGGTTCAGAATTCTTTTAATGTATTGTCCTTCTGAAGATGGGAAGTGGTACAATAAACCACACATTTTGTTGCAAGCTTAGGCCTCCATGTAAATCAAGCGCTCTAAGAGCCCGATTCAATTGCAAGCCCGCATCTTGCGCGATACAGGCCATATGTCTGCGGGTGTGCTGCGGGCTCCCATTCATCTCTGATTCCAGTGCTATTCAATTGAACAAGCCCGCCAGTTACGGGCCGAATGCCAAAGCCATAAACCATGCACTTGTGTGTAGCAGTTCAGGGTGGAAACGTGATCAATTAAGCAAGTCCGTAAGCACCCACTTCAAAACAGCCAATAGAAAATTAGACCACCATCATTATGGCAGTAAAACATGGAGGTTACATATCAATCAATTATTTTTAGGAGTCCGATATGCGATGGGACTCGCAAACCCTCAAAATACAAAATAATAAAAATGAATTCTTATTCATTTTGGTGTAGTTAATTAATTACTATATTATTATTATTCATAATATTAATTATGATTATAATAAGAATTACTCTAATCTCATGCTCTGAGATTCTAAGTGTAAATTAAGACTCATACTCTTGTCTTCTACAATAACAATTTATTCAATGGAGCTATGTATCAAAATACAACAATTAATACATCATATACATAAATATGATAATATTATAAAAAACAAATCTTAAATTAGCAGAAAGTCATTCTATAATTAAAATATGTTGTGTCTTGTAATGCTATGTCCATGTGTGTGTGTGTGAAGTTACCAGTCCTTTACAATGTCCATCCAGCAAGAGAGGATATAGTCAAAAAGAAAGAGGGAGTGTTCACACTGTCTTTTATGCTATAGTTAACTCCACCCTCATGATACTCAATCCCCTTTAAGCTCACTGGTCAGATCAGGTCATATATCCACACAAAGGTATATTTTAACCACCACATGGTGAACTGGAATGAGAGTTTTTGGAGTAACTTTACCTCTCCCATTTGTAGAAGCAACAGTAATACCTTATGTGGCCACTCGGCTAATTCATCCACTATTCAGAGAAATTCACAGCCTTATTAAATTGCGATTCGGTAAATTTAAATGGGCTCTATTTAAGCACACAGCATATTTTATTTACAGAAGTTTTTAGTTAGTGAAGACCTTGCTTTTGGATAGAAGTTCACTAACTAAAAACTTCTGTAAAAAAAATATGCTGTGTGCTTAATTAGAGCCCTTTTAAATTTACCGAATCGCAATTTAATAAGGCTGTCAATCTCCAAGTCAGTGAGAAAAAACACAAATATATAGCCTTTTTGTGCATAAAACCTTTTATGCTGTAAGCCATTCCTGATTAATTGTGATGCCAGGCAGGTTTAACATGAATACCAATACTGTTCTAGTCCATATGGATTAACTTATTGATTCCCGAGATTGATATAACACCCAAATTTCACATAAAAAAATATGATTTTTATTGCCGATTTGCGAGCTTGAAACTACATTTGCCGTTTACGGGTGTGAAACCATTTGCAGGCTTGGGGAATGGTAGCAATTGAATAGCGATAGGTGATTTTAGAGATCGTAACTTTTGTGGATGGGAAAGATCAAAAGCATCGGTAGGCTGTAAGTTCCAGGTTTAACCACAGCAAAGTTTTCAAGCCCGTAACCCCTAACCTGTTTGGAGCCCCCAAAAAGACGCCAATTGAATGTCAAATTAACTTACGGCCTCACTTATGGGCTCCAGTAACTTACGATTGCTCTATTGAATCAGGCTCCAAGTTAGGGCACTGCAGTAAATCAGCCGTGGGAGATTTTTTTCCCTAAGTTCTACACTAATGTCAATCTTTGCTCCCCCAGGTTTGGGAACTCAGCCCACAGCCATAAATCCTGCCTTAGCCTCAACAGATTTCTGTGTAGGGAGTAGCCCAAAAATTAATTTGATATATTAATATATTTTAATATTAAAATGAGTGACAATTGTATTTATAGCTTCAATAAATAAAGATGTGTTCATTTTGTATTAAATTGGTATATATTTAAAGACAATGCATTAGAGCATTTTATCCTTGGCAACACAGTTTTTTGACGTGTATTAACCAATTGAGTACAGGGTTGTGTGTTACCCAGGATTTTTTATTATAAAACAGGCTTAATCTGTCTACAACCTAATTATTATTATTATTATTAACTTTTATTTGTAACGCGCCAACATATTCCGTAGCACAATACAGGGGATAAAAACAAGGGAAAATACAGCATTAACAAAATTCCAAAAATGGAGGACCCTGTTCTGAGCTTAGAATCTTTAACCTAATATAACACTGTCCCAATTTCAATGATGTACATATTCCCAATATTTCAAGGATTGAATATTCCAGGATTGATGGCATGAAAAGGTGAAAAAACCATGGCAAGTGAATGTGAATTCTTTGCTCATGTAGACATGGGAAACATAATGCAGATAATAAAGCAGTTGTCTCAGGTCCAGGTGATACTCATCTTCTCAAAGGCTGTCCAAATCTGATTTGCCCAACATTAACATAAATATTTAACTGTTAACAACACAGTGGCATCTTTGCTGATCAACTAAAGGAAGCAATTATCTATCCAACTCTCAAAAAAACCTCTTTAGACCCAGAGTGCAAGGCAAACTACGGGCTGGATCTTGCATTTGAGTGAGACCAGACTGATATACGACAGGATTTGTGACACTGTGAAGGACACAAGTGAGCTAAAAGAGGCTGCTCTCTGAGTAGGTAACTAAACCTATATAACAAACCTACTTAGGTACCTTTATGTTTTTTGTTTAGTTTTTTTATCTTTATGGGTGATAGGGGGAACCAGATGAGGACTCCTTGCTCACTGTTCCTTAAGAAGCTCAGCTTCACCTCACTGACAAGGCCCACAGAGGCCAAAACATACATCTGGGGTTTGCTGTTTGTTCTGTTCAGGGTAGAATTGTCTCGTATTTCAGGGCTGAATAACTCTTTGGAGTAAGACAAGACTGATATACTACAGGATATTTCTCCCTGTAGGTAACCTAGACCTATAGAAGAAACCTACTTAGGTGTTGTGCATTCTCAGATGAATGCCTCTACTCTTCCCCTTTCGAATCTTGCCTACTTTTATATTGAAAAAAAGCTGCAAAAATATGAACTCTATAATCCATTGTAAGCAGTATTCAGTAAAAGACAGAGCACGGAAACAGCCCAATTTCATGTTTTTATAACAAGAGATAGAGGTGACTGTACAATCGTAATTCTTTTCGACCTCTCTGCAGCAACTGACACAATGGACCATGGAACATGAATAGAGCTGTGAACTACTGTGGACTAGGTGGCACTGTCCTGAACACTTTAAAATACTTTCTCACTGGCATGACGCAGAATGTTTCTTCAGGTGCATTCTCCTCTATATCCATGCCCCTGTCATTTGGAGTTCCACAAAACATTTTTTAGTCTCTAATACTGTATACAAGCTACCACTAGGAGAAATCATCAAAAGACATGGGCTCAAATACCACTGATATGCCTATGATACACAGTTTATCTGTCCTTTGACCCAGATGTAGAACACCCAACCCTTGCTTCTAAATAATGTGAAGAAGAGCTACAAGATTAGATACGTAGAACTGGTTGAGGTTGAACCCAAAAAAAGACTGGTAGGTCACCGTTGGATGACAGCAGCTTCATTGAGCCAAATAGCAGTAGGTCTTCAGCTTGGGGGTTCTCAGCTGTTAAAGTCTTCAACCTTGGGGTTGAAATCTAAATAACATTGCCAGGATAAAGCATTTAATACCCCCAGAAGATCACCCTACTTTGGTTCATGCTTTTATATTGTCACCACTGGACTACTGCAGCCACCTTTCTCTAGACTTGTCTAATAAAGTACTACATTGCTTTCAGTTGGTACAGAAAACTGCTGCAAGGTTATAGACAAAACAAACTCTTCCTGCTACATAATACCTGTCTTTTGTGTCCTACACTGGCTGTGTGTGAAATACTAAATACATTGTAAGCTTAGCTTTCTGAAATACAAATCTCTACAGGATGAGGGCCCCAGCTATCTCAATGAGATCCTCACTCTTTAAGCTCCAACTCATGCTCTGAGATGTGCAACTGGAAATCAGTGGACCATCTCCAGAAATCCTCACAAACCTCTTGCTGCAGAGCATTATTTTTGCAGCACCAAGATTCTTGAACTCACTACTAAGCTCAATAGGAGGGCTCCTAATTTGGACATTTTCAAAAAAGAGACTGAAGACCATGCTATTCACCTAGGCCTTCTAATAAGTTACAACTCTCTCTCTTTTTTTCTCTCCTCTCCTAAGCGCTTTGTGTCTCTTCTGGGAGAAAATTGCGGTATAAATGTAATCTTATTTTATGCTACTATTATGTTAAAACTAGCTACTTGCCCATCAAAAATGACAGTAATAAAATGTTAAGCCTGACAATGCTGTTTGCCACCCAATGTAAGCACCTTCGACGCTCATCGCGAGTATCACCCCTGTCTACTTCTTCACTTGTGTCTCATTCCCCCCTCCTCTCCCTAATTTTAAGCCTGGCAATGCTGTTTTCCACACCTTGCAAGGCTCCCCCCCCCCCCCCCCCCGACTTGCCTGCCTCGCGATAAACACCATCGGTGCTCATCGCAGGCCTTGCAATGAGCACCTTCAGCGCTCATATCAATTCTCCCTCCCCCTCTACCTCACTGGTCTTGCGATGAATGCCTTTGGCAATCATCACGTGCCTCGCAATGAGCGTCATCAGGGCTCATTCAGAGCCTCTCCCCCCCCTCTACCTCTTCCACCCACTACTTGATGGGAGGTGCTTATTGCAAGCCTCTCCCCCCCTCTACTTTACTGGGCTTTCGATGAGCGACTTTGGCATTCATCCTCGGCCTCGCAATGTGCGACTTTGGCCTTTCCCCCTCTCCCTCCCCTGTATCTCTTTTTCCCCCCTCTCCCTCTGATGTGTCTCTTTGCCCCCCTCTCCCTCCCCTGTGTCTCTTCCTCCTCTCCCTCCCCTGTGTCTCTCTCCCTCCCCTGGGTCTTTTCCTCTCCTCTGTCTCTTCCCCCCTCTCCCTCCCTGTGTCTCTTCCTCCTCGTCTCCCTCCCCTGTGTCTCTACCCCCTCTACCTCCCCTGTGTCTCTTCCCTCTCCTCCCTCCCCTGTGTCTACCCCCTCCTCTGTGTCTCTTCTCCCTGTGTCTCTTCCCCCCCACCTCCCTCCCCTGTGTCTCTTCCCCCCTCCTCTGTGTCTCTTCCCCCCTCCTCTGTGTCTCTTGCTCCCCTCCTCCCTCCACTGTGTCTCTTCCCCCAGTGTCTCTTCCCCCTCCTCCCCCTCCTCCCCTGTGTGCCTCCCACACCCTGTGTCTCTCCCCCTGTGTCTCTCCCCCTCCTCTGTGTCTCTCCCCCTCCTCTGTGTTTCTCCCTCTCTCCTCTGTGTCTCTCCCTCGCTTCTCTCCCTCCCCTGGGTATCTCACTCCCTCCCATGTCTCTCAGTGTTCGATTGTGTCCATGAGCATGCAAGCACCTGCTTGTGCGCGCGCCCGGCCGTGCGCTAGGCTGCCCACTCGTGCGCTCGCCCCTGGTGCATAGTAATTGTATATATCTGTTTCAGGACTGTTATCCCAATCTCACAATATATTGTGATCTTTTTTTGTAGTAATCAAATAAACAGCATTAAAGCACATATTGCTCAGAGAAGAATATTGTTCTAGTTAACAGCATTTGCTGTTATTTACCATGACCCTACAAAGCACAGCACTCAAGACAAATCTGTCAGCAACTGCCCCTCTGAGCACCATCAAGATCATGCTCACTGTTTTATTGACTGCATCTATCCATCTCTACCTGTCATCTCCTTCTTCTTGTGTGTTCAATCTTCAATCTTTTCATGATATGGACAAAATATTTGAGCTTAAGCCACATGATCATTACCTTCAAGTGAACAGTTTTACTTGATCTCCTGTAGTACTGATTTATTGGATCTTCTTGCAGTCCAAGGGACTCTTAGCAATTTTCTCCAACACCACAAATTAAAGCCATCAATCCTATGGTGTTCAGCCTTCTTTATAGTCCAGCACTCACATGCATATGTTACTACTGGGAATACCATTGTTCTAACTACTATGCGCACCTTTGTTGATAGTGTAATATCTTTGCTTATTATTTTCTTGTCTTGACTTGCCATATTTTTCCTCCCTGGAGGCACACGTCTTTTAATTTGGCTGCATGGTTGCAATCATCATCTGCTGAAATCTGTCACTGCTAGGAAAATAAAATCTGTCACTGCCTCCACTTCATCCTCATCTATTTGCCAGGAACTAAGATTGCTGTTCACCATGTTTTTCATCTTTTTAACATTGACCAGTGGGTCAGCATTTACACTCTCATATTTCCCCCCCTCAATAAGCCCTTTAATTCCTTCTCACTTTCAGCTATCAAAGTAGTATCATCCACATATCTGAGCAGTGGCGGCTGGTGAACTTTCAAGTTGGAGGGGCGCCAGGGCGAAAAGTATCCCCTCCCCTTTTCAAACCACACCCATTTTTATAACTTCTCCCCTGATGTCATAATGACCTTTATAAGCCCCGCCCAATGACCTTATACTTGCAACGCCCATTGAAATACATGATCAGCAATGCAGCAATGTCAAGAAGTAAAGTAACAATGTGTTAAATTCATTGGTATACAATATAGATTGAAAAAACTCATGTGACAAGACTACAGCAATATCATAATTGCACCTATACGTATTAACAGAAAAATTAAAGCAGTGACACTTACCATTAGTCGGCTCTTCTTCTCAGGGTATTCAGTAAGTTGACCAACGAGTACAACCAAATCTGATGCCACAGAGGGTTTGCACCTGGGGTTGAAAGAAAACAAGCAAAACAATCAAACCATTCAAGAACAAAACCATACTTTAAAAACCTTAAAAGACCAAGTGGAACCATATAGGCCCCAAACATACCTTAAAAGACCAAGTGTGACCATATAGGCCCCAAACATACCTTAAAAGACCAATCAGGACTGTATAGGCCCAAACCAGTGGATCTTGGGATTCAAGAAAACAACATTTCACTTCTGTTAAGACAACACAATACTCAACGTCAAACAAACACGTTGAATTAGCATATGGATAACCATATGAGCAGTAACGCCATGCCAAGGCTTCAACAATTGTTACTGACCATTCACACACCTTTCATAGCTCCTTCCATATGCACACCCACACACCGTTCATACTTTACTTACCACTAGTTATTTTTGGTAGTTCGGTGGTGCCATTTCTGAGAACTTTTCTTACCATTGAAGGTGCCTCCAATACCTTCAAACCAATGCGTTCAACCGCTCCTGGGCCATGGTGCTTCTTAAATACCTTTTTATCCTCTTTAATGTGGAGAAGCATCTTTCTAATTCTGCATCAGTCATCAGTCTTGTAAGCAGGATTGCTTATAGCTTCACTGTCTCTGTGAAATCATTATGCAGATTAAATTGATGGTAAAGTTGGTGCCGAGCAACAGCACTCGTACAGACATGAAATTCTGGCTTCCCATACAGAAGTGACAGCTACCCTTGTAAGTGCCTCCAATTCCTTCAAATCAATGCATTCAACCGCTCCAGGGCCATGGTGCTTCTTAAATACCTTTTTATCCTCTTCAATGTGGAGAAGCATCTTTCTGATTCTGCAGTAGTCTTCGGTGTTGTAAGCAGGATTCCTTATAGCTTCACTGTCTCTGTGAAATCATTATGCAGATTAAATTGATGGTAAAGTTGGTGCAGAGCAACAGCACTCGTACAGACATGAAATTCCGGCTTCCCGTACAGAAGTGATTGCTATCCTTGGAAGTGCCTCCAATTCCTTCAAACAACGCCAAGGCTTCAACAATTGTTACTGACCATGCACACACCTTTCATAGCTCCTTCCATATGCACACCCACACACCGTTCATACTTTACTTACCACTAGTTATGTTTGGTAGTGAGGTGGTGCTGCTTAACGCAGTTTATCTTTGCACACCGTGGGGGTATGCATTCTTCTTTGCTTCAATCACTTGTATTTAAATTTTGCACGGCGATCTTTCAAAGAACAAAACTTCTCAATGGTTTTTTCATTGATCAGCACTGCAGCAATGTCATGATGCAAAATAACAGTGTGTTGAATTCAATGGTATACAATACAGATTGCAAACATTCATGTGACAAGACTACATCAACATCAAATTTGCACCTATATGCATGGACAGAAAATTCAAAGCAATGATACTCACCAACAGTTGACTCTCCTTCTCGGGGTATTCGTTCAGTAAGTCAACCGAGTCCAAACAAATCTGCTTCCACAGAGGGTTTGCACCTGGGGGTGATAGAAAAAAAAAAAATTAGAACGTTCAAGACCCAAACCGTAACTTTTAAAACCTTAAAAGACCAAGTGTGACCATATAGGCCCCAACCGCACCTTAAAAACCTTAAATAACCAATCAAAACCATATAGGCCCAAACTGTACATAAAAAATAAATAGAAATAAATAAATAAATAAATATATATATATATATATATATATATATATACATATATCAATATATATATATATATATATATATATATATCTCAATATATATATATATCAATATATCTATCAATCAATATATCTATCAATCAATATATATATATATCAATCAATATATAAATCAATCAATATATATATATATATATATATATATATATATATATACATATATACACACACATAAAGCAATATACATAAAACAAAAAAATATATTAATTGATATTTATTAATTGATTAATTGATGTACTTTATTAATTATTTGATTATTGCTCATGTATTTTTATTAGACATTATTTATTATACATATTACAGTGCTATTTATTTGCTATACATGTTACAGGATATTATCCTGTAACATGTATATCATACAGGGTCACACAAGTTCACACTAACCTTTTTTGCCCTTACAGGCTTCCATACCTGCTTTGCTAATTTTTTAAAGACTCTGATTGGTTGAAATCAATGTCAATCAAAATTTCAGCCAATCAGAGTCCTTCAAAAAATAGAATAAAAGGAGGAGCGTGGGAAAAAATCAATTAGTCGCCGGGGGAGCTCCTTGTAGGAGGAGCTTCATTAGATTGTTGTTGTTTTTTTTAGAGCGTCAGGTTTTTTAGGTGGAGGCCTCTTGCAATGGGCCAGAATGGATGGACAATGGCTTCAATCAAGATGAGGACAAGGGCTTCTATCAAGATTGAAGGACATGGACTTCAATCAAAATTGATTGGAATGCCCGACTATCCAGGGCAGAAGGCCACCGCTGGAGGGGTCAATTTGAAAGGTAAGTATGTGCTGTTGTATACTTTATTATTGTTTTTTTTTTCCCCTTCCCTTATTTTTTTTTATCTTTAAAAGTGACAGGCAATGTATTCTTTTTATTTTAACTGCAATGTTAAAGATACATTGCCTGTTACTTTTAAAAATGGAATAAAAATATGGGGGGGGGGGCCTGTATTGTTGTTGTGTTTTTTTGTTGTGTTTTTTTTTTTTTACTGTAAGGTAGGTGGGTTGCTAGTTGGGCCAGGGTGGGGTGTGGGTCACTGGGTCAGGGTTGTAGGTAGGTGTCTTGGCTTGGTTCTACCAAGCCACCTACCTATCACCCTGATTCAGTGACCACATCCCACCCTGGCCCAACTACCAAGTTGGTAGTTAGGTCAGGGTGGCGGTCATTAGGTCAGGCAGGCTGTTAGGTGGATTGCTAGTTGGGCTAGGGTGTGGTGTGTGGTCACTGGGTCAGGGTTGTAGGTCGGTGGCTTGGCTTGGTACTACCAAGCCACCTACCTATCACTCTGACACAGTGACCACACACCACACACTGGCCCAACTACCAAGCTGGTAGTTAGGTCAGGGTGGGGGTCATTAGGTCAGGCTGGTAGGTGGATTGCTAGTTGGGCCATGGTGGGGTGGGGTCACTGGGTCAGGGTTGTAGGTAGGTGGCTTGGCTTGGTACTACCAAGCCACCTACCTACCCCCAAGACCAAGTGACCTCAGCTGGTAGTAGCTGGGTGAGACTTAGGTCAGGGTGGTTAGTGGGGTCACATCAGGGTTGGCACGGGGCCCCATGGGCCTCCTGTCCTTAGAGGGAGAGATGACCGGGTCTGTGGGGGTAGGAGTGACCGGGTCCGTCAGGCTTTTGCTGGGTGAGTGACCACATGGTAGGTCGGCAACTGAGGTGACCGGGGTGACGGGGTCATCACTGGGCTTGGCACAAGGCCACATGGGTAATTGTGTGGCAGGCAGGCAGGCATAGTGGGGTACTACTAGGGTAGCCCTAAGTTTATTAGCGGGACTAGGGGTTTTGCCAGGGCAGTTAGGACTTACTGTAGTAGGTTGGGTCAGTCTGAGTCGTTTCAGCCAGGGAGGTCTCAGTCTCAGCGGTAGCAGGAAACAAAACACTGGCTTATGGTGTAAGGTTTATATTAACAGGGGAGCTGTCAATCAAAATTAAACTCAAGGCTCTATTAGCTGGTGGGCGCCATGGGCTAACGGTCTGGGTGGGCTTAGGTGGTTCTCCTGACAACTGTACAGCCTTCCATCATTGATTGGTCAACCACAACTATAAAATAACTTTACTGAAACATATTAAACGTTTACTGTAATTTGAGAAAAGCTTTAAGTTTGTTAAACATTTAGCAAAATAACAACTGCGTAAGGCAGAATATGCTTGTGTTTGTGATATTCCATTTTGCATCACTAGTGCTCTGCTTACTGGCCCGGTGTGAGGAATTGACTCTGCTGGGATTCAAACCCTGGTTTGCATGTTGCTGGACCTCTTCCCTACCGGTACGCCAGCCTGTCTCTTGCAGATTTGCCTGAGATCTGATACCTTGACTCTAAAAGCAATGAAATCAGTGACAACTCTCTTTAGCTATGTCTGGTCAGCTGTCTGGTTCTTGGCCTATATAAGGCACTTCCTGTCTCTGTATCCTTGCCAGATTATTGTTGGTTCCTGATCCCTTCAATAAAGCTGGTTCCTGTTTCACCTACAAGTTGCTGAACTGGGTTATTGCTGACCTTGGCTACTGGTCTCCACAACCTTGTGATTCCTATATCATTACACCCGGGGTTTGAGAGAGTGTGCTTTGTCTTCTATTTTTAATTCAACGGTGGATAGAGGGGGATTTGTACTCATACTGGTGAGTGCATCTTTCAGCATATAACATATCCGTCCCCCCTTGCACATGATCTCAAGCATACTGTTGTACTAAAAAGGAAACATTCTACATTTCTTCTCTCTGTCTGCATTGACCATGAGGCATTGTAGACATTCAGCCTCTAGAAATGCCATTGCTTTATCTAGCTGCTAATGTTGCTAGTCTGTTATATACATCACAAATCTATAAACCTTTTCCTAAAGTACAATGTTCTAATAATCACACAGAATAATATGACACAGAAAATGTAATTTACAATTCAACACAAAAATTCAAACATTTGTGAAGTCTGACATAAGATCAATGAGGAAGAAATAATCATGAAACCCTCAGGTGACCAATGAGAAACTGGGCCTTATAACTAAAATAATACATCATTTGTTTGCAATAATGAGAAAGGCCAGGCTCTAGTGTGACTAAGCCCCCATTAGGAGTAAATAATGCGTGCCACCCCATTGTCCGTGGAAGACTTGTGCATTATTTAATCTACACTGGACTGCCCACATGTCAACTGCCTTGTAAACTGTCCACTGTCCTCACTACAATATAGATCTAAGAAAACATGACATTGGAAAATTTTATTTAACTGAACTTTGATTGACATGTAAAGTATCATTCATGTGTGGCATTTAAAGTGCGATAATGCTAAATAATTATAAGAGATTATTTTATGAAAATGTTGATTTTATGTTTCCTATCTACCATTCTTTTTGTAGTTTTTTAATTCTTTGATATTAATAATAATAACTGATAATTTGCATTACTAATAGGATTTTTTAACACTTGCTAAATAATATAGAGCCCGATTCAATTGAGCAATCCGAAGTTACCGGAGCCCGTAAGTGAGGCGGTAAGTTAATTTGCTATTCAATTGGTGTCTTTTTGCAGGCTCCGGGAGGTTTACTGGTTACGGGCTTGAAAACTTTGTGATGGTTAAACCCGGAACTTACAGCCTCCCGAAGCCTTTGATCTTTCACTTCTGCAAGAGATACGGTGGCTAAAAATCGCAAATCGCTATTCCATTGCTCTAATTCCCTAAGGCTGCAAATGGTTTCACACACGTAAAAGGCAAATTTAGGTGAAAATCCTATGAGTGCTAGAGAGGACCCGCAAGGGGGATTAACCCCTGTCCGCAGCACTGTAAATGCAAATAAAAAATCAATACTGCACTGTAAATAACGGGGAAGCGTTGACAGACATTAGAATTCATTGCACAACAGTCTCAAGTTTGCAAATCGGGGTTATATCAACCTCGGGAATCAATGAGTTAATACATCATATCAGGCCACCCATATGCACTAGAACAGTATTCGCATTCATTTTTATAATTTCGTATTTTGAGAGTTTGAGAGTCCCATCACATATTGGACCTCAAAACGCTAACTGATTGACATGTAACCTCCACATTTAATTGATGTAATGATCTCTGTCTCATTTTCTAATGGCTGTTTCAAAATGAGAGTTTACAGGCTTGCTTAATTGATCATATTCACGCCCTGAACTGCTACGCACGAGTGAATGGTTTATGGAGTTGGCTTTCGGCCCGTAACTTGTGGGCTGGTTCAATTGAATAGCTCCAGAATCGTAGATGAACAGGAGTCTGCAGCACCCCCGCAGACATACGGCCTGTATCTATCTATATATATATATATATATATATATATATATATCTATATATATATATATATATATATATATATATATTAATAATAATAATAATAATAATATTTAATTAGCAATGATTTATATTATAAATGCACTCATTGAAAAAGGATATAACACAACTAAATTAAATTAAAATGACTCTCCAATATATAGACCATATTGTATATTACTGCATATGGTATTTAAACTAGATAATTAAACATCCTTGAGATGATACATTATTTTAATTTGCATTATGAGTTATGCACTAATAAATGTAAATGATTAATATCTTATCATTCAAAGCCCAGGGTTTTTTTTTATTGCACCCTTAGAAGAGGCATACAGTCATTGAAATTCTACATATGATGGGTGCCTGGCAGTATGAGTGAAACTTTTGTATTTCAAGGATAAACAGGGCATGTAAATTGGTCCCTAAAACAAGTGCCAACCAACACATATTGGTGCTGTATGTTGCCTGACCAATAGCCAGTAGTGTCGGTGTCAGACACAAGCATTGTCTATCCACACTACAAAAAAAAAAGGCAAAACAACTGCCAGGGTTGTAGAAGTTTGCGGTGTGCCCTCCATTAGAGTAATCTCTGTTGCATCTAGTTTAATAGTATTTAATGGGCTACACCTATCTGTTATATAAAACTAAAATTAACGAACAACTTATTACACAGATCTAAATTATGAAACATCTTTTAAAAGCAGACTTCTTTACAAATATACTTTTATACTGGAAATACTTCCACTTATTCAATGGGAAACATATATACGGTGCATATATACGATCTTTACGGTGATGTGGTTCAAATTGTGCTGAATTAAGCACATTTTTAAACCATTGCAGCACTCAGTTTGCAAGATAAACATCTAAAGCTACTATCAAATCTTTATCATAACTTTAAATGGACAATGTTTTAAAGAACTAATTCTACAAAAATAATGTAAAACAATTTGCATGCCAAAAATAAAATACCATATCATATAAAGCATGATGTACAATCATATCACAAGGGTTGGATATTTGTATATTTAAAAATAAAGCTTTTGCATTAAATATTATCTATATTCTTATCAATCATGTGAAGCTGGACAAGAGTCTAGTTGCCACAACAGGCACATTGAGTGTTGGCATAAACAGCCGTGTTGATAATAACCAAAGTAGGATTGGAACCATATGTAAGACAGTGAATCCATAAACATAACAGTTATACATGTAATCACAGAAACAAAATAAAAACTAACAACACAGCAATCTTACAAAGGCTTTGCCAGTAAGTGAGATTTAAATAGGTCATGCATTATTCTCATTGGCTACAGATGTCTCTGTTTGGCAGAATGAAGCAGAACCTCCAGTCTCCCAGGGGATGGCAGGAGAACATTCATTCTTTTAGATCATTCCCGGAGCTGATAACTAAAAATATGATGTTGATGTTTCAAGACCCACCAGGTGAGTTCTGCACACAAAGTTCTTTTAAAAATACAGTATAACACATAACAATATGTATACTTCTGACATTTTGATAACAGTTTTTATGTAATATATAGCTCTCTTCTCTTGGGAGGACTGAATGAGTTTTCCTCTCTGCTCAGTTAAATAGTTGCAGCTGGGCAGCCTTCATTTAAGACTGTTCCTGAATTTGTGAGGAGCTACTTATGGACTTTGTTTGCAGTGTGTCTGACCTGGAGAAAGACACACACAGTGAGACAGCAGCTTGCAGATTATGATTATGGAGCAGAGTGGAGACCTGGATATATGAAGAAATATACATGCCAGTGATTTTAAAAACTATTAGACAGTTTGTTTTGCTCCACCCAGCTTTAGCTGGGCGAGAGCTGGTTTATGAGGAGAACTGTATTTTGATTGTGGTAGTACTTCAGTGGAAGCTAGACTAATTCGTTTTATTGCTTTTTTTTGTTTGTTTGTTATTTTTGCATAACTGGATACATTTTTTTTTTTTAAACTTGGAAAATATTATACAGCTTCTTGTATTGTTTTCCTTAATCAGAGTGCCTAAAACACTGGCATCATTCCAGAGGAGAATGTTAACTGGTCACAATAGGTATATTATAAAGGCTTGTAATGAAACCTAAATACTTATTAACTTATAAAAGCAGGTATGGTTCCATAATTGCCTTTAATTGCCACCCTGAATAAAATGTCCTTCCACTCTTCATACTTGGATTTCTGTGAAAAGCAATTAGGAAGATAATCTATATGATCAATAGCAAAAGTGCACACAACATATTAAGTGGAACTTAATTACTAATAACAATGTCACAAGTCAATGATCAATACTAATGTATTCATTGTTTGTTTATATACTTCATAAGGAGATAAGAGTTCTGCTACCAACGTTGACATGTCTAGGCTGACTATTTTAGCAATAAAAGCCTTCTACAAAACAGTGATATCTGTGAAATCCATTATTATTTTTGAAAGTTGTATTTTTAAATGTGTAATTTATTCAAGAAGTGACACTGGTATACAAAGAAACATAATTCAAGTTTGTGATTTGCTTAGTTTTTGCAAGTCTAATATCTATTTTGAACTGGATTGTGCTGCACTTTCCTGGGATCCTTTTAAATTAGTAATTTTTTTTAATTGAAATGCAGTTTTGTTTTTAATATATACCCAAAAGCACTAAGATCAGATTTCTAATTTATTAATTTGTGCAAAGGCGTTGGTGACTAATAGAGATGTCACAAACAGTTCACCCGCAGACTATTCGCAGCAATTTTGGCATGTTCGCGTTCGTACCGGACAGCGAACACATGCGCTTTTCGGTTCGCCTCCTATTCTTTATCATTGAGGAAACTTTGACCCTGCACCTCACAGTCAGCAGACACATTCCAGCCAATCAGCAGCATACAGGGCCTTCCATCTGAAGGACAGCATACATTTTAGAATCATTCTGAAGCTGCATTCGTTGTGAGAGGACAGATAGTGTAGCTGCTGGAGATTTAATAGGGAAATAGATAGCCAGGCTCTGTATTTAGCTTCCACTACAGACCTGAAGGACTAAATCTAATTTCAGTTGCCTGCCTGTGTCAGGCTCACAGCTTATATTGTGCTCAGTGAAATAAAACAACACTTTTTTTGACTGTAATAGATTGAATAGCAATTGCCTGCCTACAGGCGTGTGTGTGAAGCCTATTGCATCTACTCTGCCAACTTTTGCCAGTGCACAGTGATATGTCCTATCTGGTGCAACCGTAGTGTACAGTGACATAAAACAACACTTTTTTGACTGTAATAGATTAAATAGCAATTGCCTGCCTACAGGCGTGTGTGTGAAGCCTATTGCATCTACTCTGCCAACTTTTGCCAGTGCACAGTGACACTCATATCTGGTGGCACCTTAGATTGCACGCGCAGTGCCCCAAATTTGAAGTAGGAGGTCCGACCAAGCATCTTTTTCCATCTCCCTGTTCCAAAAATCAATGCCATATACACGTCCCGTAATAGTGGACGTAACAGGGATTAAACCGATAGGAATAGTACTACTTAACAGTACACACCTTATAATAATGCAGACAGAGGCAAGGCAGAGAGAGGAGTTTGAAGAAGAGGAGTCAGAGGAGGAAGGTGGCTTTGAGGAGGTGGTAGACCAAACACAGCAGGCGTCCCAGGGGGCTTGTTGTCACCTTTCGGGGACCCTTGATGGCTGGGTGGAGGAAGAGACCTTAAATGACATCAGTGAGGACAAGGAATGGGACATGGCTAGCTTGGTATCCAACCTTGTGCAAATGGGGAATTTGCAGTTGGGCAAAGGGACTGTTTTCGGTTGTTTGCGGTGCATTAAACGGGGAGATTGGTCTGTTACTGTGAAGCGGGTGTAACCCTTACACTACCTGATCGATACAACATCATGCCTGATGTTTTAAAGCATGTTATTCTAAACAATTTAGGAATGTTAGGTGATTTATGCCCTTTATGGCTTAAAACCAGACTCTGCATCAACTATGTAATTTTCCGTGGGAGTTTTGCCATGGATCCCCCTCCGGCATGCCACAGTCCAGGTGTTAGTCCCCTTGAAACAACTTTCCCATCGCTATTGTGGCCAGAAAGAGTCCCTGTGGGTTTTGAAATTCGCCTGCCCATTGAAGTCTATGGCGGTTCGCCGGGTTCGCCCAATCGCCCGTAAGTGAGATTGCAAGCTACTTTGCTATTATCATCTTTTTGCAGGTTCTGAACAGCGTCCGAGTTACCGCGTTGGAAAAATGGTGTCCGTTAAACTCGTAAGTTCCAGTCTCGACAAGCCTTTGATCTGTCACTTTCGCAGGTTCCAGTCTCGAGAAGCCTTTGTCACTGTCACTTCTAAAATTGCTATTCAATTGCTCAGTTTCCACAAGCCCACAAATGTTTTCACACCCATAAACCGCAAATGAAAGAGAAAATCCTACATGTGCTAGAGAGGACCCGCAAAAGGGTTAAACACCTATTCGTATCACTGTAAATGCAAATAAAACATCAAAACGGCACTGTAAATAATGGGAAAGCGATGATAGACCTGATAGATGATAGAATAAATTGCACAACAGTCTCAAGCCCGCAAATCAACAGGGATTGAAAGATATTTTCATGTGTCATTTCGGGGTTAAAACATATCAATGAGTTAATACATATCAGGCCACCCATATGAACTAGAACAGTATTGGCATTCATTTTCATAATTATTTATTTTGCATGTTTTGCGAGTCTGAACGTAGATCGGACCTTCGAATCTACTTGAATGACATGTAACCTCCATGTTTTACTGCCGTAAGTATGTCTCACTTTCTATTGGCTGATTCAAAATTGGAGGTTACGGGCTTGCTTAATTGATCATGTTCCCGCCCTCAAACTGCTCTGAAACAGTGCATGGTTAACAGTTTTGTCTTCAAGCATGCAACTTGCGAGCTTTAGCAATTGAATAGCATCACAAAAGTAGAGAAACTTACTCACAACTTACTCGCAGACATTCGGCTGTCTGCGATCGAGTTGAGAGCCCCGAATTTAATGGAGGCCAAAAGATTTAATCCTGTCAAAGGTTCTGTTTCTTAATTGAAAAGAAGCACCTCTATTTTGTTGTAGTTTTTGTTAGTAAGTATTGATTTTTCTGTTTTCATTAAAATGCCTTTTTTGGTGCTATAAATTAAAGTTAAATGTATCAACTATTTGTGTTACTCACATTCTACCAGGGGATGTATTGAAATTGTGTCATTTCTTTATTTCCCGTATTTCATTTATGATACATGGCCATGTGTAACACTAACACTAAAAATGTAGAAATCAATGTTAACCCCTTGATTCCCATGATCAATATAACATTGAAATAAGACTTTAACAAAAAACATTTTATTGCAGATTTGTGAGCTTGGGACTGTTGTGCAATTAATTCTAATGCATTTCATTGCTTTCCCAGTATTTTAAAATACAGTAGTGTGTGTTTATTTGCTGCTGCAGTGGGTCCTATCTAGTACTCATATCATTTTTTATACATTTGCAGGTTTGAAAGCAAATGCAGGCTTGTTGAATTTGTGGAATGGATTATCGATTTTGCGTTTTTCTCACTGTTAACATTTGTGGGCTTGAAAAATCAATGAGTGACAGAGTTACGGTTTTGACAACCGCACTGATTTTGAGCCGCTAATTGCAATTGAAATGTGAGTTGCTACATGTATCCAATTGAATATTAGCAACATTTACGTGCTGCATTATGGGCTCATGCAATTGCGATTTGGTCAATTGAATAGGGCTTATTGATAGCAAAACTTCATGAATTCACTATGCATATAGACTGAAGGAGGACAGGCACTAATATTTTAGTCGTTTCTTATAAGCCACTGGTTGCCAAACCAGTCCTTAGTGAATTCTAGACATGCCATAATTTATGGATACCCTTGCTGGATCGCAGGTGAGGCAATTATGCCTCAATATTTGATGGAGTCTGTAATTGCCTCACCTGTTATCCTAATACTGTAACCTGTCTGGAGTTCCCTGATGACTGCTTTGGGAAAGAACTGTTATAAGCAAAGTGACCTCAGTAAAAACAGCTTTGTTTTAAAAAATTATCTTGTAGAGAGGGTAGTTGAGTGGTATGTATGGTAGAAAAGAAAAGTCAGATTAATTAAGAATTTAAGGAGACTTGACATAAGAAGCCAGTGGTCCAATACAGAGTAGACATATTTTCTTGAAAGTAGAAACAAATCTTAATTTTAGCATGGTTTTCAAAACATTAGTATCATTCATCACCTTACAGTTGTCTCCGAAATTGACCATTAATTGTATATAATAGAGGTGTAATTTTTATTTAACTCTGTATAAAAAATCTGAAAAAAAATATCATATTAGACCCATGACAGAAAAAGTTTTACAATATGATAAATACAGTAGAAGTATTTTTACCCATATTCTCCATATAATCCGACTGCTCATTAATAAATAAAACCCACATACATTTTTCAATATTTGCCTATATCTAAATATCATACTGAGTTTTTTAAGAACAGTTGCATTACATAGAAAACTGCTATTTAACCTAACTTAAAATACCTTTCCTGTTGTTTAATGAAAGTTTAATTCAGAGCTAAGTCGCTACAATAAATAAAATCTTAATATAATATAGGAAATAATTATTTTGGCTCTATAAATATATATACGTAATTTTTAGCCTTTATTTGTCAGTTTGATTTATGATACATGATATTGGGAGATTTGCATTTCGGGTATCTTGGTTATAAGAATTGTTGCTTGCATTTTCAATGATATTCCAGCTTTTTAATATACAGCTATTGCCTTGACCTAGATTTGTATGGAAATAAGGATGCTGATGTCTGTAGTCTTTGGACAAGACATGGACAGTTTGTGATTGCATGGTTTAAGTGGCTATAAAATATGACCCTTGTTTCTAAAAGGAAATATGCTGACAAATCAGTTTTTTCATACTTTAGGCAGATTTTGAATAAATGCACCTAAGATTATAATGTTTCCTCTTGAGACAAAGGCATCTGTAGTATGAGAACTTTTATTACTATTCAAGGAATAATAAATTGTCTTCACAGCAACGTCTCTGGTAAATAGAGATATAATTTTCTTTTGTTGCTTATGTAAACAAGATTCCTTTTGATGTGCATTTATGACCATAAACACAGATCCAAGAGCAAAAATATGTTTTATTTTTCATATATAAAACAGACACATCAAAACTATGTAAGAAAGCTATAAAATAATACGTGTTACAATTATTTTGTTGCTAAATTCCATGGATTTTGTAAGGTTTTATAATTTGAGAAACTTTTATTTCTGACAAAACACTTGAATTAATCTTAATTAATATAACAGCTGTATTTTATATATATTATTCTAACTTATTCCAACATATATTTTGGCGGTTTTCATGTGTAAAATAGTTTATAAACAGACTAAATAATTTTCAAGATGAAACATTTACTGTGATTATATATTAAATCTAGGGCTATAATTCTAAAACTTAATTTTATATTTGTAGTCCATAATACAACATTATCATGTATATTGTATAGAAACATAAGAACTGTACAATATTATTATTGTATTTATGTTTTTGAAGGGCAGGCAAATACATTAATACACTGGTCAATAATACACATGTTTTGGCAAATGTGCTTAATAATTTAAAAAGTAGGCAAGGTTTTAGGGAACAGATTGCCTAATTACCAATTACCATAGTAAAATGTGCAATATTCACTAACCCATTTGATATTTTCTCAAAATTACACAAACAATTATGCATTGCTGCAAGGTTGAGTATCAATCCACTAATTTTTGTTTTAACAACTATTTACAAAATGTAGATATACTGTATTTAAGTACATTAGTGTTACAAGTATGATTAGTGTGATAGATGTTCTCTGTAATTCGTTTTTGGCTTTAGATTTTTAGCTGCAGTGGTCTACAGTGGATGTAAAAAGTCTACACACCCCTGTTAAAATGTCAGGTTTCTGTGCTGTAAAAAAATGAGACAAAGATAAATCCTTTCAGAACTTTTTCCACCTTTAATGTGACCTATAAACTGTACAACTCAACTAAAAAACAAACTGAAATCTTGCTATAGCTTCAACAAATTAACTAATTAATTTCTGTATTTATTTCTGAAAGGCTATTTTACTAATCAATGAAAAGAGGAACCTCAGTCATCAAGTCAAGCAATATTACCACATATAGATATGTTTGTATATATGCACACACTGTTCCAGGACACTGGAATGAGACAATGAATTCCGCTTGAATATGTGCTAACCCAAGCCTTATCTTTGTTGGTCTTGTATGAAATATACCATTTTCAGACTAGATTTTACTAAGCATCTTAAGTACATTGCACGTCATCTTTCATTACACTTTGCAGCTGCTTCATATAGGAAAAAAGGCCCTTCCTATGCCATCTCAACCCTTTTCAGCGCAAATGCTTAGTAAATTCAACCCATTGTCTTGTTGCAGTCTTCATATTATGTACTAATCATTGGAATCAGAATGTCAACACCATAATCATTTGTACATTTTTAGGAGCACTTTCATCTACAAAGCAAAGGAGCTTAATAATACCAGTGTTTTATACTTACAATTTGGGAAAAAACGTACAGTACATAATATGTACATGCTGCTGTGTAAATGTATACATAAATGTGTCATTCTCTTGGTCACCTAACTCAAAACAGTGACTAAAGTCTGACACCTGGATGTGAAAGCATACCTATTTCTTCCACCTTAGAACCCATCGTGGTGCTTGTGATTGTGAAGCTGAAGAGATTGTACTTAATATTTTACTTCTTATTTTCCATCATTTTCTGACTCATGAGGGTAGACAATATAATATATTGTTTTAGGCTTGGCTCCTATTCACATAATTCTGGGTATGGATGAAATAATCCATAGTTGTATTAACATATGTTTATCTTTAACAATGATAATTTCTTTAAAATGTTATTTGAAAAAATAAAAAGGAAATCAGTCAGGTAAACTATATACAGTTTGTCAATTATCACAACTTGGAAGCCTGCAACCTTTAAAGGGACACAGCAAAGATCCCAGTTATCACAGAAAGTATCGGTACACATATAAACAAATGTAATTGTCTAATATTAAATTTGTTGCAGTGGAAGTTTTAGTCCACTGAGTTGGGTGTTTGGGTATTTTAAGCATTCATTCATACATGACCTCATTTTATAACTCTCCTTACCAAGGGACATTAGTTAACCCTCTCAGTGCAGGATAACAAGGAAGAGAAGCATGCACTCTTGGTATACATATAATGACACAACTTTAACAATGAAATGTCCCTCCCCCTGTGAGGTATTTAAAGCGCCAAGCTGAGGAAAGTTATAGAGAGGGAGGTCCTGTAAAGATAATTTATGCTTAAAGAAGTCAGCTTTCAAGCTGAATTATTAAACTAATTTTTTAACAACTAATTGCAATCATAATTCTTTATCTGTGCACTTTTCATTCCTGCAATAGAACGGTACCTTTACTGTGCCTCTTTTAAGGAAATTGTATGTGTGACAAGACAGGAAAGAGAGGCGGAAACCATGAAATAGAGTTGAGATGTGGCTAGCCAGACTGAACTGCCACCAGAATTCTTTACACCAGTCGGATGGAGCCATTCAATGGAACCCAGTACTTCAATTTTCAGGTTAATAGGACCCTTGATAGAAGACCTTTTCCACTCTGCAAATTATATTTAGATGTAAAGAACAGACAGCCTTCTGAGCTCTACTTCATTAACTAACTCATATTTCCCACACACAAAAACCAGTGACACATTCCCATATCCTCTCAGTCATCATAGTCAGCCAAGAAGGTGACATGTAGCTCTATTGTCCTTCTCATCCAGTTAAATAGGGACTTCCCATCTCAGACATATATATGTCAACCACCATAGCCTGAAGCACGCCCTTTTGCAGAGATGGTGCCTTGAAGTCTACACGTATTCATGTATTTAATTTTCCCATAGATCAAAAAAAATCTTGTCACCATTAGCAGATGACCACATGGTTACATGACAAGATGTTACAAAAAACAGTTCTTGACCATGTTACTTGTATTTATGGTAACCAAAGCCCAGCAAAAGGCATGAACACACAGATATCTTAGTTACTGTTTGCCCTTTGCTTAACCAGGTTAAACAATCATACAGGGTCAAAATAACATATTTTAAGAAACAGGATGTCCTGTTGAATTAAACAAACATGTCTTATTCTTCATAAATATTCTGAAATCTGTTGAAATATGTATTGTTTTAATTTTACAAAAAAGATCTATAACTATTTCCAGAAAATAATTTCACATAGGCTGTACAATGATAAATGTTTGTTCAATTTTAAATACACAAGCCTCCAAATTATTAAAGAGCAAATCTTTGCGTACTGAACATAATGACTAACATTGTACTTCATACAAATGTCCACTTATTAAATCTCAGATTTAGTGACTTTTGTAATTGACAAAAATGCAAAAACGTGTACCTGTGTCCTCCTCTCCATCTTACCCCCTCCCCTTCTCTCATGCCCCTGTTTTCTCTCTATCATTATTGTGTCTGTTTCCTACCCTTTTCTTCTTATCATGTCCTCTTCTCTGTTTCCTCTCAATACCTTTTTTCTTTCTTCCCTGGTCCTGCCCTTTCCCTCTTTGGCCTCTTCTCTCCCCTGTCGATCAATATTTTCCCTTTCAAGGTCTTTTCCATTCTCTCCAAATGTCTCTCACTTGAAGTCACAGAAAGAAGTGGAGAAGATAAATATTTTAACCTGTTTCCATTCTCCACCATGTCACTTCTCTGGTCTTGCTTTATACCTCTTCTTGTTGTATTTCTTGCTGCTTTTTGGGTGGGGATATCATGAGCGACATGACAACACAATGGCATAATCTTTCCTGCGTCAATCATGTGTGTACCTTCAGCTTGGGCAACTGCTGCTCTAGAAATCTGAAGACGTGTGAGACATTGAGGATGTACTATATCAAAATGTTTCATATGTGGTCCTTAAAACAGCTCACAGTGCATTAAATGCTTTTATTACATCCAAACCTAAATGGTAAAGTCACTGAAATGAAAAAAAAAAAATGGTAATACAGATAAGATAATGAAGAGAAATATTTAGGAGTACCTTGGGGTATTATTTGCAAGTTTTCGAGAGATATAATGAAATGTGAATTGTTGAATAGGAGCCTTCCAGAGAACAGGATGGGGCCGCATCACTGAAAAATTGAATGACAAAACCATTAGACATTTATGCTGAAATACTGAAAAGTATTCCAATTTGATAAATTTATAAATACTGTGATTCTGCTCCCAGACAGCGGCATCTAATAGTGCTGACCACCCTACTTCTATGTGTATATAAAATTTCCTAAACTAAAATATGTTTTGCGCAAAATTACATTTAAATGATACTTTTCTAATTACATCCCATTAGTACAAAATAATAACAATAGGCAGAATAATTATACTTAGTCAGGATTAACTCATGTCACAAAAAAGTATTACAACCATTTAAAACATATAAAATGTTCATATTAAAAAGGAAAGTGGAGAACAAGCACTGAGAAACTTAATAAATTTAATTAATTTAGGCTATTAAATCCATTAACATTTCCTTTTAAACTAAAGTGGTTACTTGCTAATTATGATGTCTCATAATCCATCATTATCACATTTATTCTATTGTGTGCATTTAACTTTTCAACCTCTTTAAAACTCTACGTATATTTAAAACAGATTATTCCCACAGCAGTGTAATAATTCCAGTTGCCTGTTCTATTTACATTTTGAATGATAATCAATATTCTTTCGCTATTCTTAATTAAAGATCATTACATTTTTCAGAACAAGTAAGAACTTGCATATTAGAGAGCATTGCAAGTTATAATAGCTATACTTTGTGATTCTTAACTTCATTTTGTTTTGTGTTTACTAAAATGCTTGGTATTTGTATAGAGTTTATTCTCATAAATCTGAAACTTTTTTAAAGGGTCACTCTAGTCAAAGGTTTTCTGTCATGCATTTAAAGGATCATTACACAAGTGTGGAAAAATAATTATATTGGTTGAAGAAAATTTAGACAGGCAAATCAGGACAAAGGAGGAGAAAACAATCCCATATTGCCTATATTTAATGATTTTTTTCTACTTTTTTATGTTCTATTTTTTTATGAAGTGTAAGCACTGCTTGTTTCAAACTACGGACCTATCCTGTTATGTGCATGCACGCTTCAGCGCTGGGAAGCGCGCCTTGGACGTCCCGATGTAGCTGTCTGTAAGTGCCCGGTAAGTGATTAGGGGTGTTCGGGTTAGAGGGTTAGGGGCTTAGGGTTAGGGTTAGGAAGGTACTTTTAGGGGGTTAGGGTTAGGCCAGCTAGGGGTGTAGGGCATTAGGGTTATGGGGTTAGGTTTAGGGTTAGGGCCGGTAACTGGTGTAGGGGGTTAGGGTTAGGACCGCCAAGGGGTGTTGGGGATTAGGTTAGATGGTTAGGGGCTTAGGGAGTACATCAGGACGCCGGACTCGAGGTGTCCAGCACCAGTAGGCTTCCCGTGCTGTGCATGCACATAACAGGATAGATCCCAAACTACTTCTTGTTGCATTTTTCTGGACTGTCTTTATGTTCATGTTTTTCCTCTCCACTTACAATATGTCATATTTTTCTCTGAACACTTAGCTATGTGGTCCAACTTTCAACAGTGACAGTATGCTCTACCTTTTTCACGGTCATAAGCTTTATGTTCATATTGCATGCATTTCTTGCAGAAGGGTGGCATCTAGTTAAAACTGATGTATTATGTTTCCTCTTCCTTGCTGATTATTGGTTGAATTCTCCTGAAACCTGCAAACCACTCTGTCAGAATCTGCTTCTTCAAGGGCCCTTGATATGAACCTAGTTCAAACCTACCCCAGCAGTATCATGGCTTCTGAAGAGGTACAGGCAGAGAATACTGCATGCAGGTTATTAGTGGTCCATGGCAAGACCACTCCCCAAGTCAGGATACAACACACAGAAATAGTCTCACACCTTGTATATGTGAAAACTATCTCTCAACCTTTATTGAATGATAAAAACAACATATTTCTACTCTCCAATACCACACCCTTGTATACATGTGTATACGTGTATATGTGTGATGTCAGCCCATCTGGCTTGCAACCTTGGGCTATCAAAGCTCTTGAGTTTAAATTCACGAGATATCTATAGCTGGCTATTAAAAAAACCTTCATGTTAAACTCAAGTGTTTGCTTAGGACTACTTGAAGTACACACATCTGTCTTGACCCAATGTCTGTATGTGTGAGTGTGCAATGATCTGAAGCTAACTTCTATGCAGACCATTTTTATCAATTCCACATATGTTCTACCCCTGTACAGCGCTACGGAATATGTTGGCGCGATATAAATAAAGATAATAATAATAAATATGTTCTATATAACATTTTCCCTCTTATAATATATTATAACTAGGATACATAATAACCATGTACAGGCAACATATAACCACACAATAACACATAATCCCAATGCAACAATGTCATGCTCCCTTGGCCATAATCATAAATTACTGGTAATATGAGTCCTTAAACAATTAAATCATGACACACTCACATTGTTTGGACTCTTATCTTATCACATTCAATTGGGAACTGGGTTCTGTAATAGCCAAACCATTATATTAAATTTTTTAAGATTCACTCAACACAGGGTCTCTACCAGGTGACTGGAGAAAAGCTGATGTGATACCTACATTTAAAAAGAGAGCAAGAGCAAATCCGGGGAATTATAGACCAGTGAGCCTCACTTCTGCAGTGGGGAAGCTTTTAGAAGGGTTAATAAGGGATAATATACACGAATATATCTATTTGAACAGGATTATAAGTAGGAGTCAACATGGATTTAAGAGGGATAGGTCATGTCAAACAAATCTAATTATTTTCTATGAGGAGGTTAGTAGGAACCTGGATCAAGGCAACTCAGTGGTAGTCTTTTTGGATTTTGCAAAGGCTTTTGATACAGTGCCACATGGGAGACTATTGTGCAAACTAAGAGATACAGGAATTGCAGAAAATATCTGCTCATGGATTGAGAGCTGGCTAAAAGACAGGAAGCAAAAGGTTGTTGTAAATGGAACATACTCTGATTGGACTAATGTGGTAAGGGGGGATCCTCAGGGTTCAGTATTAGGTCCTCTCCTTTTATACATATTTATTAATGACTTAGAGGTGGGATTGGAGTGGGGTGTCTCCATTTTTGCTGATGACACAAAGTTGTGCAAGGTAATTAAATCAGATAATGATGTGCTTTCCCCCCAAAGGGATTTACATAAAATTGAGGAATGGGCATCTAAATGGCAGGGGAGATTTAATACGAATAAATGTAAAGTTATGAATCTGGGAAGGAAAAATAGCCATGCAATTTATAATCTTAATGGAGCAAATCTAGGTGTATCAGATATTGAAAGGGATTTGGGAGTGCTTGTGGACAACCACCAAGTAACAGTGCTCAAAGCCAAGCAGCAGCTGCAAAGGCAAATAAAATATTAGCATGTATTAAGAAGGGTATAGAATCCAGGGAAGCAAATATAATTCCGCCACTATACAAATCTCTAGTACGCCCTCATTTGGAATATGGAGTACGATTTTGGGCACCACTTCATAAAAAGGACATTTTAGAGCTGGAAAAGGTACAGAGGAGGGCAACAAAACTAATAAGGGGAATGGAGAGGCTAAGTTATGAAGAAAGACTAACTAAATTAAACTTATTTTCTCTAGAAAAAAGGCGTCTAAGAGGAGATATGATTACCTTATATAAATACATCCAGGGCCAGTATAAAGATTTGTCAAGGGAGCTTTTTGTGCCAAGAGGTTTTCAACTGACAAGAAGACATCCCTTGAGGTTAGAAGTAAGTAAGATTTCACCTTAAAGAAAGAAAAGGGTTCTTCACAGTAAGGGTGGTCAATTTGTGGAATTCTCTACCAGAGGAGGTGGTGACAGCAGATTTGATAGATAACTTTAAAAGGAAACTGGATTTATTGCTAATTAAAAAGGGAATTCAGGGTTATCATGGATAATTACAGAGACAGTATTGATCCAGGGAGGGATCCGGTCGCCGGTTTCCTGGGTCAGGAAGGAATTTTTTTTTTTTTTTTTCCTTTGGGGTGATTGGCTAAGTTTCACTTGGTTTTTTTTTTCTGTTTGCCTTCCTCTGCATTAATTAATAATTAAAAAATAAATAAAATAAAAAAATAATTAAATAATTGATTAATAATTAATTAACAACTAATTAATTAATATTTAATCCGCATATTGCAGATCAGAGGAGATCTTAAAAGGTGGAACTTGATGGACTGAAAGTATTTTTTCCACCTTAATTACTATGTAACTATGTAACTCGTCATTTTGTTCTTACTTTGTTTTCTGAATAGACTCTTAGAGCCTCATTCAATTCGGGCCATAACTCTATCGCAGACAGCTGATTTTCTGCGATTGAATTGCGTACCAAAGTAGTCATACTTGTACTCTGCTATTCAATTGGCTGTGGTCGCAAGATAGGGTCCGATAGCTGAAATCGGAAACCATTCCCGTTTGAAATAGCATGTGCGGGCTTGAACAGCAAGCTTGTAACTCCTGATGCAGTAACAGCCAATGGAAACAGAGATCGTCATTGACCAACCTCCAAGCCCGTAACTCGTAGTAGGAGGCAGTAGGACTTTTAAATCCAATCCAAGTTTTACGAGCTTCAACCTCCACGCCTGTAGCACTTTTAAATTATCGAGGTTGGATTTTCAAAGTCCCACGGGCTTTGAGGTTGAAGCCCGTAGGACTTCACATTGATTGCCATGATCGATAATCGAACCAATATTGAACATGAAATAAAGTATTGGAGAATGTTGTGCTATTAATTCTAAGACCTAACATCACTTTCCCTCTTCATAAAAGTACAGGATTGCTTTATTTGCTTTTAAAGTGCTCCGATTTGGCAGTAAGCCCTTTGCGAGAGCTCCTCGGTCCAAGTAACCTGTGGTTCAATTTTGCCAATTTGCGGGCATGACGGAGCGGTTAGTGAGTGGGAATCGGAGCAATTGAATAGCGATTTTAGCTTTGAGGGCCTGAAAGATCAAAGGCTTTGAGGGAAGTAACTTGCTATTTGACAAGTAGCAATGGGTCAGTAGGGATCGTGGGTCAGAGCAAATAAGTTGATCGGAGACCGCAAGTCTTTGCCAATTGAATATCAAAGTAACCTGCTACCACCATCTGCGAGCCCGGATCCTAAAAAAGTAGCAGTTGAATGAGGCTGAATCTAGTCACACTGAGCTGCGATACATGGCCCCTGGATGAATTGTTACAAGTAAAAATCCCATGCACGCCTAAACATAGCTGCAGTAACAAACCCTTATGTGTAAAACCCTAGTGAGTTATAATTATGTGTGATATGTTCCCTGCTGTACATGTGTCTCTACCTAAAGTGCGATTACATGGCACCCGTAAGAAATCTGCAAGAATTCTACATGTTTTTGGAAAGCAAGCCTAAATCTTGAAGCAAGCCTAAATCCCATATCCCACAGCACCAGCCAAACTACTTCCAAGAGCTGTTTCTTTATAAGTAGAAGCTCTTACTTCCTACATTCAATCTATACCCTTCCTTGTTGTGATTGTTGCAGGGAAGGGGTTAAATATACTTAAATTTCATTTTGGCAGGGATTATGACCTTTCTACCTATGCCTCACTTCCTCTATGAGTGCCTGGAGTGTTCCCTTGAACCCCTCAACAACTGAGGGGGGGGGGGGGGTCATCAGGCCTCCTTCCCCCACCCATTGTGCTTTGTCTCATACAAGATAAACTTTTGAATGTAGCTTTCTTCTGCCCCTACCGCCTCCATCATCTCCTTTGCTTTCTCAACAATGTTTTCCCATATTTAGCATCACAAAATCACTGATCTGGCTGTAGGTACTACCCCTCAATAAGACAAAGTGCTGATGCCTCTAGGCCCAAGGAAAATGTTCCAAAGCATACCCTGACTTTTAATCTGACTTAATCTAGAAGACCGATAGACGATCAATTATTTCTCGAGGCACATTAAGCAATGGATCCACATCTGGATGACCTTAACAACGTAAGAGAAACAATAAGGCTTTTTGCATACTTGCGTAAGCAACAAGAGAGTGAGAAAGCCATGCTTGAGAATGGACAGCACTAAATAATATGTCTTAAGGAATGCTACCTATTCACAGTTCAGTTTCTCAAGTGTTAGCTCAATCATGTCATTAACACAATGTAGAATACCAGACTGACTCATAATGACAGATACGCTCTGACATGTCAAATATATTTCAAACAATTGTTTTTACTAATAACTTTCCTGGTTACTGATCAATAACATAATAGACAAATTGGGCATAATACCAGTGCAAAAATAAAAAATGTAATACTGATTCTTTCTTTTGAAAAATGTCTTTCCATAGCCTAACACATAAGTGCAATTGCATATGTGAGTTGCTTTACATGAGACACAGTGCTCTTTAACTTGTGTTAATTATGATAAATACAGTGTATATGTGGAGTGTGTCCATAATTTTGCTGGTAGGTTATTCAGCAATGCTTTTTTATCTCTTCCATTGTTTTTCTCAACTAAGATATAAATAAATATATCTCTGTTTAACTTATTCTTCTCTTGGACATTTTTTTTGTCAGGCAGATGGTCAATTAAGAACACTAAACAATGACACTATTTCCTTTGCAAACATTTTTCTAATAGTCAAGCAAATGAGAATATGTGCTGCCATACTGCTGAGTGCCATCTTGACTGTCTAATTGCAAAGAACAGCGCCTTGATAGTTGCAATTACTGCTGTAACAATGATGCTCGTAGTTGAACAATGCATTTAGAAACAACATGTTTATCAGAATGCTAAAAAGTACCAGCTATAGTTGATGCCAGATTTGGATTGTGGGTTAAATAAAGAAACTGTAGAGTTACAAATAATGTTTAAGAACTATAGTTGTGTATTCTGCCTATTCGGTTCTCCAACAACTTTTGAGAAAAAAATGTGTTGTTTTAATTTGGGCCTTGATTATAAAAATGTGAAACCTGGATAACTAATTTATAGGCTATATTTTAGTTTATCTGCTCCATGGTATAACAATGAACTTGTGAGGTTGCCTAAGCACAAATATAGCTCCTTCACCTCCAAGAGAAAGCTATTAGTAATAATAATAATAATAATAATAATAATAATAATAATAAGAGAAATCCTGATATGTCCAGTAGTCCAGTTGAAGTAGTATTGCAGTAAATAGTGATACCTTTTTATTGGACAAACTTATAATATAGCATCTAGCTTTAGAGAGAAGATTCTCTCTTTATCAAGTCAAAAAGCAAAACTGATAAAAAAATGAACTAGAAACAGTAAACAGAAAGGGAGGAAAGGAAAAAAATGGAAAAACAAGAAGAAAATTTGTTGGGCAGAGTTAAGTGAGAAACAGACCAGCATTGTGAATAATGTCCTGATAGGTCAGTAAGTCTATAGATCAGGTTGTAGATAAGAACACAGCAGAGTAAAATAAAGGGCAATACATTTCAACATAGCATGTAGCTTAAGAATGCAGCAATAGAAGGGGGGAGGTATGTGGAATGTGTGTGAGCTATGAGACATAAAGATAGTGGGCCAGAAAGCCTAAGTCAGTATATGCCCATATCCTTGGTATTACATTTTTTTTAATCATTTTTAATTCAAACGTTTTCCACTGTTGGATAGGTCTGAAATTCTCTTTGAGTACTTTTATTTTGAGGTTCTGGATTTAGTGATTCACCTGGGTGAAATGGTGTCCAACTGGAGTACAATAGCTGTCTGCATGGTGCTTTTTGATTGCAGAGGTTACTTTCTGTGTAATAACATGAGGTTTGTAGCCCTTCTGTCTGAAGGAGGCAGACAGTGTTGTTAAGTAAATATATATATGCTAGCTACTTGCCCGTCAAAAATGACAGGGCAATACAATTTCAAGCCATGGGAATGCTGTTTGACACATAATAGAAACAGTTTTGTACTGTGAGGACCTTCGGCTCTCATTGCGAGGCTTGTGCTTAGCGCCTTCAGCCGAAGGTGCACCTGTGAAGCTCTGGTGAATTCCATGCCCATGAGGGTTAAAGCAGTGCTGGAAAATAATGGTGTCCACACAGAATTTTTGAAACCTTGGCACAATTTGGACATTTCCATTTAGGGGTGTACTCACTTTTGTTGCCAATGGTTTAGACATTAATTTCTGTGTGTTGAGTTATTTTGAAGGGACAGCAAATTTACACTGTTATACAGGCTGTACATTTACTACTTTACATTGTAGCGGAGTGTCATTTCTTCAGTGTTGTCACATGAAAAGATATAATAAAATATTTACAAAAATGTGAGGGGTGTACTCACTTTTGTGAGATACTGTATACCTCTCCTCTCCAGACCTAACCTGTGTCTCATCATGTGTGCCTAATATCTCACCTTGGATGTTGTCTACCATTTAAAATATAACACAATCAAAACAGAGTTACTGCCCATTCATCCCATTATCTTCAACTTATACACCTGACATTTCTCAATCTATAAACAATTCCATGGGACATCTTAAGTCTTCTGTCTCTGTCACAATTTTCTCAAACCTCTCCTTCATTCCTCACATCTCTTCACTCATCAAATTCTGCCATCACCACAACCAGAGCATCTCAAAATCTGTCTATTCTTAACTAATGACATGACAAAGACCCCAAACCATGCTCATTGGTTGACTATCTCAACTCCATTTTAACTGGCTTTCACTCAACCGCATATCCTCATTCCAAACTATCTTCAACACTTCTTCTAGACTTATCTACCTCATCAAATGAATAACAGCTGCTTTTTCCCTTGGCAGTCCCTACACTGGCTCCCTATCTTCTCAAGGATAAAATTCAAAAACCTAATCTTAACGTATAAAACCTAAACAGCACTGCACCTCCCCACATCTCGACTTTGTTTCTAAACTTTTCCTCTCTACTCGGCCCTCCATTGCTATCCCCTCCCATGCTAGTCTATATGAATTCTCAAGAGTAGCCCCCACTCTTTGGAATTTCATACCTCGTTTCTTTAGACTTTCCTCTAGTCTTAAGATATTCAAACACTCTCTGAAAACCCACATGTTCAGAGAAGCATGCAACTTACTCCCTTAACTACACTATCACCTTGAAACAAAGTTATATAAGCTGTCTCTCACACATTCTTCTATCTACCTTTTAGATTGTAAGCTTTTATGAGAGCAGGGACCTCAATTCTTCTTGTAGCAATGTATCTGTACAAATGAAATCTTGACTTTTTTCTACTACCTTCAAATGTACGCAAAACTGTATTTATGTGCTTGTTGTACTCCTAGTTCTATGGAATATGTTTACACTCAGCATATAAAATATAATAACACAGTTTTACATATATTGCAATGAACCATGACATAAAAAAATGTATTTAAGAAACTGTATTGTCAAGAAGATAAGACATTTTAGGTTAAATGTATTTAGATTCACTGTGAATTTCGGCAATAGATCAATAAATGTTGTTGCTTTTTGCTGTACCCCCGACATTTTATATATCTATAATTTAATTATTATGCATTATGCCATGATTGCACTAACTATTGGATAAGCCTCTTATATGAAATGTAATCCTAGGTATTTAAATGATAAGATTGTCCAAATTTGACTGATAGACCAGTCAAAATTGAAATACCTATTAAATATGCCCTTATGGCATTATTTTGAAAATATAACCTTTATTGGTATGTGAGTTAAAAATTAAATTAAAATATAAAATGAACTAAAATCGTTGATTAATATCAATTTATTTAATTGACTCTGATGCCATGATTGCATTAACTCTCATCCCACTTTCTTTGTCATGATATTGATTGCAAATGCACATGTACAATGGCGTGATTAAAATTAATTATTAATTAGGAAGAATTACCATATTTGAAACTGGTCGTTTGTCATGAGTTGCATCAAAATTGCTATGAATGTTTATTATAAATTCCATCCTCAGGATGATTTTAATAAAATATATATTAGAAGGCAAATGGTAAATATAATACAGTAAAAACATAGGCTCAAAGCTGGTAGAGTTCATGAAAAATCCAGGAATAAGTACAAACTGAAGCACAGGGAGATCTACCCGGAGCACCACTTGCCATTAATGTCAGAGGTGAACGTCAGATGAGAATGTGCGTGAGGGCCAACCGACATGCTACAGTTGAGCAACTCACCATCCAAATGAACCAGGTGGCTATCAGACGTGTGACTAAAATGACAGTACAGCCAAATGTGTTGTCTATGGGGCTCTGAAGCAAAAGGACGGTCATTGCACCCAGGCTGACGAGGGTTCATCGTCAGAAACAGCTTCAACCAGTATGATAATACCGTAAATGGACCTCTTTTGATTGGCAGAAGGTTGCCTTTTCTGATCAATCATGTTTTCTGCCCCATCAACTGGATGACCGTTGACGTGTCAGACGCGAAACCTACAAGAACAAGCACTCTGCAAACATGCATACCCCTGGAAGCACTTTCAACCAATTTGGTTATCTAGCCATTCTTGCAGATCAAGTGCACCCATACATATTGACTGTCTTCCCTGGAGCGGATGGGATCTTTCAGCAGGACGACAACATTGGCCAGAATTGTTGGATGAGCACGATGAAGACTTCCAAGTAATTCCTTGGCCTCCAAATTCCCTGGACTTGAACACCGTTGATCACCTGTGGGACCACCTCGATCACCATGTTTGCCGTATGGATCATCCGTCACGCACTCCAGCAGCTGTCAGGTGCACTGCAGTCTGCTTGGCTCCAGATACCCTTGCCAACCTTCCATCATCTTACTGACTCACTGCCGTCTAGCTGCTGTACGTGCTGGACATGACAGTTATTTGGGATATTAGCCAATGGTCATAATAATGTGACCGGATTTTTGATTGCAGATAAAAATTCCCTTGTTCACAATCTAGACTTTACAAAAATAAACACTAATGATTAGTAATATAATATATAATATATAATAACATAACAAATAAAAATGTTTTTTCTATTATATGAGTTTTTATATACTGATTCATTCACAGGCTCACAATACATTTACAGGAAGGGGGGAGCGTTATGCGCTCGCTTCTTTTTCTACACAATAAAAATGTAATTATATATCCTTGAAACAGATGTTTTTGTTGTTGTTGAAGAGCTCTGTTCTTTTATATTGAAATAAACGCATACTAATTGAACTAATTTCAGCTTCTGATTATATTGATCTGTCGAGGACAACTACTACTAGATTATCCAAAGTTGGAGACTTTGGTGCTATCAATTACTAATCTATTAAATTAATGAAGCTGTATTTGGCCACTTTGCATATAATTACACAGGTGGACTAGGGTGGAAATTTGACCATGGATTTGTAAGATACTATTGCAACTTGTCTTTTCCCATGAAAATAGTTATACATTAGCTCAATGTTCAACATATATATATATATATATATATATATATATATATATATATATATATATATATGATTATTTATAAAAATAAGTCACACGTTACAAAAACATACAATAATGTTGCCCTTGGTTAAGACTGAGAGGTTAACGAATGCACTCAATCTTGGTATTGTGGGGCGATGTGCAACAAATGGAATGGCAACTGATATGTACACTGAAAACCTTTTTAAAAATAAAAACTTGTGAGTACATTTTATATTATAGTTTGTTGTATAATATCAAACAGCAGTAGTATCTATCAATTTTGTGCCTGGGAATAAACAGGTTTGCCCTATGTGCAACATTTAGAATTAATATCTACCAGATTTGAAATCAGACAACAATTGTATATGTCTTATAATATGTCAAATAAAAATCTGATAAAGAAAAAATAGCTAACCTAAAATACAATTTTTACTGTAGTAAGTTTCTATCAGCCATAAGACATCTTCAACTAAGAATAGTTTTCAGCCTATTTATTGTGCATGACAGTCTAATAAAATGAATTTATTTTAATGAACATAGTATCGGAATATCACATCTAGCAGTATAACAATATGAATGAATCATCCCAACCAAGAGAGAACATTTAACACTTTGACTATTTAAACAATTTAATACATATTTGCAATTCCTAAGATAAGAGATCAGAGAAGAAAATGGTTTTCTTTCTCATTGTTTAGAACTATTGGCAAGGGGCCAATTCCTGGCTTTCCATTTCAGAGATAAACATTGGAAAGAATCCTTTATTCTTATTTTATTACCCTAAAAAAAGCTTTTTTTCTTCTGTGTTGCAAAGTGGATTGTTAGAATAGTGTCAATGTTTTTCAGGCAGCTTGTAAAGAAACAGTTTTTGTATTGCAGTTTAGTAAAGTATTTAGGGAAGAGAGAAAAGGGAAATAGAAATGCGGGGGACAAAAGTACCATAGGGAAAGAAAACAAAGCTATTACTTAATATTCTTAGTTCTACTCTTGTATTTTTACTTCTTTCCTTTGTGTATTTTGTGAAGTAATTTTTTTAAGTGATTTGTAAAGTCATAATTTATAAATTAAGCTATGTGGAAATAAATAATTATAATACATATTATAGAATATTTAATGATAATATATATATTGAAAAACACGATAACTTCTCTTTGCAACAATCTCCAGCATCCTTTTGTCACAAACAAGCAATGCAAAAATTAAAACCATGTTGCAACTGGGTAATAAAGGAGTTACACATTCCTATCCAATCTCTTTTTTTTCTGTGAATAAGGAATGTTTGTAGAACACTAATTATTCTTAAATTTTAAAACTTTCTGGACTTTTTATGTTTGATTTGTAACTATCAAACAGCTGCATTCTTCAAGTGAGAAATGAAAAGGAATGGGAGAGGGACTATACTGTCAGTGTTTTAAAATCTTACACAAAGAATAAGCTTATGTGCGGATCAGCTTTTTCTTTGATCATATCATCTAAGGGTTCCATTCCACATTTCCCTTTTGCAGATTTACGAGTAAACTTGATTTGTAAATCTGCTATGAACTATCAGTTCAGAACAGTCCACTGATTTCTAGTTATTAACCTAAAATGGCAACCCACGTGTAGCTGTCCCATTGACTTTTTCCAAAAGCCGATGGATACACGTTCAATTATGAGTGTCTGTGCATCCATAAAAGTGCAGAGATTGTGAAAAAATCCTATGTGTACTGTCTCCCACTGTTAAAAGCACACAAATACCTCTGAGAAGCCTATATACATCAAATAAGACACCATTATCAAACTAACATCTTAATTCAGTCAGATTTGAGACTTAATTCCTCATATCTTACACAATTAAGATGTTAGTGCCATGAGCCCACAGAGTGTGAGGAAAGTGCCAGTGCTGCAGAGTACCCCGTAGTAATAGTAGTTCCCATTTATATGTATGATGCTCTGATGCTCATTGTGGTCTCTGTCCTCCTATTAGACACCAGGGCTATGGTACCTACCTACTAGGTAATGCTAATTCAAAAAAATAAATGACCGTACTGCTATTATTATTATTATTATTATTATCTTTATTTATATCGCGCCAACATATTGCGTAGCGCTGTACAGGGGTTGAGTACATAGCAGAAAACAAATTAAACACCTTGTAAAGAATGGAGGGCCCTGTTTTTGAGCATAAAATCAAATGTACATAGAGCTTGTTTCCAAGGCCTGACACAAGATTGAAAACTCGCAAACTTACAATCTAAGGGTTTAGGTGTGATACAAGAGGGTGACAAATACAATTGAAAGCAATTGGTTCAGTAAAGTGGAGGAGTCTGTGTGTTGTCCTGTAGATTGTGGGTGTGAGTGTTATTAAGCTGTGGAATGTTCAGTTCATGTTAAGGCTGAAGATGATAAGATTTTTTAAACAGGTGTGTTTTTAATAATTTCTACTACTGCTAATGTACTGCTAATTCACCTATGAGTGTGAAGGATGAGCTGGGCTTGTCCTTGCCACTCAGAGGTTAACTAAATAAACAAAATATAAACATATTAAGGAAACTATCCCTCTTCTCTCCAATCATATAATCTGGGTGGGATCAGTTCTCCAACCGCCCCCAATTCCGCCCATCCCCGCCACCACCACCAGTTTCTATGGCTCCGCTATGGGGGCTATTTATCAAGATGGGGTAAACGTAAAAAAAATTTTGATAAGCAGCTGCTATATGAATTATAGGGAATGTGTATATTTAACTATGCTTTTTCTGCCCCCACCTTTTTGCCACTAAAATAGCTTTGCTTTGGAGCAAAATTTGCAGTGTTTTTCTTATTAATTTAAACACAATTGTTAAAGGTATATGGAAGTTTCTCTGTTTTTATCCTTTTCCAATCTAACACATCCTACTTTTATCAGAAAGACACATTACAATGATTCATTATATACACAGATTTATTTAATTAAACTAAATAAATTGGTTTCCACAGCCCAAAACTGCCCACATAGGCACCTGGTACTAGCCAATAGAAATACTGTATTTGGGTACTTTCTTAACCCTAATACTAAACTTCTAGATATAATGCAGTTGTATCATCCAAGGGAAGAGAAAGAGGGACAAAAACAGACTACAAATCACATGATACCCTGCTGCAGGGACTGCATGCTTATAGCTGCCTCTGATTGGCTATAACAATTTATGAAAGGATATATGGATCTTCAGGGGCCTTCCTTCTCAAAGCCAACTGCCAGAAAACTAAAGACATTATGCAAACTCTAGAGTAAGTTTACTAGTGTTTAATTTGGGATTTTTGTCATGCAAAAAAAATGTTTGCATATACTACTGATTCTCTTCCACTATCAGATGCATTCATAATCCATGAACATTCTATATGCCTTTAATAAGCTAAGATGACAAACTGTCTGGGAAGCAGGAAGACAATAAATAAAACACTCATTGAAACATTGTGTTTGGAAGGTTATCTCTGCCAATAATTTGGAATTTTAATATAGCAACTTTTGTTTTGCCATGACATGCCTTTGAATTCAGAATGGAATAGCAATAGTTGTACCTATACATACGCCCCTTGGGCTTTAAATAACACATTGCAAATAGCAGATGTTTATATTAATTTTGATTAAAACAGATAATTTATGGGCACCTGAAGTATTCTTTAAAAAGATTGTAAGTTTGTAAGTTTTGAATCTTGCAAGGAGCTTTGGGGAAAACACTTTGGACACTGGATTCTAAGCTCCATCCTTTGCAACGTATTAATATTGCTATTGTTTTTGCCTTGAATTTAACGTATGTATATTGCTATGGAATATGTTGGCGCGTTACAAATAAATAATAATAATAAAAGTTGTATACAATGTTTTCTTTAATCCAGTGAGTTATTGGAAACTTATATTATTTCCTCACTTGTAAGAATGTTAAGTTTTTAAAAATGATAATTTTTTTCTACTTAGCAAAATGTTGATATCAAAGTCAACTATAAACAATATTAAAATAGAAATGCTGCTGAGTATTTTCCATACATTAGCAGAAAAAAAAAATCATGATGACATTTTCATTATCTAAATTTGTTGTGCAGTATCTTATTCATGGATTTGATTGCTTTAACCTAGGCAATGAAACGCTGGTCAGGCAACATAAGTTTGTTCAGCCAAATATGCAATGATTTTTTAATGTATATAAAATGTTGCATAAAATACAATGATAAGTGCCTGAAGGATGTTATTAAAAAATAAAATCTAATAACAAGAAATATATGTCAGCACTCTTTCTCTGCTCCTTTTCAATTCTGCAATGTAGCGTCATTCCATACACCAAATTGCAATGTGCTGTATTTTCCCATTAACCATCTACAAGGTTACATTATTGTTTTGATTACTTGGGCTAATACATTAAACTAATATTGCATGCAAACCATATAAATGTGTTTATCTAGACATGTAAGCTGGATCTCTTATAGATGTATTTTTCTTTTAATGGGACACATGCTGATTTCTTGACATCAGCCTAGACTCTTGTAATTTTATATTAAAAACATTTATAATGTTTTAATTTATTTTTACATTAGACTTGCCCACGGAAAGCAAACATAACAAAGCGTTTGCATAAAGTAGCACTACTGATTTTTTTATTACCTCATTCAATTACTATTTTATGAATATGAAACAGGCTTTTTATCAGGTGATTGCGTTATATTGATTACATTTTAATTTAAACCACTTTAGCCTAAATATGTTTTATTTCATGACTATTAATGAGAGTCACTTAATATTATGACTAAGTTTAATTCACTATATAGGCTATTTTTATTCTTCAGAAAGATTAGATTTGCATTTGCGCCCATACTGTCAATATCAAATATGCTTTAGTTATACAATCAAAATGGTATTTATTACAAGTCCTTATCAATTAAGTAATATTTTTATTAGAAAAAATATATTGTAGTAACGCTAAACAATTAACATGGAAAAACTATATATAATAAAAAGTAGTTATTTTTTATTGTATTTAGTTATTTATTTTAATCCATGTATTAGCAAAATTGTTTGGAGATTTTACTGGTGTTTATTAAATTGATAGCAATAAATAAAAATGTATAATGATTAGATATAATTTATTAAATATATATCTATTCAAAAACAGGAACTTTACCCATGGGATTCTGCTTAATGACTGAAGGGCCTCATTCTAATCCCACTTGTTTGGAATAAGTAGCCGCAAGGGGAGGCCGCAAGCTACTTAGCTATTCAATTTGCGGCCTCCGGCGTGTTACGACCATCGAGCTGCGATCCCTTTGCGATTAGCTCAATCAGCTTACTTCCGTCAAACCCTTTGATCTTGGGCGGCCGCAAGAGTTGCGGCCGCAAGAAATCCCAAATCGCTATTCAAATGCTACACTCACCCTTCAGTCAAGCCTGTCAATCGCTAAAATCGAGCCACAGCTTACTTACATCAAAGAGGTCCCGCAACGCTCTTACTTATAAAACTCATGACATTTACAGATTTTGTACAGATTTTGGTAACAGTATTAAAGGACCACTGTGGTCATTTTTTGTATATGGTGTCTTAAATAACTAAACTTGATAATGGGAAGGGATCCATTTTCTTTCTTACTATAATTGAATATAAAAGGTAATACATTAAAGGCTATATGATTTTTAAGTATAGTTCTTCAAAATGGTATATATTAAATATAAGACTAAAGTGGCCTTTTAAGCTTTAATAGATAATACAATAGATAATAAAATGAGTTCCTCTCTTAAAGGGGCACTGTAATCATTCAGCTTTCATAACTTCTAAAGACAGGTCTTATATTTCAATTTATTGTGATTAAAATGTTGGAACTTTTGTGTGAAAACAAACTGACACAAGTTGACTTTCCTACTTAGACTGGGCTTTCCAAACCACGTCACCATGTGGAGCAGTTATCTGTTTGTTGCACAGTTTTGGTGGAAATTACACATATATATCTTTAAGAAAAGCCACTGAATATAGAAGATTGGAACCAACTAAAATACATTGCGGAAACCCGCTATTTACAGTGTAAGCTTCACACAACACAATCGTTACTAGGTAAAAATATAAAAACTGGACCATTACTGTATCCTAGCAGTTATAACACAACACAATCCTAACTGTAGAGTTATTAAATGTAGATTTATTGGTAGCAGCGCTTGTACTCACTCAAAAAAACTTCTCAAGGCAATATGTATACCCAATATAATAGTGCAAGTTCCTCATACACACCACTCCTCTAGGGGGTACATGCAGTTCATATGGGGAATGCATTTCTGACTGAAGACTCCTCAAAAATCACTGGAGAGGTGCAGCTTCTTCTGAGGATACCGTTCCTGCTGTGTCCAAATGACTGATCAAGAAAAGAAGAATGGAGGGAGAGAGAAAGCGCACCACCTCCTAGTGCAATATGAGATGATACAAGTACATATCAGTACGTATGAAGTCTATCAACTCACGTGTTGCAACCTCAAGTCTATGAGGTATGTAGTAAGCTTCCCAAGGTAGTCCCTGGTAATGAGTACACCAAATCCTCAGGCACAGACCCGGTTGGATAGTCCCCTTGATCTTCCTTATTGGATAATTCTGTAGTGGCTCATAGGCGCACTACAGAGAATAACGCATTATCTCCGTAGGCCAGGACACAAATAGGAAGTGCGGCCACTATCCAGCTTGCCCAAGGCTAGTTGTAAAGAGCTGTATCCTATTCAGCTTATAAACAGGGTCAAAATTCTTGAAAATTATTATTTAAGGATTTGAGCCGAAAACTAAAGTATATAGAAAAAGCAGCAACATCATTTTGTAATCTTTCCAAATACTTTATTTTATTTTATGTTATAAAATAAATAAAAAATGGATTATAATAAGAAATAATTGCAATAAACATATAGATAGCCAAGATGATAAAATGACAGCAATTTAATATAACAATTATTTATCAAAGCAATACAGTTAAACATTAAAAAAGTATCATTTTATGAAACTAAGTTTACAAAAAACATAAATATAATAAAACAAAAAAAAATGCTAATTGTATTAGTTCACTGTTGTTTTTATTAATGAAATCTTTAATATATTACTTTATTTTATTTTCAAATTAGCTTTTCCATGCCAGATCATCATTTATATATTTTTATTAACAGCTTACTTCCGTCAAACCCTTTGATCTTGGGAGGCCGCAAGAGTTGCGGCCGCAAGAAATCCCAAATCGCTATTCAAATGCTACACTCACCCTTCCGTCAAGCCTGTCAATCGCTAAAATCGAGCCGCAGCTTACTTACACCAAAGAGGTCCCGCAACGCTCTTACTTATAAAACTCATGACATTTACAGATTTTGTACAGATTTTGGTAACTGTATTAAAGGACCACTGTGGTCATTTTTTGTATATGGTGTCTTAAATAACTATACTTGATAATGGGGAGGGATCCATTTTCTTTCTTACTATAATTGAATATAAAAGGTAATACATTAAAGGCTATATGATTTTTTTTTACATTAGAAAAATAATAATTTTGAAGTATAGTTCTTCAAAATGGTATATATTAAATATAAGACTAAAGTGGCCTTTTAAGCTTTAATAGATAATACAATAGATAATAAAATGAGTTCCTCTCTTAAAGGGGCACTGTAATCATTCAGCTTTCATAACTTCTAAAGACAGGTCTTATATTTCAATTTATTGTGATTAAAATGTTGGAACTTTTGTGTGAAAACAAACGGACACAAGTTGACTTTCCTACTTAGACTGGGCTTTCCAAACCACGTCACCATGTGGAGCAGTTATCTGTTTATTGCACAGTTTTGGTGGAAATTACACATATATATCTTTAAGAAAAGCCACTGAATATAGAAGATTGGAACCAACTAAAATACATTGCGGAAACCCGCTATTTACAGTGTAAGCTTCACACAACACAATCGTTACTAGGTAAAAATATAAAAACTGGACCATTACTGTATCCTAGCAGTTATAACACAACACAATCCTAACTGTAGAGTTATTAAATGTAGATTTATTGGTAGCAGCGCTTGTACTCACTCAAAAAAACTTCTCAAGGCAATATGTATACCCAATATAATAGTGCAAGTTCCTCATACACACCACTCCTCTAGGGGGTACATGCAGTTCATATGGGGAATGCATTTCTGACTGAAGACTCCTCAAAAATCACTGGAGAGGTGCAGCTTCTTCTGAGGATACCGTTCCTGCTGTGTCCAAATGACTGATCAGGAAAAGAAGAATGGAGGGAGAGAGAAAGCGCACCACCTCCTAGTGCAATATGAGATGATACAAGTACATATCAGTATGTATGAAGTATATCAACTCACGTGTTGCAACCTCAAGTCTATGAGGTATGTAGTAAGCTTCCCAAGGTAGTCCCTGGTAATGAGTACACCAAATCCTCAGGCACAGACCCGGTTGGATAGTCCCCTTGATCTTCCTTATTGGATAATTCTGTAGTGGCTCATAGGCGCACTACAGAGAATAACGCATTATCTCCGTAGGCCAGGACACAAATAGGAAGTGCGGCCACTATCCAGCTTGCCCAAGGCTAGTTGTAAAGAGCTGTATCCTATTCAGCTTATAAACAGGGTCAAAATTCTTGAAAATTATTATTTAAGGATTTGAGCCGAAAACTAAAGTATATAGAAAAAGCAGCAACATCATTTTGTAATCTTTCCAAATACTTTATTTTATTTAATAAGAAATAATTGCAATAAACATATAGATAGCCAAGATGATAAAATGACAGCAATTTAATATAACAATTATTTATCAAAGCAATACAGTTAAACATTAAAAAAGTATCATTTTATGAAACTAAGTTTACAAAAAACATAAATATAATAAAACAAAAAAAAAATGCTAATTGTATTAGTTAATTGTTGTTTTTATTAATGAAATCTTTAATATATTACTTTATTTTATTTTCAAATTAGCTTTTCCATGCCAGATCATCATTTATATATTTTTATTAACAACTGATTCACTGAAGGCCATCAAGGCTGCATAATAGTCAACAAGATGTTGAAATTAGAACTCACCACCACCCAGATGCTTTTTGAGGAACTCTAAGCCCTAAAAGAGGGTGACAGTAACCAAAGACATTAAAAGGAGATGATCTTACTAGCAGAATCACAGGGATGCATCTGTGAGCAGCACCTTGTTATCTAAAGGAGTCTTCCCCTGACCAAATTCTTGTTCTAGAATGCACCATGTTATAAGTAATGTCTAACATATAGTGTAGACAAATGAGGCAGTGTAATTGTTTTCAATAGTTAAGTCTAGTAAGGCTTAATGAGCTGCAGCTTTAAGACATCTTCGTGGTACTATATAGTAACATTTGACACTTCTGCAATGTTTATGCAGAAATCATGAACAACAATGCGAGTTTTCAATCATGCGAGTTTTCAATATTGTGTCAGTGGCTTGGAAACAAGCTCTATGTACATTTGATTCTAAGCTCAAAAACAGGCCCTCCATTCATTATAAGGTGTTAATTTAGTTTTTCGCCATATACGCAGCCACTGTACATCGCTACAGAATATGTTGGCCCGATATAAATAAAGATAATAATAATAATAATACATTCTGTTACGCCCGCCCAGATTTGGGGGGCTACGCTCACCCCAATTCCCTCTCTCTCTCTATGGGTCACAAATTTTTGTTCAGGTCTCAACACCAGCAGACACTTCAGATGACAGCATCATTTCTGAAGAGACATGCACCATCAGACCCCTTTTCTTAGGATCTCAGAATCACACACCATTAGTACAAGCAGACTCCGACACCACCTTTGTTTAGTGTGTCCAAAATCAGACTGACACTTCTTTATTGTTACAGAGATATATAAAAAAACAGAAAGATGACACAAGACACAAAAAAGACTCCCTCCCAGTTCTAGCCCATCCTCCTGGTAAATAGCTTGCTATCCCCCCTCACCCACATGATTTCCAGATGTATAAAGGGGGTCTGGCGTTCTTCTTATTAGACATTTTCTCTCCTCTTACAGAGCCATAAAACTAGCTCCCCCCTCCATGACTAAAGCCAGAACCTTCACATGTGGCCGATCGCAGGGCCATATAAATTATTTAGGATGTTTAATCATTTGTATATCCCAGATATGACTGTTAAGCAAGTTGTTAGTACCTAACCACACATATAATAACTGATGAACCCCGAACAGTCCAGTGGGCCCTTCTGTTCATAACACATTCTTTCCAAATTATTCTAAAGATTTATAAATCACCAAAAGACTTCCCAGGACACCAATTATATTTTTATTGAAAAAGTGCCATCCTGGATTGATCCACTTTTCACAATCTGTCTTTAACTTTTATATGTATAACAATTTTTTTTTATTTTATACATTTTTGATAAGCATGCATGGTATAACAACAATGGTGGAGCTACTGATGATGCAGCAGGTGCAAAGTACTAGAGCACACAAAAAGGTAGTGGCCCTCTACTACTGGGTCTGGAATAAAAATAATGATTAATTTATTATGGGAGAATGGGGGGTAACTTTTTTTACAGAAATGTCACCTGATCTCCCAATATATGCCACCTACATATATTTTTGGATTTCTTATTTGCCCCTGCAGGCACCTGCCTTGTGCAGAGAAGCTACAAGTGCCAACAGGGCTTTCTGAGAACATATAGGATTAGCCCAGATTTTAAACGAGAGCCATGCAACCACATTTTAGGAAGCAACACATGAACATATCTCATTGAGTGATCACTCTTTAGGGTTTACACATAAAGGGTTGTTAAAAGCAGCATGTAAAACTACATTATGGCTTAAGTGGGCTTTATACCAATAAGATTTCCTTGGTAAACTCACCAATATAAGCGTTGTGATAGGATTGATAATAGTTATTAATGTGCCATATTACTGTGATATATTAATGGTTTACTGCTCCAATGTGATATTTGGCTATTGTGATTATTAACCCTAAATCAAAAATAATAATGTGAGGCAAAAGAAAAAAAAATAGGGATAGAAATCAGTATATAACATGGGTGTAGGAGCCAAAGAAAATCTGCATATAGTATACAAATACCACACAACTGCTTCTCTATACATAAACACATTCATTGACAAATCTTGGGGGGATTTGTCCCTTTCGTCCCCCCCAGTTCCTACACCAATGTATATTAGGATATTACTACCACTTTCCCTATGTACCAAGCTAGTGATATTTTCTGCATATATTCTTATCAGTGCACAGTACAGATACATGGTTCAATTTGCCAATACTTGCAATTAAACAGGTAATAAGCAAGACTGGCCTTTCTCCTGATATAACACTTCACTCAAATACTACCACAAAATGTCGCTTCAAAAGTTACAGCTTTAAAAAAATGTCTTTATGAAAAATTCATGACCACAATGATCTGATAATACAGCATTCTGATACCAGCAGATGTTTTGTTTAACATGTTCCCTGAAGCTGTACTCTGTGTCTTATATCTTTGATTTCCATTTCCTATCTGCTGACTGTGGGATGTCATGTAAGTACCCTATAGCTATGCACAGCAATTCGCATCTAACACTGCCTTGCATAATAAGCTTTAAAAAAATCTTGTCACAATAACTCCACACATCTCTAACCATATGGAACGCAACACTCCAAATCCCACAGACAATTTTTTTATTACAGATCACATCCTTAAAACATAATCTGCGTGATGACTAGTAGAAGTGTGTTAAGAGCTGCTGCAAACAAAGTTAACACTTGTTCACATCATCTGTTACAAATGTCCAATTTGGGACAATAAATTTCCTTAGAATCTGCTCATTTGTTTCTTTTGCTGACTCACTGCTTTACATTTTTTCTTGTTCCTTCACATCATTTTTTTATGAACTATGCATATGTATAAAATTGGATTTGTAGTCCCTAGATACCAATTTGCATAAAGTGCATGCTATCATTGGATGGAGAGAAGCAAATTACATCTTCTGCAAGATCACACTTTTTTTTTAACTGCCAGCAGAGGATTTTAACAACACTTAGCCAGATATGCAAAGCATCTTTTTTATTTTCTTAAGGAAGCTTGATCAATGAAAGAAAAAAATAAATATATTAATGAATTAAGTACTGGACCAATCATTTATCAATTCCCACTAGTGTTTTTGTGAGAAGCCTCTTTCTTAAGTCTCTAGTTTAGGAATTTAAAGTAATCATGTTAAAATGATACCCCAGTGCTCTATGTACTGAATCTCTCTAATGTTGGATCCCAGAGGATGGCTTATTAATGGAAAGATGCAAGACTTCTCTTACTTGCGCTGAGTTCCTCTTATATAGGAGTGTCTCTCCTGAATTCAGATTTTAATGCTGATAATGTGAATATAATGAGTCTTTTTCTGTAAGAATACCATTTTGACACAGAACTGTCTCATCTTAAAGGAGGAGAATGCAGTCACAATGCTTCAACTAAATCTAATGCAAGCTGCATTTCTTTAGATATTTACAGCCTTATTAAATTGTGATTCAGCCAATTGAATAGGGCTCTATATAAGCACAGAGCATATTTTTTTACAGAAGTTTTTAGTTAGTGAAGACCCTGCTTTTGGATAAAGGTTCACTAACTAAAAATTTCTGTAAAAAAATATGCTCTGTGCTTATATAGAGCCCTATACAATTGGCCAAATTGCAATTTAATAAGGCTGATAATTCTCAAATCTACTGTAAAATGAATCAAGAGCTTTAACAAATGGAGGCAAATCTGTCATTGCAATATATTCTATTATTAACAACTGAAAGGCTTCACTTTTAATATGTTTTATGTAAAATTTAGTAATTCCATAGAAAGCATATCAGTTTTTTTTTATTTGAATAGAGACTACTGTAATAATAAATAGCTAATAAAATTGTAAATAATGTTAATTTAAAAGGTAAAAGAGACAGGTCTGTGCAAAGTAATCATTAAATTATTGTGCAAGTTATGATATTTCTACAAAAGTCATTTTGTTAAAAACATTTTGGTTTATCTTTATTTTATTGAATATGTCTTTCAATGTTGCCTGGCTATAATATAAATATATGAATCCATAAAAGAATATGATAATTTATAGTTTATAGGCATTTTGTTATTGCAGATATAGAACAGTCAAAGATGCATACTTGACTACAAAAAATATTTTTTTATTATTTTTCTTGTTTTTCGCAGTTCGGTCGTTAACTTCTTATTTTTCCAAGTTCGGATTTTTTTGCCCCTAAGATTCCGAGATCTGATCCTCAACCGCTTTCAGCCTAAGAAAGCCCTGCGTTCCTCAACTGCTTGTAGCCTTGCTTGCTTCGCTAGGCTCGCAGCCTAAGTGCCGCATGCTTCAATGCCTCAACTGCTTCACGAGGCTCGCCGGGCAATGAGTGCTTCCTAAGTCCTGCGAGCTCGGAAGGCTTCAATGCCTCAACGGCTGGTATAGCGAGGCTCGCAGTTGTATTGTATATGCTTTTGGAAAATAATAAAAATATAATAATAAAAACAAAATACTACCTGTTCCATGATGCTTTGCTACAGGGATTGAATCCCCAGATATTGCAACAATGTTGTAGCTGCCACTGATTGGCCACAAATAATTATGATTTTTATGCTAATTTAGGCCTCTATGTAAATCAAGTGTTCTAACTTAGGGCACTGATGTAAATTTGTTGTTGGAGTTTTTTTCAACTAAATTGCATTTCTATGTAACTATTTTGCCTCCCCACATTAGGGCACTCAGCCCACATCCATAAACCCTTATTTTGTCTGCAAGACATTTCAGTATAGGAGGTACCCAAACTAAGCTTTATGGATGAGAAACGGCTCTGGGGATTCCTTCCATTTAAATCCCCACTGGAGGGAATCCATGAAACTCCTATATACCTTTAATTATCAGTCAAGAATAACTAGAAGCTGAATGTATAGCAAGCTGGTAGTGAGGATCTTTTTTACTACTAATTAAGGGCACAACAAAATTATCCGTTACATGAATATATATTCTAGATAGATTGATGGGTGTGTTTACTGGAAGTTTGTATTAAAATCGTTACCTCTAAAAAACTCATAGTTAGCTGGACTCTTTAAAATAAAGATTTATTGCAAAAAGCACCTAGTATTGGAAGAAATTTAACAAGACAAGAAAATCTTGTGGTTAGTAGGTCATCAAAGTTCTATAAGTTCAATCATTTATTGAGTAAGAAAAATTACATTAACATTAATGTGATTTGAGTGCTGGTTAAGTAATAATGATAACAGAAGGGAACAAGCAGCCATTAAACTCTTTTGGTAGGATTGTGAAGTTACTTGCCTGATACTCTTTTAACTTATGAGAAAATATAATAACAGAGCACCCTATAATAAGCTATGGGTTAAATGAGCTATTACAGTACTATACTGAAGCTGCTAATATAAATTAGCAGTTTTAATGTGTTCTATTCCTAAATTATCAATTCAAATGCCTCACTGACCAGACTTTACTTGCTAGACATGTCTCATATCTTTATTTAATGGTATTTTGAAGGTGTAGTTGCATATACAATCATACCAGAGCACCCCTTTCTCTTTTGACTAAATTGGGAAATGACAACAATTCTAGCCAAGCAATGTCTGTAGTTTATTTTAGCAGAGTGCCTGTTTCTTCAATATAGTAGTGAACGTCACGGTCAAAACATGGATCTCATTACAATAATAAAATCTTAGTGAATGCAATAATTTTATCTGCAGCAATGATAAGTGAGTCTATTGCAAGTCATGCAAATTGCAAACCTCACATTTTGTAGGCCACTGCCCTGGACTTATAAAAGTGCAGACACTATTCATATCTAAAAATAAAATTATAGAGGACTAGTATATATAAGCAAGGCAGAAATCTAGATTTGCAATATAAAATGCCAATGTTTTTGGGATGCTTACAATTATTTACAATTTAAATAAACATGATTAATACAACACCTTTCAAAGCAAACTACAAGTAACAAGGTACCCAGGTAAAATGGGATGGGCAAAGATTTGCTTTGTAAGACAATTAACAGTAAAAGCGCTATTTTGGCTCTGCTCTATAGATTACTTTGAAACACTGTTTATTATGAAAATAAGTTCAGTAAAAAATTTCTTGGTGACCTAGAGGACTTTTGAACATTCTTTAATATACTTAAGAAGATAAAATGAAAGATAAAAATGAAGGCCTCTGTGCAAATCAAGTGCTCTAAATTATGGCACTGTCATAAATTGGCAGCAGGAGCTTTTTCCCCCCTAAATTCTACTCTAATGTACTACTTTACTAATGTAAATCGTTTACTTCCCCCGGTTAGAGCACACTTAGTGCACAGCTGTAAATCCTGCCTTAGCCGCAACAGATTTCTGTGTAGGGAGTAGCCAAACCAAACGTTATGTATAAGACAGGACTCTAGGTGCCAATAGGAAATGTAAGCGTCATGGATATTATAATGAGTGAGAAAAGCCGTAACAAGTGCCGTAACTGCTGTGGCAAGAAAAGTAATTGTTTTTTATTTCTTAATATAATTTGAAATTAAAAAGATGTGACAGATAGTTTATAGCTCCATTAAATAAAATTATGTTTATTTTGTGCTAAAGTATGATATATTTATAGACAATGCATTAAAGTATTTGTTCCATGGGTTGTGTGTTACCTTGGATTTTGTATCCTGAAACAGGCTTAATACTAACATATGTTTTTGAAATACACATATATTAATATTGGACTGTTAAGTGTCAAATAATGTTAACATTTCATCATTTTTTGTGCTATACTGTCACTTTGAATGCTTCTGGAGGAGTCAGGAAGGGTTTAAAAACTATTTGTGAGTAGTCTTTGGTACCATTAAATCTTTCTTCTGCTTTTCGCAGTAACGACAGTGGCCTAGTGTGTCAGTGATCTGTAAAATCGTATTAGCATAGGGTTAGGGTGTCAAAGTGTGAGGGAATAACTCGTAATTTATTGTCAGTGCCAAAATCAATGGAGATCTATAAATATGAAATAAATATAGAAGGCTCATGCATCCTATTCTGATTGATTAATCAGATAGCATTAGACTAACTAATATTTTACTAACTGTTTGTCCAGACAGATAAGGGAATATAATCTCTAATTGTGCAAGGTTTAGGAAAGGCAAAATAAAAAATTGTAAGAGAAGAATCCTAAAAAAATGAGACAGAGAAAAACATAATAGATGAGAGGAAAGAAGAAGAGAGATGCTGGGATTACATAGCAGCAATGTACCACAAGCATTATTTTAATGTGTAATCTCTGCTCTGTATAAGAAACATTTAGAAAGTTGTGTCTCACTTTGTGGAGGAGGTACAATGAGAAGCAGAAAGAAAAAACAGCAGAAGAGTTCAGAGATGAAGAATTAATATGAGAAAACTTAAACTAAAATTAAGTTGATAGTAATTACATATTCATGCTCATGGGAATAATTAGCATTTTCTTTAATCATGTAAAAATGAGCAATCCAAAAAGCAGTATGTTTTCTTGCATCAATGGTTGAAAGCACCTGTTGGTTATTGTCACCACTACTAATGCACACAAATCCTTCAGTTCAGTTTTAGTATTTATGTGTACTTTTGTGCCCAGTTTTAATATTTGGGGTATAACGATACTATTAGAAAATCACAACAGATATGTTCTATTTCTGTTAAGTCAGGTGACATGAACTTCATGCAAAAATTGGCAATTACAGAAACATATGCAAAAACAAAAACAGAGGCGCTCAGTATGAGCATGAACCGTACTGAAGTAGGTCTGTTCTATAGGCATAGTGACCTACTCTGAGAGCAGCCTCTTTTAGCTCAGTTGTGCCATTCACAAGGAGAAATATCATGTAGTATATCAGTCTGGTCTCACTCAATTGAGTGATCTACCCTGAACAGGCGAAACAGCAAATCCCATACGTATGTTTCAGTCTTAGTTGGACCTCATCAGTATGGTACAGCTGAACTCGCCAAGGAACCATGAGAAATAAGTCCACATCTGAGTCCCCAATTACCCTATGGGAAACTAAGCCTCATGCAAAAACAGGTGCTCGCTCTATGCCTATAGAACAAGCCTACTTCAGTATTGTTCGTTCTCAGATTGAGCACCACTATTTTTGTAATTACAGAAACACGGCTGTATTGCAGAGGGATATATCAGGAATAGATTTTGTTAGATGTTTGATCTTTATCAGAACACAGAAAATAAAAGTTTTAAGCATTTGTGTCAAAGTGCAAAATGGAACAAATATTGTATGCTGCAGCATCAGTAAAGTAAAACATGTGCAATAATATCTTAAAAGCCAATACAATTACATTTAAATATAATTAACTCAATCAATTCCTTCTGGACTGCTAACTTGTCGTAGTGTAGGGTCTTGTGTACATATTATGTAGGGTCACCCAAGAGGGTCAGTTTCACTGGAGAAGGAACTGGCAACCCACTGCAGTATGTTTTCCAAGAAAATCTTATGGATAAGCACAACCAGACAGGGGTCACAGACAATCGCACACAACTGAATGACAAAACAACAAAAAATGCAATTAAATATTACAAGGTGAATACTAACATGAAAAAAATACCATTATATCTTATACAATCTGCTCATTGAATTCATTTATTTTTAATATGAAATCAAAACATATGACAGATCAATTGTGTATATGGGAAATAAGGCTGGGGCATGCAAGCTTACACTGCTTAGAACCACAGACAATTACAAATAACAAAATCTTTGCAGATTTCAAAACTGATTATTACTCTAAATATGTATATTTGATTATTGACATCATAAAAAAGTCGACACATTTACTTAATCGCCTTCTCAAGTCATATTAAAATGCATGACCTTGAACTTCAGAATCCTTATGTAAGTGCTGCATTACAGCAATACTTTCAGGCACTTTGTCGATGTAACTACCTAGATATGTGTATAATTGTAACAATGACTGTGCCTATATCAAATATGACCATGTGACCCAAAGGGAGGTATATTTTATAACCAAAGATTAGTATACTAAAGTATGACCATGGAGATCCTAATGACCATGGACCTCCACCTAAAAAACCTGCCGCTTTAAAAAAAAAAAAACTTTATGATTTTTTGACAATGCCCTTGCCTTATATACTATTTTTATGGATTCTGCTTTGGCTAAAACATGTGTCAGTCATATTTCAACCAATCAAAATTGAGTATTTAATTTACTGCTGCCCCATATCTGATTGGTTAAAAGTCCAACTAATCAAAATGCTAATATTTCAGTCCATGCATTCTGATTGGTTTGAATTTTAACCAATCAAATATGGCGCAGGAGTGATTAAGTTGTTCGTTTTTCTGTCTTTTCATGGGGTTGATGGTACCCGTTTGCTTTTTTTAAATTTTGTGCACTCGGAAAGATTTGTGACTAAATTTCTGCAAGATCAGATATTGATACAGGAGGCATGTGATAAAAAAATGTCAAAATAGTTATGTGACAGGTACTAGGTGCTCAGGATATTAGGGACATTTCAGGAACTCCAATAGAATTTCTCGGAGGTTAGATTTAAATGTGTGATATAGTGATGTCCCGAACAGTTCGCCCGCTGACTTTTTAGACGGCGATTTTGGCATGTTCGCGTTCGCAGCGAACGGCGAACACATGCGCTTTTGGGTTCGCCCCCTATTCTTTATCATTGAGGAAACTTTGACCCTGCACCTCACAGTCAGCAGACACATGCCAACCAATCAGCAGCATACACTCCCTTCCAGAGCCTTCCATCTGAAGGACACCAACCCAAAAAGCCCTTTTTAGGGCTAGAACATCATTTATTTTATTTTATAATTTTTTTCTGTGTAATCTAATTGCATATGCCTGCCTGCCAGCGTGTGTGTGTTACAGGCTAACACCTAACAGCTTACATTGTGCTCAGTGAAATAAAACAACACTTTTTTGACTGTAATAGATTGAATATCAGTTGCCTGCCTACAGGCGTGTGTGTGAAGCCTATTGCATCTACTCTGCCAACTTTTGCCAGTGCACAGTGATACGTCATATCTGGTGCAACCGTAGTGTACAGTGACATAAAACAACACTTTTTTGACTGTAATCGATTGAATATCAGTTGCCTGCCTACAGGCGTGTGTGTGAGGCCTATTGCATCTACTCTGCCAACTTTTGCCAGTGCACAGTGACACTCATATCTGGTGGCACCTTAGATTGCACGCGCAGTGCCCCAAATTTGAAGTTGGAGGACCGACCAAGCATCTTTTTCCATCTCACGCTTCCAAAAATCCATGCCATATACACGTCCCCTGATAGTGGACGTAACAGGGATTAAACCGATAGGAATAGTACTACTTAACAGTATACACCTTATAATAACGCAGACAGAGGCAACGCATATAATCTTCCATGCTGTGCAGTGGAAGCCCCCAGACTCTGACCTGTGTATAATTTTCCATGCTGGGCAGTGGAAGCCTTCAGATTCTGACCTGTGTATAATCTTCCATGCTGGGCAGTGGAAGCCCCCAGACTCTGACCTGTGTATAATCTTCCATGCTTGGCAGTGGAAGCCCCCAGATTCTGACCTGTGTATAATCTTCCATGCTGGGCAGTGGAAGCCCCCAGACTCTGACCTGTGTATAATCTTTCATGCTGGGCAGTGGAAGCCCCCAGACTCTGACCTGTGTAGAATCTTCCATGCTGGGCAGTGGACGCCCCCAGACTCTGACCTGTGTAGAATCTTCCATGCTGGGCAGTGGAAGCCCCCAGACTCTGACCTGTGTAGAATCTTCCATGCTGGGCAGTGGAAGCCCCCAGACTCTGACCTGTGTATAATATTCCATGCTGGGCAGTGGAAGCCCCCAGACTCTGACCTGTGTATAATATTCCATGCTGGGCAGTGGAAGCCCCCAGACTCTGGGAGTCTGAAGAAATGGAGTCAGAGGAAGAAGGTGGCTTTGAGGAGGTGGAAGACCAAACACAGCAGGCGTCCCAGGGGGCTTGTTGTCACCTTTCGGGGACCCTTGGTGGCTGGGTGGTTGAAGAGACCTTCAATGACATCAGTGAGGACAAGGAACGGGACATGGCTAGCTTGGTATCCAACCTTGTGCAAATGGGGAGTTTGCGGTTGTGCAAAGGGACTGTTTGTGGTTGTTTGTGGTGCATAAAACGGGGAGATTGGTCTGTTACTGTGAAGCGGGTGTAACCCTTACACTACCTGATCGATACAACATCATACCTGATGTTTTAAAGCATGTTATTCCAAACAATTTAGGAATGTTAGGTTATTTATGCCCTTTATGGCCTAAAACCAGACTCTGCATCAACTATGTAATTTTCCGTGGGAGTTTTGCCATGGATCCCCCTCTGGCATGCCACAGTCCAGGTGTTAGTCCCCTTGAAACAACAAAGTCAGAGGTGCTCATCAGAGAACGAACCAACCTTAATAGGTTAGTTCTATAGCCATGATAAGCCACTCTGAGAGCAACCTCTTTTAGCTCACTTGTGCCCTTCACAGGGAGAAATATCCTGTAGTATATCAGTCTGGTGTCACTCAAAAGAGTGACCCAGCCCCGAAATACCAGGCAATTCTACCCTGAACAGGAGAAACAGCAAACACCAGACGCGTTTCGGCCTTTATGGGCCTCGTCAGTGAGGTGCAGCTGAACTCCCTAAGGCACAGTGAGTCCCCTCGAAACAACTTTCCCATCACTATTGTGGCCAGAAAGAGTCCCTGTGGGTTTTGAAATTCGCCTGCCCATTGAAGTCTATGGTGGTTCGCCGATGTTCGCCCGTTCGCGAACATTTGATGAAGTTCGCGTTCGCTGTTCGCAAACCCAAAATTTGATGTTCGCGACATCACTAGTGTGATATCTTGGTAGTGAACTTCACTTGGTTATTTTCTTACATGGAATGGAGATCAGAGTTGGCTAAAACATTTTCTCTAAAAATTATTTTCACACTAATGGCTTACAAACCAGCTAAAATTGTTAATTTTGTACATACTTTCTAAATTGTAGTGAGCCCTTAAGTGCACAGGACAGAACTCATAAATGACACATGGAAGTACAAATCTGTAATGTAAAACTTTAGATAGCAACAGTTATTAGAAATCATGTTTTTTTTAAAGGGCTGACTATAAGAGAGAAACATTCTTATGATTCAATTTGTATGCATGCTTATTAAACAAACCTGCAAGCCTATACTTTGTATTCATATATTGTACATAATATGGGTCAATTTCCATACATTAACAGTGGTGGGCAATAGACAGGCTGGGTGGTGCACACCTCCCATTTGTGCCCCAACCTGTTTTCTGGTATGAAAGAGCAGACCCCTCTTCAGAAATACACAGTACATTATATCTCTCAAACACAAGCAAATCATTCTACGTTGTACTCCTAAATACTTTATCCACATTATCTATACCTCTATTAACAATTACTTATTTTCCTACAGTGATTTTGCCATTTTGTTGTGCAAATGTTTAAGGCACTGTGAGGATCTTTTAAGAACTCAGGGGTCTCATACAAGGTCCTTAAAGTGAAACAGGTTGCTAATCATTACATTAGAATATAATTATATCATTAAAACCCCAAAACAAGAATTGTTGTCATTTTTATATTTTCTAGATCACCAGACATTATTCATCCAGAATTATACAAGTTAAGTTTGTTCCAAAAAGGCAGACAAATAATGATATGTAGAAAATACAATGGGAAGAGATTAATTTCTTGCTAATATGAAACAGGTGTTTTAACACCATAGCCATTTTTTTGCAATACAGAAAGATTCTTTGCCTTGTCATAAAATTTGGCATAATAAAACTTTTGGCAAGACAGGTCATTTTCATACAACAGATTACAAGCAACTGTTAATTAACTGTGTGAATAGTTTTGGAAGCAAGAGCAATTGTATCTAGAAAGAATGATAAAGCAGAGTAAGTCTCACTCCATGTTTTATCAATGAATATGTTGTACGGCAGTAAATGTTAACTAATATATTCCTTTTCCCTTACACACTGAAGTCACCATATGTGCTCTACATCATCAGGATTGGATTGTTTTTTTTGTTTTTTTTTCAGTTATCGTTATAGTTATAATAAGGGGCAGAGCAACCAGTGGTGCAAGTGGTGCAAATGGTACAGTGCATCAGGGCCCTCCTGGAGCTGTGTTGCAGGCAGGGGGGCTTTGTGAAGACAGGTAATAAGGGAACATGAGCAGCTATTAAAAGAGAAGCATCTGTGGAAAGGGGTCTTGGGGGGTAGCAGCTATGGGAAAGGTTCTTGGGAAGAGATCATAGGGAGGAGAGCTGCTGAGGAGGGGCACTGAGTGTGTTGTCACTGGGTGGGCGCAGTGCAAATAGAAAAATTATAATCCCCCTCGAGAGGAGGGCCCAAGATTAGTTTTGCACCGAGGCCCTCCATTCTCTAACTTCGCCACTGGTTAAAGAGCTTGAAACCCTCCCACAAAAATCTACATAGATAGTAAAGCTGAAGTCTGTAACTGTTACTCATTGCATTTCAGATATATTAACTTTTATAGATGCTGCTATAGCATAGTATGGTGACCATAAAGCCTCTATAAAAGTAAAAATACATCTAGAATAGAATATATAAAAGTTACAGACTCCATCTTTATTATTTATATGTTCAATGTACAAATCTAGATATACAGTGGATATAAAAAGTCTACACACCCCTATTAAAATGTCAGGTTTCTGTGCTGTAAAATAATTAGACAAAGATAAATTATTTCAGAACTTTTTCCCCCTTTAATGTGACCTATAAGCTGTACAACTCAATTGAAAAACAAACTGAAATCGTTTAGGTAGAGGGAAGAAAAAATATAAAAATAAAATAATATGGTTGCATAAATCTGCACACCCACTTATAACTGGGGATGTAGCTGTGTTCAGAATTAAGCAATCACATTCCAAATCGTGTTAAATAGGAGTCAGCATACACCTGAAAGATCTTGTGTATTTCTATGAAGCTGTAACCTATGCCATGTAGGATCAGCCAAAATGGACAGGTCATGGCAGAGAGCTGAGGACAAATTGCGGTCCACTGTAGAAGGAAACTGCAACCCACTCCAGAAACAATGCTAAGAAAACTTTATGGACAGGCACAAACAGAGACATAACAATATGGCACTGGAAGATGTTCCCCTCAGGCCAGAAGGTGCCTACCACATTACTGAGGAAGAGCAGACGGCAAGTACAAGTAGCACCAGATCTGATTAAGTGGAAGAAACTGGAATGTTAGAACTATAAACCAAGGCAAACTAGATGTGGTCAAGAATGAGATGACAAGGTTAAACATTGATATCCTCAAAACTAGTAAACTTAAATGGACTGGAATGGGACATTTCACATCAGACAACCCCCAGATCTTCTTCTGTGGTCAAGAGTCCAGTAGAAAAAATAGAGTAGCCCTCATAGTCAATCAAAGAGTGACCAATGCAGTTCTCGATTACAACCCAATAAATGGCAGAATGATGTCAATTCGTATTCAAGGCAAGTCATTTAACATCACAGTGATCCAAGTCTATGCTACAACCATGGATGCTGAAGAGGCTGAAGTTGTCCAGTTCTATGAAGATATTCAATATGTCATAGATATAACACCAAGAAAACATGTTACTATCATCATAGGATATAGGAATGCTGAAGTAGGGAATCAAAAGACACCTTTTTGGCATTGGAGTGCAAAATGAAGCAGGTCAGAAATTAGTAGAATTCTGTCAAGGTAATTATCTCTTTAAACAGCCTCCGAGATGACTCTACATATGGACATCACCAGATGGACAACATAGAAATTAGATTGACTATATACTTTGCAGCCAAAGATGGAGGAGCTCTATACAGTCAGCAAAAACAAGACCTGGAGCTGATTGCAGCTCAGACCATGAGCTTCTTATTTCAAAGTTCAAAATTAAACTTAAGAAAAGAAAGAAAATCATTAGATCATGTCGATACAAAATAAATAATATCCCTTGTGAATATGTAATGGAAGTAAAGAGTAGAATTAAGGGACTAGACATGGAAGATACCATACCTGAAGAACTTTAGATTGAAGTTTGCAACATTATCCAAGAAACAGCAACAAAGAATATCCCTAAAAGAAAGAAAAGTAAGAAGGCAAACTGACTATCTGATGAGTCTTTGAAAGTAGCCCAGTAAAGAAGGAAATTGAAAGGTAATGGAGATAGAAAAAGATTTGTCCAAATGAATGCAGAATTCCAGAGGATAGCAAGAAGAGACAAGGAGATATTCTACAATGAGCAATGTAAAGAGATCAAAGAAGATAACAGAGTGGGTAAATCAAGAGATCTCTTCAGGAAAATTGGGGATATGAAAGGCACCTTTCATGCCAAAGTGGTCGCGATAAAAGACAAAAATGGTAGAAGATCTATACAGGAAGATCTATACAGGAAGGATTTTAACAGCAGTAATGACCTCAAAAGTTTGTCCAATGAGTTGGAGCTAGACATCTTGGAGAGTGAAATGAGATGGGACCTGGGATGTCTTTTTGATAATAATGCTGTAGGAGAAGATGGAATCGCAATTGAACTATTCAAAATTCTACAAGATGATGCTGTGAAAGTGTTACTTGCCTTATGCCAACACATTTGGAAAACTCAACAATGGTCAATAGGCTGGAAAAGGTCAGTCTACATCCCAATCCTAAAAAAGGCAGTGCCAAAGAGTGCTCCAATTATCAAACAATTGCACTCACTTCACATGCCAGCAAGTTAATGCTTAAGATTCTTAAAGCTCGACTCCAACAATATAAAGACCGGGAACTACCAGATGTGCAAGCCTAGTTCCGCAGAGGAAGAAGCACAAGAGATGAAATTGCCAATGTTTGATGGATGATATAGAAAGCAAGAAAGTTCCATAAATGCATTTACTTCTGCTTCATAGATTATTCTAAAGCCTTTAACAATAAAATGCGACATGTTCTTAAAGAGATGGGAGTACCAGATCATCTCATCTTCCTCCTGAAAAATCTGTATGTGCCAGAAACGAACATGGCACAGCAGAATGGTTGAAGATTGCAAAAAGAGTGTGACAAAGTTTATATTGTCACCTTATTTATTCAACTTATATGCAGAGTACATCATGCGTAAAGACGGACTGGATGAATCCAAAGCCGGAATCCTTATTGCTGAAAAAAATATCAACTTCCTCAGATACAACGATGATACTACTCTGATGGCTGAAAGTGAGGAGGAACTAAAGGACATATTAATGAGGGTAGAATGATCCTTAAACACTTAGGGCCTTATTAAGTCTGTGGGTTTGAAATTTACAGAGCTATTCAATTGAAAGGGCCGCAACTACCTGGCTGAAAGCCTAAAACGTAAACCATGCAATCGTAAGTAGCATTTTAGAGTGTGATCATAATCAGTTAAGCATGGCCGTAACTACCGATTTAGAAACAGCCAATAGTAAATGGGACCCTCGTCATTACATCAGTAAAACATGTAGGTTAAACGTCAATCAATTAGAGTTTACAAGACCGATATGCAAAACTGTTTCTAGTCCATGTGGGTGGTCTGATATGTATTAACTCCTTAATTCCTATCTGGTACTCATAGGATTTTCTTCTACATTTGCCATTTACGAGTGTGAGAACATTTGCGGGCTTGAGGAATTGTAGCAATTGAATAGTGATTTGCGATTGTAACATTTACAGGCTTGAAAGATCAAAGGCTTAGCTGGGTCGGTGTTACGATTTTAACCATCACAGGAATTTTCAGCCTGTAACCTGCAAATTGTTTGTATCTTGAAAAAAGGCGCCAATCGAATAGCAAATTAGTTTACAGTCTCCATTATGGGATCCCGAAACTAAAATTTTCTCAATTGAATAAGGCCCTTAATGGCTCTATTAAATCTTTCAATAGCTTAGTGCAATTTGAAACTTATAAGTGTATTACGAAGTGTGGTAAAATAAAAAATAATTTGGCCGTAAAATAGAGTATAGCAGTGAAGTAATTTACTGCTAAATCCAATTTGGTTATATGACCAGTAGATAAATGAGGGGGGTATAGCATTAATGATATATAGGAACTATAAAACAATTTCTGTTATATTAATTTATGAATAAAGATCCTACAGATAATATTAAGAGTAACATTAAAAATATGATGGAAGGTATGGATTACTGATAAATGTATCAACAACATCCCAAGAAAAACATATTTTATACTAAACCAAAAATTCATAAAACCACCTCTTTTGTCGCAACAACCTTCCTCCCCCGGCCCCCTCGGTGCACCATCCTTCATTTAACTGTGCACTGTGATTGGTTTATCCTTCCCCTGGGGATGCTTTTTTTTGCAGGGGCAGGGAATCCGATTATGTCATTGGTTTTTCCTGAAAAAGATGAGCAGATAGGAACAGAATTCCATTTAAAAAGGTAAGGAGAAACACAGTGTATTACCGAGTGCCTGTGACAAATATAATGCCCTCCTGAGAAATAAGACAACCTGTATAGATAGTTAGAAGGGGCACACCATTTCCATACTTCTCCACTACTCATCCACATAATTTGCCAAGCTCTTTTAGACAAGAGAGAACATGCAAATATCACCCATGGAAAACCTGAAAACCCAAATTTGCATAGCCAAGATATGTGAATGTCAGCAATGAAAGATGGTAAAGTCATTAAATTGCTTACTTAAAAAAAATTGAAGAGTGCCTTTATTAAATTAAGGAATTTTATGTGGTTTACAGCTCAAATTGTATTATTATTATTAATATATTAACAGTTTACCTGATTAGCCAATGCAAACCTCTTTAAACCTCTTTAAATATCTCAAATATTTTACACAATTTCCCTGATCACATCTCTGTGCAGTAAGTATGCTGTCCATCTACCTAGTTTTAATTGACAAACTTAAAAAATCATCCTACTATCTGCTGTATTCTCAGGAACGATAAACTACTATCTAAAAACATTTTCAGATTTGAGATATGTAAGAATTTTGCATTCAATTTTTCCTGACATTTATTTGCTTATTATTATTATAGATTATCTTTATCACTGAGCAATGTTACAGGAAAATTATTTTATAAATAATATTCACTATTATAAAAAATATTCATTAAGAAAAGGATTAGAAAAGTCAGACGGTTTGAGACAAAAGGTTAAGCAAATGCCACATCTTCTATGAGTCCTCAAACAATGAATATTCGTTTTATAGTCATTAATGTCTTCTTTGTAAACAGAGTTATATTACCAAATTTAGAATCATTTTCATTTCAGTTGGAAACTCAATTATTTTCTGATAAAGACCAAAATTATTTTCAATGAATAGACTAATGAAACAAAACAGCTCTAATGTTTAAAGGCACAACAGCAGCATTTTATACATGCAAATTTGAGAGGAACTTTTATGCATAAATTTAATAAAATGCAACAAATACAAGGCTTTCATTGTTTTATATAATTGACTTTCAGTAGTGCATATGTATTGTATGGTAGAATATATATTTTTTAACATTGAAATGGCTCAATTTGTTTCAGACATAATTGCTTTGATAAATGTGCCTCAATGGATAACCTGCTCCAGTTACCTGAGATAGGGAGGGAGGTCAGAATTCACTAGATCCTAGGGAATTAGATCCAGGTTGAGTAAGAGTTTCCAAAAGACAGGGGAAACCTGGTCAAACATTAACCACTGGCGTCACCCTCCCCTTAACTCAATTGTGTGGATTTTCCATAGTCAAGGTATTTCAATAAAGGTATTGGAAGATACTTTACTTAAACCTGTCCTCAACTGAGACACACATCTCACATCAATTTTGCCCTACACTAATGTTCAAAAAATAGTGTAACTTACTTGCTAAAACATCACTGTACCACAATAAAATTACAGAACAATGAAATTATTATCTTATTTTCACGTCAGCCTGTAGATGCAAATATAAGCTTAAAACTAAGTTGGGGAATTCTAACTTTGATTGATGTCAAAGTGGTTTTGGTGAGGTTTCTCACACTAAATTTAAGTCTTTGCCCTTATATAAAACTGGGATCTTTCCTGTTGGCTTGGCCACAATATTGACCACTAGGTGGTGTGGCCGAGATGTCAGATAATTTCTTGTCAGCGTAAAGTTTATAATCTGCCAATAACCTAACCCCTAACACCTAACCCTAACACCTGAACCTAACCCCTAACACCTTCCCCTAAACCAAAACCCTACCCTAACCCTAACACCTAACCTTAACCCATTCCCCTAACCCCTACCCCTAGTTATATTATTTCAACAATAGAAAAATAAAAAAAAGCTTTTGATATCCACAAAAAAACACTGCAATTAAAACCAAGGGTGAAATATGCCAGAAATTGTTGAGAATAAAGGTAATCAAATAGTGTAGCAGTCATTAATTGTACCGCAAGGTATTCATATCAGAAGGTATATGGGCATAAGTATCATTCATCCACCCACACCAACAGAGAAAGTCACGTAACAGTGATGAAATGAGATGTTGGGTTGCTAGTGGGGTTTCATTTTCTTGTCCCAAGTCCACATCACATTTTTTGGGGATTGTGAGGCTCCATTAGGGCAGTTTTAAACTGTCAGCATTTAGTTGAATACACACTAGAAAAGCCTATGATCCCTTTGATTGTTTGTATGTGTTTTTTTAACGGGAGCCAGGTTAGTATTTCTGGGTATAATTGGGTATAATACAGCACACTAGTGTGGAGCAGTCAGATAATACATTTTGTGTGTTACATTCCATACAGCCTTATTAAATTCATGGCTCTATATAATCACATAGCATTTCTTTTTTACAGAAGTTTTTAGTTAGTGAACTTCTATCCAAAAGCAAGGTCTTTACTAACTAAAAACTTCTGTAAAAAATATGCTCTGTGCTTATATAGAGCCCTTTTCAATTTGCCAAATCGCAATTTAATAAGGCTACTAGGCTTTTGTTGTCAGATGCAGGGCATATAGCTAGAAATGGGACACTAACATAAGTTTGTCCCTCAGTTAGGAGGATCAATTGAGATCACAGGGTTTCTCTCTACCACATTTAGTGGCTATTTGGATATTAAATGACCATTGGTGCATTTGGGAATGCTCTTTGATTGAAAGGTGCCTCTCCCTATTGTGTATATATACTCAACTTTTACTGCCCATATCTAGACACATTTATTGTCTTCTTTTATCATGTAAACATATTTAACTATCCATTAGCAGAATGCAGCATACATATTGATCCTCCTTCTGTTATATACTATTATACTTCTCTGTTGGTGTGGATGAATGATACTAATGCCCATATACCATCTGACATGAATACCTTGTGGTACAATTAATGACTGTTACTACCTTTATTCCCAACAATTGCTGGCATATTTTAACATTGGTGTTAATTGCAGCATTTTTTTGTGGATATCTAATAAAGCTTTTTTCTTTTTTCTATTGTTGAAATACTTTGCGATTGGGTGTTAATCACCAACACGCTATTTACAGTACATCTATTATTAGTTATATAGTTACAAAAAAAAATAATTTGGAAATATTGTAAATAAAAAGCATGACCAATGGGTACTTGAGCTTTAAAGCATTGACATGATTTTAGCATCCAAGAGTAATCTAATAAACTGTGGACACAGCGATATCAATCTTTGACTTCCCCTGAACATATGCAGTTCTGATCAGTATGGTCTTTCAGGAAAAGCAAGGTATTGAACTGTAATCCTTAGGCACATAACACAGCGTTCTTCACAGCTGTGGTGCACACAAACCTTCAGCTCCGAGGTCTTAGTGGATCCCATGGCAATGCTCCCTGTATCACCCTTAGGACAAATATGTAGACAGCAATATTTTCTGCTTGAATGCTTTAAGCATCTCCTTCAACAACTGACTGTCAGAAAAAATAAAATGAGAGTGTTTGCTGAGTGATTATTTTAATTTACTACCTGATGTAAATATAAATGAACTGACACCCCGCGTGACATGGACAAAAAACAATTATAGTGAATAAAGAGCAACATAAACCTATTAGTTTATTATACTACTGTAAAAACAAAGGCATAATCATATGACTACATTATCAAGGTATATTTATTGTATTCTTTTTATAAAAAATGTCATTATGTTTGTCAACTTTATAAAATTAATATATTAATATTAATAAAGAAATAAAGTTCTGAGTCTATTATGTAAGAAAAAATAAACGACTTAATAAATCACGTAGTATTTAGAATAAATTCTAATGGGAAGTATGATCATTTGGCAACAGCTGACATATCCCAGAAGGAAAAAAAATGACTCAAAAATAAAAAATCCTCACAAAACTGATCTTTTCATTAAAAGTCTATTGGAATTTAAGAAAAAGGTACTTGTTTGTCAAGTATGTACCATGTTAACAATATTAGCAGCTCTGTAAGCCATGAACATAAATTGTTCGTTGAGAAAATCTAAATTTTTGAAGCCTTTGTTTATGCGTTTGTTACATAATATCTCAATATTTGGATGATAGGTATATGTCTTTGTAAATGGTGGGAGGGTTGGTGGAGGAGGGAACTGGCAGAAGTCCAAAGAGATTGTTGGATTACTGGATAAGATTGAAATTCATACCACACCCCATACCACCCTCATTGTATCAAAGGAGTAACCAAAGCTCTCCAGAAATGTAAACTCCCCTATTACACACACAGCTTCGACTAATGTATTTAGGATTCCTCCAGGTCCTACAGAGACATTAAAATGTATTTATTTCTAATTATATAATAGCTGTATGACGTTTTTCCTAATTAATTATGCTCTTTGTCTCAAAGTTTTCAAAGATACATTTTTTTTTTGTGCACACTTTAAAGTATCTTCACATCGAACGATTGATTGTTTTGCGATTGTTATCAGGCTGATCTCCCTCATAAACGATCATATTTAGGGTCAGTTTCACATTAGCTCTAATAAGTTTGGTTAGTAAAATAAAAAATGTACTCAACTCTTAAATTTAGCTTGTAACCCAACCACTTCTAAACACCTTAACAACTGTTAGCAAGTGTTTTACCTGAAACTACAATCACTAGGGGTGATACAAACATCCTTTATAGACCCTGAGTTATAGGAGGATATATAGGAAAATACTTGAATCAAAACTCTTTAGGAGAAGATTAATTGTTGACACTTGCATGAAGAGTTTATCAGACGTGTTTGTCTAGTCCACCCTTTTGATTTAAGGTGCCCATTAACCCCCACCCCTGGTGCTTTTGGCCTTGGAAGGTAATGTTATATATATTTAAAATTACATATTACTAATGTAGGATGATAGGGGTCCAACTTCCATACATCTTTATGTGGTGGTTGTAGAGATAAAAACATTTAATATATTGAATAAATAAATTATATATTAATTTAAAAAAAACATAACCTTGCCTAAGTAATCTATTTATAGCCCCTACATGTGCAGTGGTTTTGAATTGGGAAGTCCCCTATCTTAATCTAGGTAATAATACCCTACGCTACCTTTCCACACTAGTCAACTTAGCAAGTTATACATATATTTCTTGGGGCTTGTGTTTCACTTAGCATGTTACTATGTTGATGTATTGACTCAATCATTTTGGACCTATCCTGTTTTATGTGCGCCACTGTGGAAGCGACTGTAGCTGTGACATCTAGCTGTTAAAAGTAGGTAGTACACCCCAACCCTCTAACCCTAACCCCCTAAGCCTCAATTCCTAACCCTAACTTCCTAACCCTAACATCTAACCCTCTAACCCTAACCCCCTAACCCTCTAACCCTAACCCCCTAACCCTAACCCCCTAATCTCCTAATCCTAATCCCCTAACCCTAAACCCCTAACCACTTACCAGGCGTAGTAGCTCATTCATAGGACTAGATGGCTCCTAGAGACGGCGGAGGCACTCTGTTCCGGCAAACAGAGGCTCACACAAAATAGGATAGAACCCCCATTTTTAATCAGTTAATTGATTGGGTGAATGAAATGGTGATTTAATTTAGTTAAAATACTTCAGTAAGTATTTGCCTGGCTTAATAGGGTCATATTATTTAAGGCTCTTTCAGTGTATCTATTTGTGAAACCAACCCATATTATCTAATCTAATATTTGGCATGTGACTGAGCCCTAAATTATGCTTCTATTGAACACAGTCTACTTGATACTGAAGAGACCAAAAGCTAGTGTAAGTTTTTAGTTTGTGTGCTATATAATTATATTTTTTTGTACAAATCTTTGACTTTGCTTCCCATTTAGACAATTGTCAAAAGTGACCACACTTGTGCTGATGAGACCAAAATAGTTAAATCAGCTGTTAGTGGAGAGAATTACCGCCTATGCATTATGGTATCTTGTAGTATACTTCATAAATTGATATATTATTTTGAGATATCTTATTGATTGCATTACAAGAACAGTACACTGAAAGTGAATATATTGTAACCAATGGAACACATTTGCAGCCATCTAAACAGCTAAAAACTCAGACAATGAGCCATCAAATTATCCAGGAATGTTCATTGTGTACCAGTGAATATACTTTAAAGGACCACTGCACAATCTGAGAGAATATAATCTTCCCCCGGAACACCCAGTAAACCTATGTGTATAATCTCACCACTCTCAATCACTAGTGGAGTACAAAGTATAGCATATCAGTTGTGATGTAGTAAACGCTAACAATCACACAAGATTACAAAGCCTTGATAGATGATAGTATAATAATACTTTCTTATAGATTATTTTCATCCACACTACCTAGAATAGCTAATAGTTGCAATTTTAGACATAAATGTTAAGAGAGTTGATTAAAATGATGATGATGATAGCTGCATTTCCATATTACTGTCTGGATGCTTTCTATATAATATAAATATTAAATGCTTTGTGAAGTAAACACATGTTTCTAACATATTTTAAACATGTAGATATGCTCAAACATTCTCTTTTTTTACTCGATACAAATTTCCAGTTACTATGTTTGCTGAATAAATTAAAATGCTATTGTATAATCCACCTCACATGTATGCTAAGAATGAAAGTATCTTCTGGAAATAAAAACTGGAAATAATGTGTATTTTGTCCAATTTGTCACAATACTGTGAGAGCATAATTAATTAATTGTATTGCTAATGGAGCGCAAACATAGACATTAGATTTTGTACTATTCCTTTGGGTATAAGGAACCATATATTGGCCTAAAAACAAAACAAAATTGTACATTTATTATTTTTGTTATGGCTTTGGGTAGTAGGAACCATTTATTTGTACTCGATAATAGAAATATAGAAAGTTGCTGCTTATATGCCTTTGGGCTGGGTTTTAAGATAACGTCTTCATTCTGCATCTCCAGCTCCTGCCAGCTCTACTCTTTATGTTACTCACAAAATTTAAATGGACAATGTCCCTACATTTTCTTACTTTCCTGGTGTGTCGCAAACTCTCCTATATCTTTAAATCAGCTGCAACTGTCTGTTATAGTAATGCTTATGTTGGATCACACACATTTTGAAAGTTCATGACAATGCTCGCCGAGGTAGATGACAGACAGGCACAGTCTGGAGATATACAGCAATACTAGCATAGGCGGATGGCAGATAGACATAAGGCAGAATGCACACCAAATATAGGTTTACTACTATCTGGTACTGCTGATCAGATTACTCTTTCTACTTACAACCATGTACCATTTCAGTTTCTCTCTTTTAACTGTTTCAAATACATTATTTTCATTTTGGAGATACATGGTATTCCGGGTGAGGTTAGACTACGGCTTCATGGTGTGGCTTTAGTATCTTTCTTTTTCTGTTGTTATTTACTTTCTGTTGTTATTTAATTTTTCAAAAGTAGCTAATGATACAGTATTTAATTATAAGCTGGGCTTGCTTCCTCAATGCCCAACAATTTCAGGCAATGGTAATTTAATAAAAATACTGCTTGAGATATTTACCTTTTTTGCTTGAAGGTAATTAAACAAATTCTGGTTGTAAACTTACCAATTCTACATGCCATTTCTAGTGTTATTATTATTGAAACAGTTAATGTACACAAATCAATAATCCCTTTTTCCTCATTTCCTTTCCAGTTCCTAGGTGTAAATCCAATAGAGACTGTGTGGGCCTTTGTGAAGTGCATCATTAAAGATGTTGTATAGTTTAAATCACACACATAGAGTCAATTAAATATTCACATCAAAACAATATTGCAAATAACAGTGTCTTGGAAAGTTCAATATGAAAGATACATATTGCTACATTGTAGTCATACCTAGAGAATCATTAAATATACATTTCTCAAATAAAATATAGTTGATTCTGTATCTTAAGATAATGGCTAAAATATAAAATATCAAATTACCCCTTCTAGTTTCTTTCACTTGGGTTCCATTCAATTTCACATATCACTTTTTTTTGATCAATTGAGAAACTATATTTGTGGTCTATTCTTCTGAGTTATTAATTACACCTAAATTCTATTATCTTTTATAAACCTAATCAAAGTACCTTTCCCTCTATATTTTGGTATAGTCTATATTAGCAAGCATATCATCTCTACATCTAAAGTGTAGAAATTACATCTAGGACACTTCTGGGTGATAGGTGGCGTCAGCGGAAGTGACTTTAACAGAAGTGACAGAATGACACCTAATGCATGTTTTGCATTAGCATCATCGGAGCTGTATCCAGAGACATCCCCCTTAAGATCTTAAATAGACATGTAACTATTTAATTTCCAGCTGAATCATTACATTGTTACCCAGGATAAAGAGAAACCCAAAAAGGATCCCATGAACCACACAGCAGTTTTGTCTGCCAATGGATTACCATTGTATCTAAGTGCTTTATATCAGTATGCCAAAATACACACACATCTTCTGAATACGGCTCCGCTGTGGGTAATGATGGAGTAGTGCCAACTAATGATAATGTTAGTTCACTGGGGAGGAACACTTTTTAGAAACATCAACCTACAAAAGTGGAGGGGGGGCAAAATGCCCAACATAGAAGAGGTAAATCTGGAAAGGGCAGGAGATACACTGAATCTAAGAAGGAGAGGTACCTGGGATTGCAGACTATCTCGCAGATCCCACAGTGAGTGGATTGAGAACTCAAACACAGTTTGTCCTGCCTACTGGCAGTTTCATGATTAATAACAGACACAATAGCCACAGGGTGAGAACACAGATTGATAGGAGTTTTTCCCTGAACTCAGAAATACCCTCAAAAGTTAACCCACAATTGACAAATCAACATATTGATTTGTTTAGGATTAACAGTCAGTGACTCATGTAAACAAAGACTTTAGTTTATTAAATTTTAAGTGAAAAATGCATTTATTTAAAAAAAATCTAAAAGTATTTTAACATGTTTTTAGGAGATCTTTAAGGTGGTGTGATTTAAATTGTTCTGAATTAAGTGGCCTTTTAAGGTTATCTCTAATGATCAGTAGTTAGTATATTGACCTTCTGAATGTAACAAAATTTACATAAATAAAGAATGAAGATTGGAAACAGACCGTACAGGAAGAAGACTATAACAAATAGTGTATTGCATATTTCCAGTGCCTTGTTGCCATCTACACATAAAGCCATTACCTTAAGAAAATTACTGCATGTGCAATATCATTTTTCAAATATTGAAACCTTTAAAAGAATGACATGAAGTAATGGCAACTAATGAAACAAAGAGAATATCCATGTAAAATTATTAAAATAGCATATCATACAGCCCTACATGTAGATAGTGATAGACTATTAGTAGCTAAATCTGGAACTAAATTGGTACCTAAAGAGAAGATCAGATTTGTGGGATCTTTGAGCAATCAGTCTAAACATTTGAACAATATACAGTGGGCCCTAGGTTCTCAACAGCATCGGAACCCAACTATTTCAGAACTTAAAGCGTCAGACTGACTAAAATTGGCTTGGAACTCGACAGGCTTGTGCCACCCTGTCTCTTAGGAAGTGGAATAAAATTTTGTACTGTGATGTAGTGTAGTCAGTGTCTGCAAGAGCCCAAAAGCGGCCTGTGCTTATAAGATTCAAAGTGCAGACTGTACCTATAAGAACCAAAATGGAGCCTGTACCTATAATAACCAAAGTGCAGCCTGTGATTATAAGAACCAAAGTGCAGCCTGTACTTATAAGAATCAAAGTGCAGCCTGTGCTTACAAGAACAAAAGTCTTGCTTCTGCTTGACCCAGAGCAATTCAAATACTCCCTTCACCTCAGCCACAAACCTAGACCTGGGAACAAACAAGGTGGTGGTGTGGGTGTACATTTCACTTCATACCCCCTGTCCCATCCCTCCAATTCTCATCCTTTGAAGTTCATACAATCCACCTCTTCTCACCTATCTCTCTACGTGTAGCTGTGATCTATCGCCCCCCAGGCACTCCCTCTCAATTTCTTGATCACTTTTCTTCCTGGCCCCCTCACTTTCTCTCCTCCAATGTTCCTTCACTGGTACTTGGAGATTTTAACATTGCTGTTGACACTCTCACCTCCCCAGCAGCAGCCAAACTGCTTGCACTCACCTCTTCCCTTGGCCTCTCACAACTAACAGAATCTTCTACTCATCATGCTGGACATTCTCTTGACCTTATCTTCACCAATCTCAGCACAACCTCCACCCAAGTCATCCATCCACTTCCTCTATCTGACCATCACTTCCTTACCTTCAACCTCACCACATCACCTACCACCATTACGAACAAAAATCTGCAAGCACTTGACCCTACTCAGCTCTCTACTATTAACCAACCCCTTTTCAGTCCCATCACCAACCTCAACTGCCCTGACACTGCCACCTCACTCTACAACTCTACTCTCTCTTCCACCCTTGACACTCTGGCCCCCATATCCACACGCAGATGCCCTCGCTCTTATCCACAACCATGGCACACTACACAAACACGATACATCCAGAGGTGCTTCCACATTGCTGAACGACTATGGAGAAAATCACGCACTTCAGCAGATTTCCTCCACTACAAATTTATGTTACGCTCCTATTCCTCTGCTCTTAACCTAGCCAAACAGCAGTACTTTACAACACTAATATCAACTCGATCCTCTAACCCCAAGCATCTGTTTGACACTCCACACTCTCAACTAACCAACAACACTCAGTCTTCTTCTTTCTCCAATCCCACTGCCACTTTGAACTGCTTTGATCCAGCTACAGAGGATGAAGTCTCCAAACTACTATCATCCACTCACCTCACTACCTGTCCTCAGGATCCTATTCCATCTCAGCTCATATCTTCCCTCTCTTCCACACTAATCCCAGCTCTCACACATATATTCAACCTCTCCCTTAGTTCTGGCATGTTTCCGTCTTCTCTAAAACATGCAATAGTTATACCCACCCTCAAAAAACCCTCATCTGATTCTGATGTCGCATCTAACTACCGCCCTATCTTTCTGCTTCCCCTGGCTTCCAAACTGCTGTAGCTGCTCATCTATAACAGCCTTACCTGTTTTATTTCCTCTAACTCCCTTCTTGACACCTTCCAATCTGGCTTTCGGCCCCAGCACTCCACTGAGACAGCACTCACTAAAGTCAACAATTACCTGCTTATCGCCATGTCCAAAGGTCACTTTTCAATTCTTCTTCTTCTTGATCTCTCTGCTGCCTTTGAAACTGTCGACCATCCACTTCTACTCCATATCCTCTTCTCCTTCGGTATTCAAAACAGTGCTCTCTCATGGATCTTATCATACCTACAAAATCAATAATTGAGTATCTCCTTCTCTGACACCTCTTCTTCTCCTCACCCCCTGTCTGTTTGTGTACCCCAAGGATCTGTCCTAGGCCCCCTCCTCTTCTCCATCTACACTTCCTCACTTGGTACCCTCATAAACTCTTTCATTATCATCTCTATGCAGATGACACCCAAATCTAACTCTCCCCACCAGATGTATCCCCCTCTCTTCTAATACACGTCTCCAACTGCCTCTCTAGTATATCCTCTTGAATGTTTACCCACCATCTCAAACTCAACATGTCTAAAACTAAACTCCTAATCTTTCCTCCCTCTCCCACAGCGTCAATTCCTCACATCTCTTTCACTGTCAACCAAGACATCATCACCCCATCCTCCCAAGCCTGTTGTCTTGGAGTTCTACTGGACCCCGCTCTTTCATCCCTCACATACAATCACTAACTAAATCTTGTCTTGTCCATCTAAAAAACATCTCTAGAATTCATCACTATCTTACACAAGACACAACTAAAATCCTTATACACTCTCTCATCCTCTCTCGACTAGACTACAGCAACCCGCTTCTTGTTGTCCTACCCACCACCCGACTATCTCCACTTCAATCCATTATGAATGCCTCTGCTAGACTCATCCTCCATACACAACGTTCAGTGTTGGCATCCCCTTTCTGTCAATCACTCCACTGGCTTCCCTTAGCCTGAAGAATAAAATCTAAAATCATGACTCTAACTTACAAAGCCCTCAACAATAATGCTCCCCCTTACATCTCTGCTCTCATATCCAAATACTCCCCCACCCGCCCTATTCGTTCTGCTAATGACCTTCTTCTTTCTACAACTCTTGTCACCTCCTCTCACTCCCGCCTCCAGGACTTTTCTCATGCTACCCCTAGTCTCTGGAGCTCCTTGCCTCACTCCACCAAATTATCCTTTTACCTCAAAACATTTAAAACCTCACTTAAAATTGCATCTCTTTAAAGAACCGCATCACCTTCCACCCTACCACACTTATCACCTCTCTCTCCCTCTTTTACCACTCACTATACCTTAGATTGTAAGTCTGCGAGTTTCTATCCTAAGTACTTTGGGAATGCACCATGGACATTGAATTCCTAGCTCAAAGACAGGGCCTTCCTTCCTTTGCTATATGTTAATCTGTATTTATCTTTGTCTGCACTTAATGTATGTACAGCGCTACAGAATATGTAGGCGTGTTATAAATAAACTATAATAATAATAATATCACTCAGCAGAAAAAAAAGAGATAATAGACTGTAGTATGAGTATGGAAGCCGCTTGTGTGATCTTGTTGCTGAGTACAAAATGCCTAGATCAATGATTCCTATGATACTGAAAAATAAGGAAGCTATTAAAAGAGCTGATGTGGCTAGAGGTGTTGTGGCTAAAGGTGGTGAGTAAGCAAAGGTCACAGATAATGGAGAAAGTGGAGATATTGTTGTACATTTGGATTAACGAAAAACAGTTAGTGGGTGATAGTATTTCCCAGGCACTAATATTTGAGAAAACAAAACAATTGCAAGTGGTGAGAGCAGTGAAGAATTTAAAACCAGTCATGGTTGGTTTGAGAATTTTAAAAAGAGCATCATCCTGACAAAGCTCTAGCAACCCGCAATGTGGACTTGTTTAATAATCAAACAATGTCTCACTTCAGAAATATTTTGAAATAAAGGCAGAAGTAGGTTTCCCTTTACATTTTTCTAGTGGAACTCCCTACATCAGAGTCTCCATCAGAGTTCAGTGGTGTTAAGAGACAGAAAACAGAAACATCCCCTGTGCAAGTGCCTCTTGTTCTAATGGAAGAGAACTCCCCTTCCAAGCAATAAACTGTCTCCTCTTCTCCTTCTCTACATAGCCACCATCCCATTGGGCCCACAAGTCCTCTCAGTTCAGTTAAAGTGAAGTTAAATTCTGTGTTATTTGATTAAATTATTGATTTTTATTTATGTCTGTTTAGTTTTAAGGTTTTGTATCAAGAAACAACACCATCAGTTCAAACTAAAATTTTAAATTTCTGGGGCTTAATGGAGAAATATCCTGAAGTATATCAGTCCGATCCCACTCACTAGAGTGGTCCATCCCTGAAATGCCAGGCAATTCTACCCTGAACAGGAGAAACAGCAAACCCCAGACGTTGGTTTTGGCCTTATTTTGGGCCTCATCAGTTCTTTCTCTGATTGAGCACCTCTATTTTATTTTTTGTTTATTCAAATTACCTTTAGGGATTAGTCTCCCTAAGGATGATATGGGAATCCAGACGTAGACCCCTTGCTCACTGTGACTTAGGGAGTTATCAGCTACACCTCACTGACGTGGCCAAAAATTTCCGAAACGTACGTTTGGGGTTTGCTGTTTCTCATGTTCATGGTAGAATTGCCTGGTATTTCAGGGCTGGACCACTCTACTGAGTGGGATCAGACTGATATACTTCAGGATATTTCTCCCTGTGAAGGGCACAAGTGAGCTACAAGAGGTTGCTCTCAGAGTGGGGTATCATGTCCACAGAACTAACCTATTAAGATTCGTTCATTCTCTGATTGAGCACCTCTATTTTATTTTTTGTTTATTCAAATGACTTTTAGGGATTAGTCTCCCAAAGGGTGATAGGGGAATCCAGACGTGGACCGCTTGCTCACTGTGCCTTAGGGACATATCAGCTACACCTCACTGACGAGGCCCAAAGAAGGCTGAAACGTACATATGGAGTTTGCTGTTTCTCTTGTCCAGGGTAGAATTGCCTGGTATTTCAGGGCTGGACCACTCTACTGAGTGGAATCAGATTGATACACTTCAGGATATTTCTCCCTGTGAAGGGCACAAGTGAGCTAATTGAGGTTGCTCCCAGAGTGGGTTATCATGTCCACAGAACTAACCTATTAATGTTCATTCATCTATGTTTGAGTACCTCTATTTTATTTTTGTTTATTCAAATGACTTTTAGGGATTAGTCTCCCTAAGGATGATAGGGGGAATCCAGACGTGGACCCCTTGCTCACTGTGCCTTAGGGAGTTATCAGCTACACCTCACTGACGAGGCCCAAAGAAGGCTGAAACGTACATCTGGAGATTGCTGTTTCTCCTGTTCAGGGTAGAATTGCCTGTTATTTCGGGGATGGACCACTCTAGTGAGTGGAATCAGACTGATATACTTCAGGATATTTCTACCTGTGAAGGGCACAAGTGAGCTAAAAGAGGTTGCTCTCAGAGTGGGCTAACATGTCCACAGAACTAACCTATTAAAATTAGTTTGTTCTCAGATTAAGCACCTCTATTTTATTTTTTGTTTATTCAAATGACCCATAGGGATTAGTCTCCCTAAGGGTGATAGGGGAATCCAGACGTGGACCCCTTGCTCACGGTGCTTTAGGGAGTTATCAGCTACACTTCACTGATGAGGCCCAAAGAAGGCCGAAACAAACGTCTGGGATTTGCTGTTTCTCCTGTTCAGGGTAGAATTGCCTGGTATTTCGGGGCTGGACCACTCTAGTGAGTGCGACCACACTGATATACTTTAGGATATTTCTCCCTGTGAAGGGCACATGTGAGCTAATAGAGCTTGCTCTCAGAGTGGGTTATCATGTCCACAGAACTAACCTATTAGAGTTAGTTCATTCTCTGATTGAGCACCTCTATTTTATTTTTTGTTTATTCAAATGATCTTTAGGGATTGGTCTCCCTAAGGGTGGTAGGGGAATCCAGACGTGGACCCCTTGCTCACGGTGCTTTAGGGAGTTATCAGCTACACCTCACTGACGAGGCTTAAAGAAGGCCGAAACGTACATCTGGGGTTTGCTGTTGCTCCTGTTCAGGGTAGAATTGCCTGGTATTTTATTGAGTTTAATGATCAATTTATGGACGAGTATACGAGTTATTGCAGAATAGCATTTATTGGGATAATAGTAAACATCAAGAATAAACAATAGCTTTGATCTTTAGATAGATTACATTAGAAAATCAATGAATTATATACAAAATAATTAAAGTGATGACAACACAGTTTGCAGCATTTTTAATTCAGTTATGACAAGATAGCAATAAGCAAAAAGAGTATAACAATCTTATTAAGGAATATTTGGTATCCAGAGATAAGGCAAGTTATCAGCAACTAACATCCCAAAATGGACAGAATTGGCAGAAAACTACTTACCGTAAGTTGTCTAACAGCAAGATAATCACATAGTCACAGCATAAAATCAAAGAACACAATTCTTTGAATAATAGGACAACGATTAGTTTAAATTCTGTTATAGGAGTCAATACACAGTGTATGTTTTATATTTGGTTAGTACAATGCAGAAGTGATACACAGAGTATAAAGCCTTATCACACTTGGATAAACACTCAGATATCTACAATATATTTGGTATTAATATCCAGAAGTTAACCATATTATTCTGTGAAAACAGTAAATAGCAAAATAGAAAGCAAAGTATTCTATATGGTAACCAGAATATGTATCTCTATGAAAGCATTTTTTAGCACATACGGTATAACCACTAATATGGCAGATAGAATATAGAAAAATACTAAAACTACCTCAGTAATAACGTGTCCAAGTGACAAGCTAAATTACCTTGATATTTATATCACAGAGGGCTATTGTATTGATTAGGGGTTTTGTAAAATAATTGATTTCAATTGATTTATCAAGGCAGTCAGTCTGTTTTTAACCAGGTGGAACCAAGTAGAAAACAATAACGGTTTGGGGTTCATGTCCAGCCCATGAAGTTAGCAGAATGGGGATCCCTGCTGAATAGGATTGCTTCTCCACTTGTTTAGCAGTAATCCATTGGAAGTATAGATAGGTATATTGGAAACTCAGAGAGGAAAGATCAAAGGGCAGACGTTTTGTCAGGAAGTGACAGACAGACTACCAGCAAGAGTGACAGACCCACCAGAAGCCCTCCCGCCTTTCTCCCTTCTCCTCGACAAACCCCCTCTTTTTTCTTGTCACAGGTTGTTTTTCCACCAGTTATGATGGCTTGTGTTTTATTTAACGTATATACATAATTATCAATATTTCACAATTATGTTGTGTAGGTCTGGTTCTGTACGCTAGCAAGCAGGGCAACCTAGTGCTGTGTATTAAAAATGGATTATTAGGGAGTATATGTGACCTCTCTTCTAATTATGTCTGCCAACAATTCTTGGTAAGAGACTAAACCATTGTGCTTTTATCTTAACACCTGCTCGATAATGTTATTTAGAACAATGTGGTAGCGAGGAGAGATGCGTATGCCTTAACACACTTCTGTAGCATTCTGAAGGTCTTGACTGTACGTCTACCATATCTAACATTGGCTTGGCCAAGTCTTACCATGATTTGTTTACTAGACACAGAAATGTAATTTGTACAAAGGAAAATTATTTAACCCCTCACACGTTAGAAGAGTATACCATAAATGTGTCAGTGTTTACTGTGGTATTAGCAAGATCAATGGACAATATAATATGTAATCACATATATAGTTGTGAGCGTACGAGTTGTTGCTAACGCTGCGGGCTCGCGTAGCGAGCCCGCGGCCCTCGCGAAGCGAGGGCCGCGGGCTCGCTACGCGAGTCGCGGCCCTCGCGTAGCGAGGGCCGCGGCTCGCGCAGCGAGCCGCGGCCCTCGCGAAGCGAGGGCACTGCCCGAGGGTCTCAGTTGCTGCAAGGAGCGCCGAAGGCGCTCCTTGCCAGCAACTGAGACCCTCGGGCAGTGCCCTCGCGAAGCGAGGGCACTGCCCGAGGGTCTCAGTTGCTGGCATGGAGCGCCGTAGGCGCTCCATGCCAGCACCTGAGGACCTCGCAAAGCGAGGGCCGCAGTTGCTGGCATGGAGCGCCGAAGGCGCTCCTTGCCAGCAACTGCGACCCTCGCAAACTTCACGTCGCAACACAAACAGTACGACACACACATTACGACACTCGCAAACAACATACGACACACGTTCACACACATTACGGACTCGCAACACTCGGACGCAACTCGCGAACATTACAAAATGTCAAACACAATACATACACACACCACATACATAAAAAACTTACCTACACCAAGAGGGAGCACCCAGCACCTCAAAAATACAACTTACACCTCGATTTTACTTCAAATAAAACAGTTTAGAGACTAAAAAAAAAACGAAGCGAGAGAAAAAATGGCCGCCGAACAAAACGAAAACGAGGCTACAGCACTCTAAACTCGCAAAACACCACAAGAAACTCGCAAAACACCACAAAACACCTACGGATATTCCGATACAAACGTATAACACACATTACTCGCCATTTCTCGCCAATGCGGAAGTACACGACTACGCTAACGGTTTGGTCTCGCGCACGCACAGTGTTACACTGCACACATTCAGCACGCTTACACAGCAGATCCACACCACTAATGCTGCAGCAACATCAAAACACATTCACAGCTCTTCCACACAATGCTTTAAAATAGGTAAAGTATATTCATTTATTAATGTATTATATATTTCATTATTACACACTAAACAGCATTAGCTACCTTACAATTTCATTGCCGTCATTTTTTGACGGGCAATTCGCTAGTTAATGTAAATAATTGATGGATATAACCTCTTTCTTTTACCCAACAAAACGCACAACATAAGTTAATGCTTTTTATTCAGCCTCATTTCATTTATATATGATCAGATTTTTAGAGATACAAATAAGAGACTACTAGTATTATCTTCATTACTGTAAACTTGTATGTGTTTATTTCAAATGCACTTAAGTGCTACATGAAGTTCTTGCAGTCTGTAAATATTCTGTGGTTTAGCAGATCCACTTAGAGTTTCTCTTTACTTTGGGTCAGATTTATAATGCTGCATGTCAAGGTATGCATACACCCAGAAGTATGTTAATGTATAAAATAACACCATGTTAAAAATGTAGCAGCATATTATGAACAAGTATTGAATGCATGTTTTCTTGTTCTTTTGAATCTGATATCCTTTATTCCTTTGATAAATGTTCCCATGTTTGTGCTTATACATACTGCACAATGCTGGAGTTTTCTTTATTCTTGTTTCCTAAATGTCTAACAGGTTTTGCTCTGTATTCTATAAAATATATAATTTATTTTGGGGAACAGTTCAAACATACTTAAGAACATTTGGAGATCATAATGTATTTCACATATAAGTAGCCACACAAAAATGATCAAGTTACTTTCTTCTGAAATGTGTGGTATTCTCTTACCTACAATCAGACTAGCAGATTTATTCTCTTAAGAATTCTAAATCTGTCATTAAAGAGTTTTCATATAAATTGTATGGTTTATAGCAGCAGTTCCCAAACCTCTCCTCAATACAGGCCATGATTTAGGTGTAACACAATTTGAATACTGATAAGGTAATTATAGTCTCCTGAACACTAACAGCCTTATTAAATTGCAATTCTTTAAATTTAAAAGGGCTCTATATAAGCACACAGCATATTTTATTTACAGAAGTTTTTAGTTAGTGAAGACCTTGCTTTTGGATAGAAGTTCACTAACTAAAAACATCTGTAAAAAAATATGCTGTGTGCTTAAATAGAGCCCTTTTAAATTTACTGAATCGCAATTTAATAAGGCTGTAATTGTTCCTCCTGAGTTTACACCTAAATCACGCCTGCCTGGTACGTCTTGAAGATAATTTTGGGAACCTCTGGTTTATAGGGTACAGAAAATCTTTGGGAATGCTTATATCATATCCAAAATGTATGGATATGCTTTTTCACATTTTTTAAAATAATTACCAGTCACTTTGTCAAACTGATAATAATCTAAAATAATGAGTTAACTCATTTGATTCCAGGTTCAAAAGATTTTCTGAAAGACAACATTTTTTCAATGTTTTCTGTTAAAACACTTAAAATGTTAAAAAGTTAAATTTACTAAGAATCAATTATATACTTTTTTCTAAACTTAATCAGGCTGAAAATATGCTTTTTTTTTCCATACCTGACATTCAGATAAAATCACTGAAAAATACAGAGCAATGCTTAAAGTGTGTATAATACATTGTTTTTGTTTTGCTTGCACACAGATGAATTGGCTGCCTTCACAAGTTAAGATGAAGGTAGTTAGTATGAGCAAGGCATGGGTTTTCACAGGCAGGAAAACAATCATTGAGGCAAACATATGGTTTTAATGCTCTAGCCTATTTCAGATCAAGCTGGGAGAGTTGAAAACTGTTGGTTTAGAGATCCAGTTCACTGCACATTCATACTGTGTCTGCCTATTAATTGCATCCTATGTTTGTCAATCAAACATTTGCAATTAACAAAAATATTCCCTTAAGAGACAAGCAACAAAGACAGATAAGTAGCCATTGCTGTGAAACTCAGCTCAGACAATAAATTATGTCACCATTAAAGCAGTGTGTTTGCAACTTTGATATTAAAATCATTCACCTACTTTCAATGATTCCTTAGATTTAATTTTGATGTTATACCTTTTTAATTATTTCATATTTAAAGACCAGAATTTAAAAAAAATATACATTTCAAAAGAGAACAATACAAGATTTGAATTACTTTTTTTCTATTAGAACTGAATAAAAAAGAAATCAGCACATTTATGGTACACTCTTAAACAATTTGCACATTTTGACAAACATTTGTTTTATAATTATACAATAAGGGAAATGTATTTAATTTCTTAAACACACCACTTTAAAAAAACTTTTACCAAAACACCTACCTGTAGGCAAAATTGTCTTTCTCAAAGGCAGGCCTTATAAAATGATTATTAGTGTCGAAACGTCCGCTAGGCTCAAATTTATGTATTTTATGTAGGACAGATCTCTATGGTAATGAAATCTATATGTTACTTTAATCCTAATCTAAAGTTAGGTGAAAATATGCAACACTATTATTCAGATAATTAAGAGGGTTAACATTTGAAACAAAATAGCACTACTAAGATATATCTGTTTTTAACTTGTGTGTTGGTTTTTAACTAATCTATAGCTCCGGATATTATAATAAATCTGACACCTATCTATTGAGGTAACTACATAATCCCACAATTGGAAGTTGGTAAACAACCAAGAGGAAAATATTCTACTAGGTTCTCACAACTCTGTTTCTCATCTAAAATGCGTTATGGGGATTTTAGCAAGTGTTAGGGTATCAGACTAGATATGCCTTCTAGGTAGAAGGATCCCATTGAGTATTACAGGCTATTCTCTAACTATAAAGTCTACTTTGCCTACTGGTCTTTTGGTAAAAGATTTTTATAAAGTTGTGTGTTTAGGAAATTAAATAAATAAAAATATCTGTTTTGAAAAATATATACTTATTAATGGCAATGACATTGCTCTGGATACGGTTAACATGTTAACATGCTTTAAATGCTTTACCAGCACATGATATGGAGCTTATGCTTACACCAAATCTTATTGACACTCATCAGAATGCAAACAAACTATAAGAATGTATCAGCTAAATCAATAGACTTAGATATGGTTAGTCAAAAAACATCAGAACCATTTACCAAATGTCTTGACTACAAAGTAGTGCATTTCAAGTATGAGCACATCTAATTGCTGATATGGGATATCTCATTATTAATTATGCTGGCGGCTTTCAAGCAGCAGCCAATATGAAAAATATTACCGGCACTTAGTTCAGTGAACTCCTAATTATTTTAGAAAGTAGCGACTGTTTTCCAAGGGTAATATTATAAAGCCCTTACTTCTAAAGTCAGTAACACAATTCTCTGGCATTTTACAAATTTGAAATTGCATTTCAGAATATTGTATGACATTTAATTATAAATGCTTTACTGACACCTTTTTTTTGGTGGTCCAGTGAAATTGGATTGTAAAAAAATCATATCTAGGTATGCTAATCCTTTATCTGAACATTAAGAGGCATTTGTATTGCTTTATTATATATTAATCAAAACATTCATTTAATTAGTAATTAATACCCATTGTTTTTTCATCAAAACCAATAATGGATACAGTGTAAATGATATATATCCTGCACTTAGGGCTTATTATACACTACAGTTTACTTAAGTGAAATTATTATAATGCAAACCAAACAAGAAGCACTGTGAATAATATGCATTTTTTTATTAACACATAATCAGTCCCAATTGTCTTCTTTTTCTGCCATTTTCTTTAAATGGAAATGCAAAAAGGGAAAAGTATAACACTATAGTAGTTAATTGTATCTCTTTTATCTCTACTACAAGAATATCCCATAATATCTGTGTTGCTGTGATTCCTGTGAGAGTTTTATCCAACCTTTTCACAGTACATGGACATTTGTTTGAGGAAATTTGTTCGGAATATACCATCTCACATAATTAAACACATGCAACTAAGATATAGGTAGATATTGGAAAGAAAAAAAGAAGTTTACTGTTGGCTACCCGGTTGCTGACTGATGTTCTTATACTATGACTGAGAGACTATTCATTTATTTTCAATTAGCTCTACTTAGGAACAACACAATAACTGAGTTTATTAAATAATCTATTGTAAGCACCAGGTTCCTTGCTCCTGATATAAAATTGTGGACAAAGGCATACTTGTCAGTTATATGAATCCACTTTATTCTATTTTATACATTACATAAATAATCAATACAATATTGAATTAAATATTACACATCGCAAAACTTCAATACACTTTTGATATAATTTATGAGAATAAACAGATTTCTACTAAAATTGACACCAAATTTACAGATTTGAATTCCTATGTCAATTCTAACATTCTACATCACTGTCTTGGATCAATAATGTGGCTGAAGTTAAAATGATTAAGGTTTCACTACTAGTAATATGTTTTAAATACAAGCAAAAAAAAGTAAAGTATATAGAAATGGTTAAGACAATCATATTTCATGAAAATCATATATATTGTTGTTGTAATTGCGAGTTTGTGTGTAAAGCTTGCAAAGGTACGGGCTTGCGCATGCCAAAGGCGTCATCGCAAGGCCTGCAAGCTGTGGCTTTGCGCATGAGCTTATCGCATGCCGAGGCCTGCAAGTCTCACAAGGTAGTGGGGGAGAGGCTCGCAATGAGCGTCAAAGGCCCTCATTGCGAGGCCTGCAAGTTGCGGGTTTGCACAAGCCAGAGGCCTGCAATGAGCGGCAAAGCCGAAGGCACTCATCGCAAAGCCAGCAATAGGCCCAAAATGTAGAGGGGTAGAGAGGCCCGCAATGAGCACCAAAGGCAAGTTGTGGGTTTGGGAGGCCCGCAATGGGCATAGAAGAAGGTAGATGGGGCAAAGAGAGACAGGGGAGGGAGAGGGGAGAAAGAGGCTCAGGTGAGGTTCGGGGGGAGACACAGGGGAGTGAGAGGTTGGGAAGAGAGGGGAAAGGAGGCTCGCACAAGGTATGGCAAGGGTGACAAGGCCTGCGAAGTATGGCACATTATGATCCTTGCCGTTGTGATACTCGCAAGTTGAGGCTAAGCCACAAATATCGCATGCGCAGTGTGTTTCGCGCCAAAACTAACGTTTTTTTCTCGCGACTGCAGTCTATATATACTGGACAATTTCCATATCTTTCTCACTTTCTCCTCTGCTGGAGTAATTTTTGTCGAGAGATTGTTAGCTCTGTAGGATTTTTAATTCTGTAAATTGCAGATAATAGGTAAATTATAATTACTTCTTAATTAATTAATTTATTAACTTAAAAAATCAATATTAAGTTATTGAAATTATTACAATTTATTTCAAACTTCAAAAATATTTGTGTTAACAACATTATTTATGTATACTAATATTTAGAAGATAATAAATAGTTTGTTTAAAAACAAAACAAAATAGCAATGTACATACATTTATAACGAGTTCAAGCTAACAAAATATTAATTTATAGATAAATTACAAAAAATAGTAGTATATTATTCAAAAAAATATTATTATGCACCCTGACAGACCCAGTTAACTCCTTAGAGAAATTTATGAAGATCATTAAGGAGAAAACAGAAGCTTTAGCCCACATAAAAAGAGTTTTTGCAAGCGCATTATTGATTCCAATGGGTGGGGAAATCTATTCAATATTTAGGACTTAAAATCACCTTGAAAGATGCAGGTGCAGACTTGGTGAATTGGTCAAAATACCAATATCTTGGTTGTGAAGGATAAATGCTTTCAAAATGAGAGTTCTGACAAAATTGTTATATGTATTTAGGTCTCTTCAATCAGACGGAAACGAAACGGCTTCCATGTATCTGGCTAAATAAACCGGCTTGAATTAACAAAATAGTTATGCACAAACATAATTCAAAAGGGGGGCTCTCATGTCCTGATCTAAGGAAATACTATAGAGTGGCCCAGTTAGCATTTATCCCCATCATCCACTCACTCGTACATCAACCGGCCTGGTGTTTATAGAAGATTATATTTTACTGCCCTATTCCTGGGATACCCTGATTTGGTTAGATAAAATTCCAGAACCAATCCTGAATAATAGACACCCTATCATTAAACATATTATACCATGCTGGAGGTGGGCGAGGAAACATACAAATCTTTGCTCAAACCCTTTATATCTGACCCCGGTCCTTATGCATCCAGTACCTCCCAAAGGTATTAGTAGGGAATCATTACATTGGTGGAGGACAATGGGTTTAGATAGACTAGGAGCCTGGATGGAGGATGACAAACATATGAGCATTAAAACCATCAGTGGTAAATTAAACTTTCCAATGTATGAACACTTCAACCTTTGTAAATTTAAGCACTTTGTAGACTCCATAATTAGAGACCTAGGTCTTCCGCGAAGGACTTGGCTATCGCAAATTTGTCTCAATTTTCCGACAGCGAAAGGTATAATTAATGGCAACTATGACATTATCCCAGGAAAGCTCAGAGAAGATAAATATATTTAGGATTGGAAAGCAGATATGAAACGGAAATGCGAACAGGAGAAATGGGATATAGCCTGGAGACATACAGTATCTATAGATGCTCCTTAAATCTGAGTTTATTGGAAACAGCAATTAAAGTGCTACATCAAACGTACTTAACCCCAGAGAGAATCGCTAAACTGAAACATAAAGCCAGTCCAAATTGTTTTATGGGGTGCAGCTCAAAAGGCTCCTTCTTTCATATTTGATGGGAGTGCCCCAAAGTTAAGGTAGTCTTCAGAACAATTAGCGACGACTTTGTTTGATACCCAAATCAAAGCAGAACTTGAGTCCTGCTTATTAAGAATCCTGATAGATGCAATCCCATACTCTCTAAACAAAATGTGGCAATTTATGTGTCTAGCAGCAAAAAAACACATTGCCAGAAATTGGAAACCAAAAGAACTAGACTTTCAAAAGGCCATAAATAAGAGTTAACAAAGTTATTAATGAAAACATGACACATTCCCTGGAAGACTCAATACCCCTGTATCTGGAGGTCTGGGGGCCCTGGATAGAATATATGGAGGGCTCAGATCAAGCGGGGAAGAGAAGGGGGGAGGCGTGGAGGCTGAGACGGGGACTGACCATGGCTGCGGATTGGCTCAGGGGAGTGGACTGTGGACAGGCAAGTTTAATAAAAATGAGAGCACTGTTATGACTTAAAGATTCTGAACCTTTTTTTAAATATTATCCAGAAAACGCAAAATGTATATTGTAACACAGATACCTTTGTTAACGCTATATCAACGAGATAACGAGAGTTGTCTCAATATGGATGTAATTGATTTACTATATAATCAAAAGTTAATGGATGAAAAAAAAATATTATTAATTCTTTTCATATGAACTTACAATTTGCAGCTCTCTGTCAATTTCAACAGACACTTGCTGAAGACAGTGTCACAGATTTTTTTTCTACAATGGGCATTTATGAAGACAGACTGAGATCTGCATGATTTTCCATTCTGCTACTTACATATAACAGATAAAGTATAATTATTTCTGCAATAAGTATATAATTGATTTAATAATTTAAAATTGTAAAAATTTAAAATAGTAATAGCAAGTTACCGTATATACTCGAGTATAAGCCAAGTTTTTCCGCCCTTTTTTTAAGGCTGAAAAGGGCCCCCTCGGCTTATATTTGAATCACCCTGTGTCTCTTTCCCCCTGTGTCTCCCCACCCCCATGTCTCTTCCCCCCTCTCCCTCTCCTGTGTCTCTTTTCCCCCTCTCCCTCGTGTCTCTTTCCCTCCCTCTCCCTTATCACTCTCCTCATCCTCAACCCCACTCCTCATCCTCAACCCCCCTCCTCAACCTCAACCCCCCTCCTCAACCTCAGCCCCCTTCCTCACTTTACCTCTCTCTAATTACCTTCCCCTCTCCCTTTCCCGGTATATGCTAATGACGTGACATCTCTTGCGAATCACATCATTAGCATTGGCCGGGTCCCAAAGCAGCCGTAAGATGCGCTGAGGAGCAGCTGCAGATGGAAGGTAAGTGAGGCAAAAGGGAGTGGGGGAGGTAATTAGAGAGGGGTATAGTAAAGAGGGGGGATGAGCTTGAGGAGGGGGGTTGAGGATGAGGAGGGGGACTGAGGAGAGAGGCTGAGGGGGGTTGAGGAAGAGGAGGGAGTTGAGGAGGGGGGTTGAACATGAGGAGAGGGGTTGAGGATGAAGAGGGTGGTTGAGGAGGGAGAATGAGGAGGGGGGTTGAGGAGAGAGGTTGAGGAGGGGGTTGAGGATGAGGAGGGGGGTTGAGGTTGAGGAGGGGGGTTAAGGAGGGGGGTTGAGGATGATGAGGTGTTTGAGGAGGGAGAATGAGGAGGGAGGATGAGGAGGGGGTTGAGGAGAGAGGATGAGGAGGGAGGATGAGGAGGCGGGTTGAGGATGAGAAGGGAGGATGAGGAGGGCTATTGAGGAGGGGGGTTGAGGAGGGTGATAAGGGAGGGCGAGGGAATGAGACACGAGGGAGAGGGGGGAAAGAGACACAGGGAAGGGAGAGGGGGAAGAGACACAGGGGAGGGAGGGGAAAGAGACACAGGGGAGGGAGAGGGAGAAGAGACACAGGGGAGGGAGAGGCAGAAGAAACACAGAGTAGGGAGAGGAGGGGAAGAGACACAAGGGAGGGAGAGGAGCGGAAGAGACACAGGGGAGGGAGAGGGAGAAGAGACACAGGGGAGGGAGAGGCAGAAGAGACACAGAGTAGGGAGAGGAGGGGAAGAGACACAAGGGAGGGAGAGGAGCGGAAGAGACACAGGGGAGGGAGAGGGGGCAGAGACACAGGGGAGGGAGAGGGGGGAAGAGACACAGAGGGGAGAGAGGGGGGACACAAGAAAGGGGCACAGAGGGCACACAAGGGGGCGCCACAGAGGGCAAAAGAGGGACAAAGGCGGCAGCACATTTCCCACCCTCGGCTTATACTCGAGTCACTAAGTTTTCCCAGTATTTTGTGGTAAGATAGGTGCAAAAAAAGATTACATTGAATGCTTGAATATAAAGTTGCTCAAACTGCTATTCGAGACTAATTTAATCCCATTTGATATGGTTGAAAACTGACACAACAATGAATCATTAATTCATATCTTCAAGTAGAAGCAAATAATTAAAATGTTATTAAATATCAACAAAATAAGCTACGTGTTGAACAATATTGTGGATTTATGGATTATGTAGCTGAAGTTGCTACAAACAGAACTTCCAGCTGACCGAACCATTATTTTGCCGTCTTCTTTCCAAGGATCTGCTTGGAATATGAGAGAAAGATCCAATGATGCTATGGCTATTGTTAGTAAATTTGGGAAACCAGATATATTTATTACATTTACATGTAATCCACAATGGTCAGATATTGTGGATAATTAGCAAGCTGGACAAAGTGCTTCTGATAGACCAGGTTTAGTGGATAGAGTTTTCAAAATTAAGCTATCAGAATTAATAGATGACATAACCTTCGGTAATTTATTTGGTAAGTGTGTGGCTTATGTTTATAGTATAGAATTTAAAAAAAGAGGCCTTCCACATGCACATATTGTTTTAATCCTTCAAGAAAAAGATAAACTAAAAACTGCTGATAGAGTGGATTCAGTTATTATTGCTGAACTACCAGATCCACATAAAAATGTTACACTTTATGAAATTGCTACACATCGCATGATTCATGGCCCATGTGGAGATATAATTCCTCAGTCACCATGTATGGAAAATGATAAATGCACTAAAGATTGCCCTAAAGAATTTAAAGTTAGACGGTCAAAAGTGCAATAATTTGTGGAAAAATTGTAAATAATCGATATGTTGTTCCATATAATGCTGATGAAGTGCAATGCACACATAAATGTTGAAGCTTGCACTTGCACAATCAATTAAATATGTGTATAAATAGATTTACAAAGAATAAGATGCAGCAACTATAGTTGTGCAAACTGGACAAAACGAAGAGGACAATCACATTTTACATGATGAACTTTCATGTCATGTAGATGCTCGGTATGTAAGTGCTCCAGAAACAATGTGGGGCCTTCTGAAATTTGAAATTAATGATCGGTCACATGCAGTTTATCGATTAGCTGTTCATTTGCCACAAAGACACTTAGTTTATTTTAATGCTGTTGATGGAATAAATGCTCTTGACCAAAATGAAAATAGAGAAATGACAATTACTGCTTAGGTTAACATTAAATAGTAACAACAGTGAGGCAAGAGAATTATTATACATTGAGATACCATATCGTTATGTCTTCATTAATGGGGCATGGCAAAAAAGAAAAAAGAGTGGTAATAAAATTATTCCAAGAATTTATACTGTTTGTCCAAGAGACATTGAGCGTTTTTGTTTACGCTTACGTCTTTTAAATGTTCCTGGTGCACAAAGTTTTGAACATTTAAGAACTATGAATGACATAGTTTATGATACCTTTCAATTAGCTGCGCGACAAAGAAACTTCCTTGCAGATGATACTGAATGGGAGAGATGTTTAGAAGAAGCAGCACTATGTCAAATGCCTAGGCAGATGAGCGAACAGTTTTCATTAATTTGCATATTTTGTTATGCACCTAATTCATTATCTTTGTGGCACACATTTAAATAAAATATGTGTGAAGTCTTTTTAAAACATTATAGTGAGTCCATTGCAGAATTGAAAGGATTAATGGAAAGTCAAGAGGTCATTCTTTGTCAGTTGTGAAACTTTTAATCTGCCAGATCCAGGAATTATAGAGGAAATAAACTATGAGCAGTGTGACTCTGTTGTTGAAAAACAAAAAGCACAAGAAACAAATGCTACTTTGAATAAATTACAAATGGAAGCATTTAAAGCTATACAACAAGCACTAGATGATAAAATGGTCAAGGAGCGTTATTTTTATCTGGATGGACCCGGTGGATTGGGCAAAACTTATTTGTATAAATTATTGATGAGTTTAATTAGAGGTCAAGGTAAAATTGTACTTTCATTTGCAACTACTGAAATTGCTGCACTTTTGTTGGAATGTGGTAAAATTGTACATAGTGGATTTAAACTTCTAGTTCCCATTTTGGATACATCATTCTTGGATATTAGAATGACATAATTTCAAGCTACAAATCTAAGAAAAAGTAAATTAATTATAACTGATGAGGCAACAATGGTGTCTTGCCGTTCTCTTCAATGTATAGATTGTTTGTTACGTGAAGTTATGGCTAATGATTTGCCTTTTGGGGGGAAGGATATATTTTTAGGCAAACATTAACTGTTGTTGTCTGTGGAAATCGAACAGAAATTGTTGAAACATGTCTAAAGTCAAGTCCACTATGGAAAGAATTTACACATCTAAAATTAGAGAAAAACATGAGATCGGAAGGCAAAAATCATTTCAATGATTGGTTGATAAAATTGGTAAAAGGCAAAACTGAAGTAATAACACATTTACCACAGGATACTGTTGAAATTCCATCTTCAATGATTTGTAAGGATCACATAATATCAACTATCCACAATGGAATAATTAGCAATGATTACACAAAATAGTTATATTTACATAGAAAAATAAATATACACCGCTTCTGAATAATGGAACAAAAAAAGATTACAATGCTGATTGTGTACTAGCTGATGACAAACAGAGTGAGATAAACTTTTCAACTGAATTTATAATTTTGCAGCTAAAAAGAGTCAATCATAATGTTACTGCAAAATATGAACCCCAAAAAATGACTTGTAAGAGGACCAGATTAATTGTTCAGAATTTAAAAGATCATTTCATGCATGCTGAAATTTTGATGGTACATTTGGCTCCAAGCAAAAGTAGTTTGCTGTTTGTACTTCAAAGAAGGCAATTCACAATTATTATGCAATTGCCATGACCATAAATAAATAACACGGTCAAACTTTTAATTCTGTTGGTCTGTATTTGGAGGAACCAGTATTTGCACAAGGTCAACTATATGTGGAATTTTCCAGATTTAAAAATCCTTTACAGATTAAAGTCTTTGTGAAACAAACAGAACGTCATAGGGAGTAGTGATGTCCCAAACAGTTCGCCGGAGAACTACTCACGGCGATTTTCACATGTTCGCGTTCGCCACGAACGGCAAACATATGCGCTTTGTGGTCCGCCCCCTATTCTTTATCATTGAGGAAACTTTGACCCTGCACATCACAGTCAGCAGACAAATTCCAGCCAATCAGTAGCATACACTCCCTTCCAGAGCCTTCCATCTGTATGACAGCCTCCATTTTAGAATCATTCTGTAGCTGCATTCGTGGAGAGAGGAGATATATTCTACCTGCTCTTTATTTAAAAGGGAAATAGATAGCCAGGCTGTGTATTTAGCTTTAACTACACACCTGAAGGACTCCTTTGATATCTGCTGCAAACACAGCAACCCAAAAAGCCCTTTTTTGGGCTAGAACATCATTTATTTTATTTTATTATTTTTTTCTTCTGATTTAATAGGGAAATAGATAGCCAGGCTGTGTATTTAGCTTTAACTACACACCTGAAGGACTCCTTTGATATATGCTGCAAGGACAGCAACCCAAAAAGCCCTTTTTTTTTAATCGTATTACTTTTTTCTGTGTAATCTAATTGCATATGCCAGCCTGCTAGCGTGTGTGTGAGGCCTATTGCATCTAGTCTGCCAACTTTTGCCAGTGCACAGTGACACTCATATCTAGTGCCACCGTAGTGTGCAGTGAAATAAAACAACGCATTTTTTACTGTAATCGATTCAATATCAGTAGCCTGCTTACAGGCGTGTGTGAGGCCTATTGCATCTACTTTGCCAACTTTTGCCCGTGCCCAGTGACACATATATCTAGTGCCACCGTAGTGTGCAGTGAAATAAAACAACCCTCTTGTTACTGTAATCGATTGAATATCAGTAGCCTGCCTACAGGCATGTGTGTGAGGCCTATTGCATCTAGTCTACCAACTTTTGCCAGTGCCCAGTGACACTCATATCTAGTGCCACCGTAGTGTGCAGTGAAATAAAACAACCCTTTTTTTACTGTAATCGATTGAATATCAGTAGCCTGCCTACAGGCGTGTGTGTGAGGCCTATTGCATCTAGTCTGCCAACTTTTGCCAGTGCCCAGTGACACTCATATCTAGTGCCACCGTAGTGTGCAGTGAAATAAAACAACCCTTTTTTTTACTGTAATCGATTGAATATCAGTAGCCTGCCTACAGGCGTGTGTGTGAGGCCTATTGCATCTAGTCTGCCAACTTTTGACAGTGCCCAGTGACACTCATATCTAGTGCCACCGTAGTGTGCAGTGAAATAAAACAACCCTTTTTTTACTGTTATCGATTGAATATCAGTAGCCTGCCTACAGGTGTGTGCGTGAGGCCTATTGCATCTAGTCTGCCAACTTTTGCCAGTGCCCAGTGACACTCATATCTAGTGCCACCGTAGTGTGCAGTGAAATAAAACAACCCTTTTTTTTACTATAATCGATTGAATATCAGTAGTCTGCCTACAGGCGTGTGTGTGAGGCCTAGTGCATCTAGTCTGCCAACTTTTGCCAGTGCCCAGTGACACTCATATCTAGTGCCACCATAGTGTGCAGTGAAATAAAACAACCCTTTTTTTACTGTAACCATATAAATATCAGTAGCCTGCCTAAAGGCGTGTGTGTGAGGCCTATTGCATCTAGTCTGCCAACTTTTGCCAGTGCACAGTGACACTCATATCTAGTGCCACCGTAGTGTGCAGTGAAATAAAACAACCCTTTTTTTACTGTAATCGATTGAATATCAGTAGCCTGACCAAAGGCGTGTGTGTGAGGCCTATTGCATCTAGTCTGCCAACTTTTGTTAGTGCACAGTGACACTCATATCTGGTGTCACAGTAGCTTGCAGTGAAATAAAACAACCCTTTTTTTACTGTAATCGATTGAATATCAGTAGCCTGCCTAAAGGTGTGTGTGTGAGGCCTATTGCATCTAGTCTGCCAACTTTTGCCAGTGCCCAGTGACACTCATATCTAGTGCCACCGTAGTGTGCAGTGAAATAAAACAACCCTTTTTTTACTGTTATCGATTGAATATCAGTTGCCTGCCTACAGGTGTGTGCGTGAGGCCTATTGCATCTAGTCTGCCAACTTTTGCCAGTGCCCAGTGACACTCATATCTAGTGCCACCGTAGTGTGCAGTGAAATAAAACAACCCTTTTTTTACTGTAATCGATTGAATATCAGTAGCCTGCCTAAAGGCGTGTGTGTGAGGCCTATTTTATCTAGTCTGCTAACTTTTGCCAGTGCCCAGTGACACTCATATCTAGTGCAACCGTAGTGTGCAGTGAAATAAAACAACCCTTTTTTTTACTGTAACCATATGCATATCTGTTGCCTGACTAAAGGCATGTATGTGAGGCCTATTGCATCTACTCTCATAACTTTTGCCAGTGCCCAGTGACACTCATATTTAGTGCCACCGTAGTGTTCACTGAAATAAAACAACCCTTTTTTTACTGTAACTATATAAATATCAGTTGCCTGCCTACAGGCTTTTGTGTGAGGCCTATTGCATCTAGTCTGCTAACTTTTGCCAGTGCCCAGTGACACTCATATCTGGTGTCACAGTAGCTTGCACGCATAGTACCACTAATCGTAACAAAAATGACAGGCAGAGGCAGGCCACCCCGCAGGGGCCGTCGTGGTCATGGTGCTGTGATTCCCTTTGGCCCTAGAATAATGCCCAGTTTTCAGAGGCAACGTACCCTGAACTTGAACAGTTCTGAGGACATGGTTGACTGGCTAACACAGGACACCCAATCTTCTACAGTTTTCGCTCGGAACCTAGACGCACCATCCTCCTCCAGCTTAGCTTTGGGCACCTCTCCAGTTACCACTCGCCCGCCTGCCGCCACCACCAACACTAGCACCACAGCCGCTTCACTTGATCCGTCAGCAGAGTTATTTACAGATCCGTTGGAAGAAATGAGTGATGCACAAACATTATTGCCATAGGATGTAGATAACAGGGATATGTCCCAGTCAGGCAGCATTACACACATGGACGTACGGTCTGATGATGATGATGTTGTACCCGGTGGTGCTTCCTTTGTTGAGTTATCAGATACAAGTGAAGCGGTTGATGATGACGATGCGTCCGGGGATGTCACGTGGGTGCCCGCTATAAGAGAAGAACAGGAGGAAAGTTCAGATGGGGAGACAGAGAGGAGGAGGAGGAGACGAGTTGTAAGCAAAGGGAGGTCATCGAAAGTAGCTAGTGGCACAGTCAGACAGCATGCATCGGCACCCGGGGTCAGCCAGACAGCAAGCCAGTCAATGCATGCTTTTGCCACCACCAGAATGCGGTCATTGCAGAGCTCAGCAGTGTGGCAATTTTTTTGTGTGTCTGCCTGTGACAACAGTGATGCCATTTGCAACCTGTGCAAAAAGAAACTGAGTCGTGGGAAGTCCAACACCCACCTAGGTACAACTTCTTTGTGAAGGCACATGATGTCACATCACAAACGCCTATGGGATCAACACATCAGTACAAGCAGCACACAAAGTCAAAGCCGCCATCCTCCTCCTGGTCCAGCATTTTCAGCCACGTCAACCACTGCTGCCCTGCGTGCCCCCTCTCAACCATCCGCCACTCCGTGTCTCGCCCTGAGCAGTCCCTGCTCATCTGCTCACAGTCAGGTGTCTGTCAAGGACATGTTTGAGCTTAAGAAGCCAATGTCACAAAGTCACCCCCTTGCCCGGCAACTGACAGCTGGCTTGTCTGAACTCTTGGCCCACCAGCTTTTACCATACAAGCTGGTGGAGTCTGAGGCGTTCAAAAAATTTGTAGCTATTGGGTCACCGCAGTGGAAGGTACCCGGCCGAAATTTCTTTGCACAAAACGCAATCCCCAACCTGTACTCAATTGTGCAAAAGGAAGTAATGGCATCTCTGGCACACAGTGTTGGGGCAAGGGTCCATCTGACCACGAATACCTGGTCTGCAAAGCATGTTCAGGGCAGGTATATCACCTACACTGCGCAGTGGGTAAACCTGGTGACGGCTGCAAAGCATGTGAAACGTGGCTCTGCAGAGGAGTTGGTGACACCGCCACGACTTGCAGGCAGGCCTGCTGCCACCTCCTCTACTCCTTCTACTCCATCCTCTTCCATAACCTCCTTGGCTCAGTCCTCTTCTGCTGCTGCTATGTCTTGCTCCACATCAACGGCACCCCCCCCCAGCTCCACAGGTACTATTTCACATCCCGGATATGGCAGTGTCATGCCGTCTTGGGGTTGACTTCCCTGAAAGCAGAGAGTCACACCAGACCAGCACTCCTGTCCGCCCTGAACGCACAGGTGGATCAGTGGCTGACTCCGCACCAACTGGAGATCGGCAAAGTGGTTTGTGACAACGGAAGAAATTTGTTGGCGGTATTGAATTTGGGCAAGTTGACACATGTGCCGTGCATGGCACATGTGTGTAATCTGATTGTACAACGCTTTGTGCATAAGCACCCAGGCTTACAGGACAGCCTGAAGCATGCCAGGAAGGTGTGTGCCCATTTCAGGCGTTCCTACACGGCCATGGCGCACTTTACAGATATCCAGCGGCGAAACAACATGCCAGCGAGGCGCTTGATTTTAGACAGCCCGATGTCACGACCCACTCTCTGGTTGGGGTCTGTTGACCGGACTTGGGTTACTCTGGACCTTGGAGGTAGCTGTGATTACAGGAACATCATGTCTCAGCCCTTGGATTAGACTGAGCAATATTGACAGTAAGTCTGACGAATCTTACTGCAAGCATATGTCCCCGGGTAAATAATACATCTACACGCCACGTCTTGATGAAAATTATGAACACCTTTATTTGGAAAACAACATCTTTTAAACAGGCATACAACATTACCAGGAGGGGCTACTTTTAGTCAAACCCTCATCCCCCTTTGGACCAATGGAGTAGCCCTTAGAAGCAGCTAATTCCCTCTGTCCCATGTGACAGGGTTAATCCTTGGGAACTATCAGTCCCCTCCCCAGGGGCTGCCCACTAGGTGTGGCTACAAGCTCATTCTATCTCTGGCGGTGGAGAGAGTAACATCTCTGCCCTGGCCTATGGCCCTAGTATTGAGGCTGGAAGACCCTGTACTATACCATTGTCCTACGGTGCCTGGCAGTCTGGCACATCTCTTTTTTCTGCTATCTCCTTTGTTTACTCTAAGGACCATATGGCCAACTCCTGACTGAGAGTTTATACAATGGGGGAGGGTTGACTAATTAAAACATAGCTATCACTCCATAATACAATATACAATATAATACTAACATATTATAACCCATAACACAATATACAGTGGGTCTCCTAAACCCAGAACTCTTGCTCTCCATATGGCATCAACTGTGGATGATATATCAGCCACAAGATGGCGGCTATTGGTATATAACAGTCCAGTCCCAATATAGGCCACTGCTGCTAGTCTCAAGATGGCCCCAGCATAGTTCACGCCAAATCCAATATGGCTGATTCATGACACCCGACACGTTGGAATTCAACACTCCTAATGTTCGACCGCCTGCTCCAACAAAAAAGGTCGTTAACGAGTATTTGTATGACCGGGGTGCTAGGACAGCCTCTGTGAGCTGGGGATTTTTTTGCCACGTTACTGGACGCTCATGTGCAATGCCTGTAGGCTTATGCGTCCTTTTGAGGAGGTGACAAACCTAGGGCACCATCAGCCACATCATACCATTTGTTTTCTTCCTGGAGCGTGCCCTGCGAAGAGTGCGGTGATGAGTTGTGGTCACCATCACCGCCAGAAACAGCCTTATCGGCATCGCTTGCTGGACCTGCGGCAACGCTGGAAGAGGATTGTGAGGAAGAGGAGTCAGAGGAGGAATGTGGCTTTGAGGAGGAGGAGGAAGACCAACCACAACAGGCATCCCAGAGTGCTCGTTGTCACCTATCTGGTACCAGTGGTGTTGCAAGTGGCTGGGGGGAAGAACATACCTTCAGTGAGATCACTGAGGACGAGGAACGGGACATGACTAGCTTGGCATCCAACCTTGTGCAAATGGGGTCTTTCATGCTGTCGTGCCTGTTGAGGGACCCTCGTATAAAAAGGATGAAGGAGAACGACCTGTACTGGGTGTCCACGCTACTAGACCCCCGGTATAAGCAGAAAGTGCCTGAAATGTTGCCAAATTACCACAAGTCGGAAAGGATGCAGCACTACCAAAATAAATTAAAAAGTATGCTTTACACATCGTTTAAGGGTGATGTCACAGCACAAAGGCAATCTATCAGCGGAAGAGGTGAACATAATCCTCCTCCTCCCACGACCACGCCGGCAAGGAGAGGACGCTTTACAGACGTGTTGTTGATGGAGGACATGCAGAGCTTTTTAAGTCCTATACATCGCCACAGCCCTTCGGGGTCCACCCTCAGAGAACGACTCGACCGTCAGGTAAAAGACTACCTCGCCATAACTACAGATATCGACACTATGAGGAGCGATGAACCCCTTGACTACTGGGTGTGCACGCATGCCCTGTGGCCTGAGCTATCCCAATTTGCCATAGAACTTCTGTCCTGCCCCCCTTCAAGTGTCCTGTCAGAAAGGACCTTCAGTGCAGCAGGAGGTTTTGTCACTGATAAGAGAAGTCACCTAGGTCAAAAAAGTCTAGATTACCCCACCTTTATTAAGATGAATGAGGGATGGATCCCGAAGGGACTGACAGTGGGCGATACATTCAATTAAAAAAGGCCTGATAGATGAGCTGCCTTTAGCTAATAATGGTCCACACGCTGCTGTATTTTATCCCTGAATGCCGGATGACTTGCGTGACTTATTCGCCACCAACTAGGGTTCAAGACGCAATGTTTTAGGGCACTTTCTGCCTGGCAAACTAACATCAATTTTTCTGGTCGCTGCAACAATACCTACTTTTTGCATTTAAATTATTTTATTTTAGAAGGCGTACAGCATGTAATGAAAAATAAAGCATTTTTGAACAGTCTTGCATAACAGTTGTACAAAAATACATATTTACAATAGAGACATTTTGTGAAAGTTAGCTGGCTATTCCTTCTTATTTTTACTTTTTAGGTTAATAATTTTTCTTATTTTTTACTGTGATTGCAATTTAAGAGATACCTAAAACATGGTAAAACAGACAATAGTAAAGAGTATATCTGCAGGAAACACCAAAGTCCTATTAGCTATCATCCCTCCAGCATTATTAGCTTATTATTTACAATATCTAACCTGGGCAATCACCCTTGGGTTAACCTAGGGCAGGCTTCAGTAAGCGACCTCTCCTTTCCTGGGAGGATTTTGCCGCCGGTTGCTTCTGAAGGGTCTCCAGGGCTTCCCCACTCCGGTCCTTCCCCCAGTGTCGCTTCAACCAGTAACAAATGTTTTATATTTGTAAAGCGACCCAATGATCCCCCTTGATAGAGGTTTATCTTTACAAATTTTGGAGAACCAATTTAAGACCGGTGTCCCCTGTTTCTGGGTCAGGGAGTGTGTGAAATGCCTCAGCCTACAGTAATTGTAATGTTCTGACAGCGGTAGCTCATGCTTGTCCCTCAGTTCCTCATAGGTGAGCATCTGGCCCTTTACTAACCAGTCTCCCAGTCTATCTAGTTTCCTTGACCTCCACCAGTGTTGTGATGTTGTGCTCATGTGTTTCGGGGCCTGAGGGTGGTCAAGAATTGGGGTCATTTGGGTGGATCCAGGGAACAAACCTGTGTGTTTCTTGGCCCATGTCCAGTATGATAGTGAGTGTCTGATTAGGGGGTTTGGCGAGTTTTTAAGGCTCTGAGGCAATTCTGATAGCCAAGCCACCTTGTCCCAGGTTAAGGGCCTTAAAGTGTGGTTCTCTAAATACACACAGGCCGGTTGATGACATATAAAATGAGCTATTGGGAGGAAAGATAGGTAACGTAACAGGTATTACACTGATAGTAATGAGTATTACAACTTAATACAACTCTCCTATCTGGTGGCACATTAGATTGCACGTGCAGTGCCCTAAATTCGAAGTAGGAGGTCCAACCAAGCATCTTTTTCCATCATCCTGTTCCAAAAATCCATGCCATATACACGTCCCCTGATAGGTAACGTAACAGGTATTAAACGGATAGGAATGAGTATTACAACTTAATACAACTCTCCTATCTGGTGGCACCTTAGATTGCACGTGCAGTGCCCCAAATTCGAAGTAGGAGGTCCAACCAAGCATCTTTTTCCATCTCCCTGTTCCAAAAATCCATGCCATATACACGTCCCCTGATAGGTAACGTAACAGGTATTAAACTGATAGGAATGAGTATTACAACTTAATACAACTCTCCTATCTGGTGGCACCTTAGATTGCACGTGCAGTGCCCCAAATTCAAAGTAGGAGGTCCAACCAAGCATCTTTTTCCATCTCCCTGTTCCAAAAATCCATGCTATATACACGTCCCCTGATAGGTAACGTAACAGGTATTAAACTGATAGGAATGAGTATTACAACTTAATAGTTACATAGTTACATAGTTACATAGTAATTAAGGTTGAAAAAAGACTTTCAGTTCATCAAGTTCAACCTGTTAAGATCTCCTCTGATCTGCAATATGCGGAATAGTTATTAATTAAATTATTGATTAAATAATTATTAATAGTATAGTATTGGAGGATGAATGAAGAGTTAGTCCATCAAGTTCAACCTTTTTAGATCTCTATTGATCTTTTTAATGTGGACTATTTATTATTATTTGTTAATTGTTATTTGATCCAGAGGAAGGCAAACAGAAAAAAAAAAACCCCATTGAAACTTTGCCAATTGTCTCATAAGGGGAAAAAAAAGCAAAATTCCTTCCTGACCCCAGAATCTGGCGATCAAATGTCTCCCTGGATCAATATTCCTTTACTAGTTATCTAGGATAGCCTTGAATGCCCTCTTTATTCAAAAATATATATAACCACTTTTTGAAGTTGTCTATCGAATTTGCTGTCACCACCTCCTTTGGTAGAGAATTCCACAGTTTAACCACCCTAACTGTGAAGAACCCTTTTCTTTGTTTAAGGTGAAATCTTTTTTCCTCAAACCTCAAAGGATGTCCTCTTGTCAGTTGAAAATCTCTTGCTTCAAAAAGTTCACTTGACAAAGCCTTATATTGACCCTGGATGTATTTATATAACGTAATCATATCTCCTCTTAGACGCCTTTTTTCTAGCGAAAATAAGTTTAATTTTGTTAGTCTTTCTTCATAACTTAGCCCCTCCATTCCCCTTATTAGTTTTGTAGCCCTTCTCTGTACTTTTTCCAGCTCTAAAATGTCTTTTTTATGAGGTGGTGCCCAAAATTGTACTCCATACTCCAAATGAGGACGTACTAGAGATTTGTATAGTGGCAGAATTATATCTTCTTCCCTGGCTTCTATACCCTTCCTAATACATGCTAATATTTGATTTGCCTTTGCAGCCGCTGCTTGGCTTTGAGCGCTGTTACCTAGGTGGTTGTCCACTAGTACTCCCAAATCCCTTTCAATATCTGATACCCCTAGATTTGCTCCATTAAGATTTTAGATTGCTTGGCTATTGTTCCTTCCCAAATGCATAACCTTACATTTATTTGAATTAAATCTCATCTGCCATTTAGCCGCCCATTTCTCTAATTTATGCAAATCCTTTTGTAGGGAAAGTACATCATTATCTGATTTTATTACCTTGCACAACTTAGTGTCATCAGCAAAAATGGAGACACTACATTCGAGTCCTACTTCAATGTCATTAATAAATATGTTAAAAAGGAGAGGACCTAATACTGAACCTTGTGGAACCCCACTTATCACATTAGACCAATCGGAGTATGTTCCATTCACAACAACCCTTTGCTTCCTGTCTTTTAGCCAGCTCTCGATCCATGAGCAGATATTTACTGCAATTCATGTATCCCTTAGTTTGCTCACTAGTCTTCCATGTGGCACTGTATCAAATACCTTTGAAAAATCTAAAAAGACTACATCCACTGAGTTACCCTGATCCAAGTTCCTACTAACCTGCTCATAAAAACTAATTAGATTGGTCTGACACGACCTATCCTTCATAAATCCGTGTTGACTGCTACCTATGATCCTGTTCAAATAGACATATTCTTGTATTCTGTCCCTTATTAACACTTCTAAAAGCTTCCTAACTACAGAAGTGAGGCTCACTGGTCTATAATTCCCCGGATTTGCTCTAGATCCCTTCTTAAATATAGGTATCACCTCTGCTTTTCTCCAGTCATCTGGTAGACACCCTGTAGTGAGTGAGTCTTGAAAGATTAGATATAATGGTTTGGCTATTACAGAACCCAGCTACCTCAGTACCCTTGGATGTATTCCATCAGGACCTGGGGCTTTATTAACATTTATTTTCTCCAACCTCTTTTGTATTACTTCCTGCGTTAACCAATTATTTAGTAAAGGTAGTGTAGCCCCATTATGTTGCGGTGTCCCAACCACTGGTACCTCCCTTGTGTATACCGTATACCTTGTGTTAATACAACTCTCCTATCTGGTGGCACCTTAGATTGCACGTGCAGTGCCCCAAATTCGAAGTAGGAGGTCCGACCAAGCATCTTTTTCCATCTCCTTGTTCCAAAAATCCATGCCATATACACGTCCCCTAATAGTGGACGTAACAGGGATTAAACCGATAGGAATAGTACTACTTAACAGTACACACCTTATAATAACGCAGACAGAGGCAACTCATATAATCTTCCATGCTGTGCAGGGGAAGCCCCCAGACTCTGACCTGTGTATAATATTCCATGCTGGGCAGTGGAAGCCCCCAGACTCTGACCTGTGTATAATATTCCATGCTGTGCAATGGAAGCCCCCAGACTCTGACCTGTGTATAATATTCCATGCTGGGCAGTGGAAGCCCCCAGACTCTGACCTGTGTATAATAGTCCATGCTGGGCAGTGGAAGCCCCCAGACTCTGACCTGTGTATGATCTTCCATGCTGGGCAGTGGAAGCCCCCAGACTCTGACCTGTGTATAATCTTCCATGCTGGGCAGTGGAAGCCCCCAGACTCTGGGAGTCTGAAGAAGAGGAGTCAGAGGAGGAAGGTGGCTTTGAGGAGGTGGAAGACCAAACACAGCAGGCGTCCCAGGGGGCTTGTTGTTACCTTTCGGGGACCCTTGGTGGCTGGGTGGAGGAAGAGACCTTCAATGACATCAGTGAGGACAAGGAACGGGACATGGCTTGCTTGGTATCCAACCTTGTGCAAATGGGGAGTTTGCGGTTGTGCAAAGGGACTGTTTGCGGTTGTTTGCGGTGCATTAAACGGGGAGATTGGTCTGTTACTGTGAAGCGGGTATAACCCTTACACTACCTGATCGATACAACATCATACCTGATGTTTTAAAGCATGTTATTCCAAACAATTTAGGAATGTTAGGTAATTTATGCCCTTTATGGCTTAAAAGCAGACTCTGCATCAACCATGTAATTTTCCGTGGGAGTTTTGCCATGGATCCCCCTCCGGCATGCCACAGTCCAGGTGTTAGTCCCCTTGAAACAACTTTCCCATCACTATTGTGGCCAGAAAGAGTCCCTGTGGGTTTTGAAATTCGCTTGCCCATTGAAGTCTATGGCGGTTCGCCGATGTTCGCCCGTTCGCGAACATTTGATGGAATTCGCGTCCGCGGTTCGTGAACCGAAAATGTGATGTTCGCGACATCACTAATAGGGAGCTATTAGATGATGGGAGAGTATTTACTAAAAATATTGTATATAATATTTGTAATTTTACAAAAATAAAAATGTAACATGTTCTGTATATTTAGATAACATGTGGAATGTAAAAAAAAAGTGAATATGTATATTTTTAACATGTGTAATTATTATATTTGTGGTTTCATGGCATTTATTTTTGTATATAGGAATTGTTTATTCTTGTATAAAAAAACAAAATTGTAACATGACATGTAAAAATATTGGTTGTACATTGTTATGATCTTTATATAAATTAAAAACAATTAAAGGTTTGCAGTTTAATATAAAGATATTGTTCATTATTTGTTTAGAGATAAAAATATACAATTTGGATGTAATAAAAAAGATTACGTTTTTATTGGTTTACTGAATTATTCCATATTTTTTTTTAAAAAGTCTGAAAAGACACAGGAGGTGTACAGAGAGACATGCATGGTACACAGAGAGAAAGTACTTAAACAGACAGAAAACACAATGTATAACACTATATCATGCTGTCATTTTTTACAGGCAAGTCGCTAGTTTCTATATATATGTTTGGGGAAATTGACATACATGATACTTATGCACTAGATAGAAATAACTTTTTTTTTCTTTTATAACCAATTTTACAACAGCAAAACATTAGGATATTTAAAAAATAGATATAAGGTTTCAACAGCTCAGATTACTCTCTAGCTGCTTATAGAATAGTTTAAGATTTAGGGAAAATTTTACTATTTCATTTTCCAAACTCTCCTTTTAATTGTGGATACTTTCCCTGCAATAAAACAATTTATAAGGTTTAGTTTATGCAAGATTTACCAAATATGTGCAAAAAAAATGACAGCATCCTTCTTTTTCATCTCTAGCTCCAGATATGTAATAATAATTATAATTTCTTATTTTTATTGTGAAATAGATGATTGAGTGCTAAATGGACCACTTTGGAACTACCATTATCGCATGTCCCATTAGTTCAATTTTTCTACCATATTGAATGCACTATATTCATTTTATTTGTAGTGACAAGCTCACAAGAGATGTGTCTCTCTTTTTGAGTATTGCTTTTGACTTGAAAAAGAGAGGTACATGTCTTGGAAGTTTGTCACTCTAAATACAATGATTACCCAATTAAAAATATATCACTATTTACTGCAATAACCTTATTTTTCCTCTAAAAGATGAATAAAATTTGCATTTTTATTATAATGTGTATTGGATGGTATGGCATTTTTATAAACATGGTTCTGTTTATTTACATACATGCATACATTTAAAAGAGAAAGCAGCAGTACACCAAAGAACTGCTATTAAAATGGTACATTTTCCAAATCACACAATACAATAGTTACACCTTTATATTTTCAATTACATTTCCCACCAACTTTTTTTGCCACTGGAGCTTGGTAAACCTAACCTAGAGTTTTCATTTTGGGCTTTAATTGTTTGGAGATTACAGTTTGCCACTATACAAATTGATTCTGTTTTTTGTAAAATGTGATTGTGAAATGATGTGCTTATTTAAAGTATACCATTGTACATAACTATATCATTTAATACATCAGTAAAGTCTCTTCTACTTTAAAGAAAACTGTTCATAATATTTAGTACTATATATTTATGAACTATCATCTACATTATGAAAGTATTAACTACATTGTATTTTTCATGTGTAATAATAGATAAACATAAATGGTTTGTAAAAATTGATACATGTAATTGAAACATTTAAACTGAGGATTAAATTAAAATTGCTGTACTTACTGTAAGTGAGTGACCTCATTAACACTATAAAATGGTTTGGGTCCTAGAACTAATTAACCTTTCTCTCTAACTGTCAACATGGAAAAGCTTGACAAAAGAATTAGACTCTGCTTTATATTCATGCTGCCTAACAATTTTCCATTTGCCTGTAACTACATACAACTTTGAAACCTTAGATACATTTAAATACATTGTTTCATCTTTTTACAATATATAAAGACAATTTTAGGTCAGTTTTAAAGATTTTCATGTGCTGAAATAATTTAAGACTTTATTAAACATGTTATCATATTTGTTTTTTCTTGTTACCAATCTGTTAATAATGAAAATAATTAAATTAATTTAAAATTATGTTTTATAAGTATGTTTACTAATTGGATACAAATTACATGCAACTCAATTTATTGCTGCAAGGTCATCACATGAGTTAATTTATAATTGTGTAGTGTCATTACATTATATATTGTTTGGTTACGTGTTTGTGTTTGTTAAATGGACGCACAAAAAATGAACTGGATTTATTTCTATTTTAGGATTGTAACTATCTTGATTAAATAGAAGATAAATAAAGCTGCTAATGATCAAATAGCAAAGATTTTCTTCACAACACGTTTAGGACTTACGACAGTATTTGATCTAGAAGCGGTGCTTCATATGCACTAAAATATGAAAGAGAAAGCGAATATCTGAGGACATTCCTTTCCTCATCTATAACAGAAATAGTCATATAATAAAATATAACTTTGATTGTTGTGACATCTATTTAACAGGACAGGGCCCATAGAATAAATATAACATATATATAGTTACATTTCATCACTCTAAACAAATTCATGGTGAACAACCTTGCTCTTACTTCAGTTTAGTACAAGCAGTTGGAGGCGTAACTGTATACTAACAAACCCACAACCTGCCTCATCATTTTCAGCAATGGTAGGGGGTAGGAATCGGTAATTGAACACATACAGTAAGCCTCAATTCAATTGAGCAAATTGTAGTTACAAGAACCTGTAAAATAACTTCCTATTCAATTGTCATCTTTTCGCTACCCCAATCAGTTTGCCGGTTAGAAGTTCAAAATTCCTGCAGTTGTCAAAATTGTAACTCCAACCCATCTAAGCCCTTGATCTTTCAAGCTCAGAAAAGTTACAAGCCCCTATCCAATTGCTACAATTCCTCAAGCCCGCAATTGCCTTCAAACCCGTAAATGGCAAATGTAGAAGGAAATCCAACGTGTACCAGAAAGGTCTAGCAAGGGGGTTAAACACCTGTTTGTATTACTGTAAAAGCAAATAAAAAAATCAATACTGCACTTTAGAAGAAGGGGAAAGTGATGAAGGACATTATAATTAATTGCACAACAGTCTCAAGCACACAAATCTGTTATACATTTTTTTATTATTTGACGTTTTATTTCTGTGTTATATCAATCTTGGTAATCAAGGACGTGGCAAAAACCAGTCACCTAGCTTTATTACATGTGATGTTATGTGTTTAAACTCTATATTACATTTTAGTTGAAGCCAGTTCATAAGGAGTTAACTGCATTTGGAATGTCATGATGTCATCTGTAACTGTCATGCTGTGAGTCAGTTATTAAAGTTTGCTCTGATGGTTGATACATAAAAAAAGGTATATCCGTCATTTTAGAGAAAGATAAAGATAAAAGCATTTATTATTTTGCCAAGCCTGCTCTTTGCCTCCTGTGTTCCTGAGGCCCTGAACTGATGTGCTGGCCTGAACAAGTCAGAAGTGCTGAGACCATAAGAACCCAGACCATTCAGGGGTGCCCCTATACTAGTAAGCAGAAGGGTTAAGGGGTGAACATGTCCCCTTCACTCATGGGGTTGTAACAAATGAGTTAATACATATCTGGTCACCCATATGGGCTAGAACTATATCGTCATTCATTTTTATTATTTTGTACATTGCCGGATTGCAAGTCCGATCACATATCAGACTTCTAAACACTAAAAGCCTCATTCAATTCCGAGTTGCCTAATTGAATAGGGCTCTATATAAGCACATACAAAAAAAATTCACAGAACTTTTTAGTTACTGAACTTCAATCCAAAACCAAGGTTTTCACTAACTAAAGAAATCTGTCAAAAAAATATGTTATGTGCTTATATAGAGCCCTATTCAATTGCCAAAATTCAAATTTAACTGATTTACATTTAAATGCCATGTTTTACTGATGTCCTGATGATGGTCTCATTTACTATTGGCTGTTTCTAAATCGGTAGTTATAGCCTTGCTTTATTGACCATGGCCAGAAATGCTACTTACGGTTGCATGGTTTACGGTTTTGGCTTTTGGCCATGTTGTTGTGGGCTTGTTCAATTCATTTGATCTGTAATTGTTTCAATTGTCAAACCTGCAGACTTATGGGCGGTATGAAGACAACTGTGGGCTTGCAATTGAATGAAGGCCAGAATCTTTAGAGGGTATACATTTGGAAAATCTACAAGCAACTAAATTCTATGTGAAACGTGTTGAAGAATGAGCTTGTAGTGTTTCCAAACAATTGGAAAAGAGATATGTATCAATATGTATATATGAACTGTTTAAGGACTTTTTTGAAGAGTTTTTAATTTAAGAACCCATTCATTAATGGTTGATATATTGGACACAGTGTAATTTATTTTGAAATTATAGTTTTTAAGTTATTTAGTGAATTTGATATATTATATATAATAAATTATGTATATATTTTGCCTATATAGAGATGTAAGTTTCACTGTTTCTAGATCCATTTTCAAGGCTTTTGATAGATTGCCCTAATTTAATTGCAACACTCTATTTGTATTTATTTACTGGTATCAGTAGGAGATGTAATCTAGTAGGCACTAGTCTTATTAATTGCTGTTTTACATAGTTAACATACAATAATATTTCCAGTGACTCACAGCAAATCAACCACCTCTACTTTCTCTGCAGTGGTAAATCAAGTCATGTTCCTTAGAATGTCTAAGTTGCATCTAGTATAATGAAAATCCTATTATCCCGATTATGTAAAGTTATGAATCATAACTTTTTTAATAGCTATTTTCTGAAGGGGTTGCCTCATGTTAATCATATTGTATCACTATGGCCCATATTAAATTCGAGCCCTGTAAGTCCAACGTGAAGCTCGCTACGGCTGCAGGCATGAAATTTGACCCAGTTACCTTACTATTAAATTAGAAGGGGCTGCGAGCTACAGGTTTAAGACGCAAATCATAGCTCGTTCGTAGAACGTTGGTTTTGCGGCCTTGAGGACGATCAATTAGTGTAGACCGTAGTTACGGGTTTAGAGAAGCCAATGGAAAAAGAGATCATTACCGTTACATCACTGAAAAAGGGGAGGGTAGATTTCAAAGTCCTACGGGCTCCAATTACAAGTTGTGATCTTACCCACATTCCACAATAATGCAATATTAATAAAGCCATAAATATGATATTCTATTACATGCGAGTTACAGTATATATCTTAACACATTGATTGGGGGATCGATATAACACGGAATATAAACATGAAATAAAGTATTTTTCTGGCCCGATTTGCGGGCTTGAGAATGTTGTGCTATTAATTCTTAGACCTAACATCACCTTAACTTTTAATAAATGTACAGTAGTGTGTTTTTATTTGCATTTCAAGTGCTATGTATTGGACATCACCCCCGTTGCGGGTCCTCGCGAGCACACGTTGGGCTTTGGGCTCCATTTGCGTGTTACGGGCTTGCTCGGGAGTGATTTTGTTGCAATTTAATAGCATGATTGGCAATGTAGCATTTACGGACTTGACAGATCAAAGGATTTACGGCTGCAAGGTTCAACGTAGCTCAAATCTTAGGCTATTTTCGGCCCTCCTGCGTCTTTTCCTCCACAAGTCCTCGGCTGCAGTATGAGGCTAATTTAATAGCCATAACACGTAAAATTGGAGTTACGGGCTACGTTTTAAAACATAGCCCCAATTTAATGGGGCTATATGTTAGGCTGCTAATATACATCGTATAGTTTTTTAAGGGCAATTCAGTTTCCCTTTAGTAAATGTTCTAATTTTTAAATAACACTGTTAACCGTCAAGTCTTTACTTTTTATATCATTACTAGCGACTTGCCCGGCGCTCATTGTGAGCCTCTTGGTTGTTGTATTTTTTGTTAACAGAGGCACTTTTGCTGTCATTGTAAGGTCGGCGCTTATCTGCTTTTTGCGCTTATTGCAAGGCTGTCCCCTAGTATAATTTGTGTGCTATGAGCAGCATTGGCGCTCTTTGTAAGGCGCAAGATGAATGGCTTTTGAGTTTATTGCGATAGTGTTTTTTTTTGGGTATATGTCGTGTTTTATGCCAATTAAATTAGTAATAAATTAATTAATGAATATATTTTACCTATTTGTAATTAATATATGCAGGAAGAATTGTGCTGAAGAGCTGACAATCTGTTTTGATGTTCCTGCAGCGTACAATGTAGATTTGATTTGTGGAGATGAGATGTAAGTGTCAGCAATGTGTGCAGTGTGTAGTGTAAATAAGCTGCGTGCGCGAAAGGAAGCCGTTAGTGTACTTCCGCATTCTGTAAGTTAGTGTAAAATGGCGGCGATTGTGTATGTGGTACGTGGGTGTGGATAATTTAGCGTCCTTGCTAAAAGTGTATCTTGTACCTCAAACGTTTTTTTGGAAAAGCTGTATGTGTTTGGTGATATTTTGTGACTTTAGGGGTCATATAGCCTTGTTTTCGTTTTTTTAGGCGCCCATTTTTTCTCTCACTTAGGGGATTTTCGAGTGTGTAAAGTTTTTTAATTCTACGGAAATCGATGTGTAACCTCACTTGCAGAGGTCCTGGGTGCACCCCCTTGCTGTGGGTAAGGTTTTTATGTCATTTTTGTGTGTATTTATTGTTTTATTAATGTTTTCCGCTGTCTGTGGTTCGGCCATTAAAGTCGTATTTTTGCGAGTTCGGAATGTTTTTTTTTTAAGTCCCGCGGCTCGTATTTTTTTGTGTAAGTCTGTATTTAGTCATTGCGTGTTAGATTTTTTTTTGTTCAAAGTCCTGCTTCTGTGGGTGTTTGTAACCGCTTGTGAGGTGCCATAGAGCCTCCACCTCAGCAAATGTGGCCTGCAATGAGCCTTTGGCTCATTGCAGCCGACGTGGGAGCCTCCGCCTTCGGCAAATGCGTCCTCTCGCTTCGCGAGGGTCCGCATTTGCAGCCCAAGCTGTGTCCCTCGCTACAATGTTTCGTAGTTTGACAACTATTATATGTTATAGTGCATAACAAATTAAATGCCAGTAATATTAATCAATTTATTTAGTTGATTTATATGATCTCATTAACATTCAGGTTCTAAAATTGTTGCACAATAGGTTGAAATATAACAAACATAACTGATTTTTCAAGCACAAAAAACAAAATAATATCACAAGACTATCACAAGAACAAAGACAAATATGTTTTATGTCTACAAGTATTTGATTTTCTTGTGCCATCTTGAAAACACCATATAACATTATCAGTACTGTAAACTATTAGCTTACTCTGAAAAATATATCTATAATAAGGAAATTGTCTTTCTCTTCTTAAGGAGCAAATAGCTGATTTTATTTAATTAGTTATATATTTATGAGATTAGAAAGAAAACAGAAATGTACAAGTATTATTTTTTCATAAACACCCCTCAAGGGTACATTTAGCAGAACTTTTCAATCAGTTCATCATTTGTTATTCTCACTCTCAAAAGAATTCATGTTATAGCTCCGTGTCAAGAGACTCCATATGTTTTGGGATTATAGGAAAACCAAAATGAGTGAATGGAGAATACATTAGTTGCAGACATGGGAAAAATACTACCAAAGGAAAACTTGTTTAATTTTCTTTACCTGGATCCTTGGGACACACAGGCATCTCAGCCTCATTCAAGTGTGACATTTTGTTCAAATTTGACAATGGTGGTGACCTTGTCATTAATTGATGCTTATAGCAACATTTCTAATCTAATTCTGTTATATTTTTAAAACATCAATACAAATTTAAATCTGATGTATATTAACAAGAGTAATAATAGTAGTACATGGTGAAGAATCAAATTTGTAAAGACTCTCGATTAACAATTTTTTGTCAGATTAAATAATAAAAGGTATATTACCAAGAACAGCTGTTAATTAGAGATACAATATGTACGCTTTATATTTGCAATCACGATGGAAGTGCCAAATTCAAAAGATACAGTTTAAAGCTTATTTTCTTACTATATACGTTAAAACAAGCAACTTAACATATGTGTAAATTTAATTCAGACAATATTAATAAAGATAATGAATATCAAATTGCTGGTAATGTATTATCAAAAAAAGTAGTTACAAAGGAGAAGAAAGGTAAGAACAGAAATTTTATTTTACTATTCTATATATAAATTTACTTTGTTTACCAAATATATTGAAGCCAGAAATAAACTGACATTTATACCAACAAGTGTGTATATGTTAGAATTTTTTTATTTCCTTGTTTATATAGGTCTGTAAAAATTATTATGAATTGTATTAAATCTTTACGACTTATGGTGAAAGAGAATAGGCCGATTATATTTGGTCATTAGTTTATATTTGCCATCAAAATACTGTATGTGGGGATCACAATAGAGCAGCGTGGAAACGGAGACCTGAGCCCTGTAAGTACCCCACTCTCACAACAACACCCCAAAAACACCCAGGGGCGGCAGATCCCAGCTGGGGGAGATCAGGGCATCACAGAGACCTCTACCCACTAGCATAAGGAGAGAGAGGGTAACAGAGGAAGGCCTTAGGGAGCTATATTGCCTCCTTGGCCCTTGATGAGTCACTCTTAACACCCCACATAAACCAGTGCAAAGTAGGGGAAGCCTATATACCTTACCACCCTACAGACGAAGCCTGATTCATGCACAGCAGTTTAAGGCCACATAAGGCCCAAAAATCCAGTTTTTGCAGTACCACATGCCCCACACTACTTGGGATTTTTCGCAGCAACACTGAAGCTTACAATTCAAAGCAGAACTCTCCTGCATACATTATAACTCTTATCATCCCATTATCACCTGGGAAACGGAATACTCTGGACTTATTTTACAAACTGGCCCATAAAGGCCTCAAGACCAAGCAGACTATAATAGCAACAACAAATACGGCGGTCATCCCAAACCGTCCAAAAATATAAAATAGGGGGAACCTCTCCCAGACTTCCACCACTGGATCCTAATATCAAGGAGTCAGGTGGCATACACACAACAATGTGAACCATGAATGTCACCATTTGCCTACTAGAGCTAATGCCTACTCAATAACTCACGCATCTTTGGCAGTACAACACCAAATATTGAAGAAAAAAAAAAGAGAAGCCTGGGCTACCCCTTGAGCATTAAACTACAGCAAGCCACCAGGGCTGGAAACCCCGTCACGTTCAGATCCTTAACTCCAGGAAACATTCAACATGGGGAAACCTAGAAAAAGCGGCCCTTCAAGGAGTATCTCTGATCATTTCACAAAACAAACAGCAGGCTCCCAACGGGGGAACAGCCCTGCACCTACCTCGCCCTCAGGCTCAGAAGGGGACAGAGACTTGGAGGTCGCTTATCCAAATGTGAATGTGTCAGACTTCTCGATGGCCAAATTTGACATGCTATTACAATCACGGCTATCAGCGGCCATAAAAGAATTTAAACAGGAAATACAAGAACTGGGCGCACGGACCAGTAAACTTGAAACCATTGCGGATCAACTTATTGTAAGCCAAGCCGAGGACAGAATCGACATACCTGCCAACACTTCGCAACTCAAGGACTTTGAACTAAAGCTAGAAGACCTTGAGAACAGGAGCCGGCGACATAATATACGCCTGAGAGGGATACCTACTGCTGTTATGGACCTGGTAACACCCGAAAGCAGTGGTATCTACCATACTTCCGACCTTCACCCAAGAACCCTGGGACATAGAAAGGGCACACCGAGCCCTGGGAGGCCCAGCAACCCCTAACCTTCCAAAAAGACATGGTGGTACGCTTCCTCCGGCAACAGACTAGAGATTCGGTACTTCAGGCCGCCAGGAAAGCCCAGGCTATCTTAGGCCCAGACGGAGCGGAAATCCAGATCTATGCCGCCCTGGCCCCATCAACCCTGTATAAACGACGACAGATGAAGTCGATCCTTCAAACTCTGACGTCGCACCAAATAAAATATAGATGGGGGTTCCCCTTCAGCCTCACCTTCCAGGTGGGCGCAAAAACATACATAGTGCGCTCAATGGAGGAAGGAAGGGATACCCTTCACCGTTTAAGACTCCTGAAGGAAGGAGAATTACTTAACCCCCAAGGGGCTACCGGGGCCCAAAGGCCAGCAAGAGAATGGACTGAAGTAGCCCAACCCAAACGTCAAAGATCACAGAAACAAGGAAGAGAGACGCCCGACCTTGAGCTTAAGGCAGGCTCGTCATCAACCTAGGTGATTTGCAACTGAAGGCACCACCCTCTTCACGGCACAAATCGCCCCAGGACAAAATGAAACAAAAAGACCCAAACTACTCTGACAAGAAAGGCCCACCCAGGGAGACTATAGCGAACTTTGCAACTAACGAAAAACTGGCACTCATAGTCAAGTCTAGACGATACTTACCCAATTTAGGCCAGCAAGGGCCCCTAGAGTACTGCCCACTGGAAAGCGGATAATCCCAAAGACTATACCAGCATCCTCAGGGGATGACCACCCTTAACAAAATTAGGCTGACCGGTTACCAACCGGGCATTTCAATTTCCCTGATGATAGTTTTTCAAGTTTATTACAATCAGGTGTTAGAACTGTTAAAGATGTTTGATCCTATGTTTATCTAATATATCCAATTATTGTCATGTTCTATTGTCTTGTTTCACACTTTTAGGCATTTTAGCTCTAGGGCAAAGACCCTAGACATTTCCACCTATATTTGTAAACAAAGGCTTTATGCCATCCACACCCTATTGTTTTTCTTTTATTTGCACTACCGATGCAAAGGAGGTTATGATATACCAAATACCACGCTAACTATCTATACTCTCCTTACTTCCCCCCTAGCAGCTGAGAGCGACCTTCGATCCACCTTGTACACCAACCACCCGCCAAACAACAAAACCCCATCTGTACCCGCAAAGATCTGGCTTATCCCACAAACAAGATTAGGCAAAGAGAGATATCCTGGACCCCTGGCCTCCCCCTATCCGGGTGGTGAGTATAATACTCTAGGAAACCTGACTATAGACGCAAAATGTGATACCACATCATGACTGACACTGAAATAACATTTTTCACACATAACATAAGAGGGTTCGACCCTCAGTACTCTTCCTACAAGAGACGCATTTTGTCAGAAACAAGATCCCTAAATATTTATCCAAACTCTATCCTACCTTCTTTGCCACTAGCCATTCCACAAAGAGGGCAGGGGCCGCAATCCTGCTGCACAAAGACCTCCCTTTCATCTTAGACCATAAAAAGATAGACCAAGATGGCCACTTTGTGCTCCTGACAGGCTCCCTATTCGGGAAGAAATGTACCTTAATCTCACTATATGCCCCCACTCTAATGCCACAGAAAATTTTCATACGGTTACTGCAGTATATTAAAGCCCATGATCTCGGGAAAATAATCCTCGGAGGGGATCTAAATTCAGTCTTATCACCATTGAACAGATCAGGAGGGGGACGGAGCAGTCAACTCACTAAAAAGCAATCCCAAATTCTAGCATTGTTGGACGAACTCCACCTGATAGACCTTTGGAGGGAACAACACAGAGGGGAAAGGGAATATTCATTCTACTCCCCAGTGCACAAGACATACTCTAGAATAGATACATTTTATACAGACTCCTCCCTGCTAGACAATGTGGTGAGCTCGGGAATCCATCCGTGCCCCTGGTCAGATCACTCCACGGTGAGTTGCACAATAGACTTTGGCTTTGCATTTAAAACCCCATACTCATGGCGACTCAACGAAATGCTCATGTCAATGCCTCTTTTTAGGGACCATGTAGCATCTGACATAGAACTTTACTTTTCCACAAACCTATCTGCAGAGGTGGACATAGGCTGGTTTTGGGCGGCCCATAAAGCATTCATTAGGGGCACATGCATCAAACTTGCAGCAAAATAAAAAAATCCCAAAAGGCCAGAGAAAGATTGTTTGCATGCAAACCTAATGGACCTAGAAAAGCTTAACCAAAAATCTCTAACATCAGAAAACCACACCAAAATAGACAAAATCAGGGCTCGATATTATACCAAAGCCAATAAACCCAGCGCCATGCTCGCTAGGAAACTAAAACAAAAAGCTAACCAATCAAAAGTCTTTAAAATTAGACAACCCACGGGAGGGATAACCTCCAGCCCTGCGCATATACAAAAAGAATTCACAACTTTCTTTCAAAATCTATACTCGTCCCCCATTCCCCCCATAGATAACCATATAAACCAATTTTTAGGATCGGTAGATCTCCCAGTAATGTCTCCCCAAAAGATGGACCATGTCAAAGCCCCAGTCACAATAGAAGAAGTCATAAAAACGATTAAATCTCTAAAACCAGGTAAAGCCCCGGGGCCGGATGGGTTCACGAGCCTATACTACAAAACATTTGCGGAACCATTATCACCACACATGATGACCCTATTCAATAACATGCTAAAGGGACACAGTATCCCCTCCAAACTAAACCAAGCTAATATGGTATTCTTTCAAAAGCAAGGGAAGGACCCCCTTCATGTGCAGAATTACAGGCCAATTTCCCTCCTGAATGGGGATATCAAAGTCCTAGCTAAACTTATGTCCAACAGAATCAACTCATTTCTTCCCAGACTGATCCATAAGGATCAGGTGGGGTTCGTCCCGCATAGGCAGGCAGGGGATAATGTCAGGAGAATATAAAATTTAATACATCTATCTCAGCAACGCCAAGCTCCCATGTGTCTTCTAGCGTTAGATCTTGAGAAGGCCTTCGACTCAGTAGAGTGGAAGTACCTCTGGGCAGTTCTCAGGAAATTTGGATTCCCTGAACAATTTATTAACCTCTTGAAAATATACTATGACAAACCCCAAGCCTGCCTCAAATTAGCGGGGGATAACCCCTCTATAATTAAGATTGAAAAGGGAACTAGACAAGGATGCCCCCTCTCCCCCCTGCTCTTCGCACTAGCAAAAGAGCCTCTAGCCCAAATGATTAGATCCAAAGCGGAGATAGAGGGGGTTGAGGTAGGCATGCACCACATAAAAAGCTGTTTTTTCGCGGACGACTTACTCTGTTCCCTAACGAACCCGACTGCATCTGTCCCAGCCCTAATATCCCTCCTAGAACAATTTGGCAGAATATCTGGTTTTAGGATTAACTCTGACAAAACTGAGGCATTAGGCTGCTCCCTTTCAGCCCACACTCAGAACTTTTTAAAACAAAATTTCAACTTTACATGGTCAAAGTCAGAAATCAAATACCTGGGAGTTTATATTACCAACTCTATAGATTCAATGTACAAGGCCAACTATCCTCCCCTATTCAGGGAATTGCACACTGAACTTTCAACATGGACTAAAGGTGGCCTTTCTTGGCTGGGTCGCATTAATGCGATCAAGATGAACCTATTGCCACGGCTTCTGTACCTCTTTAGAACCATCCCAATCCCAATCCCAGCAAAAAAATTGGAAATCTGCTAAAAACAGATTTTTTACTTCATCTGGGAGTACAAACGCCCTAGAATCTCAAAAACAGAAATGCACAAAGGCAGACGTATTGGGGGATTAGCATGCCCTAATCTTCATATTTATTTTAAGGCCGCCCAGCTAGCATTCATACCTTTAGCTCATTCAACACAGCATCAACCATTATGGATGTTTATCGAAAACAGGGCAATGACACCTTATACATGGGCCAATATCCTCTGGCTGTCTGATATTCCGGATAGCCTGAGGAAAATGGACAACCCTTTCATAAAACTTACCCTAAAAACTTGGCGATGGGCAACTAAAACACGCCACCTCTCAGCAACACCCTCCACATTGACAGCATTGGCCCCCCATCCAGGATTCGCCCCGACGCTTACCCAGGAATCGTTTTTTTGGTGGCAAACAAGGGGATTTCTGCGTCTAGGATCATGGTTCCAAGATAATAAAATTAAACATCCAGACAATATAATAAATTCTCTGAACATACCACCCAAAGAGTACTTTAACTTCAAAAAACTACTATTTCATGTGAATTCAATAAAACGTGAATTTGGACCCCCCAAAACAAATTGGTTGATTAAGCTTTGCGAGTCGCTCCCTCTTTGTAAAGGTATGATAAGTCTCCTATACCAGGAACTTCTACACGACAAACAGACCAGGAAACCGGCATATGTTTCAGCATGGGAACAAGACCTGGGGCATGAAAGAGATGAGGGCTCGTGGACCTCCACATGGGCCAATTTATCTAAAGGCGCACTTAACTTCAGTTTGCTGGAAACCTCACTTAAGGTTCTCCATAGAACATACATAACTCCAGACAGGCAACATAAATGGAACAACAAAGTAAGCCCCAGGTGCTTTAGAGGCTGCCGGGAATCTGGCTCCTTCATCCACATTTGGTGGACTTGCCCTATGGCAAGAGCCATGTGGAAGGAGGTCTTTGACCTGGCATCCACGATAACCCATACCCACATTGACAGAGACCTAGAAATTGCACTCTTGGGGACCAGATGCCCCCTTCTCTCCAGGCCCCAAAATGTACTACTGCAATTCATGATGCTAGCGGCCAAAAGCCACTTAGCAAAACAATGGAAAAGCAAAGCCCTCAGCCTTCAGGCCATCATCAACAAACTTAACTTTATAGCCACCAACGAACGATTATCACATTTATTAGCTGACGCAATGCCCACATTCCTTGATATATGGAGCCCATGGCTACAATCCCATCTTAGCTTAAGGGGACTAACGACAACTGACGCTATGACTAAGGCTTCCCCGGATGGGAGGAGGGCCATGGCGTATTGAACATAACGAGTCCATCTTGCGGGACAAGATCAGGTGATGTGGCGGCGTGGATCGAGTGCAAAATCTCAGGTATAATTAATACCCCCCCTTATCCCCCCCCCCTCATATCTTTCCTATACCCAGTTAAGTAATCCTGACCCCACCTTAATATCCCCTCTCCCCCCCCCCCCCCCACCACCACCTAAAACAAGAAAGATATCCCCGACCCTCTAAAGGGAAGGGGATTCAAGATACTTAATTCGCAACAATAAATGACTAAGGAAGATGTACCCAAATCCCCAATAAATTTAGAAAATCTGCATTATGCGGAGGGAAGAGTGCTCCACAAATGCACTGCACAGCACTATGGATATGAGACTTAATGTTATTAGACAAATAACGTAAATTGCATTTCATCCTGTTAAGAAAGAGGTACTGTTTTGTGCGTGCTATGTTTGCCTAATAAAAACTTGATTGAGAAAAAAATAAATATTGTATGTGGTCTAGATCACCCTGGTGTGGATACATTTACAAAATGTTTAAAAGTAATCAAATGTGAATTCTGTGGAAATATATTTTTAGTTAAAGGGATATCTAATTTTCCTGGACTATGACTGCATCTGATTGAGGAGAATCAGAAGTGTATGAAAAAAAAATGTTTGCATGAAAAAATACCAAAATAAACATTTAAACACTTACCTTGAAGTTAGCAAAACCCATTGTCATTTCTGACAGTTTAAAATTAAGGTTAACAACCCTCCAATTTGTTTTGGCCAATGTAAAAAATGTTTTTTGCCCAGTCTCGCCGGAACCAAATCACTTTTGTTTGTGAGAAGCTCCACCTCCGGCAGCACAACTCCATGGCGTGCACGCTCCTCTTTCCTGCGACATCCTCTACAGATATATACAGCCACCCTTCTTAGCATCCATCCCTACATAGCACCCAGTTCTTGTCAGCAGCCATCCCCTCTTAGGATCCATTCGCGCACAGCAACCACCTCACATAGCACCCATTCCTATCTCCTTTGATCCTCCCTCGCAGAACTCATCACCCTGTACTTTGCTGCTACTTTGCAAGCCCTTGCTCTCTTACCTGCTTCCCTGATACACATCACCAGCATGCTGAACTGCTCCACATTGCCACCTGTTAAAGCTTCAATAGAAATGTTCCTTTTTAAACAGGCACACACAAATTTCAGGCTCTGTGTTTGTATGTGGACAAGGAGGCACAGGGGAGTCCCAGGGGATCCAAGTTGTGCCTTGGCAGGGTGGGCTGGGGTATGGTACTGGGTCCCCCCCAGAGGAGGGCCCTAGTGCACTGCACCCCCTGCACCACTAGTAGATCCGCCCCTGGTTCTATATCAGTTTGCTTGACAACTTCTGCCTTTAGAATATCTCATGGGATTAAATACATTATGCTCATTTTGTTACATTATTTGTTCATGGCAGTAGATAATATCTTAAGATTTATCTATATCAGGGGTGGGCAAATTCGGTCCTGGAGGGCCGCATATATGCCTGGATTAAAAGATGACAATCAGGATGACTAGAGAAGTGATTGACTCACCTGTGTGCAGCCGGGCTATCATCAAATCCAGGCATGTAGGGGTTCCATGGGTGCTATATAAACCCCTATGGTATATAAGGCGTATGCTGGAAAACCATGGCAGTCTGTATAGACCCTCATGGTATATTGGGAGTTGATACTCCTGTTGTTCAAAGTATATATTGGATTTTATCATGCATAATATTTGATTTTGGTGTGTGATCTTATGAAAATGCATAATTGCCTCTTGACATTCTACAAGGCCAAAATAGTAGAATGTATGAAATTGCTAAATATCATATCTATATAGGCTACAAATAATTGTTATTGGGACACAAAGACATTTGATGATGGGGAATGGACAGTGCACCATTCATTGACTCTTTGATTCATTGCACTTGTCCACCAATGTGCTGTATGAAAATAACATTATTATTATTACAATAACCTAAATCTAAACTATAGGTTTTCTATGATTTGAAGTAATTTCATATTTCATCATGTATATTTTGATATAGCTTTTAACCATTATGTATATTTCTTAAAACTCTCTAATGAACAAAGTTTTCTTCCTAGAGTAACAGTTTGCCACCTGAAAGATGAAAATCTGGCAATGCAGCGTAACAAATAAACTAAGAATGATCTGTGTAACCACTTTTGGAAAAAAAAATCATTGAAGTAATAAAGAGAAAGAAAAAAAAGTATGAAAATAACATTATTATTATTACAATAACCTAAGTCTAAACTATAGGTTTTCTATGATTTGAAGTAATTTCATATTTCATCATGTATATTTTGATATAGCTTTTAACCATTATGTATATTTCTTAAAACTCTCTAATGAACAAAGTTTTCTTCCTAGAGTAACAGTTTGCCACCTGAAAGATGAAAATCTGGCAATGCAACGTAACAAATAAACTAAGAATGATCTGTGTAACCACTTTTGGAAAAAAAAATCATTGAAGTAATAAAGAGAAAGAAAAAAAAGTCTCTGAACATGTTTACTCAGTGTATATTATTGAGATACAATGACAAAACTGTTTTTTTCTACATCTGCTTAACTAAGTGCAAGCCATCTGTTTATGTAACTGCTTAGCCAAAAGCTTGTTTTTCTGAAGGTTTTCCTACACATATTAAAAAAGGATTTGATATAAAAATGTATAGGAGGTTTCTTCTGTCAGTGTCTTGTGCACATTTGGTACAAATACAATTTAGATTCTGAGTTTAATATGAATGTGCGTTACCTGCTATATACATTTAAGCTTTAAAAAGTCAGGTGATTTATTTATAAAAGTTCACATTTTTGTAATTATTTTGTTGGTTAAGAAGTACATTTTAAATAATAAAATAATATTTCTTAATTTTCATATGAAAATAGCAGAACTGACCTGATACTGTAGTGTATATATACTGTAGTGTATATTGCTCCTAAAACTTGTAAAACTTTTTACTAAAAATTTAAAATATATACTGCATCACCCTGAGCCACATCCAAAAAATCTGGAAAGTAAAAGCTTTCATTATTATTATTATTATAGTTATTATTATTAATAATAATAATAATAATAATAATATAATAATAATAATACTAAGAAGAATAAGAAAGTATGATAATGACAATAAACAAATAGTACAATAGTACAATGATTTTATATATATATATATATATATATATATATATATATATATATATATAGATCAGATGTATCATACAGTGATACAAACACAGATACACAGCTATACACATTAAATGGTACACAGTGAAGAAAATGTAATTTTCTCATTAACGTTCAATGATATGCATGCTAAGGTTGGTAAGTTTAGTTGGGATTTGTAAAGGATGGGACATTCTAAATTCTATTTTTTATCACAGATCGGTATAGCCATATGGATCCAATTTATCATTATCCATTTGTTTCTTTTTGATGGCATAACGTAGTGGGTTAGATTATTGCCTGAGAGATTGTGCCAGGGATACACGTAGTAATATAGCAAGCACTGGATCTTTAATGCAATATTATTCTGCTTTAGATGAAAATAATCCAGACATGGACTCCTTGCTCACTGTGCCGGTACAGTGTAGAATTGCCTGGTATTTCAGGACTGGATCACTCTTTTAAGTGAGACCAGACTGATATACTACTGGATATTTCTCCCTGTGAATTGCACAAGTGAGCTTAAAGAGTGCTGCTCCCTGAATGGATTACCATGCCTATAGGATAAACCTAGTTCTGGTGTTGCCCGTTCTCAGACTGAGCACCTCTGATTTTCTTTGGCATATGCAAATGACCCTTTGGGTTTAGTCTTCCTAAGGGTGATAGGGGATTCCAGAAGTGGACTCCTGTTTCACTGTGCCTTAGGGAGTGCAGATACACCTCACTGACTAGGCCCAAGAGAGGTTGAAAAGTATGCCTGGGATTTGCTGTTTCTCTTGTTCAGCGTAGAATTGCCTGTTATTTGTGGCCTGGATCACTCTTTTGAATAATATACTATGGCACAAGTGAGCTAAAAGAGGCTGCTCCCTGAGTAGGCGACTAGGCCTATAGGACAAACCTACTTAGGTGTTGTCCGTTCTGAGACTGAGCACCTCTGATTTTCTTTGGTTACATGAAAAGAAGGTTCAACGTTCACTTTTGCAGGTGCTTTATGGTTGTACTCCTAGGTGGTTATGGTCCAATAAAGGATCACCATTGTTTAGAAATAACTTCATCCTGCTTGTTAATTAAATAACATTAACAGCTATAAAAACCATGACCAAAACATATTTGACAAATAAAATCTTAGTTTTATCAGAATTTACTGGTGTATAAAAATGATTTAACATTCTCTTTTCTTCAAGGCATGTTATGGTGGGCACAGAATAAGAAAATCAAAATGTGCAGTGTCTCTGCCTGCTTCCGAGCAAGTGCTTTGAATGAAGCAAGATGTAAAGTACTAAAAGTTGATTTGAATCATTCAATGAGTGAACAAACATGTCCTTACCCTCTATTCTTTCCCCTCCAGTCCTATATACTGTAGATAATACAATTTAACACAGATTTCAGGCTTCAAGTCGGCATCAAGTGTTGGAGACAGGCTTCATGAAAACCCAAGGTGCAAGCATAAGAATGTCTGTAAAAATGCTTTGTGTTAATTATCTACTAATAGTGTAAGTTAGTTGTTCTTGAAAATTATAATGTTCCTTTAACTTTCCCAAAAAAACACAATTGCATCCTCTGTGAAGCTTAACATTTAAATCCATTTGAAGCAAGTAAATATGTTATTGCTTCGGCAAAAACAAAATAATATAACCATAATTCAGTTTTGATAACACATATTTAAAATTTGTGTAGATAATGCACCCTTGCAATCCTTTAATCTGTGCATATTCAATGCATGTACAAGCCGTCATTTCATCAAATCAGTTTGTAATTGCAGATATACAATCATTCTTCCTTTGCCTTTTGATTTTTAAAGCAGAATTAATGTAATTCCTTGAGACACAACACTCTGTCATAAGATGCCTTGAAATATCTAAAATTCTAAATACAACTGAAGTTTTTGATATAATTGAATGTGGATGTTTTTGATAGAAATGTATATTGTAAATAAATTAACTGTATAGCTAGCAAAATAATTTGTTTTTTTTGTTATTTTTTCAAATCTTGAATAGGCTAAGTGAGTGCTAAATATTTAATAGATCGTCAGTTCTTTGTGTTTATGTTGCTTGATGTGCCCTTCACTCTGTTAGGAATGTGTTAGCAGATTATAAGTAAGCAACCTTGACTTAATGTTTGTAAAATGTTAAATGGATACATGGATTGCTTAAAACAGGAGAAGCTAGTATAAAGCAATGATGGTATGATGTATGCCGTCAAAACAATTAATGTCAATTTCCAAGGTCTCTCTGAAACAATCCAATTCAGGTATGCCATGCATGACTCCTTTTTCTCACCTTTTGGAGGGACAAAGGTTAGTTTTAGATCCAAGGCTGTGCAAAGAATATATCATGCAAATAGCAGATGCTTTGTTTCATTGTGTACCCATCCAAATTTGTTATTGAGATAGAAAAGCACCACTTAAATTGCCCTGATTTCCTATTTAAAAAGATCACTGTTTTTACTAAATCAGAAATTCTGGCTCATTAACTTTTAGGAGTTAAGTAGCATAAAATAATGTTGGACTTTAAGTAATAGTTCAGCTGTCTTTGAAATGCTTTCTTTGTTCAAATCCATTTAATTTTATGGCTTAGCATGCCTTCTTTGTACAATTCTTCTAAATCTTGATTTTTATTATAAAGTGGACTTTTTAAAAGCTAAATGCTAGTATGTGTAGCATACTGTGATAGCAGGCAATGCATTTCTAAAGAAACAATAGTTTTTGTTTTCAAATAGAATAAATGTCTATGCATGGGATTTTTCCTTCAAACCACATAAAAAAAAAATAAAAAAATAACTATTACATAAAAAATATTGAACACCATAAACTTCAATATTGAAATTCTGTAATTAATACAAACAAGTGGTTATCATGCATGAGCAGCTATGTAGTTTTTTCCAGATTTCAGCCTTTAAGTATCAGTAAGGCTAAGATAAAAGTTTTTATTTAAATATTCCTGTATTATTCCATTATTATTATTAATAATAATAAACTTTATTTTTAATGCACCAATATATTCCGTAGCTTAAACCGGGTAGACACAATCAGGGCCGTATCTACCTTTTTGGAGCCCTTAGGCAGTGAAGTGGAGGAGCCCCTCCACTGACCCATTTTTGCCTTTTCTGTACGTGTAAGTTCCCTTTCCTGTTGTAACTATCTTGTTCTAGGCGATTACCCCCAAGTAGCCAGTCAATGAACTGTAACATTTCATTTTTTTTTAAGCCAGGAACCATTTTTCTGCCTAGTTGGCCTAATGGGTAATCCGGGCATGGATACAATAAAAAACAAACGTAACAAATTACGAAAGAATGGAGGGCCCTGTTATTGTGTTTAAAATCAAGCAAACAAAGTGCTTTCTCTAAAATTGATTGAAAACTCTCAAATGTACAGTCTAAAGGGTATGGGTGAGGTATAGAAAAGTGAGCTACAATGTATTGTGTAAAAGAACGGCTGAAGGTGATAAGCTTCTTTGAATAGAAGAGTTCTTAGTGAGGTTTTGAAGGATTTGAGACAGGGGGATGATCTAATGGAGCAGGCCAAGGAGTTCCACAGAATTGGGACAGCACAAGTAAATGGATTAGAGTATATGACAAGAGAGGAGGAAAGAAGAAGGTCATTAGCAGAGTGAAGAGGACAGTTGGGAGAGTATTTAGAGACAAGAGCAGAGATGTATACGGTAAAAGGGTGCATTATTAGAACAAGAAGTCAAAGGTATTCTTATTGTGTAATTCATATGAAGACATTCTGCCTGTTTGTGAGGCATTAGTATCTATTTTTATGGGGCCCTATTAAATTGTCAAAGTCGCAATTACTGAAGCACGTAATGTAGCCCTCAAAAGTTACTGATATTCAATTAGCCTCCTCGAGCTACCCACAATCTATTTGCCAGCTACAGGCTGAAAATTCCTGCGGTTGTCAAAATTGTAACTCCCACCCATCTAAGCCTTTGATCTTTCAAGCCCGCAAATGTTACAATCTCTAAAATCGCAAATCGCGATTTAATTGCAGCAATTCCACAAGCCCACAATTGCCTTCAAACCCATAAATGGCAAATGTAGCAAAAACTTCTATGAGTACTAGAGAGGACTCGCAAGGGAGTTAAACACTATAAAAGCCAATAAAAACACAATACTAGACTTTAAAACACAGCGATAAAAGACATTAGAATTAATTGCACAACAGTCTCAAGCTCGCAAATCTGCAATAACATTTTTTTTTTTTAACGTTTTATTTCCGTGTTATATCAATCTCGGAAATCAAGGAGTCAAAACATATCAGGCCACCCACATGGACTAGAACAGTTTCTTCATTCATTTTCATAGATTTTTAAATTGCTGTATTGCGAGACCGATCGCATAACAGACATCTTAACACTAATTGATTAACGTTTAAATGCCATGTTTTACTGAGGTCATGATGAAGGTCTCATTCACTACTGGCTGTTCCTAAATTGTTACTTACAGACTTGCTACATTGATCATGATCATGCCCTGAAATGCTACGTACGCTTACATGGTTTACGGATTTGGCTTTCGGCCATATAATTGCAGGCTTTTTCAATGAAATCGATCTGTAACTGTTGCAGTTTTATAGGGCCCATTGTGTTGTTTCATTTATTATCATTTTATATTTGGTAGTGTTAATAAAATATTTTTTGACTGAAAAATAATACCTCTTGACAAAGGATCCTGAGCATTTATTTTTCATTTTGTGACACACAAAAAGTACTATAAGTAGTGACAATTGTTACAACTTTATGTAGACCTCGACATGAGACTCTTAGTCAGTCCTTTAAAAGTCAACTTTAAATAAAATAATAACAGTTTTGATGTGTCATTAAAAAAATAGTTGCTTGGCTCTGTCTCTTTTTTCCAGCTTGCAAGTTATCAGTGTCACCAGTTAGTTTTATTAGCGAATCAAAGCTTACTGTAATGTAATAAAGCAAGGTAAATATTAGTAATCAAGTCATAGCTGTTCAGCATGGTTGCCTTTTAAAAGGGTAATTGTCATTGGGAAAGAAATCTGTCATTTTGCAAATAGCCCATTAAACAATAAGCACATTGGTGAGGATGCAGTCATCCTATTTATCATGTTTTACATATAGTTTAAATACCCGGGTGGACCTTGAAACTTGTCAACAGCATACTAACTACTATGTACCTACCTAACATCCTTTTCAATTTTTACTGTCAAAAATATTAGATCTTTTTAATTCCCCCCTTAAAAAATATTACATTTGTCTTTATTAAAAAAAAAAAAGTGTCTATCAGAGATAATGGCTATTAATCTTTGTTTGCATTTAATAATGGCTTGTTGAATCATTATTGAAATATTAACTCTATAGTTACTATAAGGGTCATCATTCATGTTTGCCTTTTAATATGATGAAATTAAATTACCAAAAGCATTGTTCTTTACTTTTCCTTTATTGAATTGTTCACACAATAATGATAGTTTTTATCATATGTATGTCACATATACTGTATAAAAATATAAAAATGTATTTATTAGAGTATTACCAAAACTCTTAGGGCCTCACTCAGCTGCGAGTTGGCCAATTGAATAAGCCTCTATATAAGCACATAGCATATTTTTTTACAGAAGTTAGTTAGTGAACTTCTATCCAAAAGCAAGGTCTTCATTAACTAAAAACTTCTGTAAAAAAATATGCTATGTGTTTATATAGAGCCCTATTCAATTGGCTAAATCGCATCAATTGAGCAACTGTTGGTTACTGAAGCCCGTAATGTAGCCTGTAAACTAATTTGCTATTTAATTGGCGTCTTTTAGCTACCCGCAAACGATCTGCGGATTACAGGCGGAAAATCCCTGCAGTTGTCAAAATCGTAACTCCAATCTAACCCTTTGATCTTTAAAGCCTGTAAATGTTACAATTGCAATTCAATTGCAAAAATTTCTCAAGCCCGCACTTAGAGGCTGGAATATGCACAATGATGCTGGTCCACACACAAATACAGATATTTAAAGGCTCAAATATACTTGATCAGAATGTCATATGTAAACTTTGACACAAGTAACTAAATCTTCATTCATACTAAGCACTGCCCATTTAGGAAACTGGATGAGTAGTGGTTACAAATATAGAAATGTTGGCTTGGTGGAGCTTGATTAAAGGAGACAGCGGCAGCCTATCTAAGGTAATAAAAGAAAGCAAACATGGTGAATAGAACAGAGGCAATGGAAAGAATAATGAAAGGGGAAGGTTGGAAGGAGGAAATTAAGATGTGTGTGGTGACATTATGCCTTAACAAGATATGCACATGCAAGGAGAAAGGAGTAATGAATGAAATAGTAATGTAGAATGGCCAGACATGGGATAAAATAGAAGAAATATGAATAAATAAAAGTCATGGACTGGGTGGAAGACAAGTGAGGGAAGAGACAGGGGTAGAATAAAATATTTGAGAAGGAGCAATATGGATGAGAGAACCGAACATTGTAGAGTGAAAAAATGAGTGAGAGAAGAAAGACAAAGATTAGAAAATAGGTGAAATAAATAGGGAAATGTAAGAGGAGAAACAAAGAAAGTAAACATGCATGAGAGAAGAAGCAGATAAATAGATATGTAAGACTAAGTGAAAATAAATAAAAGAGTTAAATATGGCGTGAAAAGTCAAAAGTAGTGTGAAAAATGAAAGAGAGATAGGAAATGGAAGATTATCAAAAAGCAATACAAGAAGAGGGTGCAAAATGGGTGAAACTCGAGACAGATGAGTGGAGAGATGAGTGGAGAGACAGAGAAGGAGTATAGGACTTACTGTAGGGTGATAAAGTGAAATGATAGAGAGAGAGAGAAAACTGGTGAGAGTGTTAAAGAGTAGACAAGTCCATTGCTTACCTCCTTGATAATTGTCCAAACATTTAATTAATTGATTGTCACAATGCTATGTCCTCTTTCAAAGTCTGCCTGTTGAATCTGGCAAACATGAGATTATCAGCCTCATTAAATTCAGGCTACGTGTTAAAACGTTGAAAGTAGGACTTAGCCAAGTAACGCAGGCCGCAGAGGACTTGCGTGTTAGAACGCAGCAAGGTTGAAAAATGCTTGTGAGACGTGAACGTAGAACTTCGCAACCTTCAAATCCTTTGATCTGTCAAGCCCGTAACCGCTACAATTCCAATCATGCTATTAATTTGCAACAAAGTCAACCGTGAGCTAGCCTGTAACACGCAAATGGAGCCGAAAGCCCAACGTGTGCTGCAGAGAACTTGCAAGGATGGTAAAGACCAATATGTACCCCTGTAAATGTAAAAAAAAAAAAACTTAAAGTATTTTTATTAAAAGGGAAAGTGATGTTAGGTCTTAGAGTTAATAGCACAACATTGTCAAACTCGCAAATCGGCCCCGAAAAATACTTTATTTCATGTTTAATTTCCGTGTTATATCAATCCTGGAAATCAATCAATAATTGCATTATTGTGGAATGTGGGTCCGATCGTAACTTGTAATTGAAGCCCATAGGACTTTGAAATCTACCCTCCCCTTTTTCAGTGACGTAATGCTAACAATCTCTTTTTCCATTGGCTCCGTCTAAACCCGCAACTACGATCTAGACTAATTGATTATCTGCACGGCCGCAAATCCGACGTTCTTCGAATGAGCTACGATTTGAGTCTCAAACCCGTAGCTCGTAGCCCATTCTAATGTAATAGCAACGTAACTCTGCCAAATTTCAAGCCCACAGCCATTGCAAGCTTCACGTTGGAATTACAGGCTTCGAATTTAATAGGGCTGTATATGTATTAGATTCCCACTAATCTTGAACTTATGAGCAAAAGTTACACTTCACTAGACCTTAATAAACATCAGTGTTTGCATTATAATATATAACCCCTCATTCTCTGATTACCTAAGGATTTTGCATCTGTGCCTATTGTCCATTTTAGGGGCTAAAAACACAAAAAGTGTACCAATCCAGGTAAAAATAAAAAAATGCATGTCTTCATGCTGAAATGGAGAGTTTTTTCTTTTACTCTGAGAGTTTATTTAGCTTGCTCTCTGCTTTGGAATGGATTGCAAGAGAATAGCAATGAGACCAGGATTTCAAGAGAGTTGAAGACCACAGATTTTATGGATATGCTAAAGATCACTCACTGTTTTGTTTTTTTTAAGCCAGCATGGTATCTCACACTGATAACAATCTCCATTAACTTCAGTGGAAAGGGGAAGAGAAACTGATTACTTAACGCAAGGAAGAATAACACGAATGTAAATGATAAAGGAACACATAGAAGCGGGGACAGCAGTTATGCTACTTTTCACTCTTTGTCTGTTCTTACTTCCTTCAACTTCATGATCATTGCTCCTACTCTTGTTCCACACCCTTATAATACTATCACTAATACTAATTTCTCCATGATGTCTCCGCTCAGTAGTATCTCTCTCCTCTGCTAGAAACATTGCTGCTGAAGTACGTCTTTTATGTTAATTATATCACACAAGTCATAGAATTCACATAACCAAACCATGAAGTTTTTCACACAAGTTGTAACCTTAGAAGTTTTTTTTTACTCAACTGGCAAGAACTAGCTTAAAATCTCACATTGTATTATCTCAAATTCATCTCACTTGATGCCCTTTTCACAATACCCATAGATAGTGATTTAATTTAGACCTTACTAGAATGAAAACTAGGTTTTTGAGTTGTTTGTTCATAGTACAAAAATGCAAAAAAAGTTATTTCAGGGCTTAATTTACGAAATGCTTACTTGTATTGTGATATTTGTGGTACGTTGCTTCTTATGGTGTAGGTGTGAGGACACCAAATCTGAGTTTCCAATGTTTACTCCATCTTGTGTATTGACTGTAATTTGGAAAGAATTTAGGTTCAGTTGCTGCTGTTTTTGTGCAGTTATAAGTGAAAGGGAATTACTGCAAATACACAGAAACACACATCAGCATGTAATTGTTGAATATTACAAGATAGTCGGACTGGAGGGGAGTCATTTACACATCTGTAATTTATCTGCAAATCCTGAGACAAAATTGTCTGTTCAACAGCTACAAACGGCAGTAATTTCCTTAACCTTTGCACTGGAATACAAAAATGGGACACAGTCAGGGATGTCTGTTTGTCTTAGTAAAAATTTGGCAACATTAATCAATAAGTAAAGGCGATCATTGATTTTGACAGCGATTTCAGGGCTATTAGAGCATAATTGCAATTTCAGTTAAATTACTTACTGCGCGCACATTTCAATGTGTTATATTTTATTTACTTTTTTTTCATTGTTAAAGATCAATGTAAGAAATACAGAAAAGAGAAGTGATAAAGGTAATAGTAGAAATGTATGTCATGTTAGTGTAAAGCCTGGCAATAAGAGTGGCAGTAAAGAAATAGACTCATTTAATAATAATATTTCTGCTGAAGCGCTATAAAAATATTATATCTGCTATAAGACCCATTCCAACAGCGCCACTGAATATATCAAAGTTATATTATGAAAGTGCATATGTTCGGTATGTGTCCTGCTTGTATGCATATTAATAGTTTTATTATTTAACAAAATATAGTTTTATTTGGATTGAAAATGTATGTGCAGACTTTATCTAGGAGACTGAAGTAATTATTTATTTGTATTATTAGAACAGCAATCACATGTTTTTAGCATAGTCTGAGACTGGATTTAAAGTAGCGAAGTGGATAAGACTGGCTCAAGGAGAGGCTTCAAAGAAATGAATGTTAATTCACTTCAGAGTCAGAGAAAGAAATGGTTACTAGTGGAGTGCCTTAGAGGTCTGCACCGGGGACTGTTTTGTTTAATATATTTTTAACGATAATACTGTTGGGTTTGAAGGAAATGTTTGCCTCTCTACAAATGACACAAAAATATTTAATAGAGTTGACAAGAAAATAGGAGTATATTAAATGCACAATTAAAAAAATGGAGGAATAGTCTAGTATGTGGGATTTAAAATCTAATGCATTATACATTATTTAAAACAAGGCAAACAATGCAACAGACCTGTAGTGAAGACCATTAAGAAATTGGGTTGCATTGGATTGGAATTAGTAGCAGAAAAAGAGTTTCCAATTCAGACCTCACTTAGAATAAAGTCAATTTAATTATTTTCACTTAAGCTCCTCATTTGATTTATATTTATTTTATAGTTTCTAGTTTGTCATTTTGTCCCTACCAACAGAAACATAAATGGTCATTAATTGTTGATTGCCCCTTTATAAGGTCACTAACTGTACAGCTTGGTCCTAATGCCCTGTATCAGGTTCTTTTTTCACTCATGTCCCTAATTTGATCATTTATTTAGCAGATTACATCTATTTTCCCTTTATGGTTTGACATGTATCTTCCGACCACCAGAGAGAGAAATGACTAGTAACCGGCCTTATAAAAGCTCAGTCATGGTCGAACATGAACCCTAAAAAACTGTGTCCAGTTCTTGAGATATCCAAAAGAAAATTAATAAACAGCAAACAATTCAAACAAAGGTACTGTAACTACACGAGCTCATGGTTTAAATGATACATTTTACATGAATAAACGTAATGAACTTAATATAAATAGCTAAGAACGAAGAAGAATGCTTTACAAATGATTGGTAAATAAATGGGGCAGCCTTCCAGCTGAGGTGGAAGGGTCAAAGGCAGAAAAGAAATTAAAGCATCCCTGGGATAAGTATAATCTTATACTGAGGTTTCATTAAGTTATGACTAGTTGTAAAACCTTTTTATTTGCAGTTATGTAGGGCCGCAACTGCTCGCCGCGCGAATCGAGGCAAGCTGTCGAGCAAGTAGCTCATTGCACTGCGAGCCACGCAAAGCGAGCAGTTGAGGCACGCAGTACTTAGACTGCAATGAGCGTCAAAGGCACTCATTGCACTGCGAGCCTTGCAATGCGAGGCGTGCAGTTTAGGCACGCGGGATTTGGGCTGCAGGGCTCGCGACCCGTACGACTCAACGCCAGCGGCACAAGCGGGACTTACGACCCGTACGACTTAGGACCAAAACCCATACATGCACTGTGGCCTTGCAAAAATCCCACTTTAAAGCCCAAACCACGGAAATGGAAAGACCTGAAAAAAACAACAAATATGCCTCAAATTAACTTACACACACAGCACAGTGGGAAAGCCAGGGAGCCTGTGAGTAAGATTGCAAGTTATTTTGAGGCATATTTGGCATTTTTTCATGAACGAAAATCGCGACGAAAATAAGGCAGAAGGATGTAAAACTAACCCAAAGGACGCAAAACTAGCCCGAAGGACGTAAAAAGTGCTCAGAGGGCCCATAGCCTCCCATTGTGTGGCAAACACCATTGCCAGCCTTACTATTTTACTCCTGTAATTTTAGATGGGCAATTTCCCAATATGTAATAAGATCCAAGGATGTATAAAATAAGAATGTATAAAATATCCAAGTTTCTTCACACTGTTTATTACAGTTGGGCTTGTATGTACATTCTTAATTAAATTGGCCACAATGTATATTATTAATATTGATACTGGACTATGTCACTGGCATGTTTCAATGTCTATTGTTTCTTTAATCACAGCTGTTTGAAGGTATGTTTGTGATAAGTAAGTGGTACAAACACAAAACATTAAGGGCCCAATTCTATTACCCAATTCATAAATGTATACACACTTAAAATCACACAATATTTCTGCATATTCGGCAAATATTAATTATTGGCTCTAATGAATTCTTAAGTCAATAGAATTCATATAAACATTTATAAAAAAACACCCACAGCCGAGTTCAAGGCATAGAATCTACAACACTTCACCATTCAGAAGATATAGGTATTCAACAATTACATTTGAAATTGCCCTAGCATAAGAAAACATATACTTAATAAAAAGCATACTGTAATAAAGCTACCATGTTGTGGGATGTTTCATTGAGATGCGCTACTTGATTGTTGTTTGTAATAGACTCACAGTGATCAAGCATTATCCTCCATAGGCGAGTGAGGTGTCAAAATCTATTGACATTTCTATATAAGACCATTACCATAAAGATATTATGCAATGATACTGGTAGCCTCCAACACAATGCCCCTTGTATATTTTGTATACGTACAATTTACCATAGTTTGGTAAGATGTGAGAGTTGATAGTGACAATAGAAGATTTGTAGCCTGGTGCTCATGGGTTCCATCTGAGAGATTTGGGATCCCTCACTGAGGATTTGGGAATAGCATCAAGATTTATGATCTACATTTTATTACCAGGTAGTAGTAATTAGATAGCTGTAAACTTTCTCGTTAGAATCCCCTTTCTAATTTGCTAACAAAAATCCTGGCACTGGAGAAGTACTGTTGAAATCAGTCCAACAACTGACAGAACATATTATCGGGGGAGATTAAAACCGAATGCTGTTAATAGAATAAAAGTGTTTAATGAAGCAAAATAGAAAAAAAAAACATTTATTCACATGCTAATGCTATTGTTCAAGCAACATTTTTTTTCAACATTTTCTCAGTCACATGGGATACAAAACATTATATCACATAGTAAATTATAATAACATTCTGAGAAGTACTGCCATACACTAAAGAGTCACCATATGTTAATTTGGTTATTTACTCACCAGTTGTGCTTTATATTGCCATTGTCTATAGAGGAGGGGCCTTTATCAGATCTACATTTCTATCACAGTATTGACTATCAGTTTCAGTAGAAGCTGTTGGGTCTTGATACATAAATACTGGGCCCTTTCCCTCTTCCCCTACGCAAAAGATTGGCAGCAGCAGTACCACCGCCAACCACTACTGCCGATTTTTTCAGTATACTGCTGCATATTGCATATAAGGCGCGCCGACAGAAGGAGCCTTGAGCTATGAGAGGCGCGCATGAGGCCCTGGAGTACTGAGTGCCTGCGCCGAACATAGCGTCTAGTTGCGCCACATCGGAGTGGGGAACAATTAGGGGTCTTCCCTGAAACCTGATGGCGCTATCTAGTGACTTTTGTCTTGACAAATTCACCTATAGTGACTAAAGGCAGAATCCAAGGTAACTCAGCTGTTTTCGGTGTAAGTGTTTTGTGTATTGCAGCAGTAAAAGTGCAAGTGTTAAATAAGTTCATATTGCTATCCATAAATAAGCATTATTAATTGACCTGAATGTTTTGGAGTTTTGAAAAAAGTAATTTAAGGAGCTATTTATTCTATGGCTCCCTCAAAAAATTAATCCTGTAAAACGTACTGACTCACACCCAGGGGGGTTTGCCAATAGCTCTTTAATTCTCATGTGAGCTTGCAGTTTGCTCGCCGATGACTACAAATCTGAATGTCAGTAGTCTCTATAGCAATGCTATGGAGATGTACCCACTAACTTGAACACACTACACAAGCCCTAACATCCTTCCATTATTTATATTTATCTATATAAATTCCTTCCCATGGCAGAGAAGTGGTTGAAAAATAATAATAACTAATGTAGGTGTTTATGACACCTCTACATATAATACACTACTACCTGTGAGCTAAGTATACCCCGGGATTCCCCTGTAATACCTGTTACAGTATGAACCAGGGTATTCCCTAGAATTCCCCTTTAATATGCACTATTCCCTGGGAGCAGGGTATCACCTTGGATTCCAACTTAATAAAAGCTATATCCTATGAGCTAGTCATCCCTTGGGATTACCCCCTTTATATACGCTACCCTCTGGGCCCAGGTAACCCTTGGCTTTCCCCCAGCTAAAATGTAAACCCATTACCAGGGGGGCCCTAAGGACCTCCATAGATTATCTAAAGTATAACCATTGGGGTCCATATAGACCCCATAGCACCTAAGTATAACCTCTTACCATAGGAGTCCCACCATGGTACCTAATATTAAGCCTATACCATGAGAGATAAATTAATATGTAATACACTAATTTGATATGATAGCTCAGTAGTGATATATGAGTAAACTTCAAAGCTGTAGTTTGCACATATGTAGATATAAGACGTCATGTTACAAAATTATGTATTTAATTATATTAAATTATATTGCTATTTTACATTTTACTATTTTTCAGAGCTTTAAAGCAATATTTATTATTTATATCTTCAAGTACTGTACAATATATTTTGCTAATTATAGTATCCGTTTCACTATTCTATATGATGTCACATTCACGGACTACAAAAAATAATAGTGATAAAAAACATCTCAGTAAAGATAATTAAAGTAAAATTAATCTTTGGTGTTTCTATATTGTTTTTATAGAAAATGTTATGCTAGTTATTTTGCTCTAAACCTATTAATTCTTGACAAATACATAATTTTCTCAGAATGGCATATTATACTAACTAGCAAGTTTGAATTACTGGCACAATGTATTTCATTAATATAGAGGATGACTTAGGAACAAAAAAGATAGAGAATTGTGGGTCTCCACAGTATCTACTCAGTTTAGATTAGTTGATAAAATGCAGTTGGATAAAAGGTTCTTTAAAAAGCACCAACATGGAAGGTTCAGTTTAAGTGTTTTGATCAGTGCTGGGTGTTTTTTTTTTTTTGACTAAGTATTCTTTAACACTAAAGAGCTTCACAAAAAAAATGCAATATAAAATGTGTACCAAATGTCAAATCCTTCATTATTCACATGAAATGTTCAATCTTTGTGTACAGTTTATATTAGCTCTCTATTTTCTATAGTGTCCTTGGACCTAAATCCCACTCAGAGTGAAAAAGGCACATCTAGCCATTTAAATGTCTGGATTTATCATGTTCCTGAATAAAGACATTTCCATGTAATGTCATCAGATGGGCATATGATATGATCAGATAATAGAAAGACTTGAACTACAATGTTTTTTTACATGTCTCGACTAGTCAAATGCTTCTTTAATCCCCTAGGTATTGTACTAGCTATTCACTGACATGATTTCTTGCATATGCATTAAAATACTCATAACAGGTAAATTACAATAAAACACTCTAAAGCCATTGTGTGAGATTAGTTCCTGACCATAATTAGTCATTTGGACAATAATAGCTAATACATTTTGCTATTCAATACTTTACCCAATGATAACATTTAAAAAGTATATTTTTTTCACAATCCATCGTATTAAACATTTTACTGTATTAGGATGTCACCATCCAACTTTTAATCCTTTTTTTTATTATGAAAGCTTATATTGTAAATGGTTAAAAGCATCACTTATTTAAGATGACCAATAATTTTATGAATGCATTAAAACAATGCTAGGATACTTTATTTTTTTTTACCAGTACTATTATGGAAAGCATTACTTCCATTCAACTCTAAAACATCACAGTATATATTTGTCCAAAATGTGGGTTTGCTATAAATATAGTAATTATATTTAAAAATATATGATCTAGTACACAATATGCTTACACATTAATATTATCTGCTGTTACAGACACACCTATGTGATATTTCAGCTCAAATGATACCTTTTCAGATTTCTTTCTGTATTCTAGCTGTATACTGTAATCATGATGAAATTCTATGCAGAAATTCATGTAGTAAATTCATTGCCGCATCTTAAAGCAGTGATGACGAATTTCTATACCAAGCGACATTATACAGGCATAAAAGAACAAAGGGGTGAAGGACAGTGACTGCATGGTGTCTTAATCAGATGCAGATGAGGCTAAAAGCATCAGACCATCAAATCCTTTCTCTGCCGCAATCCTACATCTTTAGTCAGGCTCTGAATAGGCTGAGATAGATACAGGACTTTATTGAAAGATCATACAGGATGACTGCAAAATCCCATTACTTGTTGATTAAGTATTGATTGCTTCAGTATTAACAAGGCAGCTAATATGAAGTGACCTCTGGGGCCAGTGGTTGGAAAAAAATACAATTTACTAAAACAGGCAGGCAGATGAATAAGAGGGCGAGATATGCTCTTGGTTCTTAGCTTCGGTTAAAATGTCACACTCAATAGTGCAGATCAATGCCCACTTTATTTCCTTGCTGCCGTCTTATTACCATTATGAGGCTGCCTCCTTTGATGCTTTTTAATGACCCTCTGAACCGTATGCTCTTCTTAGCCACAGCTTTTGAGTAAGAGGAAAGAAAAAGCTTTTTTTTTCGCTCTTTGTTGATGGAGTGGCTAAGAAAGTGATATTGTGCCAGAACAGAGAGGCTTCTCAGGTCAGCAAATAATCTGCCCTGAACGTTAATGTGGGGTCTAATCTTTGTTATTATGTTTAAATAAATAAAAAAACTGATTTATTTGTTTACACATCAATGGTTAATACATTTAGAAAACATTTGTTTGTACTCTGCATTTCTCTTTGTGGCAGGACAGGGAATTAAAATAAAAATAAAAAATTATATTAGCAATTATTAGCCATGTGTGATCTTCTTTTGAAAAGGTTTGTATCTTGTTTACTCAAACATTCAGAAATGTTTTCTAGATAGAATTGCAGAATATGGTTACCTGGCTGGATCCGAATATTTTATTTTTTCTGTAAAAATATTATTTTAAAAGTATTGTAAATACTATATATTTTAACATTGGATTATAATAAGCTTGTTTTCACCCATTAACTATGTTTGATCTAACTTGGTGTGACATTCAGGGAAACCCATTGGACTTTGGGGACTAAGGAATATTGTGGACCCTGTAGGGCACAGGGTACATTTGCACAACTTGTTCCCTTTTCTCTAAGAACAATGCCTAGACATGTGGATACCTTGATGGTTTCCCCCTCTTGGTCCAAGATGGTTTAATGATGCCCATGTTATTTACTGATGATGGTCTATGTTGTACCATATTGCTTTATGAATAATTTTATGTGGTTTCATATTACTTAAGGAATATGTCTCTATCAGATATGATTGTGATTTTACTGTGTGCATGTCCACCTAGTCAAGTTTGGTGTCAGGATTTTAATAAAGCACATTGCCTGGGTTCCCTGGGAAAATAGACTTTAGCTACTGGGTTAACCTGTTTTGAGTGTGGAATGGCGGGATGCCCTGGAGGGCACACTGGACTTTTGGAGACTATGGACTGTTGTGATCTGATGTAGTAGTAGTAATGATTATAAGGTTTTATCTTCATTAGTTGGTTGGTAACAATTGTAATTGCAAAATATTATTTTAAAAAGTGACTAACTTGAATGCATTGTTCTTCTTTGGAGACAAGAATTTGGGATGTAGGAAAAAGCATCCATATTATCATTTATCTGCCCTAATTGTATTTAGCAAACTTCTAATCATACATTATGGTGCCACAAGCCGTTTATCACCTCCTTGCAGGATCAGTCCCTGAATTTTTAGATCAGAAGACACAATATACAAAAAAAGGAAACAATGGCTTGCTAATTACTCCCTACATTGTACAGAAAACAGGAAATAGAACTAATGTTTAAATATCTTAGACTTTCAGACTCTTAAGCCAAGAAGATAATTAATAATCCTGACATCATACTAGTAATGGGACAGATAATAGACTTTTGTTTTGGGCAATTTTTGTTGCAGTAGGGAGTCTGCCCCCTGTTCAGGGAACAGAGTTAATATGATTGGTTATTGGACTGTTTTAAATATCTGTGGTGTGAGAAAATAAAGACAGTCTGTCTCTACACTAATCCACGGTGTGCTTCTTGAATGATGGGCTATCCTACATAAAGGGATTAGGGAAAATGCTTTATTATTTTTTAATCAGCTAGTAAGAGCCTGTTGGGGGTTCCCGGTCATCATGTGGTTAGGATTCAGTGCTTTCACCACTGCAAACTCTTAGTTCCAGTCATGGAACTAAGAGGTCACACCACCCTGAAGCCATGTAGAGTTGGGCCTGTCAGTACATGGATGGGAGATCATGAGCTGTATGTTGTGGCCCACTGAAGAATGAACTGGCAGCCCACTTCAGTATCTCTGCCATGGAAACCAAGCAGATATAAAGATGTGCCTCGTGTGTTACGGTCCATGAGGTCACAAAGAGTCGGAAAGGTTCTGTGTAACACAAAAAAAGAGCCTGTAACCTGTGATTTCATAAGTTCCTGTGAAATGGTCCTGAGACATGCTGGGCGCCGGGATTAAACACAAAAACTTCACCACTCAGGGATGTTCTGTAAGCTGTACATGATCTTCTCATCTCTGGGTAGTGACAAATGGTTCCAGCAGATTAGGAGCAGGACTGGCACAAACCAGGAGACAATGGTAATTAAGTTAGGGAAGTCTTGATGAAGATCAAATTAAACCACCATTGTTCTGACTGAATACCGCAGGAAAGCTGAGAACAAATGAAGGATTAGGGCTAGCAGTCAGCGTGGCTCCTGGCCATCAGGGGGTACTCAGGGGGAATGATATCAACGATTGTGTCTTGCTTTAATTTGACGAGGTTTTGTATAAATGTGCTGTACTGTCATCAATAAATCAGTTGTCAGTTTGAACGTACATAATTTATGTGTATGCTTTATTCTGTTGGAAGAAAAATTCTTACCATTGGGATTATTATTACTGAACCTGGTTGGATCCAAGTTACAGTTGATAACTCTGCTATCCTGCCTCTACTGGTTCCGGTGGCCAACTGTGTGCTTCTGTGGGTCGTATTTTAGTAATGGTTGCATTTTTCTTACTTTTTTATTATCAGCTATCCCTTTTTTAGTTTAGGGGATATTGTTAGAATTTGGGGCACCTTTAAGAGCCTTCCAAGTAGGAGGACTCCTTTGAGGGCACAGGTATTTTCTTTATATTATGGTTTAAATATAATAATTAAATATATATATATATATATATATATTGTTGAATAATCAGAGTATTGCAGTGAATAGTGATACCTTTTTTATTGGACAAACATATTCATATGAATATGTTTGTGGTACCTCCTGGATGTGTGGTTTAGGGTTGCCCTGTTACCATGTAGGTTTATAATAATTATGGCTGCATGCATGCCATGTGTAGTTTAATATTGCATGTTGTGGTTTAATATTGCCTGTGGTATATATATAACATATATATAACATAGATCATTTATATGTACTGTTAAGTATGATAATCCCAAAATGACCGCATTTCCCCAAGGAATATAATAAAACATGTTGCCTTAATCCTCGGGGGACAGCGCCAGAATCATGGAGTACCCCGTACAAAAGGTCCCATTAGTTTTTCAGTTGATTAGGCTCCAATGGGTCACATAGCTAGAGGGAGAAGGGATGAGGATTGGTTAAGAGGACTGTTGTTGGGGGGGGGGTGGCTTGGTGATGAGGGGTGACCCATGTGTATTAGATTGTTGAATGTTTGACTAATAAAGGTGCTCAAGATGTCCTACATAATGTAAGTGTGTGCTCATTATTGAGACAATGGTTAACTCTGATTATATGGGTTAATAATTCGACATCTGCCTAAATTGAAGAGTTACAGCCAGAACTAGGTTCTGGTCGAGCCCAACTGAGAAGTGATTGCAACAATATTCATGTAGATAAATACACAAAGAAAACATTACAAGATAAAAAAAACATACTTGCGCTACGGAATATGTTGGCGCGTTATAAATAAAGGATAATAATAATACTTGCTTATTCAGTTCTCATTATTAGATATTCAGACCAGAGATCATGTAGGATTAGGTGCTGAAACAAGATCTCATGTAGATTTTCAGATGAAGCACAGCTAACTGAATTAAACTGTCATGCATTATATAGTAGACAGCTATGTGGCCAGGGGCGTAGTAACTGGAGGGGATGGGGGGAACAAATCCCCCCAAGATTAAATGGATAATGAATAATTACAGGATGCAAAAAATAGCAAAATTAAACATAATCATGCATTACCAGATTTGGCAGTATGGAGCAGTATGTCTTTCCCATGAAAGCTTTGACCCATAATTTCTCTTGGGCCAGAGCAAGGCCCCAGTGCATTTCACTGGGTGTACCAGTGTTAGATCCGTGTATGTGGCATCTTGTTATGATCTCAGCCAGATATTAAAGGCTTTACTCTTAATCAATTGTCTGAGCCTCAGCCAATGACAAAGGGGTGGAGTTTCACACAGATCACACACATCTATCTATCTATCTATCTATCTATCTATCTATCTAAACAGAAAAGAAACTCTGAAGACCAATTTATCTATATATGATCATATATAGATCATGACTTGTGTTAAATCCTTTAAGGACTATTAATGAATAAGGTCAAATATTCAATTTATTTTCAGTATAACTTGTGATTTTTCATCATTCATTTTAGTTTTAGTTGGAAAACTGTCTAGTCTTCAAAACTGTATGTAAAACACAAGTATACTTAGTCATTTTACAACTGATGTGAAGGTATTAAGTAGCCTAAAGCTATCTCTAGGTAAAAAAGATTTCCTCAGTGGAATGCTCATTGCAAATATGTAACTCTCAATCTATAGTTCTTCACATTAAAGTATGCTGCCTTTTCTGATTAATTCAGTTTGAATACTGCTGATTGTCTGTCACTGCAGACATATGTCACTGATGTCAGCTCTGAATCCCTAACTCATCGTCTAATGTCAATGTGCACTACTTATTTTTTTTCCAAACAATAACAGGTAGCACTAGGTATAGACAGAATGAAATATCAAACGTATGCATAAATCATTGTATTCAGTTTAATGACCTATTTTTCCCAGCTAAATGAATATAAGTGCACTGTGACAAATTTTGTAAGCTGCTTCAACATTGTTAAAGCTTATGTCCATAACCCAAGTTCAGTAAATATTATTATATAAAACCAAACGCGCATCTTGACAATTTAAGACAATTTTTGTATTTAATCCAAAAATAACCATAATTTAATAAATTGACAAACTATGTAGGAGGTTTACCCCCAAAAATAATTTTGCAGTTATGCATTTTTTTATGAATCATGCTCAGGCCCATAAAGTAGAGGGGGAGAGGCTTGAAATGAGCGCCGAAGGTGCTCATTGCCATGCATGAAAGTGGTGGGTTAGCCGAGGCCTGCAATGAGCACCGAAGGCGCTCATCATGAGGCCTGCAATTTAGAGGGGGAAGAGCCTTGCATTGTGTGGCAAACAGCATTGCCAGCCTTCAAATTTTATTGCCGTTATTTTTGACGAGCAAGATGCTAGTAATCATAATAATCATCATAATAATAATAATAAATGATCATGGTATCACTATAAAAGGGTTCCAAATGTCAGTCCAGTTATAGACTGGTATTTGGCAGTCCTCTGAGAGGGAGAACTCAAAATGATGAGTAAATCAGAGATCCAAGCCTTTCATGACATAACACTGTGCACTGACACTGACACCATAAGAAATTGATTCCATTTATATCTTCTTGATGAATCTGCAGATCATCATCAGCATTATTATAGACAAAATCTAAAGAATGATCATATTGCTGTGAAAACTGAACGACTCAAATTTTCTCAGTCACTACCTAAATGGTCAACACTTTCCTTTTCTCCGTCAATGGCAGAGAGAAGAGACTACTATTGTATTATCTGAGTATACTTTAAAATATTGGTAAGGAAGCAAGAATGAAAGCAATGAGTGTGAGTAGAACTGTGCAGAATGCTATCACTTAGTCTAGTTCACTGAACACAATGTAGATGTCTTTAGCAGCCAGCTGTTAAGACTGTATCAAGGAACAACTGGTGACACCTAGGAAAAAGATATACTTTGATCACAACAAATCGATCTGAATGTAATTCATCTTTTAAGTATCTAGCTTGCAGATACCAGGCCATTAGTTAGTGAAACAAAATAAATCCAGGTATAGCAAAATGTTCTACTGCAAGCATCTTCAGAAATATGGGATACAAAAGACTGCTCTATTATCAACTGTTAACTATCCTTGGGAACTTAAAAATATCTTAGTGTTCATTGTATTTTCAAAGAAACATTGATTATGTTGGCAAATAAAAATTAACATGACCACATAGTCTTTAGATTGTAAGTATGCGAGTTTTCAATCTTGCATGGCGCTTTGGGGAAAGCACTATGGACACCGGATTCTAAGCTCAAAGACAGGGCTCTCCATCTTTGTAATGTGTTAATATTTTGTTTAATATTGTTATGTGTTAATAGTCTGCCCATGCTGAACAATGAAAAAGATTTGGCTAATTCTCATGGTCCCATTCAAGTTGTGACTGGGCACTTGCCACAGTTTGGCCGTTAACAGATAAAGTACTTCTAAAGACTAAAACGTAAAGTATGTTCTTTTGTAGAACATGACTTGATAAAAGGAAAAACAAAGCAATAAGTGTTTTCTACGCTTATGACTATTTTTTTTTATTATTTTATACAGTTATTTTAAATAAAAAATTGTTCCTGTTATCAATTTATTTTAATTAATAATAATAAAAAAAATGTATAATTTGTTTGGTTGCTGGTTTTATTTGTGTTTTGTAAGTTAGTGCATTGAACCTAGTGAGATACTTGGGTCTGGACCACTGGCATTGGCGATTTGTGTTCCTGTGGACCCTGTGTTATCTAAGGGACATTATAAATGTAAACTCTGACAAAATTGTGTACAGTTTAAAAAAATATTAGATATGATTACATTTTTAGCAATTTAATAATTAACCAAGCTTAAAAAATATAAGTTGTTGTTAGAAGTAGTTGCCAAGTATAAATGCTACTGCAAATTGACTTTGTGGTTTTAACTGGTTATAAGCACAGAATGTACAATGTCATGAATTCCCAGGACATTATGGAAGTTGTGGTTCCTCTGCATATAATAGATGTTTCATTGCCTTCAAAACTTACTTGTAACCTTTTTGCAAAGTTGTACTTGCACACATGACTCCTGATTGTTTTTTCTCATCTTTTAACATTAAACAACTGAATGACTGAACAACATTAGAGCGTTGAAAGCATTTTCTCTTTGTTATGTTTGAAGGTATTTCATATTGTTCCACTGTGTGTTTTCATTGTTCAAATGAAGCTCTCAAAGCTGAAAAAAAACCATTTCAAACATTTAAAGGTATATGTAAGTGAGCTGGGTTATGAATGCATCTGATAGAGTGGAATTGGTAGTGTATGATTAAATGTATTTGCATGCACTATGTTTTTTTAGCTTTGCATTAAAACAAAACTGTTGCAGGTGATGTTTACACCCACAGGATTGAGCTAGGCTCCTGTGATGGTTCATTTTTGTAAAAGTGTACCCTATCCATGTGAGCATGCTCAATTTTTGCATCCAATCAGCAATGCTGTATGCAGCCAACTACTGTAGATGTGGCTTCTACAATGGGTCCTTAAAGGACCATAAATCGACACTTTCAAGTACAAATGCTTGAGCGGTTACACAGTTGTTCTTTAGACATACACCCTCTCCTTGATAAATTCTGACAAATTATTATTGTACTGAAACCAAACATTTCAGCTTCTTCTTCCTATTCTAATTTGTCTTTGAGATGAATGAGCTTTTATGCTTGATTTATGGTCTCTGTGTAAGTGCATGTGTCTCTGCGTGAGTATGCAGTATGTGAGTGCATGCAATTCACTGGGGCTGGGAGAGATCTCAGGGACAATTCACTGGGGCTGGGGGAGGTAATGGGGCAATTCACTGAGGCTGGGAGAGGTGATGGGGCAATTTACTGGGGCTGGGAGAGATCACAGGGGCAATTCACTGGGGCTGGGGGAGGTGATGGGGTAAATCACTGGGGCTGGGGGGGTTACAAGGGGCAAATCACTGGGGCTGGGGGAAGTATCACCCGGGATATAGAAAAAACAATCAGTGAATGGTCACACAGACCTTGTTCTGGGTATTACAGAAATCTAAAGGAAAGATGCAGCTCAATTCACAGACCAAATATATACAATGTATCAATGTGTCAACATTGGTATAAAACAGTTTGCAAGAAATTCAGAAAACGTTAGGGTAATTGATTAAATGTTAATTTTGGTATTTTTTCATGCAAACACTTTTTTTTCATACACTACTAATTCTCCCCTATCAGATGCATTCATAATCCAGCTCACTTGCATATACCTTTAATTGATCTGGGGGATTGCCACTGTCAGCCAATGAGCAGCAATATAAATGTATGAGACATGCGCTCTGTGAAATTGAGCTTAAACGGGTTTTATTTTTAATATTTTCTCATGCAAAATACTGGTAATGACTTTTATAATGAAGTTTGGGTTCCACAATCCGTTATTTTTATATAAACAAAATAAATGCTTTTAACATTTTAATTTCAATACCTAAAATTTTGGAACATTTCAATGTTTTTAACTATTGTATTGATTCTTAATGTTTATTTGCCATTTTAAGTAAATACTGAATTTTCAAACAACATAACTATGAAACACTTTACATCAGAATATTATAAATACCATAGTTTGGCATAAAAAAAATAAATAGCTAAAATATTGTATTGTATTTTGGAAAACTATCACTGATTTAATTTGCTTTGATAAGTTCATGTTCCTCTTCTGGATCGCTATGTTGCTATGGTGAAGGGGCTTGTGTACTTCAATGAAGCTGTGATCTATAACATGTATGGTCACCCAAAATAGGCAGGTCATAGCAGAGAGGCCAGACAAATAACAGTTCACTAGAGAAGGAACTGGAAACCCATTCCAGTATTCTTGCCAAGAAAATCATATGGATAAGCCCTACCAGAAATGGTCCATATGGTCACTGACAGTCAGACATGACTGAAGGACTGAACAACCACAAAGTTCTTGTGACAAGAATGTGCAACATTTCAGATCCCCTCATGTAAGGTTTATGAAATGTGAGATGCTTAAAGGACCACTGGGGTTCATTTCTTTCTATATGGTAATTTGATGAAGAGAATATGTTTTTAGAAAGAAAAAACACTGAACATAGTCTTTAGATTTTTCACTTTGCTCATACATTTGTTCATTTTTTGACTGCATGGTCCATTTTTTCTCTCAGCAGATTGTGCTGCTACTTGCTTAGTAAACTAATGAGCTTTGCATTACAAAATATGCAAGCACTGGCATTTGTAGATGACACATACCAATTGTGCAGATATAAACTTTCTTTGTATTCAAATACATTACCCAGGAAGTTGACCTTCTGAAACCAAAATTGCATATACCAGAGCAGTATACTTGGATTTAAAGTGTAACAAATTAGAGGGCTCCCTGGTGGTCCAGTGGTAAGGATTTGGTGCTTTCACCGCTGAAACCTGGGTTTGATTCCAGTCAGGGAACCAAGAGGTCACACCACCCTGAAGCCAATCAGGGTTGGGCCTGGTCAGTATTTGGCTGTGATACCACTTATGAATACCAGGAGCTGTATGCTGTGGCCCTCTGGAGAAGGAACTGGCAACCCACTCCAGTATCTCTGCCATGAATACCAAGTGTATCAGCATGAGGTCACAGAGAGTCAGACACTACTGAATGACACTGATTAGAGGTTGTTTTATTTGTTTTTAATTTTAAAAAAAAAACATTACCCTATTTTCAAGGGCAATTCTTCGAAATTGTATATTTTAAATGGTCAAATAAAATACATTCAACTTTTTTCTTTAATGTGTAATATTCATAATTTATTTTGTGATTTAAATTATAAGATCGTAAGTTAATCAGGAGAGTAATCATTAGTAATGAGTCAGAAACACTGACAATAGTGTATTATTACTATTCAATAATGTAAGTAAAATATTTTATGCAGAAACTGATTTTTTTTTTTACTGAATTTGTGTAGACTGCTAAACAGCAAATTGAAATTATCTCATGACATGCTGATAAAAATCTGGTACCTACATCATGACACTAACTATATATTTCGATTTTTTTTTTAAGTAGTGATTAGGTGGATACTCAAGGGAACCTCCTAGCCTTCACAGAGATAAGAGACTCAATATCAACTTAAAGAAGAGACTTGAATCCTAACCAATTTCATGTAATGAATTGAAATTCTATAGCTTTCAGAGGAAAAAAGAAGATAAAAAAGTGATGCAGCTCCATTCTCTAACTTGCTGTCAGGAAATATAATTTGTGCTCCTGGTGATTCACCTAGCTCATATGCAGCATGCAAATTTATTTCCCTAATAATCAGACCTGGAGATTGCCCAAGAGGATTAATAGCATCATTCCTTATGCACTAGCTGCTTCTTGGACTGCCAGAATATTATGCACCTCTGACATGGAAAAATTGTGTTAGTTCTACAGAGAAAATGCAAGGATATTTGTCCTGCTAGACAATATAATAGGCTGGTGCATCATCAGATTGCAATGTCATTTCAAAAACCTTGAATACAAATAATGTAAAGTGGGAAAAATATTGGAACAACCTCCCTTGAATTTTTGTGTAGCGTTTGCATAATATTACAGTACATAAGGAAAGAAAATACTTTTTTGTATTTGAAACCATAGATTTTTGTAATACTCTTTTGGGGAATATTTGTGCACTGATGCTAGACAGTAAACCACAAAAAACTATAATGCAACATATACCCTATATATATATATATATATATATATATATATATATATATATTTATTTTATTTTTTATTTATATATATATATATATATATATATATATATATATATATATATATGTATATATATATATATATATATATATATATATATATAATACATTTGTGTTCACTTTTGAATATCTAATACAAGTTAAAAAAAAACTTGTTTCCTGCTCAGAATTCTGAGAAATACAGTTATTACATTGCATTCTGGGAACCTGAGCAGGGACATGCAAATGTGCCCACAGGGGCTTTGCTTCTCAATCTATAACTATTTTAAACATGACTTCCTTTAAGCATAGGCCCACTGTATTACACAGCCTTTTTTGCAAAGCTCAGGTCATGGGGTGTAGGAACTGGGGGCATGGGGGGGGGACAAATCCCCCCAGATTTTTCTATGTTTGTATGTATGTATAAATAAGTTATTTTATCGCCAATGAGCTGTACCCCCCAAGAATTATTATGGTTCCTAGACCCCTGCGATGGATTGTACACCAGTAAGCCAGGAATTCTACCCACGTATAGCTGCTTCAAGGTTACTGCCTCTCAACAGCATGGGGGCGGTTCCTATCTTGTATAGTAGATTATGTGGAGAGGTAGTTTACCACAACAATAATTTAATTTATGTTGGGCAAAAGAGCGATAGAAGCCCTCCAACGTACTGTGGTACAGTAAATAAATAGTACATTTGTGTCCACATTTGAATGTCTAAAACAAATGCAAAAATAAATAAAAAATTAACACTCCACTTCAAAAATAGTTAACTTTAATAGTTTAAAAGAAATAGCACTTTCAAAATAGTTTACAGTAATAATTTAAAGAACACCAATGATGGGTCTGTATACTCCTTCTCATATATTAAGTTATAGTGATGCAGGATATTTAGCAACAGTTTAGAAGGGCTGTTTTCTTGAGAGCTTTAAACCAAATCTGAAAGGTAAAAACTGGTGAGTTTTTGTTTTTTAAATCAAAAGTTCTTGTATCTTTCAGTTAATACACTGATTAACATTAAAGGGTCATTTACCTCACTATTAGTGCCCTTCATGATTTGAAAGAGCACAAAATTGTATGTTAAATGATCTATTGTTTTTTTTTAATAACAGCTAGAAATCTACAGTCTTAGGTCTGTTTACAAATACACTCCTGACGTGAAGGCTCCGTGAGCACAATGATTTATGGTTTCTCCCTGAACTTCAAGAATGTAGCAATAGATGTTAACCCTTCCGGCTATCATTTTTAGCTGTTCAGATGAATATATTTTTGCTTATACTCCCTGCACAGAGCTGCTGTTGTGGGATTGTCTGAGGGCTTGTGTACTACTAGTGTACAACTATGCTTAAGAAGGCATATGTCTCTACCTTATTCTGTATACTACATATAATTCCCCATGTAATATTACTGCGTTCTGTGTTATGTTTAAACTTTAACTAAATGGTCATGAAACAGTTAAACAAAATAGGTCTACCATGTAGACAGACAGGCACCAGTGATTGTATTGTAATCTGTTTTGTCCCATTGGTTGCCAGATAAGCTAATTACATCTCTGATGTGCTAGACAGGATGCTAATATTGAACCCATGTGGAGTCAATCTCCTGTGTTGGTCTGCCACTCCCTATCATTGCTGTATCTAACTGCTATATATATTGCTGACTTTTAAAAAATAAATCAGTTGACTGCTGAGACATATAGAAATCAAATGCTCTCCTATTGGATCCTGGTGGCTGCGATACTGATCCCATCTACACCCTGCAAGCAGCTTGTCCTGGTCACTACCACAGGAAGGTTACTGAGACTCCTGGAAGTGCTGAATCCTGATGGAGAAACCCTGACTGATACAGAAGCCAGATACCAGGGTGTTGGGGAGATTTCCAAGAACCCAACAATCTGGGTAGTAATATCCCCTACCCCTGGATCATCACATGTAGTAATCAGAAGAACAGGTCATTTTCAACCTTGTGTGGCATAGTGTCTGTTCAATGTTTGCACCGCAATATGCATTGTAATTACAGGCTGTATAAACTTTCGTAGAACACTATTGTTGTGCACATCGATGCACAATAAGTCTGTGTGGTCTTAGGATATAGATTTAGAACTCTATACTTCTATGGTGTGATAATGCAGTCATGGTGCATACTAGTGGATAATAATAGGCCTTGTTTTTTCAACTAGTAGGTTTTTATGAAATGTTAAGCTTATAATATGATATTTAAACTATAGAATTAGTTCTGAAAGATGATATATATTGCATATTTATATAATTCTCACTGGTAGTATCACATTTCCATCCCAATCATTTTGCCAACTTTCTATTAATAAATGAAAACGAATATCTCAAGATTTGCTCCCCAAAATTTTAAAAGTAGCTAACTATCAGTATATTTTAGAAACTGTCACTGCAGTGGTAACCATATGATATTGCCATTCTAATTTTAGTATTAACCATTTATTTTATATTCAACTTCTGTCGGCTACCATGGAAAGCTACCAACTAAACATGCCAATGTTTTCGATAAAACCATGTGGAAACAATTGAACCATAGCAGTTTTTTGGTGAGTGCATGCATTCAATAAATATCAAACCATGTGTACCCTTATTTTCAAAGTAGGAATGAGGCTTTGTTGGGGCAGCAGAGAAACCGATACCAGTACTAGTATGCATTTATTGTTGTAATCCCCTGCCCTCTTTCCATTGCAGGCACACACTAGCAGTCTAGAACTATGTACCAGAAAGGCTTGTTCATAGCATTTAGTAGAGTTATTGACATGCCCTTGGGTTCCACATGGCTTAAGGTATTTATACTAGAATTGTGAAATTCAACCTGGAGGAATGCCTTAAGGAGACTTAAAGCAGCATGGAACGTAAGTATATTTCTGTTCCAGGCTCTATTGCAACCACAGGGTGATTGTTTTAATTGTATGTTTCAACCACTTGGTGTATCGAGTTCTTGCTGGAAAAAAAGTGTCAATAACTTGACCAACTCAGCTGAGCTTCTGTGTGTCCCTTACATGCATCGAAGGCTAGATATATTTTTTAAATGTATCAAATTATCATGTACCAACCCATCATGAAAGAATATTATAGCAACATCAAATTATTAGTTTAGCTCTCCTACACTTCTACAACTGGTCTTCCCAACAGAAGTTTCTTCCTCGTTCTTACTCTTTTAAGCTATTACAACAATTTTTTTTTCTCATCAGACTCCATTCTGTAGCTATGACAAACAGCAGATCTTCAGTAGCAAATAGTGCCAAAGAAACCTTAAAACAGGGATCTTCACATTTACAGTCATTATCATTTTCTGAAGCAGGAGTTGTGCTAGTAGGGGAAAATGTAGATGATCCAGGATTCTAATATTTTTTATAATGGTCTTCTTGTCAGTGTGGAGCCTGTTGATACAAGCATTCAGTTTGTGAAAAACACTAAAATGTGTCTACAAACTGAATAGAACCATACAGTAAATGTTAAGTGGTAATGTTAAAAAAATGTCATACATTTGCTTTACAGACATTGCAGACATTTTAAGAAAAGCAAAGCATAATTATAAAATGAATAAATACATATGCTAAATCTGCAGTCTTCTGGCTCCTAATATATGTCATGCATACGCTGAAATTTACTCAAGATCAACTCCAGAATATCTGTGTAAGTGACATTTAGAAGGTGTGACACAGCTTATGGGTTTCTAATATAGTTCTGGAAATAATTAGGAAGAAATTCAATGTATTATATATATATGAATAACATGGTCGTTTTTTCAATACTACCTAGTAACCTGAAAAAGAATTTGTTTTCTATAAAAATATAATCTATTACAAAAAAAGTTAAATAGTTCAATTGATATGCTGCTGACTTACAATATAATTTTATTGAGGAATTATAGAAAATCAGTAAGGTTACACATTACAAAATTACAGACTTAAAACAATAACTGTCAGAAATAAGGAAAATTTTATTATTTCATTAAACCATGTTGAATAAAGCAGACTGACATAAATCATAAACTATTCATTTTCTTGATCTGATCTTAAAATACTTCCATTCTATGTACCTTATTAATTTCTTACTATTTCTTAATTTGATCTTTCACTCTTATTTACTCCGCGTTTTGCTCTTTTTATGATGTTCCTTGCACACACACACATTCACGCATGCACACACTTATCAATATTGATGTGTGTCATTTTAGATATGTCATCCTAGCCTGTTTAGAAGGCTAGGGAGAGTAATGGAGTAGAGAGAAGGGAGAGGAGGTGGGAGTGAGGTGAATGTGCAAGGAGGAAGAGGGGTTTAGGGTATTTAAAGGTGGAGGGAACTCAGGCTCTTCCCATAACTTCAGGTTAATTAACCTGACATTTGTGGTTGTGGCCTTCTCTCTTGATGTAGATAGCTTGATGTGTGGTATTTTAGCTACATCATCCGAGCCTGACTAGAGGCCAAAAAGTACATTAGGGGTAGATGTATTTAGTATTGACAACTGTCTTGCGAAGTTCAGAGGCTGGAAGCTATCCATTTTTGTTAGATATTAATTTCTTCATTATGAGTTTATTGGCTAAGAATATTATGATTATAAAAAGTATATCAGCTTGTTTTTTCCTTGTATTTTACTAGAATGTTCAACAAGGTTGTCTGTAGAGGTGTTTGGGTGGATATTCCTTTACCATCTGATTCCTTTCTTTGTCTCAGCAACTGCTGACGGCAAATATCTATAGGAAGCCGTGATTAGATAAGGAAAGTTTCGCTGAGTTAGACAGAAAAAGACACTTGCTTGCAAATGTGTATTTAACCTTATTTTGAACAATGCTATTAGCTATGACGTGTTTTATGCAATATAAGGGGCCCCCTGCCCAAAATTAAACTCAGAGATTATTCTGATGGCACTCTGACTTCTGTGCATTATTTTCTCTCATTAAATCTTGGTACCCAGATATAATATATACACACATCAGAATACATGATTACTCACTAATCTGATCCTATCAATTTTCCATCTGCCTAGAGTTTTGATGATGTGGTGGAATCTGTTGTTCTTAGAAGCTGAAGTGGCTGCTCCAATCCTGAATGAATAACTTAAATAGGCATATGGATTTAGACCAAATCTGAAGAAGGTCAAATGGACATAGAGAACAAAAGTTACAGTCAAGAGGGGTCGGCTAGAGATGGACAATATCGGATGGGGAGCTGGTTGGAAGTGAGTTTATGGAGGAGGAGATGGATTTCAGAGTCTGGGCACTACGCATCCTGAATGGAGAAGCAGGAGATGCGGACTGGTATTTTACTGGTTTTCAAAGAAGTCAGGGTGAGATTGATATGGTCTCCTTTAATGGAAATGTTTTATCTAGTGAGGTAGCCAGGTCGTTGGGGGGATGTAGTGTATTCTTCAGGGTGTAGGAATTCATATAATGCAGTTTCAATAGCTATGGAGATGGTGAATGACATGTATTGTCTGAACGGATTGCCTTGCAGAGTGGAATTAAGTTGTTTGCTCAGGACTCCATCTATAGGTAGTCTTTATTCAAGTTGAGCTAATTGTTTGGCAGCTAAACAGCAGAGGTCGGAATCCAAGGTGAAAGAGAAATTAAACTGGATGCCTGAGGTAAGTTTTAATTGTTTGAAATTGAGGCCCTAGATGGCAGTAGCAGTGGGGAGCAAAAGCCAGGATAGTGTGAAGGGTGAATGGCAGATGAATATAATTGAAGGCAGTGGAGTTTTCAAAGGGATGCCTCACTCTGCTGTAGACCTTTTTAGTGTTATCAGTAATCCACTATCAAGGTGGACTGGGCTGCGGGCCAGAGATGGTTAGTTCGGTATCGACGGGGTAGTTGGAGTTCTTGACAAGTATCTTTGAGGAATTAAGTGCAGATCCTATGAGGGAAATAGAAGAGAAATATAATCAATGTCCTCAAAGTAAAGGAATAGATGAAATTGGTCGGTCAAGGACTGGAAAGCATGCTCTCTCAGTAGGGACATAGAAAATGCGTTTCTGGATTGTTGTTACTTCAATAAAGTGCTGGTAGCAAGGTTCATTTAGATTGAGCAACCTTGCCATTTGGCCGACCTGGCTTGAGCTGCAGTGTAGACAGGTATTATGATTCTGGCCAGGGAGGAGGGGGCAATTTGTCTAGACCAAATGTAATTCATAACTTCTGTGATATGGAATATAGCGTTATCTATACGGGTGTACTGAAGGGAAAACTTGCTGGAGGGGATCAATGACTTAATGATAAGGACATAGTTGTTATAGAGGGCACATAAGTTGATAAATAATCTCTTTTTGACAGAGTATTTATGGCTTGCAATGCCTAGCAGATTGATGGAGGTGTTGAATAGGCCCAGGATGTGATATTTCTTGATTTCTGAAGTAAGGAGTTGATCCATGACCTCAAGCTCCATCTCAGCAGATTTATTGACTCTGGATAAGGAAGCCTGAAGACATTTAGTGACCCAAGTGAGAAATCCATGTGTGAATCCAGTAATAAGGTAGTCAGTGAGGAACGGTTAAGAGTTGTAAGGATAGAAGTTAGGACAAATGTGCGCTTTTGACTACATCTAGTCATTTGGGAAGAATTACCTGGAGGGAACAATGTTCAGGACTACAGACGTTAAGCAATCTGCAGGCATCATAGGAACATCAGTAAAGAGTCTGATGTCTTAATCAATCTTTTTGTGGGTGGACAGAAGATGATGAATCCAAGCTAAGGAGAGGAGGGATGTGAGACGGACAAAGGCTGAGGAGTGGCTGTCGATGGAAAGGGGCAGAGTTGCATGGAGTGGTGAGAAACAATGCTGACAGGCTTTACCCCGGTGAAATGCTGGTATAATAGTTTGTGGTCTTAAGTTGACTATTCTACTGTATAGTTAAATTGGGCTTTTGCTGTAGCTGACTTGGCATTAAAAGAACAGTGGCAGTTGTAATAACTAGTGTCATCATACCTATGAGACCGATAAATCACTAAATCCCTAAATAGAGTTAATCACCCAACTCCTGTCGGCGAGTTGGGTAAGCTGAACAAACAATATCTCTATATAGACTAAAAGCCAACAGGAATTTGATTGGAGTTAGTTTTCTGTTGAGAAGAAGGTAATTCAATTTGGTCACAAGTGAGACATTAACCTTGTGATAGATTTTTGTTTTTGGTTGTGTCCCAAGATGGAATAAAAAGGGAAACCATGTTGATGTCTTTGCCAATTATGTCTCTCCTAATTTAAGAAAGGATTAAGTGGGCAGTCATTATCGTTGGAGGTGAGAAAGGCTTCTCACCCTGAATGGGAGGCCGCTCTAACATTGCGACTTGGGTTCTGATTAATGGACTGGGAACGTTTGCAGTGGAGGAAGTCAAATTAACTTGATTGAAGATTAGATTATTGGACTGGAGGATAGACTGGTGATAGCTAATGAGGGTTAAATTAAATCCGGTGCTGAAAATTAGTGGTTTTGAAGTACTGGTTATTTAGGCTTTTATTGGTTCATTTAGATGGAACTGAGATCTTTACGAGAAGCCATATAAAACATGACTTGCAAACAGGATGAGAGGCTGAACATGGGAGGTTTATCAGCATTACATAGAGTAGGAAGGATGGATGAAGATTGCTCTGATGCCGTTCAGAACTTATATACAGGGAGTGCAGAATTATTAGGCAAATGAGAATTTTGACCACATCATCCTCTTTATGCATGTTGTCTTACTTCAAGCTGTATAGGCTCGAAAGCCTACTACCAATAAAGCATATTAGGTAATGTGCATCTCTGTAATGAGAAGGGGTGTGGTCTAATGACATCAACACCCTATATCAGGTGTGCATAATTATTAGGCAACTTCCTTTCCTTTGGCAAAATGGGTCAAAAGAAGGACTTGACAGGCTCAGAAAAGTCAAAAATAGTGAGATATCTTGCAGAGGGATGCAGCACTCATAAAATTGCAAAGCTTCTGAAGCGTGATCATCGAACAATCAAGCGTTTCATTCAAAATAGTCAACAGGGTCGCAAGAAGCGTGTGGAAAAACCAAGGCGCCAAATAACTGCCCATGAACTGAGAAAAGTCAAGCGTGCAGCTGCCACGATGCCACTTGCCACCAGTTTGGCCATATTTCAGAGCTGCAACATCACTGGAGTGCCCAAAAGCACAAGGTGTGCAATACTCAGAGACATGGCCAAGGTAAGAAAGGCTGAAAGATGACCACCACTGAATAAGACTCACAAGCTGAAACGTCAAGACTGGGCCAAGAAATATCTCAAGACTGATTTTTCTAAGGTTTTATGGACTGATGAAATGAGAGTGAGTCTTGATGGGCCAGATGGATGGGCCCGTGGCTGGATTGGTAAAGGGCAGAGAGCTCCAGTCCGACTCAGACGGAGGTGGAGTACTGGTTTGGGCTGGTATCATCAAAGATGAGCTTGTGGGGCCTTTTCGGGTTGAGGATGGAGTCAAGCTCAACTCCCAGTCCTACTGCCAGTTCCTGGAAGACACCTTCTTCAAGCGGTGGTACAGGAAGAAGTCTGCATCCTTCAAGAAAAACATGATTTTCATGCAGGACAATGCTCCATCACACGCGTCCAAGTACTCCACAGCGTGGCTGGCAAGAAAGGGTATAAAAGAAGAAAATCTAATGACATGGCCTCCTTGTTCACCTGATCTGAACCCCATTGAGAACCTGTGGTCCATCATCAAATGTGAGATTTACAAGGAGGGAAAACAGTACACCTCTCTGAACAGTGTCTGGGAGGCTGTGGTTGCTGCTGCACGCAATGTTGATGGTGAACAGATCAAAACACTGACAGAATCCATGGATGGCAGGCTTTTGAGTGTCCTTGCAAAGAAAGGTGGCTATATTGGTCACTGATTTGTTTTTGTTTTGTTTTTGAATGTCAGAAATGTATATTTGTGAATGTTGAGATGTTATATTGGTTTCACTGGTAAAAATAAATAATTGAAATGGGTATATATTTGTTTTTTGTTAAGTTGCCTAATAATTATGCACAGTAATAGTCACCTGCACACACAGATATCCCCCTAAAATAGCTAATACTAAAAACAAACTAAAAACTACTTCCAAAAATATTCAGCTTGATATTAATGAGTTTTTTGGGTTCATTGAGAACATGGTTGTTGTTCAATAATAAAATTAATCCTCAAAAATACAACTTGCCTAATAATTCTGCACTCCCTGTATAAGGGGAAAGTAAAGGACAGACTCCTGTATTTGGAGAGTGTATGGAACTGCTATATGATTAAGAAGGGAGTAAAGTAGTTGTCAGTGGGAGGGTGTAAAAAAGAGATATGAAAATGCACAAAAAGACGCAAGTGAGATGACTGCAAAACAAAAAGACGATATTAAGTGTAGGCAGAGATGGAAAGATAAGAGGTTAAGAAGAGGCCAAAGAGGCAGAGCAGACAGAGAGGGACTGAGAGCATGAGGTTTAGGTTGAGAATGCAAGTATGAGTTTGAGGTGGGTGTGAGCAGCACACCACCTACTAAAAGGAGTCACTGCAGAAAGCCGAGGAGAGGACAGGAAAGACTGGAGGACAAAATGAAGAATGGGAGAACAGCCGTGGAGAGGAGCAGCAAGAACACTGGAAGGGGTGGTGGGAGGATGGGCAGGATATCAGAAAGGGGAAACAATAAAGATGGAGCACTAGACCAAGCAACAAAGAGATTGGAAGTGGTGGTGGCAGGACACTCAGGAAGGGGGCAACGCACGGACCAACAGAGGGGTGAGGAGATGAAGGGGGAGACGGAGTGAGGAGTGAGAAAGAAGGGACCCTAGGCCGGAGATCGGCAGGGAGAAGACAGCAAAGGTGAAACAACAAACGGAGGACTCCGACCAGAGCAGGAGTGCGGACCACTGGAAGGCAGAAATGGAGCTTAGGGAAAGAGACAAAGGAAAGAGGCAAGACCGAGGTAAAGAAAGAGGAGGACTGACCACCGAACAGGGAAGATAGGAGAGAGTGGAAGGGTGAGAGGGAGTCCAGGGATAGACATTTAAGGCCCATTAGGTGAACGAGCGAGAGGAAAGAAAACAGCAAGTGGCGAGATGAGGAAATGAGGCCAAGCAGATCGGGGAAGAGAGGAGGGAGGCCGGGGGCTGAACATTCACCAGGAGGCAGCAGATGAGGAACAAAGATAAATTTGAATAAATAAGGTGGCAATATATCATGTCACACTCCTTTCCTAGTCTTGAACTATTTAATTGTTCTATGTTCAGTTCTTACCGTGGGTTCTTGGTCCGCATACAGATTTTTCAGTTCTTTTTAAGAACTTGTCACAATTTATTGTAATCCACACCGGCAAAGACTTTAGTATAGTCTATGAAGCAGATTTAAATATTTTTCTGGAACTCTCTTGCCTTCTGTATTATCCAGCAGACATTGACAATTTGATCTCTTCCTCTGCGGAACCAGACTTCCACATCTGGTAGTTCCCTGTTCATATATTATTGGAGTTGCGCTTGCAGGATCTTAAGCATTACCGTACTGGCATGAGTGCAATTGTACGATAATTGGAGCAACTTTTTGAAACTGACTTTTTTGGGGATTGGGATGTAGACTGACCTTTTCCAATCCACTGGCCACGGTTGAGTTTTCCAATTTTTTTTGCATAAGTTAAGCATCACTTTCACAGCATCATCTTGAAGGATGTTGAGTAAATCAGCTGGGATTCTATCAACGGCTCAAGCCTTGTTATCAGCAAGGTGTCCTAGGGCCCATATCACTTATTCTCCAATATGTCTGGCTCCAGCTAATTTGTGGTCATCAATGCTGTTAGGATCCTTCCCATATTTATCTTTAGTGCATTCCTGCCACTTCTTCTTTATCTGATCTGCTTCTTTTTGGTCCCTTCCATTTTTGTCTTTTATCACACCCACTTTGGCATGAAAGGTTCCCTTGAGATTCCCATTTTTCTTGAAGAGATATTGTGACTTTACTATTCTGTTATCTTCTTCTATCTCTTTAAATCTTCCATTATAGAATGTCTCCTTGTGCTATCCTACAGAATTCTGCATTCAGTTGAACAAATCTTTTCCTATCTCCACTAACTTTGGCTTTTCTTCTGTCCTGGACTACTTTCAAAGTCTAATGAGCCAGTTAGCCAGTTTGCCTCCTTAGTTTTCTTTTTGGGGATATTCTTTATTACTGTTTGTGGATAATGTCACAAGTTCAGTCCAGTAGTTTTTCATTGGCTAAATGTAAGTAAAACGTGGGGAAGTACATGTAGCCTCTTGTATTGTGTTCCTCCATCAAAGTCATTGAAACATGGCCCCAAACCCAGAGGAGACTGGTAACTTGTCACAACATAAATACTGTTTAACCACATTCTCCATAAAGAGTAGGCATCAATAGTGATGAAAATTAAGGACATCAAACTTACTTGTAACAAACATACCAGTAACAAACTCACTTGCCAGCTGCATCTCTGGAGGCTCCCTGCACTCTGCAGAAAACATACTTGCATTCTCCTCTGGCCTATCTGAGCTCTGGTTCACATAAGAGGGAAACATATGGGATTTAAAGGGCCAGCTCTCTAATTATTGGGATGGTGCTCAGTTGTTTTGCTTTGTGTGAATACTAAGCACTGTAATTATACTTCCTTTTTTGTTGCTTTCGATTTTTGGATGAAGCTATTCTCTCTGGATCCCCAACCTTTGGCTTCTGCTTTATGTTGCGTTCTTTGGCCCCCTGACCCCAGTTTGGTTTCTAGGCCATTGAGATGTCACTGGAACTGCATGGTACCATACATCTCTGCAATCCTATTATGGGGGGTATAGGAGGATCTCTACCAAACCACTCTGCATTTTTCTAACAGACTGAGGTTTTGACTATGGGTGTTAAGGTTTGCAAAACCATTTCCGCACCTTCAGACAAGTGGGTCTGGGGTCTTGGCCTGCAACTTATCTGGCTAATGAGCAGCAACTACTAGAAACCCAGATGCTATCCCTTGACTAATTCATAGAACACAGTATAGGAGTTTCCATGATGACTGCCAACATTTGTCTCTTATTAAGCTTTGCACTTATGACACTGAATTTGTGAAAGTTCAAAAGATTATTGTAATTTTATGGGAAGGACATACAGTGGATATAAAAAGTCTACACACCCCTGTTAAAATGTCAGGTTTCTGTGCTGTAACAAAATGAGACAAAGATAAATCATTTCAGAACTTTTTCCACCTTTAATGTGACCTATAAACTGTACAACTCAATTGAAAAACAAACTAAAATCTGTTAGGTAGAGGGAAGAAAAAAATAAAAATAAAATAATATAGTTGCATAAGTATGCACACCCTTAAACTAATACTTTGTTGAAGCACCTTGTGATTTTATTACAGCACCCAGTCTTTTTGGGTATGAGTCTATCAGCATGGCACATTTTGACTTGGCAAGATTTGCCCACTCTTCTTTGCAAAAACACTCCAAATCTGTCAGATTGCAAGGGCATCTCCTGTGCACAGCCTCTTCAGATCACCTCACAGATTTTCAATCGGATTCAGGTCTGGGCTCTGGCTGGGCCATTCCAAAACTTTAATCTTCTGGTGAAGCCATTCCTTTGTTGATTTGGATGTATGCTTTGGGTCGTTGCCATGCTGAAAGATGAAGTTCCTCTTCATGTTCAGCTTTCTGGCAGAAGCCTGAAGGTTTTGTGCCAATATTAACTGGTATTTGGAACTGTTCATATTTCCCTCTATCTTAACTAAGGCCCCAGTTCCAGCTGAAGAAAAAACGCCCCAAAGCATGATGCTGCCACCACCATGCTTCACTGTGGGTATGGTGTTCTTTTGGTTATGTGCAGTGTTGTTTTTGCGCCAAACATATCTTTTGGAATTATGGCCAAAAAGTTCAACCTTGGTTTCATATGACCATAACACCTTTTCCCACATGCTTTTGGGAGACTTCAGATGTGTTTTTGCAAAATGTAGCCTGGCTTGGATGTTTTTCTACGTAAGAAAAGGCTTACGTCTTAACACTCTACCCCATAGCCCAGACATATGAAGAATACGGGAGATTGTTGTCACATGTACCACACAGCCAGTACTTGCCAGATATTCCTGCAGCTCTTTTAATGTTGCTGTAGGCCTCTTGGTAGCCTCCCAGACCAGTTTTCTTCTCGTTTTTTCATTAATTTTGGTGTGAGCTCCAGTTCTTGGTAATGTCACTGTTGTGTCATATTTTCTCCACTTGATGATGACTGTCTTCACTGTGTTCCATGGTATATCTAATCCCTTGGAAATTCTTTTGTACCCTTCTCCTGACTGATACCTTTTAACATTGAGATCCCTCTGATGCTTTGGAAGCTCTCTGTGGACCATGGCTTTTGCTGTGAGATGCGACAAAAAAAATGTCAGGAAACACCTACTAAAGCAGCTGAACTTTATTTGGGGTTAATCAGAGGCACTTTAAATGATGGCAGGTGTATGCTGACTCCTATTTAACATGATTTGGAATGTGATTGCTTAATTCTGAACACAGCTACTTCCCCAGTTATAAGAGGGTGTGCAGACTTATGCAACCACATTATTTTTCTTTTTTCTTCCCTCCACCTAAAAGATTTCAGTTTGTTTTTCAATTGAGTTGTACAGTTTATAGGTCACATTAGAGGTGGAAAAAGTTCTGAAATTATTTATCTTTGTCTAATTTTTTTACAGCACAGAAACCTGACATTTTAACAGGGGTGTGTAGACTTTTTATATCCACTGTATGAGGTGTGTTCACAGCATGGGTGTAGGAACTGGGGGGATGTGGAGGATAAAATCTCCCCCAAATTATATGATGTGAAATGTGTTATATATAACTTCCTTTCCCACCTTTTAATTGAAGGAGCTGTCAATCCACTTACTGGTTATGGTAACCTCTGTGATTTAGAATACCTACATTACACAAAAAATACCTTCATTCCAGACATGCCAGGAAGCCCTTTTATTCACTTATTGACCTGGAAGTAAACATTTATTGAATTCATGAAGCTTCTACCTGTCAGATCCAAGAATTACAGCCAATTCTACAATTTTTTTGGAACTTGGACATGTCTAATAGAATGAATCTGTAAGACTACAAAGCCGGATGTTTTATCATCGCAACCGGATCTACATGCTACCACATCGTTGTTTCTAGGTCTTGAGAAAGAATCTTTACCCTGTTTTAGAGAGTCAAACAGGTTTCCAGAAAACACTGGAATTAGTTAGTCGACAGTTCTGGTGGTCAGCTCTACAAACATCCATATGCAGTAATGTATTCTCCTGTGATGTCTGCACTAAGCTTTACTTTCAGGTCCTGTGGGTCTTCTACAACACCATTCCTACTCACCCATGGTCTTGTGTCAGATTTTTATAATTTCACTGTGGACCTTCCTCCTTCACAACAGCATACCACTTTTTTTGATCATCTTACAAATATGACTAATTTCATACCATTCCATAAACTACCTACTGCACAGGAGGCACTCATTCAAGAAATAATTCAGCTTCATGGCATTCCTGAACAGATATAATGATGAACAGATATTATCCAGATGAGGGACACAATTCACATCCAAGTTTTAAACCACCCAAAAAATAGAACATATTCTTATGTCTGCTTTTCATCATCAATCTAACAGGCACATAGAACATGCAAATCATATACTAGAACTACCTATGATGCCACACTTCTTCCCTTGAGAATGACTGTCTATAACCAATGCGTTTAGCCAAACTTGTGAATAATAACTATGGCTTCAAGCATTTATCCAACTGCTGAAATCATTACAAACCAATAATCATATAATTTTTATATGCAAATTAATGTTGTTTATAGCTTTTACTATATATCAGATCTTTTATTTTAGTACATTTATATGGGAATACAGTTTCATGTTTCAATGCTTAGTTTACATATTTAAAAAAAATATTTAATTGAGAATTATAACTTAAAATTGTAATTGTGATTCAGTGAAAATCAATAAAACTGTGTTAATAACACATTTTATAAAGTGCTAATTACAAAGTTCTTGGATCTATTTTCAGTAAACACAGATATTTTTAATTCTGCATAGAAAGCAATGCTGAATATATTATTGTGGATTTATTTGCTTTCATAAACTTTTTTTACTCACACAGCTGAAAAAAAAATTGAATATATTTACATATATATTTATTTTAAAGTTATTTCCTTATTTTTATCAGTACACTAAGGTATGTACAATATTTTAAGATAAACCCTAAACATACAACTCACTAATCATTCTGAAATGATATATACATTTATAAGACAAAAATGAGTAAATATTTTATTGTGTAATCGCGGAATAATTATTTTGGCTAATTTCAAAATAATTTTAACTATATTGTATCACTAGATCTGTTGCAGATTTTGCACTCGGAAATTACCAATTACATTAATGTTAAACATATAAATTCAAACTGGCAATAGGCTAATGTATCTCCTTCAGGGACCTGCTGTTTTTTTACTGCTGTTTATTAGATGATACTAAATGTGGATATAGAGCACACTCGCTGGGACCAATTCCTTTTGGCCTGAAAATGATAAAATCTCAAATGTGCTCAGGTCCAGATCTAATTAATGGGATAACATCTGCTTAAAGCATTTTGTATGATAATTTCCATCAACTTCACTGCAATGGAGACTGTAAGAATTCTTAGACTCCAAGAACGTATTCATCTTTACTCTTTTATTAGGAGATAATGTAGCTGCTATTTTGTCATATTATTGCTCTTTGAACAACTTTATGAAGGGAAGAAGAAAGTAATTTTCATACCAGCAGCAAAAAGGCATTGCATCTAAAAACTCTTAATACAATTTGTAAGAGCTGTAAGTACTGGGACTATTTTTTAATAAACCTACAACATCTACCAGTGCTAACTTAATGTATGATGTATTACAAGTGCCATTAACACTGAAATTGCCAAAGGGATACACACTTATGAAGGAGTTTTGGACCAGATTTTAAATCTATTTTGATAGACAGAATATTCTAATGCATTAATAAATATAAAATTAACAAAGAGTTTAAAAAAAGGAAAAAATCTAATTATAAAATCTCTAAAAATTAAAGTATTGAAATCACAACTGCAAAAATCAAGACGGATGAAATGTTTAAGCTGTGTTTATAGACATTATGCATATTGTAATAATTTATAATGTTATTAATAGTGATTTCAGTTATAGTGCTATCTTTCACATGTCTAGTTGATAGATACAGGGCTGTATCTACCCTATGGGATAATTGGGTGTTTATCTAGGGCACCAATTTACAAGGGTGTAAAATTTTGCACTGAACTTTCATCTTAGGTAAAACTGAGCTCCCTGTCTTGTAGCGATCAGACATGTGTTGGAATAAGTCCATTGCCGTTTGATTAAGCTTCCTTTGTTGCTTAGATGTACAGTAGCATAATACTATTTTGCGGTACTTGTCACTTAAGTGTAGGATACTGAGAAAGTCATGGGTAGATGTTGGGAAATATACACTTGCTAGAGTTCTTCTCCGTAGGTGTTAACCTCAATAATAGCTACAGTAGAAAGACAAGTTTACAGAGGGATAATTGTGAATATCTAACTGCAATCAGGGGTCTATTTATGCTGTCCTAGCCCCATTGAGATATGTGTACAAAATGCTTCTGTTACTTGCTACTTTTCCAGTCTATGGGCCCTATTCTATTGGCTAATTCATAAAATTAAACACGTTTAAAATCGCTTGCAACATATTCTTTTAGCTACTCGCTATCTGATTATGATTTACCGGCCTTCAATCACAATGGGCCAGCCAAATACATTAATTGTAGCTGAAAACACCATTTGTTTTAGCACAGCTCGAATATTACGAGAGTTACCTAATTAAAGTTACACAAAATACATATTCTATTAGATCCGTAGCTCTAGCTTGCAAATAAAGTCTAACCAGCAATTGAAAAAAGTATCAAGTTTCTATCAAAAATATTACAAGTACTAAATAGGACTTACAAGGGCTTTTTTCAAACACTTATCAAAGGTGTAACAGCAAATAAACACACATGACTGTATTTTAAAAGCATGGGAAATCATGAAAACACATTAGAATGCATTGCACAACAGTGTCAAACCCACAAATATGTATTTCAATATTATTATTTTTAAAAGTTATTTTTGAGTAATCATGAAACCCACATGAACTAAAACAGATTATCTAACATATTTTATAGAGTGTTAGATTGCTTGATTGTGAGCCCAATTGGCAAATATTACTTATTGACATTAATTAATTCTTAGCCTCCGATTGCAATTACTTGTAACTTCCATATTTAACTGATGCCATGATGACAATGTCATTTAGTTTTGGCTCTGTCTAAGAAGTAAATTGAGTATTGTCAGGTCATATAATCATGTCCTCTAAAATCAGAAATAAAAAGGCAGGGTTTCTGTGTTTACCTTTTAGGTCGGAAGTTGTGAGCTTGAGTCAATATCTAAACATCTAAACATTTATTTTAAAAAATCACGTGCAGCCAAATTTATGTGTTTGCGGCAGTTGCAGGCTTCTAATAAAATATTTTTCAGTATGTTTTTGTGCTCATTCGGTATAATCTTCTGTATCTGTGTACTTATTGGTATGTTATTATATGTGTGCTTTTAAATGTGAGAATTGGTATGTATGTATATGTATGTGGATATATTTAAGTCAATGTAAGAATCAATTTAATTTGGTCTTGATCTGTGTGGGCAAGTGAGTACATGTTTCTATCATTTTTGTAATAACATTTTTTATTGAAAGGGATACAAAATAAGGACAGGCATTAGGTACATTAACACATTAGATTTTCTATAAACATATATACCTTGTGGTCAAATTACTAGCATCTCCTTCCAGATTTTTATTTTTAATTTTTCCCATTATTAAATAGTTATTTAGGTCCATTTAGGTAATTTAAGCAAGGGAAGCATGAACAAACCGAACTTATTTACATAGAAACTGAAACTTTAGATAAACAAATAAATAAATAACTATGGAGATAAGGGAGGAATCACTAGATCAAGTTGAGTTTATACAATTATGATGCATACATTCACCTCCTGTGTTGTGTTCCAGACGAACCAGTCAAATCGGAGCCTCCAGGACCAGTCTTCGAGTCTCCTCCGCTCCAAGCCTTTTTTTGGCCTAGTTCTGTTTTGCTATTGTTATAGTGCTATCAGTGAGCCCTTCAGGGCAAGGGGAAACCTAACGAAGACTCTAGCCAAGGCCTCCAGATTTCTTGGAACTGAGCCAAAGTATCTAGAATAGCAGATGTTAACTTTTCATTTATTGCTATGTAACTTTTTTTTCTTGTTGTGATTGAGTGATTAAAAAAGTATGAAAGATATACATTTTCTGGAATCTGACACTTCAAGATAAATAACGCAATTAAATGTAAACATACTTCATTTCAAAAGGCTAGTAGGGTAGTGTTTTAGAACAGAAACTTAAATAAAACATGGTAATTTGTGAAACTGAAACTACCAAAAGTTTCATAATGCATTCCTCACATCCCATAAAGCACTTCTTACTTGTCTAACATACGCTGGTTTGTGCTTCTACTTTTAGTTCTCCATTTTCTTATGTATTGATTGCATGTATCTTTATATATGAAGTAATCTATATAAACAACATTTCAAAGTGATACAAATAACAATATTATGAAATTATTGCATAATTACAAATTGGTGAAGGAGACTATTACTTTGAAATTATCTCAGGCACAATGTCCTCTCTATTGAAACTCTTGGAAGGATACTTATTCCACCACAAATCTACCATCCTTAATAAGAAGAGACAGCTTTAATAAAAAATACTTCAGATTTACTTGGTTCATTCAAAACACTGCTGATCTGCTCTTCCCTTAATCCTGATCCTCCAACTATCTCAGTTCTTTGGACTCCACCCCTTTGGACTCATATGATCTGCCCAGGATGGATTAAGCTTTTTAAAACAGGCCATTACTCTAGCTGCATAAAGACTTGAAGGAGCCAATAATATCTGAACTGTTATTTATGTGACTGTGGTACTGGGAACAGTATTTGTTTTAACATTATTTAATATTTTGTATGTTTTTAATGATGTTAGATGCTGTATACACTCTCCCTGCATGTTTATATTCAAACTGAAAGTTCCATTTCTAGTCAGTATTGCTCCAGACTTGATAAAGTGAGGTATCAGATATCATTGTCTCTGACTAGATGAATATGCATATGGAACAAGATATCTAGTAGATATATATGTCAAAATCCTGTCGTTGTTCTATATAACTAGTGAAGTCGATGTTATGATGCAGAAGAAATATTTTCAATGGTTGTATTAGCAATTTATACAAAATCCAGAAGACCCACAAACTATTACAGAATATTATCTGTTCAAATTTAAATATACACATATTGAACCTGTTATGAATTTCAACAGCAATAAAAGTAGCTCCAACACAGCTTGTCTTGATGTAAAGAAAGCTAGTATCCTGATTGCTGATCCTGTAGTCCTGATCATATTTTTAAATAACACAACAACGAAATTAGAGGTGCTTAATCTGAGAACGGACAATAACTGAAGTAGGTTTGTCCTATAGGTCTTGTTACCTACTCATTGAGCAACCTCTTTTAGCTCACTTGTGCCCTTCACAGGGAGAAATATTCTGTAGTTTATCAGTCTGGTCTCACTCAAAAGAGTGACCCAGCCACGAAATACCAGGCAATTCTACCCTGAACAGGAGAAGCAGCAAACCCAGACACGTTTCAGCCTCTGTGGGCCTCATCAGTGAGGTGCAGCTTTACTCCCTAAGGCACAGTGAGCAAGGAGTCCAGGTTCCCGCTATCACCCTTAGGGTGAGAAAAAACTCTAAGGGTCATTTGCAAACACAGCAACAAAATTAGAACACCTTCCAAGTGTTTCAATAGAGAGGATCCTAATCCTAAGTCCTGTTCTGTTTTTCCACAACCCTGCCATGACAACTGACCCCAAAGGAAATTGTACTGGCAGGGAAGTGCTTTTTACCCCCGCCTGAGCTGCTTCCTAGATGGAATACCCCAGATCCACTACCTGTGACCAAGGGGGTAGCAGTATGGCCCTGGATGAGATACTGTTACTGAGAATCCTGGAAGTGCTGATTCCTGATGGAGGGACCCTGACTAACACAATAGCCACATAACAGGATGCTGGTGCCGAGATTTCCAAGAACCCAATGGTCCTTGTGGGTAGTGAACCTATAGTCTGTAGCAGGTAACCCTGGGCAATAATAGTCCTTACTCCTGGATCATCACAATATATATACAGTTGCAAGCAAAAGTATGTGAACCCTTTGGAATGATATGGATTTCTGCACAAATTGGTCATAACATGTGATCTGATCTTCATCTAAGTCACAACAAAAGACAATCACACTCTGCTTAAACTAATAGCACACAAAGAATTAAATGTAGGTGGAAAAAGTATGTGAACCCCTAGACTAATGACATCTCCAAAAGCTAATTGGAGTGAGGTGTCAGCCAACTGGAGTCCAATCAATGAGATGAGATTGGAGGTGTTGGTTACAGCTGCCCTGTCCTATAAAAAACACACACCAGTTCTGGGTTTGCTTTTCACAAGAAGCATTGCCTGATGTAAATGATGCCTCACACAAAAGAGCTCTCAGAAGACCTACGCTTAAGAATTGTTGACTTGCATAAAGGGTTATAAAAGTATCTCCAAAAGCCTTGCTGTTCATCAGTCCACGGTAAGACAAATTGTCTATAAATGGAGAAAGTTCAGCACTGCTGCTACTCTCCCTAGGAGTGGCCGTCCTGTAAAGATGACTGCAAGAGCACAGCGCAGACTGCTCAATGAGGTGAAGAATCCTAGAGTGTCAGCTAAAGACTTACAAAAGTCTCTGGCATATGCTAACATCCCTGTTAGCGAATCTACAATATGTAAAACACTAAACAAGAATGGATTTCATGGGAGGATACCACAGAGGAAGCCACTGCTATCCAAGCAAAACATTGCTGCACGTTTACAGTTTGCACAAGAGCACCTGGATGTTCCACAGCAGTACTGGCAAAATATTCTGTGGACAGATGAAACTAAAGTTGAGTTGTTTGGAAGAAACACACAACACTATGTGTGGAGAAAAAGAGGCACAGCACACCAACATCAAAACCTCATCCCAATTGTGAAGTACGGTGGTGGGGGCATCATGGTTTGGGGCTGCTTTGCTGCGTTAGGGCCTGGACAGATTGCTATCATCGAAGGGAAAATTAATTCCAAACTTTATGAAGACATTTTGCAGGAGAACTTAAGGCCATCTGTCCACCAGCTGAAGCTCAACAGAAGATGGGTGTTACAACAGGACAACGACCCAAAGCATAGAAGTAAATCAACAACAGAATGGGTTAAACAGAAGAAAATACGCCTTCTGAAGTGGACCAGTCAGAGTCCTGACCTCAACCCGATTGAGATGTTGTGGCATGACCTCAAGAAAGCGATTCACACCAGACATCCCAAGAATATTGCTGAACTGAAACAGTTCTGTAAAGAGAAATGGTCAAGAATTACTCCTGACCGTTGTGCACATCTGACCTGCAACTACAGGAAACGTTTGGTTGTAGTTATTGCTGCCAAAGGAGGTTCAACCAGTTATTAAATCCAAGGGTTCACATACTTTTTCCACCTGCACTGTGAATGTTTACATGGTGTGTTGAATAAAAACATGGCAACATTTAATACTTTGTGTGTTATTTGTTTAAGCAGACTGTGATTGTCTATTATTGTTACTTAGATGAAGATCAGATCACATTTTATGACCAATTTGTGCAGAAATCCATATCATTCCAAAGGGTTCACATACTTTTGCTTGCAACTGTAAATATGTTTACGTATCCCACCTACATATTATAAAATATCTAATAATTTGGCTCCTAATTTATGGATTTTTAAAAAGTTTGTGTGTACTGTGCCCAGTTTATTATTAGTGCAGCATATATGAGATGTTAAATGCAATAACTGCTACTGAAAGTCACTGTTACCACTAGAGGAGGACACAAGTTAGAGATAGGAAGCTCCTATTGTGAGAATGCAGGAGAGTCACAAAACCAACCGTGGAGTGTATCCAAGGGAGAGCAGATGTGGACAAAGATGTGCTCTTTCTGTGCAGATAGTGGTACTGGTAAAGAGACTTTGCATATGGGAAACCTGTCTATACAATGGTATAATACCATTTACAAAGTTGCACTAGATGATCTATTTGTCAGGGGCGGCCCGTCCATTGGGGCGTCAGGGCAAACGCCCCCCCAAATATTTTCTTCACCCTGCAATAAAAAAAACACAACAATGTATTAGTATAACCCAAAAACAAATAAATATAAGGTGTACATCATCATTTCAAGTCTAAATAGTATTAAAAATGAAGTAAAGTTAGTAAAGGGACACTGTCACTTTAAAATAACCCTTGCGCTACATTAACTAATGCTGTGTATCTATCGCCCCCTGCCTGCACCCTGTGTGATCAAATTACAATAGTTATACACTGTGTACACTAACCTTTAGACTCTTCTCTCTCTTCAATGAGTCCTGGCCTGGCCCCCTGACCGTTAATGCATGCCGCCCACCATCACAGTGACGATATGCATGGGCGGTCATAAATGTATCAATTAATAAATGACAGTCTTCCATCATTGACCAATCAATGATGGAAGGCTGTCCAGTTACTAAGTGATCAATCTAAACCCACCCAGACCGTTAGCCCTGAGCGCCCGCCAGCAAATAGGGCCTCGAGTTTACATTTTGATTGACTGATACAGTCAATAAAACCACCAGTTCCCTGTCCCTTCCCCCTTTCTGTTTCCTGACCCTGGTCACGCTGAGACTGAGAGACCTCCCTGGCTGAATCTACTCATCTGCTCTGCCTGCCTAACACAGTAAGTCTACACCTGCCTCTGCCTGGCACCTGCCCTGCCCCTGGCCAAACCAAAACCCCTAGTAGCCCCTAATAAAAGTTAGGGGTGACCAGTTACCCCCAGTCCCCCACTATGCCTGCCTAGCCTGCCAGTGCCACCTACCCAGCCACCCACCAACTACCACCGACGACCCCAGCCATCACCCCCATGTGGCCTGTGCCACCCCCGATCAGGCCTGCCCTATGCTAGCCTAGCTATGCCATCATGCCACCGCCGGATCACGGGATCGGGGTAGTCGGGTGGTGAGCGGGGTGGCACAGGCCCACATGGGGGTGATCGGATCACCCCCTTGATGAGGCCTGTGCCACCCCTGATGACCTCCATGTTGCCGCCCTATGCCACCCCCGAGGCCCGATCACCACCGGGCCCCCGGCACCACCCCGATGCGGCCTATGCTACCCCGGGTATTCGGGCAGTGAGCGGGGTTGACCAGGCCACATGGGGGTGGATGTTCACCCCCATGAGGCCTGTGCCACCCCTGGTCGTGGCCTATGGGCGACCGATGGGCGCCTGACCGTGACCGACCCCACCCTGGATGAACAAACTACCTACCCCCCCCCCCCCCTATTTTTATTCCATTTTTAGAAGTAACAGGCATGTATATGTGCCTGTCACTTCTAAAGATAAAATAAAAATAAGGGAAGGGGAAAAAAAATACAGTAAAAAGTAAAAACATTATTACAATTAAACAGTAAGCTAACACATTGTTAGTACAGTTAGTAACACATTTTATACAAAAATAAACAGCTTTAAACAAACATTAAAAAAAAAAAAAAAAAACAACAGCACATACTTACCTGTAAAATTGACCCCTCCAGCGTTGGCCTTCTGTCCTCTCTGGATATAGTCATGAAAAATAAATAATCCATGTTGATTGAAGCCAATGGTCAAATAAAATAATCCATGTTGATTGAAGCCAATGGTCAAAATAAAATAATCCATGTTGATTGAAGCCAATGGTCAAAATAAAATAATCCATGTTGATTGAAGCCAATGATCAAAAATAATCCAATCTTGATTGAAGCCATTGTCCATCCATCCATTCTGGCCCATTGAAAGAGGCCTCCACAAAAAAAAACAGACGCTCTAAAAAAAAAAAAACAACACACTAAAAGAGCTCCTCCTACAAGGAGCCCCTCCCGCGATTAATTGTTTTTTTCCCACGGTCTGCTATATATACTAATTTTTGAAGGACTCTGATTGGCTGAAATTTTTGATTGACATCGATTTCAACCAATGAGAGTCTTCAAAAAATTAGCAAATCAGCAAGCAGGTATGGAAGCCTGTAAGGGTAAAAAAGGTTAGTGTGAACTTGTTTGACCCTGTATGTATTATACATATTACAGGGCTATTTTATGTGATATACATGTTACAGGATAATATCATGTATAGCCAAAAAATAGCACTGTAATATGTATAACAAATAAAGTGTAATAGAAATGCATGAACAATATAATATACCATGTAATAAAGAACATCAATTAATCAAATAATAAATATCAATTAATATATATTGTTGTATGTATATGTTTATGTATATTTATGTGTATTTTTTATATATATATATATATATATATATATATATATATATATATATATATATATATATATATATAAAAATTAATATCAATATATCACAATAAATAAATATATATATATATATATATCAATTTGATATATATATATATATATTTATTTATTGTGATATATTGATATCAATTTTTATATATATATATATATATATATATATATATATATATATTTATTTATTGTGATATATTGATATCAATTTTTATATATATATATATATATATATAAAAATTAATATCAATATATCACAATAAATAAATATATATATATATATATATATATATCAATTTGATATATATATATATATATATATATATATATATATATATATATATTTATTGTGATATATTGATATCAATTTTTATATATATATATATATATATATATATATATATATTTATTTATTGTGATATATTGATATCAATTTTTATATATATATATATATATATATATATATATATATATATATATATATTTATTTATTGTGATATATTGATATCAATTTTTATATATATATATATATATATATATATATATATATATATATATATATATATATATATATATATATTTATATATTATTTTTTTGGGCCTATATGTTATTTAAGGTTTTTAAGGTACGGTTGGGGCCTATATGGTCCCAATTTGTTATTTAAGGTTTTTAAGGTGCGGTTGGGGCCTATATGGTCCCAATTTGTTATTTAAGGTTTTTAAGGTGCGGTTGGGGCCTATATGGTCCCAATTTGTTATTTAAGGTTTTTAAGGTGCGGTTGGGGCCTATATGGTCCCAATTTGTTATTTAAGGTTTTTAAGGTGCGGTTGGGGCCTATATGGTCCCAATTTGTTATTTAAGGTTTTTAAGGGGCGGTTGGGGCCTATATTGTCCCAATTTGTTATTTAAGGTTTTTAAGGGGCGGTTGGGGCCTATATTGTCCCAATTTGTTATTTAAGGTTTTTAAGGTGCGGTTGGGGCCTATATGGTCAAAATTGGCTATTTAAGGTTTTTAAGGTGCGGTTGGGGCCTATATGGTCCCAATTTGTTATTTAAGGTTTTTAAGGTGCGGTTGGGGCCTATATGGTCCCAATTTGTTATTTAAGGTTTTTAAGGTGCGGTTGGGGCCTATATGGTCCCAATTTGTTATTTAAGGTTTTTAAGGTGCGGTTGGGGCCTATATGGTCCCAATTTGTTATTTAAGGTTTTTAAGGTGCGGTTGGGGCCTATATGGTCCCAATTTGTTATTTAAGGTTTTTAAGGTGCGGTTGGGGCCTATATGGTCCCAATTTGTTATTTAAGGTTTTTAAGGTGCGGTTGGGGCCTATATGGTCCCAATTTGTTATTTAAGGTTTTTAAGGGGCGGTTGGGGCCTATATTGTCCCAATTTGTTATTTAAGGTTTTTAAGGGGTGGTTGGGGCCTATATTGTCCCAATTTGTTATTTAAGGTTTTTAAGGTGCGGTTGGGGCCTATATGGTCAAAATTGGCTATTTAAGGTTTTTAAGGTGCGGTTGGGGCCTATATGGTCAAAATTGGTTATTTAAGGTTTTTAAGGTGCGGTTGGGGCCTATATGGTCACACTTGCTCTTTTAAGGTTTTAAACGTTACGGTTTGGGTCTTAAACGTTCTAATGTTTTTTTTTTTTTGTTTTCTATAACTTCCCAGGTGCAAACTATCTGTGGAATCAGATTTCTTTGGACTCGTTGGTTGACTTACTGGACGTGAATACCCCGAGAAGGAGAGTCAACTGTTGGTGAGTATATGGTCACACTTGGACTTTTAAGGTTTTAAAAGTTACGGTTTGGGTCTTGAGATTTCTAATGTTTTTTTTGTTGTTTTCTATCACCCCCCAGGTGCAAACTAGTGTGAAAGCAGATTTGTTTGGACTCGTTGGTTGACTTACTGGACGTGAATACCACGAGAAGGAGAGTCAACTGTTGGTGAGTATCATTGCCTTTAATTTTCTGTCCATGTGTATAGGTGCAAATTTGATGTTGATGTAGTCTTGTCACATGAGGGTTTGCAATCTGTAATGTATACCAATGAAATCAACACACTGTTATTTTAAAGTAATTTTGTGACATAATATAAGTTAATATACCGTGATCTCTTTCTTTTATTGGTATCAATATCAGAAATGAATACTATTGACTCTCTACTTGTGAAGCCTTTCGCCACCCTAACCTATGAGGAGAAGGTGGAAGTAAAACGGTTAGGAGCTGACCAACCAGAGATAAATCTGCAGCAAATCGCAAGAGATAGAGGGAAGCAATATGTCCGTAATTTCAATACTGAATGGTACAAGAAGAACGACTGGCTTTCTGGAAGCGTTTCTAGGAAGTCCTTATATTGTTTCCCATGCATCCTATTTGGTGGTGACGCTGCTTGGACCAAAACTGGAGTGACTGACGTCAAACATCTAGCTGATAAATTGGCGAAACACAAAAGTTCTAAAGCTCACTTGGATAACAGGATCAAGTTTGAGATGCTTGGACAGGCGAACATTGCTGTTCAACTGGACCAAGGATACCAAGTCAGCATTCAAAAACACAACGAAGAAGTGGCTGAGGACCGGTACATCCTTTCGAAGATAATTGATTGTGTTCGCTTTTGTGGCGCTTTTGAACTGGCATTAAGAGGACACGACGAGAGTGAAAAATCGCTAAATCCAGGAGTGTTTAGAGGCCTGGTGGATTTGGTTGGCAGTATCGATAGTGCAATGGAACAGCATTTGAAGACTGCAACTGTGTTTAAGGGCACTTCCAAAACCGTGCAGAATGAGCTACTGGACTGCATGCATGAAGTTATTAAGGAAGTGATTCACCAAGAGCTTAAGGAAGCCCAGTTTGTGGCAATCCAAGCGGATGAAACAACCGATATTTCCGCTAGGACACAGTGCGTTGTAGTCTATCGCTACATTGACAAGAAGCATCAAGTGGTGGAAAGATTTGATGGCTTCACGGAAATGAAATCAACGGATGCAGACTCGATTGCTGCTGTTGTGCTGGAAACACTGAATACTGTTCTCCCAGAGCCAGAAGACAAGAAGAAACTCATAGCTCAAAGCTACGATGGTGCCAGTGTGATGCGTGGAGATCAAGGAGGAGTTCAAAGAAAAATAAAAGACGTGTACCCGAAGGCACACTACGTCCATTGCTATGCTCACCAACTGAACCTAATAATGGAGAAAGCAGTTTCAAGGATTGGAAGAGTTAGAGTTTTTTTTTCCAACATAGGCGGCATACCATCTTTTTTTTCACGCTCTCCAAAAAGGACTGGAGTTCTGGATGAGGTAGTTGGTAGAAGACTTCCAAGAGGTGCACCGACACGATGGAACTTCAACGTTAGGACCGTGAACGTGATCTACGAGAACAGAGATGCGCTACTTGAGTGTTTCCAGACAATTGAAGCATGTCTAAACTTTGATCCAACATCTATACGGGAAGCCTCAGGTTTCATTGGAATGCTGGAAGACAGGGAGTTCCTTTACTTCCTTAAATTATTTCATTTAATAATGCCACATGTAGACATCCTCTATAGTCAGCTTCAGAAGCGAGATACGGATACTGTTTATATCAAAAAAGTCACAGAAGACTTTGTCGCCAGCATCCAGAAAATCCGTAATTCTGTGGAAGAGATAGAAGCAAGTTTGCCGAGCGATCTAACAGTCAACAGACGGAGTGCGGAGATCTCAACCTTGAGACAACTTTCAAGAGAGGTATGTGACATAGTGGTGGTTCATGCAAAAGAACGTTTTTCATTTTCAAATCACCTAGTCAGTGCCAAACTTGTTCAAAGTGACTTGTATAAAACCCATGACACTTGCTTTCCAACCCAAGCTCTGGAAGATACCGTGCAAGCATATCCAATACTGAAGAAGGAACAATTACGCACTGAGCTGTCACTTCTGTATGGGAAGACAGAGTTTCATACTTGTACAAGTGCTGTTGCTCTGCACAAACTTTTCCATCAATTTAATCTGCAGAATGATTTCACAGAGACAGTAAAATTATTAAGAATCCTGATTACAACACCAATGACTACTGCAGAATCAGAAAGATGTTTCTCAACATTGAAGAGGATAAAAACCTTTTTAAGAAGCACCATGTCCCTGGAGCGGTTGAATGCATTGGCGATGCTCTCAATGGAAAAGCAACTGATTTCCGAGATCCCAGACTTCAATGAAAAAACCATTGAGAAGTTTTCTTCTTTGAAAGATCGCCGTGCAAAATTAAAATACAAGTGATTGAAGCAAAGAAGAATGCATACCCCCAAGGTGTGCAAAGATAAACTGCGTTAAGCAGCACCACCTCACACTACCAAACATAACTAGTGGTAAGTAAAGTATGAACGGTGTGTGGGTGTGCATATGGAAGGAGCTATGAAAGGTGTGTGCATGGTCAGTAACAATTGTTGAAGCCTTGGCGTGGTTTGAAGGAATTGGAGGCACTTCCAAGGGTAGCTGTCACTTGTGTACAGGAAGCAAGAATTCCATGTCTGTACAAGTGCTGTTGCTCTGCAGCAACTTTAGCATCAATTTAATCTACATAATTTAACAGAGTGAGTGAAGCTATAAGGAATCCTGCTTACAACAACGAAGACTACTAAAGAACCAGAAAGATGCTTCTCCACATTGAAGATGATCAAAAAAGTAATTAAAAAGCACCATGGCCCTGTAGCGGTTAAATGCATTGGTTTGAAGGAATTGGAGGCACCTTCAAGGGTACGTAAAGTTCTCAGAAATGGCACCACCTCACTACCAAAAATAACTAGTGGTAAGTAAAGTATGAATGGTGTGTGGGTGTGCATATTGAAGGAGCTATGAAAGGTGTGTGAATGGTCAGTAACAATTGTTGAAGCCTTGGCGTGGCGTTACTGCTCATATGGTTATCCATATGCTAATTCAACGTGTTTGTTTGACATTGATTATTGTGTTGTCTAAACAGAAGTGAAATGTTGTTGTTTTCTTGAATCCCAAGATCCACTGGTTTGGGCCTATGCAGTGCTGATTGGTCTTCTAAGGTATGTTTTGAGGCCTATATGGTCCCACTTGGTCTTCTAAGGTATGTTTGGGGCCTATATAGTTCCACTTGGTCTTCTAAGGTATGTTTGGGGCCTATAGTCCCACTTGGTCTTCTAAGGTATGTTTGGGGCCTATATAGTCACACTTGGTCTTCTAAGGTATGTTTGGGGCCTATAAGTCCCACTTGGTCTTCTAAGGTATGTTTGGGGCCTATATAGTCACACTTGGTCTTCTAAGGTATGTTTGGGGCCTATATAGTCACACTTGGTCTTCTAAGGTATGTTTGGGGCCTATATAGTCACACTTGGTCTTCTAAGGTATGTTTGGGGCCTATATGGTTCCACTTGGTCGTTTAATGTTTTTTAAGTATGGTTTTGTTCTTGAATGGTATGATTGATTTGCTTGTTTTCTTTCAACCCCAGGTGCAAACCCTATGTGGCTGCAGATTTGTTTCTACTCATTGGTCAACTTAATGAACGTGAATACCCTGAGAAGAAGAGCCGACTAATGGTAGGTGTCACTCCTTTAATTTTTCTGTTAATACGTATAGGTGCAATTATGATATTGCTGTAGTCTTGTCACATGAGTTTTTTCAATCTATATTGTATACCAATGAATTTAACACATTGTTACTTTACTTCTTGACATTTCTGCATTGCAGATTATGTATTTCAATGGGCTTTACAAGCATAAGGTCATTGGGCGGGGCTTATAAAGGTCATTATGACGTCAGGGGGAGGAGTTATAAAAATGGGTGTGGTTTGAAAAAGGGGGAGTGGCTATGTTTCGCCCTGTCGCCCCTCCAACTTGAAAAGTCACCAGCCGCCACTGCTATTTGTATCTCCTTGAGGTGCAGAGTTAGAGAAGATTTTACGACAGGGAAAATATTAAAATAATTCCTTTTGATTCCAATGAGCATTTCATAAATAAATATACATTTTGTTTAAATTAAATGTTTTTGTTCATTCACATATTGGTGGTTTTCACAGAGTGTACATCACAGAGTGTATTTTATTTTATTTATATATAGATATGGAGGGTATTGCACAGACAAATATCTCATGTTCAGTGTTGTGGAGCATGTGTGACGTTCATTTTGTCATCGTGTGGTCCTTCATTTGAGAGATTAGCTGGCAAAAATGTATGTTAAATATTCAAATTCAAGAGAAACATTTATCTACTTTACTGCATTTTTGCTCTGAGATATTCACTAATCTGCATTCCAATACATAATAATCTGGTGTGACTGCAGGTGTTTTATTTCTGCTTCCATTACATGTAAAAACTACAATAATAGAAAAGCTAAAGCATTTGTTCTGCATCTAAAGACACAAAGCTTGAGGCTGAGTAATTACATTCCTCATCCAAAACAGCATGAGTAGAAATATATACTTCAGGAAATAGGGGACCATGTGTCCTACATTGTATGGTTAATTGACAATATATTTGCGAAGACAAACTTCTTTCTAGGGGTCATAGTGCAATTAAGAACAATGCAGAAAATACAATAAAACTTAGTACCTCCATTACAAAATGATACTGATCATTAGTCTTTTTTTAAGCATGGAAAAGATTTACGTAGCACTTCTTTCAAAGCTACTGAGATAACCTGATCATTTCCTATTATTTAATCACATGTGGGTGATATTTTCTGCAACGATGTTATAGAAAGTATAAAAAAAAATCGATATTAACAAAAACAGATAATAGCATATTAATGAAAAAAAATATTATTGTTTTTCAATTAACTATAGTGACACACTCAGCCTTATTAAATTGCGATTTGGCCATTTGAAAAGGGCTCTATATAAGCACAGAGCATATTTTTTTTACAGAAGATTGTAGTTTGTGAAGACCTTATATAGAGCCCTTTTCAAATGGCTGAATGAATCGCAATTTAATAAAGCTGTATATATTTAAAAAAAAAAAATGTATTCCTTCAATTTACAAGATAACGAGCACAAGCAAAATAAATACATAAATTTTAAAATAATAATATATTTAATATGTATTTGCTTACATATTTATTGAATACAAATAAAGCCCAACCAAATGATAAAAATCATCCTTCTAATTTAATTATTGCTTACTAGACATCATTAGATACCAACATAAAATCAAATTTAAAAAAATATTGTATGTTAGTTAAATTCTTATGACTAACAAGAAGTGTAAAATAATTAATGCCATCTTAGCTTTCTGTCTTTGAGATTTCATTAGTTGATAAAGGGTCTCTGTGACAGAACTGTAACCAGACCAACATTCAATTGATGTTTGTTAGACTCTGTTAACTGCCCCAACGATCCCTTTTTACACCAACTGGCCAGAGATGCCAGCAGATCACCATATCCTCAGTATCCACAATAATACAGACCTTTAACAGGAGAGCTGTAGTAGTTGGTAAATAAGCCTTAGTAATCAAGGAGTACACCCTTGAAAACATGTATCCTCCTCCAACTCTTCTTTAATAAATCAAACACACTTTCTGTTCATTAAACATTCCCATACCTGTTTAGATAACAAAAGACAAACATCATTTTTTCTCCCTAGTTACAAGCTAATCAAGGACTTTCTACCTGTGACAATGACATGTCTTTCCCCACAGCCCCTGTTGGCTTGGTGCCTGGGAGTCTACAGGTTATATACATACACTCAGGTAGGTACCTATGGCTCTGGATTTGATTCTTAGAAAGTATGAGGATATAGCTCTGCTTCTTACCTTACTAATTCCTCCAATTTCACTTCCAGCCATTGTCTCTCAGAATCCTTTTACTAACACTTGTGTCCTGCTCAATGGAACATATAGCTCTTCCAAAACATAATTTCCAGGCATCCAAGAGATCCTAGATTGCATTTCAGCTCTCCCTTTGCTTGAATCACCTTTCTCGCTGCTTGGTACCTTACGCCAGTACAACAAATTAGAGTTTTATAGGTTTTATGGGGTGTAAGTCCCACTCACTGTAACTCAGTTAGAAACATGACTTTCATGATTATTTAAGTATTAGCATTATTGATTTTATTTAATTGTCAGTCAAAACATTACATGTGATTGCTATACGACTTTAAATAAAATGTAATTGCACTGGATCTGAAGGAGCTTTGTAAGTGTGACTTTTTCTATCAGAGGTGGAAGTACAAAAACTTAGATATAACTTTAAATCATTCTCTTTCTTTAAATGAGACTCATACAAAACATATACAGCCTTATTAAATTGTGATTCAGTAAATTTAAAAGGGCTCTATTTAAGCACATAGCATATTTTTTACAGAAGTTTTTAGTTAGTAAACTTCTATACAAAAGCAAGGTCTTCACTAACTAAAAACTTCTGTAAAAAATATGCTGTGTGCTTATATAGAGCCCTTTTAAATTTACAGAATGGCAATTTAATAAGGCTGCTAATAAATAATAAGTATAAATCTATATAATAATTGTAATAACATCAATAATGCCCCCCCCATAAAAAAAATGAATTCTATAACTATTACAACTTCACTTATGAACCCAATTATCAACTAGGTTTTAATCACTGCTTCACCCTCGGGACACAACTCATACACTATTATCCACTTACCTTGTAACATTTAACCTAAGTAAGCTTTCTAGTTGTTGAAAAAAGATATAAGGCAGAATTTGATCACCTCTGCCTCTCTGTCTTTCTTCTCCTCTAAATCTCCCAGTGTTAAGATGACTATGTCATATTCCCATCTTCCAAACTACTGTAACATCACTGTAGCCTCTTGTCCATTCGCATCTCTTTGCATTCATCCCCCTCTTTTCTTTTTTTCACAATTCATTTGCATGTATTTTCTACTCTAAATGTTCTTACCATCTTATTTGTCTTTTATGTGCTTGTTTGTACTTCTTTGTACCAATCTCAGATTTTTCAAATGAAATCAAAACCTCCTGCTCACTATTCCTTTCATTTCTAAGCCCCTCATCTATGGATTTATTTAATTTGATCTCTCTCTTTAACCCTATACCTTCTTATTTTCAAAAATATTTTCTGCTTCCTCTTTCCTTTTTTCCCATTTGCTCTCTTCAGTCTTCAATTCTATTTACAGAAATTATTATTCCTATTTCATTCTAGTATTACCTTTCTCTTATCTCACACTGTCCTTGCCCACTCCCACTACCTATCATCTCCTCTCCTCCTTATTTTCTATAACATTGATATGCATTGTATTCATCACTTATTGAAAGTCTAATCCCTTAACCTTTTCTCCTCAATTTTTACATTTGCTTAAACATTATTTTTATTTTATCTTTTTATCTATACTTTTATTACTCTTCTTATCTTTCACTTTCCATCACACCCATCTTGCTCTTCCTTTCTGATGTCAATATTGTCCTGATCCAATGCTTGCCATCTGCTGCCCATCTCTTTTAATAATAATAATAATACAAAAACTTGTGAAAAACTGCAGTAACATTTTAAGAAAAAAAATAGAACTAATAGTAAAACACATATTTAGTGGAGTAAAACTCTATAGTTGCACTCATAAAACTGGTGGAATCTATTGTAATAAATAAAATCAAATAGAATAACATGACCAAAATTTACAGTCTGAATTAAATAAAAAAAAACATAGGAACCACAATATCCACAACCACTGAAACGTCAAATGGAACAAGCAAGCTACATGGTAAATTACCACTGACACATTGTGCACATATCCTAAAGTTTTCTGTAATTGCGTAGCAGAATTTGCAATAATTCAATCAGATTTTGCTATGTGCTTCTCCTGTACTACATCTGTAAAGAGATTCAATCATGCACTTCATAATATTGTGATCTTGTAAGTCTGATCAAAGGCAACCCTAAACCTTCTTCTGCTGATTTTAAATTTGTGTACCTTTACATGGATGAGTAACTAATATACAAGTTAAAAAAAATAGCAAATATGTTTGCATTTAATGCTGCTCAAAATACCACCCTTCAGATGCATTGCAATTTTTTTTTTTTGGGGGGGGGGGGGGGATCAGCATTATGGACCAACCATTGTCTGGACCATCTACAATTGTATCTTTTTCAAATCTGATCTTTGGGGCTGGAGAAATTCAAATACTCAAAGCTGCCTCTCTGCCTCTAAAAAAAGGAGTAGGAGGATCTCCATTAGATTAACTTTTTTTATAAGTGCAGCAGGTTTTTAGGTAGCTTCCCATTTCCACAAGCTGAAGATGAGGACCAGGGTTTTCAATCAAGCAAGAAGAGGACAGATATTTTAATCAACATTGAATTGCTTGCTTACCCAGAGTTGAAGATTGAGAACCAGGGCATCCATCTTTGCAGCGGGGATAGGTAATGTCAGTTTTCCCTCTTACAGGTGTTACTGTATTTATTTTATGTAATGCTTTTTTTAAAATGTATTAGGTTTTAGGGACCATGGTAACAGGTTAATAATTAGTGCCATGGGAGTCCATCATGACCCTTATGGTTATACTTTAGATGGGAGAAGCTTGTAAGGTGTAGTATTAAGGGGGGAGGGGGGCAGGAATCCCAGGTGGTTTCCTGGCTCATAGGGGATACTGGTGTAAAAATGTAATGGATTACAGGCATCTAATGGGTGCACAAGCTCCTATAAATAATATAGCTATTGTTATTATTATCTCATTGTTATGAGCTGATCATGCTAAACTATTGCTAACCTGTAGAGAGAATTAAACGTTCATGATTGTATGGCTCCTTCAGTACTGCAGAAAATGGCTGACAATCCTTTGAGTTATCTATTGGATGCCAGGTTTCTTGCCATTATTTGGTGATTCCTAGGGACGGGTATAATCCCCGCTTCCAGATTATATGAATAGTAGACACACAAAATACTGAAATTAAATGTAATCATGCATTACTATAGGGCGCTATAGTGCAGCATGTCTATCCAAGGAAAGTTTTGACCAAGGAAAGCTTTCAACTCTCCCCCTCCCATTTAAACAGGTAAACACAACATTGTAATTACAAATGACTAGTATGCTGTTTCTGTCATTTATTTTTGTACCACAACAACCAATTTTTATATTGATGTATTTATTCTTGCAGTTGATTCATACCGTTCCAACTCATTTCAACTCCCCATCTCACATTCTACCTCCCCACTCTGCTTTTCGCTCTTCACTTATTCCTCTCCCCTTACCCATCTTTTCTCACCTCACCCATATTCCATCTAACCTCACACTCATTATTCTCCTTGGAAAGGTTCATTGGAGGAAGCCTGTGTTATGCAGTGGTATTATAGTTATGCAGTGACATGATAGTGAGGTGGGAGGAAGACTGTGTTATGCAGTGATATGATAGCAGAATAATACATTAGCAAAACATACCAGTAGATTCCAAGCCATCTCTGACTGATTTTTGACTGCTTTGCATACATGTTGTTTTTTTATAGTTTTATGTATATCATAACAAGTTGGACAATGTCTATCATCATATACCTTATGTAGCATCTCTTGCTCCCTTTTCTCCCTCTTCTCCCTACTGTCTCCCTCCCTGTAGCCTCTCGCCTTCTCTCTCTCTCCCTCTGCCCTTATCCTACTCTCAAAACCTTTTTCTCTCCTTTTATTTGCTTCCCCTTATCTCTCACTCCATTATCATCTCTTTTCTCTGCTCCCTTTTCCCCTCTATGTCTCTTTCTGTTTCTTCTATTCCTTTTGTTTATAATGTGTAGTATGTTTTCTTTATACTTGTTGTTTGGCGAGCCCTCTCTTTCCTTGCAGGTTGTATGTCCTGGGAGTAGAGTTGAATTGCAACACTCAGGGCCACAGTTTTTTGTCTCTTTAAACGTTACTCCCCACATATTTTTTGGGGCGGTTCCTACACCCATGGTGATAGAGACATTTTTTTGGTTTTATATTTATTAGTGGGTGTTTATACTTTTCTTATCTGGGAGACTGTTTGTGCTCAGTGTTTATGCACTTTTTGAATGCTTTGTAAGGTAAATCCCAGATTTAATGGCCTTTACTTTGTCTTTTTTAGTTCTTTATGGTTTTGTATTTTTTTCTGCACTAAGAATCATCTTTTGTTGTGAGTATCTCATGTGTTCTTTACTTTATTGTTCATTACACTGTGATTCAGGGTAAGGTGATATCATTGAGAGTTGGTTCTGATGTCATTTCTGTGATATGGACCGTACATACTATGGCAATTTTTATATTTCCTTACTGTCTTGATAATGAACCTACCCTGTCTGAAAGATTAAATATAATCCGTAATTATTTACTATGAAAAACTGGATATTATAATATACAAGCGACTTGCACATCAAAAATGATGGGGCAATAAAATTGTCAGGCAGGTAATGCTGTTTGGCACAAACATTATTTTTTTTTGTGGTCTGAAATCCTTCGGCGCTCATTGCGAGGCTGTTGGTTGTTGTATTTTTTTTATTTTGTATGCTAGTTAAATAATTAATAAATTAATATAATTTCCATATTTGTAAGTAATATATGCAGGAAGCATTGTGCTGAAGAGCTGACAATCTGTTTTGATGTTCCTGCAGCATACATTGTAGGTTTGCACTGTTGTGGAGCTGAGGTGTAAGTGTCAGCAATGTGTGCAGTGTGTAGTGTAAATAGGCTGCGTGCGCAAGGGGAAGCCGTTAGTGTAGCTGTGTACTTCCGCATTCAGTAAAATAGTGTTGTAAAATGGCGGCGAATGTGTATGTGGTATGCGGGTGTGGAAGAATTAGCGTTCTTGCTAAAAGTGTATCTTGTAACTCGTACAACTTTTGGAAAAGCTGTATGTGCTTGGTTGTGTTTTGCAGCTTTAGGATCCTGTAGCCTAGTTTTCGTTTTTTGCAGCGGCCATTTTTTCTATACTCTGTAATTTGGACTTAAATTTAGGTGTAGCTTCACTTGCAGAGGTCCTGGGTGCCCCCCCCCCCCCCCACATAAGCTTTTTATGTCATTTTTTGTGTGTATTTATTGTTTTTTTTATGTTTTCAGGTGTGCATGGTTCGGCTGTTCAGATCATATTTTAGCGAGTTTGTAATGTTTTTTTTTCTAAGTCCCGCTGCTCGTATTTTTTTAGTGTAAGTCCGTAGTTAGTCATTGTGTGTTTATGTCTTTTTGTCAAAGTCCCGCTTGCATGGTCGTTTGTAACCGGTTGTAAGGCGCCATAGAGCCTTCACCTCTGCAACTGCTGCCCCTCGCTTTGCGAGGGTCCGCATTAGCGGCCCGAAAGTCGTACGGTGTCGCAGGGATGAGCGCCTATGGCGCTCATCTCCACCATTGCAAGGAGCGCCTTTGGCGCTCCTTGCCTGGCCGCAAATGCACAGTTTCTCCATTGCGTTACCAACGGATTTTGGCAAGCCCGGCTGCTGAGAACTATATATGTGATATCTAATAAGTTATAAAAGCTATAATTTTTCCACTTTTCTTTTCAGTAGGGTTGTTGTTTGTGGTGATGATTATCATGATTTCAGCAGCCTGGCCAGCTCACAATATAATGTAATATTTTTCAGTGTCTGCTATCGTCTTTATTGATTGTCTAAACATGTGCTGACACCTGCTGTGCCAAATGTAAATGGGAGAATAGGGATTTGTTCAAATCAAAAATTCCCATCTACTAATGTGAATTCTTGAAGGTACTATAATTTGTATTGCTATTACTTATTTTGCTTTAGATTATCTTCAGTTTTAAAAGCTTTTCATGCAGTGCATTTCAATACCTTTGATTCAACTTATATATAAACTAAATGTTTTATATATTTTCCATACTATATGTATTTTTATTTATCCTATGGTAAAGCATATTGTCTTGTTTTATGAAAACTATTACTTATAAAAAATATAAATTTATTCAGGAAACAAAAGCTTACTAATTAAAGGTATTCATACTTGCACAAAGATGTGTTTTTCTTTATTTGCTCTTTGTACTGTTTTTTGTAATTTAAATGTGACAAACGGCTCACAGTGGGATCCATTGATCTTAATGAGATACAATAAAAAATAATAGTGCAGGAATATAATAGGAATCTAACTACCGTATTGGCCCGAATATAAGCTGCACTTTTTTTCTAATTTCCAAGCTTGGAAATTACGGGTGCGGCTTATATTCACGACCATAAAAAAAATTATTGCCGATTTGCGGGCTTGAGACTGTTGCGTAATTAATTCTAATGTCATGCCCAATGTATAGTCACTGATGGATTTCATACTACAGTAGACTCTCAGTTAACCTGAACTCAAGCAATCAGAAAAAAATTGAATACTGTACTTAAAATAAAAAAAAATTATTACAGTGCTCAACAAATGCCAGGAGCCAGGTTGTCATGCCACAAAATGCTTACAGGCACCTAGATTTCTTCCACTTTCCATCTCTGCAATTCAGTTTTACCTAGAAGCAGATGAGACATAAGTGACTGAGCCAGTGCAGTGTTGGGGTTACATTCCCCGGGTTCACCGCACCCTCCAGCCGAACGTTGCTGTGTGTAAGTGAGGAGTGAAAGTTGCTGCTGCTAGAATAGCCCTCACTGTCGACTATTAAATTCTGAGATTTTGAGTTCCCGTAGCTCGTAAAGGAGCCTGCAATAGTTATGGCAATTAAATTGGTCTCTTTTAGCTACCCGCAAACGATCTGCAGGTTACAGGCGGAAAAACCCTATGGGCTGTCAAAATCTGAACTACGTCCCAGCTAAACCTTTGAACTGTCAAGCCCGTAAATGTTACTATCGCAAATCGCTGTTAAATTGCAATGATTCCCCAAAGACGCACTGGCGTTCAAGCCCATAAATGGCTAATAGAGCCAAATAGCCTACGGTGCTAGAGAGGACCCACAAGGGGCTTAAACTCCTGTCCATAGCATTTTAAAAGCAAAAATAAACACAATACTGTATTTTAAAGTAAAGGGAAATTGATGTAAGGTAGTAAAATTAATAGCACGATTTTCTCAAGCCCTCAAATCAGCAATAAAAAATAATTTATTTTATGTTTAATTTCCATGCTATATTGATCCCAGCAATCAATGTGTTAATACATATAATAGAACTTGCATCGACTAGAATATCATACAGTATTTATTGATTATTTCAAATTGCAAAATTTCTGGAATGCGGACCCATCGCAACTGGTACTTCAAACCTGTAAGTGATTGAAATCTAACCTCCATTTTTTTAGTGACGTAATGATGACAATCTCTTTTACTATTGGCTCCGTCTAAACCCGTAACCACGGGTTTGAATAATTGATCATGTTCACGGCCGCAAATGAAACGTGCGGAAGCATGGATTACAGATTTGGATGTAGGCCACGTATGTTGTGGGCTTGTCTAATTTTATCGCTCTGTAACTCCACCAAATGTCAAGCCCGCAGGCTTTGCAGCTGTACCAGAGGCCTCTTTTAATAGTAGTTCTCAAGAGACCAGAAACTACATTTATCCGCCATCTACTAATCCCCATGGGTGCCGGTTAACTGAGAGTCTACTGTACTACAATAATCAGGCTTTGTGTCAAATTCAGTGCACATACTAACTGGGAAAAAAAATCATAATATGTTAAAACATAAATTAATCAATAAATACTGTTTTAATTAATTAATGCTTACATTTTATAACATTATAACTTATGTTTAACAAAAATTATTTCAGATCAGTATGTGACAGTATAAATTATGATTTGCAATAATATTATAATAAATTGTAATACTCTTCCTGACAAATAAATAATTTAAGACCATGGGGGCGCTGCAGTTAAAATTCAAAAGACAATGTTATTTTACATAACAAGTATATTCATAGAGAAAAACAAGAGCTATAAAAAGAAAACTGTAATATTGTGTCATTATTTTACCTGAAAGTAATTTTGAAGAGATTTTATGCACGTTACGGGTTAATAGGGTAAGAAACGAATATTCACTAACTTATAAGGTCAATAATTGTTATTTAATCACCCTACTGTTACAAACCTGGAGCTCAGCAGTCAGAATTACCAGTATAGCATTAATAAACACGAATGAGTTAATAGTGCATAAAGACCTTCTAGTGGAACAGTGGGGGAGTTGAATATTCTTTTCTTAAGTCAGCTGTAATTAATTACTACATGGTGTGCTTCTGACTATTACCATAACAGAGCAATTGGACGTGAAGAATGGATAATAGTATGGACAAGGAGGTATTTTTAGACTATCAGCAGTGAAGCAGGTAAATGCCCTGCTCAAGCATAAACCTTTAAATAAGTTCTGAACATTTTTAATGACATTTAGCCCTGATAGAATTTTGAAAAGATCAATCATATAAATTATTTAAAATAACTTTATAGCACCATAGCTGTAAATAACAATTCCTACAAATATCATGCAGATACCAAGTGTCTTACTGGAAATGGGTAATCAGTCTCAAATTTTTTTATATTCCTATTCTTTAGATGCCTTTTAGGACATGGAACTACATATTTTTTGTGAAAAAGAAAATGCTTAAATAATGGCAATTCTGGATAGTATACATTTTAACAGTTTTTAAAATATTTAATGCACTCCATGTGCACAGGTTTAATATTTGAATGCCATTGGGGTCTCATTAGACCCCCATGGTTATTGATATCGTTGGGGATCGGGGGTTAGCGGGGGAGGAAATCTGTGAGAGGGAGGGTGGAATCCCCAGGGTTCCCCCATTTAACATAATTTAAATGATGGAATCCTATGTATCAATAAGGTAAGGGCACTAGGTACTCATTGTATGTTGGAAGGCATTATTAACTCCTTAGTTGTGTTAGATATAAGAAATCAAGTCTCATATCTGACTCAGTTAAGGTGTTATAGTGATTAGTACATCAGATCTGATGCTTGAATAATTTTCAGAGGCATTGTTATGCCTTTACTAACGTTCTGGAGTACACTTAGGAGTGAGGAGAAAAAATGGTTTTACACACAGTAAGCAACTTGGTTGAAGCCCCGGTATTTCAGGGATGGCTTGGAGGGAAATTTAAAAGTTACAGTTAGCCAACAGACTGTATTTTACTAAATTCAGTGCTGCCTGATCGATAAGTTGGCAATTTACCTAACAAGTTGGCATACAAATGTCAATATATCCAGTTAGCATGGGGCCCATATTCTTTTTAATTGGAAACATATTTTAAAATCCGATATTGAATTCACAAATTAGGAAGTAAAGGCACAAAATAATAAAATTAATATTAAACTGTTTCTCTGTCTAGAGATTTTCCGAAAGTACTTTACACCATGAATAGTATTCAATTACATTCTGCTAAAAAAAAAAAAAAAAAACATTTCTGCCCATTGCTATGAATTCTAACACTCACTTTAAACTTATACTTGGTTGGGGCAAAGTTAACAAACGTATTTATTTATTAAGTAGACAGCTGTGAAAATTAAAACCAATTAAAATTGGATTAAAAACAACATATTTGATAAGCCTTTATACAATATATTCAGAGGGCTAATTGGCAGATGTTTTAGACCCTAACTTGGGTTTTTCTTTAGTTTGTAGGTGCAAAGTCAGGCTAATTCCACCTATTATTAAAGATTAAAGCACAAATATATTTTTTTCATGCTATATGTATAATTTCAAGCTTATGTTAGGAGTCACATCCATAGATTAAATATATATCATTGGGACTAGTTTAAATTGGGCTAGTTATGCAAAAGCCCTATGACCCTGGATCAGGTTCCTCCTGATCCTGGAAGGTACACTGATTGTATCCTAAATCTGGCTTGTCCCATTTGTTACAGAAATTATCATATATGCCTTTGGTTAGCAATGAGTGCGGGCTTTGAGTGGAATACATTTATATGTTTATAACTATATACATATGTATATATGTTTATAAGTATATAAATTCTAAAAGCCTTATTCCTTAATTGCAGTTTATAAATATCATACTCTCCACATTTCCTTTTGGACAGTAGATGCCAGACTGGTATAGCAATTGATGTTTCTTTAAACTGGGGGGGGGGGGGGATACACTCCTATTCCCAACAGTTTATTACTGCTGTCAAACTCCTCCTATTGGAAACACTTACATGCTCTCATGTTATACATTACAAAACCTTGATCAGCTACAAGGGAATTAGTAGAATTCTGTCAAGATAATTCTCTTGTCATAGAAAAGATCATTAGCCTTATTAAATTGCGATTCGGACAATTGAAAGGGCTCTACATAAGCATAGATCATTTTCTTTTACAGAAGTTTTTAGTTAGTGAAGACTGCTTTTGGATAGAAGTTCACTAACTAAAAACTTCTGTAAAAAAATATGCTCTGTGCTTATATAGAGCCCTATTCAATTGGCCAAATCGCAATTTAATAAGGCTGCATATGCCTACAGCCTCAGAGATGACTTTACACATGGACATCACCAGATGGACAATATAGAAATCTGACTATATGCTTTGTAGCCAAAGATGTGGGATCTTAATATAGTCAGAAAAAAACAAGACCTGGAGCTGACTGTGGCCTAGATTATGAGCTTCTCATTGCAAAGTACAGATATAAACCAAAAGCAAGAGGAGAAATCATCAGACCAAACAGATTCAAATTACATAATCTCAATTGTGAAAATGCAGTGGAGGTAAACAATAGACTTAAGAAACTGGACATGGAAGATAGAATGCCTAAAACCCTTGGACTGAAGATTGTGACATTGTCCAGAAAACAGCAACAAAGAATATCCCTAAATGAAAGAAAACTAAGAAGGCAAAATGGCTAGGAAAGAAGGAAAGGTATTGGAGATAGAAAAAGTTTTGTCCAGCTGAATGTAAAACTCCAGAGGATAGAGGAAGAGAAAAGGAGACATTCTTTAATGAGCGATTTAAAGAGATAGACAAAGAAAATAAAGAAGATAACAGAATGGAAAAGTCAAGAGATTGTTTCAAAAAAATTAGGTATAAAAAACAATTGCACTCATTTCACATGCCAGCAAGGTAATGCTTAAGCTCCTGCAAGCTCAGCTCCAAAAATATATGGACCGTGAACTAACAGATGTGCAAGCCAGGTTTCGCAAAGTCAGAGGAACAAGAGGTCAAATTGCCAATATCCGATGGACAATAGAGAAAGCAAGAGTATTTCAGAAAAAAACATTTACCTCTGCTTCATAGACTATTCTAAAGCCTTTGACTGTGTGGATCACAACAACATGTGGCAAGTTCTCAAAGGGTTGGGAGAACCAGACCACCTCATCTGTCTCCTGAGGAATTTGTATGTGGACCAAGAAGCCATGGTCAGAAATGAACACTGATCTATCTATGCTCTCACTCTAAGCCAACTAAGTGTCTTAGGGGTTAATTTGGTTTTATAAATGTGAAGAAAGAAAGATAGGAAGAGGTCTAATATTTGCACTAATATTAATACAACACATTTATGTTGTATTATTTACAATAATTACAGTGCCTACTAATATGTGTTTATATTCTAGTTAATAGTGTATTTATACCTACTACGGGCTCAATTACATGGATCCTGTAAGAAACCTTGCAATTGAACTTTCCACATAGGGAGCTATGAAGCTATTACATTCCATTCACTATGAATGATATGGTCCCTGCTGCTACTGGAGATTTATATAAAATGCTATTAAATGACTACCATTGGAGCTACAGAAAAACCTATGTGTTCTTGTAAGACTCTGCTACTAAGGGAGATTTCACTTAAAGTACGGTTACATGTCTCCTTTAAGTATTATGGAAAATCCTTCTAGTTCTCAAAAGGCTCTAAGATTACTTGCAGGGATAAATCATTACGTGTAAACTCAACCTCCCGCAACCCTAACGAGAACACTTAAGGAACTACAAGTGTCCCTGCAGGAGTAAAATATAGCCTAAAGCAGCATTTTTAGGACTGTATTACAAAAAAATGGAGGCACAAAAATCTGTGTGAATGGTTAATCTAGTTATATATTGAAATCAAATTAGAGGCCACTTGCTGGGACTGGCTCCCATAATTTCATTTGTATTGACAGTACGTACTCCGCAGTAAACAATTTATTACTGCTTAGCATTCAGTATACTATGTCTATTGTAAGGTAAAAAACTATCATTAGCAGTGTAAGAACTACATAAAATATCTAAACAGAACAAAGGGCACCATTAGAACTAATGACAGTATAAAAATCACATTGGGTTATAACGGTAACCATAGATTCAAGACTGCAATATGCCAATTACAAATACCTACTCACACAATTAAACATTGACACCAAACTATATCTGTCAACCACATTAATACAGAGTCCAAGAGGTTAACACCTAACCATCTGCCCTAGCAATACATTTACTATCCCCCTCAGCAATAATTCTGTCTCACCATTCAATATGCCCTCATACCCATTTTGTATTGACCTACTTGGCCTACTGTATCATACCTGTACCTACATTTGCCTCCAGTTTGATATGTATTCCTTGACTTTGACTATGTAGTATTGTCTCATGTTAAATATGTTCTTGTAACTAATGTAACCAACCTGGATACATAACAATATGATGTATTTGTATTGTGATCTACTTGACCTCTCATACATGTACCCACATATACATGTATTTAGATGAGTATTCCGCAACTATGACCATATAGTATTTCTTCTTGTTGTCTATTGTATTGTAACTAATCCAAATACCCTGCATGCATATAAGTGTGATCCTCCTTGTCAACATGAGGTCATATCTCCCTCCCTGTCCTGCAAACACACGTTCACTTTCCTCCATCTATCCTGTGTTAGCCAGCTCTGTATACTCCCTGGCATATGTGATATATTGATACAAAACACATTTAATCAGATCTCATTTGTGTAAGTATTATGAAAAAATAAATAATTGAACATATAACTTTATATATACGGTGATCCTACAAACTATGCTTTAACAATACATGGACCAGGAACTACCAGATGTGCAAGCCAGGTTCTGTAGAGGAAGAGGCACAAGATATCAAATTGCTAATGCATGATGGATAATAGAGAAAGTAAGAGACTGCCAGAAAAAAACATTTACTTCTCTTTTGTAGACTATTCTAAAGCATTTGATATGTGGATCACAACAAAATGTGGCAAGTTCTTAAGGAGATGGGAGTATCAAATCATCTCATCCACCTCCTGAGGAATTTGTGGACCAAGAAGCTAAGGTCAGAACTGAACATGGCAAACCAGAATGGTTCAAGACAGGAAAAGGTGTACAAGGTTGTGTATTGTCATCTTAATTATTCAACTTATACGCAGAGTACATCATGTGTAAAGCAGGGCTGGATGAGTCCAAAGCCGGAATAAGTATTACTGGAAGAAAGGTCTGCATAGTTAGAACTATGGTATTCCCATTAGTAACATACAGATGTGAGAGCTGGACCATAAAAAAAGGCTTTTTTCTTTGTATAAAAATATTTTTGATAGAGAAATCCATTTAGGCAAAAGAATTAGGTGAATTTATAGCAGAATTTTCTAAATTAATAAAATAGATGTAACATTTTTATCCAGTAGTTGAGATTCAAAGGTGTCTTTCAATTTCAAACTTTTTTGATATATTTTCACGTGCAGCGCAACCACCCATGCAGGCTGCTCAAAGCACGGGGGGCCTTCTCTGAGGGAGCCCCAGTGCAGTCTAATTTTTTACATTTGATATTTTAATTTCTGGAGTGTAGGGCCCCACCCCACCCACCTATAGAATAAGGTTCCCCCACCCCAGTCCACACCCCCTCTCTCTTTCTTTGACTCACTTTAGCTGTCTTCAGGAGTGACAGCTTCAAAGGGGGTGGGGCAACTGCAATTACGGGAGTCCTGGGTAATGTAGTGCAGGGTACAGAGACAGATCGAGAGACAGGGACAGAGTGATAGAGACATACAAAGGAAGAGACTGACAGAGACATAAAGACAAATTGTGAACCCAATACATTTGTTACTGTTTAGTCATTTAGTCATGTCCGACTCTCCGTGACCTTATGGACCGCTGCACACCAGGAGCATCTGTCAGCTACTGCTACTCTGAGCACCATCAAGCTCATGTTCATATCCTCAATAATCTCATCTATCCATATCCGCCTTCTTTCATATCCTCCAGTTTGTCTTGATTTCCTGAAGTACTTATTTATTGCAGTCCAAGGTACTCTATGTAGTTTTCCCCAACACCACAATTCAAAGTTATCAATTCTCCAGTGCACAGCCTTCTTTATGGGCCAGCTTTTACATCTGTATGTTACTAGTGTGTCATGCAATTGATATAGCATAAATATCACACTGTATAGATTGAGAGATGTAGTTTCTTAAAAGATTACAATGTATAGATTAATTGAGTTTGAGGATCAATTATTGACAAGTATACACTGTGTGTAGAAATAGCATTTATTGGTATAGCAGTAAATATCAAGGATAAACAATTATAAGTATTTACACTTGTAAGCCTTGATATTTAGTTAGATCACAATATACAATCTACCTAATTTCTATTACAATCTCTTTTGGATGATTGGATATTAATTAGTCTTAACAAACACACTTTATATTTTGTTAGATCAATACAGAAATCAATAAGTAGTGTATATAAACGTATCAAATGTGGATTCACAATTTATTGTAATACAATCTATATTCGGTTAGTTCAATATAGGAATATATAAATATTGTACATAATATTGTAAAGTTTGGTTAGAACAATCTATATATGTGGTTAGTGCAATACAGAAGTGATATGCAGAGTGTATAAACAATCAGATGTCTATTTGATACAGTATATATAATATTACTAATTAGCACTATAACATGTTACTCTATGAAAGCAGTAAAATATGGTATAACAATTTATATGGCAGCTAGAGTATAGAAATATATATTGAAGCAATATGTATTAAGGGTGCTTATATTGTATCTGAGATTGCAAGCTAATTAACCGTCGTATTTAGGTGTTGGCACATTTTTATTTAGTTACTGGTCTTGCATCAAAATTGATTACATTTAATTTAATTTATCAAATCGGTCAATTGAATAAATAATGATGTAAAACAGTTTTGTTGATTGTGTGATACAAGACTATATGTGTTGAATATTGCTAAGTATGGTTTGCTGTATAGGTGTTTTTGATAATTGGTTTTGTAACAGAGTTAAATGGTTACAATATTGAATAAATTTAATCAGTCTGTTTTAGGGAATATGGGCACAGATTGAAATATATTATACTGAGTTCTGTGGCCACTCCCAAAGTTGTAACAGAAGGATTGTGGTACATTGCGCTAATTTTAACTTTACTACAAATTAGAAAGTTAAACCAGTAGAATTTCAGGATAATACCTGTCTCATTTATAGGATCCCTTCTCAAGATAGTCTGAAGTAATCCCTTTTTGTGTTATTGGTTTGTTAGGAAGAGTTGTAGAGATAGGATAGAATTTGATATAGACATTGGTTTATGGCATTTGATATAGACATAGGTTTATGGTTTAAGGATGACAGTCAGGTATGTCCACAGACAGGACAGTCAGATAAGCCAGAAAAGGCCAGACAGAAAATTGTACAGAAGAAGGAAAGACCGGAGGAAAAAGCCGGAAAGACCCCAGGAAAATGCAGGAAAGACTCCGAACCTTCTCTCTGCCATTAGACAACTATTTCTTCCTCGTCGTCACAAGGTTGGTTTCCACCAATCACAAATAGTTACTCCCCTTTTGCATGCATATGTAAAAATTAGAATGTATTGATAAATATGTTGCGTATATATGTTTCTATCCACTTGAGAGCGCTCTGGTACAAAATATTAAACTGGATTAATATTAAGATGTGTGGCCTCTGTCCCATATTGTCTGCCAAGTATTAGACTAGACCATTGTATGGTTAATCTTAACACCTGCTTGATTATAATTTTTCTTTGGGACAGTGGAGTATTGAAGTGAGATGCGTAATTCTCAGAACACGTTATCCTGAAAGCTTCCCAATGTTTCATCTTGAGGCTTTCTTACCCATGTGAAAATATCTAAAACTTGGCCTGGCCAAGTCTTGATTTGATTTGTTTAATAGACTCAAAATTTTAATTTGTACAAAGGAAAATTATTTAACCCCTCACATGTTAAAAACAGTATACCATAAATGGGTCAGTGTTTACAGTGGTAGTAACAAAACCAATGGACGACCATATAATGTAAATAATAGATGGATGTGATATTCTTTTTACCCTCAAAACCCACGACAAGTGGGAATATCATATTTTTCAATATGTGGACTTTTGTTGATAATGTAAATCTTTCATATTACTAGCTTGTCTACGCTTGCTATAGCTTTGCTCTCCAGGAGCTAACATCTTTTAATTTCATGGCTACAGTCACCATCTAAAGAGATCTTAGATCCCAGAAAAAGGCTAGGGACAGATTAATAGTGTCACAGTGACAACCTGAAAGAAACACAAAGAGAATAGACTGATAAACACACAGGGGGCAGATTGAGAGACAGACAGGGACAGACTGAAAGAAACACAGGGATAGGCTGAGAGACACAAAGGGAAAATACTGTCAAACACGCAGGGGCAGGCTGGGGGGCATCAGAATCTGCCTAGCTGTGGGGGCCAAGAGGGGCCAGGCTGGGGATAGACAAGGGCTAGGAGTGCTAAACTCAAAAAAGTGCCGCCTGGGGTGTACTGCCCACCCCCTAGCTATGCCGATGGGATCATATGTGTAACAGTAAGCCTCTTATTTGAACTACTTATTTTAGTTTACATTAAAAATAGGATACTAATAAAGCTCTGGCTCATGGATGTTCCCAGCTCCTATGTATTTTATAATAGTAATTGTTTTTTTGCACTGGGACCCTCCATTCACTAGCTCCACCACTGTATCTTTTTATCCATGTTTACATTCATATGAAAACATTGAAAATTGTCTCTTAGGTGAAAAATAAATTATTTTATGCCTGCATCTGCTTTTTGGCAATCTTGGGGACTTAAACCTTTCCTGAAAAATCATTAATAACGGTCTGGCTATTAGAGAACTAAGTTCAATCAGCGTACATTTTTTGTATTTTGGGGGGATTTTACATTTCTTCCTGAATCAATGTTGTTTTGGTAAAGACAGCACAGTGACACTAGCATAGCTTGATTCCTTGTATATACAGATCAGAAAAATAGTTTAACTGATCTGCCTTTTCTTAATCACTACTTATCAGTCTGTCTTATATTTTAAGATTTATAAAACGTGCTAATTACAGGTCACATTCAAAAGCAAATTACAATTCAAAGCTAAATGTATTTGTTTGTATTTACCACTGAGATCTACACAAAACACAATGAAAAAGATATACATTATATGATTGGCTTGATTTATGTATAAAAGTTACAAAATACACTCATGCTATATGACATTTCTAGTGGTTTTACATGAGAAAAAAGAGAAACTGCTAAGAAACAATGCAAAATGAAGAGATGGACATGCACTAACATACTGAAAAGTCATATAAAACATTTTTTTTTTCTCAGAAAAAACTTGAGTTAAAGTGAATTAGAGAAAAAAAAAAGGTTCACGATAGCTCAAAGGATCAGTGTAAGAAGAAAATAAAAGTACATTTGTATTATATTGTTTCATTGTCAAACCCAGTGCATTTATTACAGAGAAAAAGTAATAATCCACACATCATTTTTTATTAAAGAAGACGTCTAACCTCTTCTTTTTGTGCCTGTGAAAATACTTGTCTGTTAAAGAAGGCAAGGTAATAGCTGACTGCTCTTAGACTCACCGCTGCTTAATTAACTGTCCAGTGAGAATTATTGAAATACTTATATAATTCTTATTTAGCACTCATTAAAATGAAGGATACAAATGCTGGACAATGAGAGGCTTTCAGAAGAGGAAACTAGTATTGCAGTAGCTAAGAGTTATGAAAGCCTTCCCATTAACAGTAATAGAATAGACCTTTCATTTTAAAAGTCATTGGTTCCAATCTGAAATTATTTGACTAAAATGTTCCTTCGTCTGTATTTTTTGCGGTAGACCATGTCTATTTTCTTTAACTAAATGAAAGCTACTGTGCCCTGGGACTTATGCCATATGATATGCTATGTTATCTTCTGTGCACCCTCTGCTGGGCTATAACTTAAATAATTTACTTTTAACAGCAAGAAGAACTTCAGTTATACCACCTTACACAAACCTCATACCATACTTGTTCAACAACTATTTACACCTCACCAATTATCTTTAATGGGACTCAAAAAGATCAAACTGATGCATCAAGGAGAATATTTATTTGTGTTTAGTAATCATAAAGATAGTATAGTATCTCAATTTTTATACTACTTCACACCATTACATATTGTAACAAATGTCAAAGGTTGCCCTTTTCTGCCCCTACTTTGTGTTTCCTCCCTAGAACATATTTCCAACATAACTTATAAACTGGCTCTTTCACCCTGATAAGTGATATCCTCTAGCTACAAATCTCTGAACTGAACACACTGTTTAGAGTGATGCTGATAACTTTATTGTCTAGAGGAATTCCTCTTAAGGCAAATAAATTAACACTTCAATAAGCTTATTTTAGATATTGTGGTTGACAAGTACTAGAATGTAAGGTTGCATGTAACTGGCTTTCTGTAGACTTCACTGTCAGTTCTCCCAATAAACACTACTAAAAAAGAGTAAGGTCCAAATAGTAAATTTGATAATTCATCACTTTGTAGTTGTAGTTGTACTTATTCAAATTCACCATAACAATGAGGCGGTCACCTCTTCAAATCAAAAGTGCATTATCAGTGTAACAAAAGCCAAAATAACAACACCATAAGAATTACTATGCCCAAAAATATGGACTGCCTCCTACCACCTCTGGAGATAATAACTGCTATCAAACATAATATAACTTTATGTTAGTATAAACTCCACAGTATTTTTTGGCCTATCCCTTTGCAACATTTTCTTGGGGAGGATAATAAAGTGCTTCATGATATATTCCTATTCTTTTGTCTACAGAATGCTGTGGGAAAGTTGTATACATGCAATAATATAGCCATATCTTGCCTTTGGCTGTTATGCTTTTATTTCTAACAAAAGTAGTGCTGACATAAATAAATGCTGTTGAGAAACTACCGTATTGGTCCTAATATAAGCCGCACCTTTTTTCAGATTTTTGAGTTTGCGAGTTACGGGTGCGGCTTATATTCGCGACCGTTAAAAAAATCACTGCCTATTTGCGAGCTTGCGAGTTACATGTGCAGCTTCTATTCGCGAATGTAAAATTACTGCCGATTTGCTCGATTGCGAGTTAAGGGTGCTGATTTGTGTGCTTGAGACAGCGGTATTGTGGCAATTGAATAGAGATTTACGGTTTTAGTGATTCTAACATCCTGTAAGGCCTGTAACCTGCAAAAAAAAGCTACAGTACTAATTACAAAGCCTGTTTCTTGCAATGGCTGATCACTTGGAGAGAGTCTTTTTCTTTCCAATTTTATGGGTGCGGCTTATATTTGAGTACTATCTTTTTTCTATTTTTTCCCCTTGAATTTTGCGGGTGTGGCTTATATTCAGGACAATACAGTATCTGTAAATGGCTAGTACATCTCTTACCAATAGAAACATTTGGCCATATTCTATTAGCTACTTGCAACTGCCTTAAATCAATTTGGCTTTGGGTGTTTCTTTTATAAATGTTTATATGCATTCTGTTGACTTAAGAATTTATTAGTGCCAAAAAGTAATATTTGCAGAATATGTAGCAATATTAAGAGTAATTTTAAGTGTGTATAAATTTAAGAATTGGGCAATAGAAGAGGGCCCATTGTATGCATGCATTGCGGCAGCAGATATTTGCGGGTACTTTTTGAAAGATTTATGTAAGTGAATACACAGCTTTTAAGCACTTTTTAATCAAATGGTGTTTAGATATGTAAAGAAACACTTAGGTAGTTTGATTTATTAATAAAAACAGGGAATCTTCCATATACCCTCAAGTTTGTTCACACTTATCTTGCTCACCACTCACAACATTGATATTACTACTGATTGTGTATGCATTGGTATTGTTTTAGAGGTGTTGTTACATGCAAAAGAATAAATGTGAAATTCCTAGATATAATTAAATAGTGATATGTGTGAGCACATCAAACACCACTGCAAAGTCATAACTGGTGAGATTCCTATTTCTATAATGTTATGTATTTATGTCATCATACATATTACACTGCATATGATTGCTATAAGTAACGTTCCTCAATTTGTAATGATAACCAGTTGGTCATTTTGGTTGACTATTTAAAGTAGATGAATTTAGCACTATGTATCTTGTCAAATGTGTGGTTCCAAACCAAGACATCAAATTGCTTATGCTTTAATAAACCATTATATTACATATGTAGATACTATTTATATATTAAACACATATATATTAGAGAGGACAAATAAGGAAAAATATATATTATCTAACATTGATAAATGGATTTTGTTGTTGGTTAAGTTATGTGGGTTAAATACTGCAGGTACAAGATAATTACCTCATGGTCTTTCCCATTAATAAGCCGTACTGTTGCATAATTTCAATTTGTGGAAACTATAATACAGTACAGCTATTTCATGTATTTGAAATCTTATTTCATAAAGGGAAATTAAACTTGTATTATTTTACTTTTATAACATCAGTATATTATGCAAAGCTGCACATAGATGTTTCACAATAGACAACATTATTGAAATTAAAATACATGTTTAATAAATGAGACAGTAGAAAAAAAAAAAAAGGCTGCCAAATATAGGTGATATTCACATTATAATTTATTCCTCTGTACCTATTACTGTTTTTTTCCTCTATGAATCACCTAAAACATATCTACTTTATTTCCTTATTTCACTTAACTTTTTGGCATTGTGGACTAGTATGTTGAAAATATTTCTGATCTAGAAGGACAGAGACAACCACATGGGTTAAAGTTTACACTCTAGGGACAAAAAAAAATATTTAAAGTTTACTCTCTCTATTCTTCTGCATGATGATTTTTCAATATGACAGACAACTGCAGTGATGAGATGGAAAGTAGATAATAATTTGTCTGCTTAACCCAGTACGGAAAGTACAAAACACAGTGGAACACAGTGGAAAGTATAGCAGTAGGAAATGAGTTTTAATCTATCTGGAGTTGTCTACTGTAAATGTCTATTTCGTATCTATCTATGTATCTATCTATTTGACAGGGGCTGAAAAATCATTGTACATCCGGGTCCTTCACTAGATCTTCCACTGGCTTATCAAATCTTTTATATTTATGTACTATGTACTAGCATATATTATCATCATTAAAACGGCAGGGTCTCAGAGCCCTTGCCAATTCCTGGGTCTTAGCCTATTAAAGGACAGACAGCTTGGCTCCAGCTACTGGATTGTGCATGTAAACACCTCCATTGTATTTGTAATCTGTTTTGTCCCATTGTTTACCAGATAAAGTTAATCACATCTAATATGCGTTAGACTGCAGGATGTGTATTGGAGTTTAAGCCTATTGCTCTCAGGAAGCTACTGTTAGACCCCATGGGGGGTCATCTCCTGTAATTGTCTGCCAAACCCTCTCATTGTCACATTGTGAACCCTCCCTCTGTACCTAACTGCTATAAATATTGCTGACTTTTTTTAAAATAAAACAGTTCACTTTTGAGCCATATAGAAATTGTTTGTCTCATATTTGCTCCTGTTCTCCTGGATGGCTGCAGTGAGGTACTGGGAGACTCTGTAGGATCCTCCTGGTGTAGGTGTAACAAGTCTTATCAAAGCCCCTAAGAAGAAGCAGATCTGAAGTCTCTTGGTAGCCTGGAGGTGCTGATTTCTGATGCAAGGACCCTGACCAGATATTCCGGTGCTGGTGCCTGTGATTTCCGAGAACCCCACTGTCCTTGTGGTTAGTTATCCTGTAGCTTATAGCAGTTGGCCCTGGGCTTGAATAGCCCCTACCCTCAGATCATCACAGGCAGGTAAACAAATGGTTTTACCCTTTAACAATTTGTAGGTTTAAACCTATTCTAACACAGCTTCCCTGATGGTCCAGTGGTTAGGACTCGGTGCTTCTATCACTGTTGACCTGGGTTCGATTCCAAGTCAGGGAAGCAAGAGGTCAAAAAATCCTGAAGCTGAGAAGGGTTGGGCCTGGTTAGTACTGGGATGGGAGACCCCCTAGGAATACCAGTAGCTGTATGCTGTGACTAACTGTAGAAGGACCTGGCAGCCCACTGCAGTATCTCTGCCATGAATACCAAGTGGATCAGCATGACCATGGACAAAAGATTTTCTGGTGTGTTCTGGTCCATTAATTGGAAACGACTGAACAATGCAAAAAAAACTAAAAACATTCTAACAGCTGAATGAAAGTGTGTGCATGAGATTGATTGGAGCCTGTGTAATATGTGCTGTAAGCTGCAATGTTCACTGCTGTCTGAGCATACATTGAAAAAAAGCATTACACAGGCTAATATCACTGTAAAATCCAGACTTCACACTATGATAAATAGACACCAGTGCTGCCCAGGCCTGTCCTGAGAATGGACATTGGGTTTGACAGTGGGGTTCACACTACTTTAGATAGGCATTCAATGCTAACTGAGGCTGTCGTGAGCAAGTGTAAATATGTCCCATTACCTTAAAATAAAGGATTACATTATACACTATGTAAATTATAAACAATATATCAGTTGCCAAATATGATGATTACATCCCTACATTAACTATACTGAGGCTCTGCAGAAACCTAGGTTTAAAGTACAATGATAAAATCTCGAACCTGGTGCTTAACACTAATAAGTATAAAGTGTGATAGATTGATAGAGATAAAACATAACCTTTAATATTAACTGGCTTAAAATAGACAAAATTTAAGAAAAGTTGCACTCTGAATAAGAAGAACCAAAGTTAGTTATAACCTCAATCAACAAAGCCCCTTGGGTGGATATACCTTGAATGAGCTGTAACTCTGTGAAGTTGTCTGATGAAACGTGCGCTATGGTTTTTAATTATTTTACTAGGGCTGCACTCTATATATTAAGGGAGAGACAGAGAGGGTGTTCCTGTGTGGCACTAAGGAAGATTGCCATTAGACCGTGTGTCCTTGCAAATCTGGGTTTCTGTTCATCTAGAGTGTGTTGTGACTTGTATGCCTATTAGGTCCAGCTAGGAACTAGGACGGGGAATTGTTTGCATTTGTGAACTAACCCAGTTTGTGTCTTGAGCTGTTACCAAGCCCTTGAGGGTCCACACTTACCACAGACACTGGCACTGCTCTCCACAGATCTCCCGAGTTATTTTTAGGGAGAGGCAGAGAGGGTGTCCCTGCATAGCACTTATGAAGATTGCCATCAGACATTGTTCTGTTGTTATTTAGGGCTTCTGTTTATTTAGAGTGGTTTGCTATTTGTACATGCATTTTTTGCATTTGAGCATCCACCTAGATAGTTATCTAAACTGCATTAAGCCCTCTATAAATGCAATTTACACTGGCACTGCTCTCTAACAGACCTCCCTATATCATACCACAGCGTTACTCATCATTCAAGGGATATCCATCCAAGGGGGCATTGTTCATTGAGGTTATAAATAACCTTGGTTCCTCTTATTCAGCTCTTCTTAAAGCTATTTTAAGCCAATTAATATTAAAGGTTACGTTTTATCTCTCCAAATCTATCACACATTAATCCTAGGTTTAGCTAGTTCTGATACTTCAGAAGTAACTAAACCCACATAGAAGCATGCACAGCTCTAAATGGCCACACCTCTTCACATTTTGGATTCTTTATAAATAATGACAGGCACTGGGTAGCTGGAATGCTAGTTTCAATTTTCACACAGACTCGCCTGGTAATGTATTGAACAAAGTTACATTGAGTAAGGGGTATATGTGTTTTTGACTTCTCAAGTTGGCATGGCCATTGTGGTAATTGGAAATTGATATATTTCTTATAACATTTGTGTACTAATACCCTGTTTGTTTTGACAGGATTTCCCTAGATGAAGGTTGGAGTCAGTTTTGGGCATAAATATTAGGTTCGCCTGCCAGTGATGAGGAAGCCCTTGATAGGGTGATTATATTTCCACCACATGTTGCAAGAGAGGAGTAGTTGGCACTGACTGTGGCTAAATGAGAGCCGCTAATCCATACTTGAGGTGAACACATCATCGCATATGGACATGGGGATATAGGGCAAGTGAAAAGGAGTGTTGTATTAATGTATATCAGCTGTTGAGGAAGGCCATTAACATCAAAAGAGTCTGTGTAGATTCAGATGTAGCCCCAGGAAATCAATGGGAATCTTGGGTACCTGTTAAGTCCCATGGTATTGGTGTTTTGCATGTGACAAAAGGTATACCAATAATAAATATGTTAAACATATCTTGTGTTATTATATTAATTAATTATGAAGATTACATGTGATTTGTTTAACAACCCTTCAGTGGAATAGTGATCCAGGATGGTGTTATAAGGTAATTATTTGATAGTAATAGCTCATGTCCATGATAATGTAGAAATATGTGACAAAAACATATGCAATTGTGCTTGAACACATTTTTGCCATATTAATTAAGGAGATATCTGGGAATCAACATCTGTGTCAATGTTATAGGCTGTATTGTTCACATGACAATGTTCTTTCAAGTAAATAAGACTGAATATGTCATATGTCATGATGTCACACTTATTTAAAATTTCAGGTTTTCTGTGCACCAATATGTGAGTTGATGTTAATTATAAGGATATTAACATCAGATATAACATGGAAAGTGTAAACACTTGGCCATAGCAACAACAATTACTAATTAACATAACATTAGTGACATGGAAACATAAGATTACAATAATCAATGTAGACATAGGTGTCAAGATATATATTATCAACAACCATTATTGATATATGAATACTGTATTCTGTTGTCCAAATGTTATTAATCTCTTCATGCATATGATTTCCGAAAATATTACTTATACACATCCACTATACCTTAATACAGGAGTGGTATACTGAATGATTATCTGGATGCACAAATCAGTTCATTATCTAAATGTAATGTATGTTTATGTCCCAAATCCTTACCCATTAGAAACACATGGGCACAATGATTATGCTGCTATAATAAAAGAGTTTATTAATAACCGTGCATTAATATTATTTGTGTTGTGCGAGCAAAACCAAAGAGGACAAGAGTTTTTTTTTGTAAAATGAGAAAATCTGAAGGGTTTGCTTTGCTATTTGTTGATTTGTATTTATCTTTGTCTGAACTTAAATTATTTACAGCGCTACGGAATATGTTGGCGCATTATAAATGAACTATAATAATATAGTAAGGGTTAAAGGTAATACTGTATAATAATAATTATGTATATCTTCTAGATTCACATGTGGTCATTAAACCACAGTAAGAATAATTAGATTAATATAAATCTCATCATTCATCACTTCATATAATAAAAGTAACCAGTAATGCACATAGCACTTATATTATGTCTTCATCTGCTCAATTAAACAGTTGCTGTAACTCCTGGATTATGCAATCCAATTAAATTATACGCATATAGTGTGATTAGAAAACAATTACAAAAATTATCAGTGTATAGTAATATTCTAAAAAAAGAAAAAACTGGCAATGGATCTAAGTTTTTCAGTACAATGCTTTACTTTATGCGTTAATGTAACAATAAACCAACTTACCTGATATTCATCTACAAGCAGTACAAACCATGCTGTATTGATACAACATGTTATAGGTATACAGGTATTATCAGATGTACACAGGATTATTGATGGAAAACAAAGGTCATCAAATTCAATGTATGTTAATTAGATTATTATTATTATTTGTAATGTGCCAACATATTCTGTAGCCCTACACATGGGTTAAGATCAAGGCAAAAAACAACATCAGTATTAACACATTACAAAGGATGGAGGGCCCTGTCATTGAGCTTAGAATCCAGTGTCCAAATTGCTTTCCCAAAAGCACCTTCAAAGATTGAAAACTTGCAAAATTACAATCTCGATCAGAAAAAAAGTATCTGGTCTCATATTGTTAAAAGCATGACTATGCACTTCCACAGCCTTTTTTGCATTGGCACAAATTTAACTTAACATCAATCATGGGGCTTAAACATGATGTATGTGTTTATTAATGGTGTTTGAGATCATTCTGTTGGGGATGTCATAGATTAAATGCCTATATGAAAGCCACTGTGTATATAGTTCACTTACATTATTTGATAGCTCTGCTTGCAGATGAACAAACTGTGATAATAAACACAGGTTATTCATTAATAATAATAATAAAAAAATAGGCACTACATCACCTCTTCTCAATGGCATTGCTCAGTAACCATCAATTGGTGAAATGTTAACATAACCATATGTGTCCACAGAGAAGAGTATTATGGAAAATGTGATAGTAGGTAACTACATGGTTAGTAAATATCACCATCACATTGGCCATGATCATCTACTCTGTGGACAGACATGAGTATGTTAACATTTAGATTACTAGATTTTCACTGAGGTTTTTTTGAGAAGGTAAAAATGAGATGCAGCTCCAATCTCCTCAACTGTCTAAGCCCCGGGCCCACACCCAGAATGTTATCATTCCCTCTCCTACTGAAGGGGGGTTTTGTAGGGGGAGACATTGCGGATGGGGGTGGAGGCATAGTAGCTAGAGGAAGAGGCAATGAGGGAGAAGAGATCGAGCCAGGCTGCTTATGTGCTGGTCACTGTTATGAGGAGGTGGTGCTTACTAGAATGTGCTGTGTGATGTTCATGTATAGCTGGATGATAGTTTGTGGGAGGAGATGTCTTGCAGCAAAATTACCATTCTCCTACCTCTGTTGATACACCAACATCTCCTCCAGCATAGCTTCCAATGGTGTCTGTGAGGGTGAGGGGCTGGCAACTGTTGGCTGGGTCACGACTGCTTGAGGAGGCGGTGGTGGTGGCGTGGTGAGGAGATGCTGAGGTGAGGAGATGCTGAGGTGCTGGTGGTGTTGGCACTGGCTGCGGGTGTGGCATCTGTGTCTGCGTCCAGGTGAATTTAGGAAGTGGTGGTGGAGCTGGATTTCCATGCTGGTGGGTCTGTCCAATAGTAGGTTCACCCACTGACCACATATACGTATCAACCTCCTCCTCATATCCCAGGTCCTCGTAAGTTGGCGGATCCTGTTGAGGGGGCATAATCTTGTTTCTTATATTCCTCGGCCTTAGCCTTGGATGCTGCCCCCACCTCAGAGACATATTAATATTGGATGATCATTTGATTTGTGTTCCTATATACCTGATATCATGTTTTGACCCTTTATGGCTCAATTAATTGCCATTGTGAGTAGTCTGTATTTGCTACAAATGATCATCAATGTGTATTATGAGCTTTGTTTGAACTGGCTCATATCAAACCAATAATTCTTGCTGAGGTCTGCACTCTATATCTTATAAAGACACATACTCTGCTGAAGTTGCTGTGTCATGTGTTATACTAATCTATCTCTGACGATCTCTCAACAATAGTTAGTAACATGCTGCTGAGACGTGGTCCCTTATAGGTGAGGACACTACACTAAACACCCAGACCTACAGAGTCTATATATGCATACGCTACTGTTGGCACATCTGTACAGGGATTACCTATTGGATGTTTATTCACTTGAATTTATTTTTTAATTATACTCGTTTCAAAGTCTTATTTCTAAATATTTAGATACACAGATATATAATATTCCTTGTCAAATCCAGGAAGTTTATGTATCCCTTTCATTGGTGGGCAGAATTTTCATTGGATGTGTGTTACCTATGTGTGTGTAGTGTACATGTGTGGGTATGTGAAGGGATGATAGTGTATATGATATTCACCTGGCATGGTGTCTGGATCGTGTGTGTCCACCAGACCAGGAAGATCCTTCGACGGTCGCGGGGGCGATCCAGTCCATTAGCATCCTCTCGCTTTTCTCTCTTTCTCTGAAAAATCCCTCCAATTTCAAGACCTGCATGTTTACTAAGAATAGCTTGTCAGCATTTGTGGAAAACTCTTTTAAGACCTGTTACTGTCAATTAACGTGGCATTCGCGTTTTCTATTGGTTTATAGTGCTGTGGAGCAGCAAGAAATTCAGTAACTAATGCTGATAGGCTAATATGCTGATACGTCATGTAATCCTGCCCCTACACATACTACACAAGACCTTGTATCTAACAGTACATGGGTACCCTTGTATCTACAAGTGTCTACACTGTAAAACACTGCATAGAAGAAATATTGATCGCCACATAAATTGTGCAAAAAAAAAGCTACCGCAGTTGAGAGGGGCTATTAGTATTAATGCTTTTTTACAGATGTGGATACATGTACTTTGGCCCTGAAACGAGCTAGAGAGAATGCATATTTCAGAGTGTGAAATATATATATATATATATATATATATAAATATATATATATATATATATATATAGAGAGAGAGAGAGAGGGAAAGAGAGGGAGAGAGGGTTGGGCTGTCATATTGAGTCAGCATGAGAGAGAAATAGCAAGATTTCCAGAAAGAATAGAAGCTGTCTATTACCAAAGAGGCATGGCAAGTCTATCCCTTCCTCTCAGCAGGTGACAAAGATCAAGGGCAAATTGTGGAGCCTCCTACTGTTTAAAATGACGATCTTCTCAGTGTTTAAATTTACAGTAATATTGTTTCTCCAACTATGATAAGTTACAGAGTCTCATTTGAACTTAATACGCCCTCCTAGCATTTGTCCATTTAATCTGAGACAAATTTTTCTTTATAAATTGATGACACACAGGGAATTTCTCTTTTATGTGTTTTGTTGGACGGTACCTCTCAGTAACAAGTAACTCGTGTACAGAAATGGTTATATGGGGTCAATGTTAGAATAAGGTATTGTATTTTGTCCACCAGTATTTACTAAACAGATTAATTTTGCTCCAGAAATATTGTCAAAAAGAATCCCCAAAAAGTTAATCAAAACTGAACAACAAAGAATCTCTAAATCTCCTAAAAAATCCTTCCAATGATTTCACAATCCCAAACACTACACCCGGCTTACCTTTTCGACATATATGAAATTTGGCAACATTTGCTTATGGAACTCTTGGAGTTCCACTGAACATGACTTTGGAACACTGAGTTACAGTTATTGTTAAAGTATCATATCCAGAGAATACTATTTTATTTTATTTCCTAGATAATAATGTTCAACCAAAGCACACATGAAAAAGTAAATTTTCGATTTTTTGGTTTAAGAATGTTTATAATATTGGCAAACATATACACTGCTCAGTATTTGCATTTTAATTTAGCTAATTGGAAATGGTACCCTTAATACGTATTTCAAAATGGCAAAGACTAATCTTGGCAATAAAGAGCATTCCTTCTCAAATCACATTCAGGTTTCCATAATATACATGCTATACATTTATTTTAAGCAGATTTCCAGCTAATACAAGAAAGCAGTGCGGTTTTACATATGTCTTTAGAAAAGATACTCATGGGGCTAGTTTGAACAAAAGGTATGCTACTTTCCCAGATAATCCTCATACAATATTATTGAAAATTCTTCACTGTAAAGTTATTTTCACAGAAGAAAAGCTTAGACGTCTTTTCTAGTTAGATAATGATTGATGACACGCAAGGGAAAAAATTGAATTATATTATAATCTCCTAGGGAAACGTAATTAAGTTGTAAAACATTCCCATGAAATCCTGAAATCCATATATCTACATATGACTGCAGCATATATTATATGATCAATAATGATATCAATTAAGGACAATTATTTTGAAAATATATCATGAACTTTAACATATTATGTTATTGCAGATTTTAAAAATAATAGATCTGTACATTATTGATTGAAACATTAGTGTGGGTTAAATAGTTTAAGCTGGAATGCTGCACTTGTTTAATATCCACATGTAAAGTAACTATCAATGCAAGAGTCTATTATTGATAGTTGTTTTAATGTAGAGGAAAAAAATTATTGGAATTGAATGTAAACTATTAACAGGAAATTTGACTGTGGGGTATGTTAATGATGCAGCATCTAAACATTTTTTTTTATTTAAAATGTTTGAAGGACCACTGGGAATAAAGACTTTAAAATATGGAAAAAGTTTTTCAAATTAAAATAAATGCAGCCTTTAATTTATTAACTTTATATGGAATTTTGCTGCAGTGCAATCTACCATTTTGGTTTCAACTGATTAACTTCCTGAAGTGAGTTTAAAATGAATACACAAATAAATGCTATATGCTCACTTTGAACGTAGCAATTAAATCTGCCAGTGCTTGCATTTGAACAAATGCAAATCACATTATTCTACTGGGACGCACTGAAATATATGTCATCAAAATTTCAACCAATAAACATTAAGGTATTGCAGTTCTGAAATCTGATTGGTTAATATTAACCAGTCTAACAGGCCTATTAAATTCCCTGAACATGTAAAACCGTAGCACGTAACGTAGCCCGCAAGACTTACGGCTATTAAATAGGCCTCTCAAAGCTACCCTCAAATAACTTGTGGTTTAAGGGTGAAAAAACCCTACTGAATGTTACATAGTTACATAGTAATTAAGGTTGAAAAAAGACTTTCAGTCCATCAAGTTCAACCTTTTAAGATCTCCTCTGATCTGCAATATGCTCATTAGTTATTAATTAATTAGCTGTTAATTAATTGTTAAATAATTATGTCACGATCTGCTTCTTCAAGGGGGCTTGATATGAACCTAGTTCAAACCTACCCCAGCAGAATCATGTAGTTCCTGATCTCTGTGGCACAAAAGATGGCTTCTGAAGATTGCAAGGCCCAAAAGCTACAGGCAGAGAATACTGGATCCAGGTTACTTAGTGGCCCATAGCAAGACCACTCCCCAAGTCAGGATACAACACACAGAAATAGTCTCACACCTTGTTTATGTGAAAACTATATTGTAACCTTTATTGAATGAACAAAACAACATATTTATACTCTCCAATACCACACCCTTGTGTACATGTGTGTATGTGTGATGTCAGACCATCTGGCTTGCAACCTTGGGCTATCAAAGCTCTTGAGATCACATTCATTAGATAACCTTTATGTTAAACTCAAGTGTTTGCCCAGGACCGCTTGAAGCACATGCATCTGTCTTGACCCAAGGTCTGCATGTTTGAGTGTGCAATGATCTGCAGCTAACTTCTATCCAGAGCATTTCTACCAATTCCACATATGTTCTATATAACATTTTCCCTCATAATATATTATACCTAGGATACATAATAACCATGTACAGGCAACATATAACCGCACAATAACACATAATCCCAATGTAACAATGTCATGCTCCCTTGGACATACTCACAAACCACTGACAATATGAGTCCTTAAACAATTAAATCATGACAAATTACCAATCAACAATTTATTTATTTATTTATTTTAATTAATTATTAACTAATCCAGAGGAAGGCAAACAGAAAAAAGCCCAAGTGAGATTTAGCCAATCGTCTCAAAGGGGAAACAAAATAATTCTTTCTTGATCCCAGATACTGGCAATCGGATTTCTCCCTGGATCAATACGCTCTCTCTAATTATCCAGAATAACCCTGAATTCCCTTTTTAATTAGAAATAAATCCAGTCCTTTTTTAAAGTTATCTATGGAATCTGCTGTCACCACCTCCTCTAGTAGAGAATTCCAAAGATTAACCAACCTTACTGTGAAGACCCCTTTTCTTCCTTTGAGGTGGAATCTTTTTACTTCTAACCTCAAGGGGTGTCCTCTTGTCAGCTGAAAACCTCTTGGCACAAAAAGCTCCCTTGACAAATCTTTATACTGACCCTGGATGTATTTATATAATGTAATCATATCTCCACTTAGATGCCTTTTTGCTAGAGAAAAAAAGCTTAATTTGGTTAGTCTTTCTTCCTAACTTAGCCCCCCCATTCCCCTTATTTGTTTTGTTGTCCTCCTCTGTACATTTTCCAGCTCTAAAATGTCCTTTTTATGAAGTGTTGCCCAAAATTGTACTCCATATTCCAAATGAGGGTGTACTAGGGATTTGTATAGTGGCAGAATTATATTTGCTTTCTTTGCTTCTATACCCTTCTTAATACATGCTAATATTTTATTTGCATTTGCAGCTGCTGCTTGGCATTGAGCACTGTTACCTAGGTGGTTGTCCACAAGCACTCCCAAATCCCTTTCAATATCTGATACCCCTAGATTTGCTCCATTAAGATTATAAATTGCATGGCTATTTTTCCTTCCTAGATGCATAACTTTACATTTATTCGTATTAAATCTCATCTGCCATTTAGAATTTTTTGTAAATCCCTTTGGAGGGAAAGCACATCATTATCTGATTTAATTACCTTGCATAACTTTGTGTCATCAGCGAAAATGGAGACATTACTTTCCAGTCCCACATCTAAGTCATTAATAAATATGTTACAATTGAGAGGACCTAATACTGAACACTGAGTATGTTCCATTTACAACAACCCTTTGCTTCCTGTCTTTTAGCCAGTGCTCAATCCATAAGCAGATATTTACTGCAATTCCTGTATCTCTTAGTTTGTGCAACAGTCTTCCATGTGGCACTGTATCAAAATCAAAAAAAGACTACATCCCCTGAGTTGCCTTGATCCAGGTTCCTACTTATCTCCTCATAGAAACTAATTAATTTTTTTGACGTGACCTATCCCTCATAAATCCATGTTGCCTCCTACCAATTATGCTGTTCAAATAGACATATTCTTGTATATTACCCCCCTTATTAACCCTTCTAAAAGCTTCCCCACTACAGAAGTTGAAATTTGAACTCCACGGCAGCAAATCCTTTGTTCTGTCAAGACCGTAACTGTTACGTTCCAATCACGCTATTAAATTGCAACAAGTTTCCAAAGACACCCTGGCGTTCAAGCCCATAACCTGCAAATGGAGGCAAAAACATTACGGTTCCAAATAGGACCGGCAAAGGGTTTACAGACAACACTGTAAAAGACCCTATAAACACAACAGCAGATTTTAAAATATGGGGAAAGAGCGGAAAGGCATTACAATTATTTGCACAATAACCCCCCAATAAAAAATAGGCATTAAAAAAAAAAAAAATCATTATATGTTGGAATTGTTCATGCATATGCCAATATGAAAAGCCATGCTGTAACATGGATAAAGCAATTAAAGAGATACTACCTGATTAAATTGTAACACAAAAACATAAAAGTGATGCCATACTAACCCTTCCTCACTCACAGAGGTTCTAATGTGGACCCTGGGATATATATATATGATTGCATATACATCTCGCTCATTACATCTCCATTGGGAGATCACACATATAGCAAGTACCAGGGGAACATTTTAATTATTTGTTGTTTAGTTCATAAGTTGTGTCCAACTCTCTTTGACCCTATGGACTGTAGCACATTTAACTAGGTCACTGCCTGTGCTGTTCCATGCCAAAGATACTGGAGTGGGTTGCCAGTTCCTCCTCTAGTGTCTGACCTCTCTGCTATGACGTGCCCACCTACAGTGACCCTACATGGTATAGCTCACAGCTTCATTCAGCTACACAAACCGCTTCACTACCACCACTTAGCCATCCACAAAGGGACCAGGGGAACATATACACAAATCTACTCACACATCAGCAAGGGCCGCAAAAGCACATGGAGGCTGTGCAGTGGCATGTGGATCAACAACCAACCTCCATCAGGGGTAAACTACACTATGCCCATCCTGGAAAGTCCTACGCCATTGTTGGTGGCCATGTGCCAAGATTTATACCCATTCCCCTTTGGTGACCTCCCATTATATTTTGCTATTCAGCAATTTAAATAAGTGTGGTGTAAAGTGATGTCGCGAACATCAAATTTGCGGTTCGCGAACGGGCGAACCCGGCGAACCTCCATAGTCTTCAATGGGCAGGCGAATTTCAAAACCCACAGGGACTCTTTCTGGCCACAATAGCGATGGGAAAGTTGTTTCAAGAGGACTAACACCTGGACTGTGGCATGCCGGAGGGGGATACATGGCAAAACTCCCACGGAAAATTACATAGTTGATGCAGAGTCTGGTTTTAAGCCATAAAGGGCATAAATCACCTAACATTCCTAAATTGTTTGGAATAACATGCTTTAAAACATCAGTTATGATGTTGTATCGATCAGGTAGTGTAAGGGTTACACCCGCTTCACAGTAACAGACCAATATCCCCGTTTAATGCACCGCAAACAACCGCAAACTCCCCATTTGCACAAGGTTGGATACCAAGCTAGCCATGTCCCGTTCCTTGTCCTCACTGATGTCATTGAAGGTCTCTTCCTCCACCCAGCCACCAAGGGTCCCCGAAAGGTGACAACAAGCCCCCTGGGACGCCTGCTGTGTTTGGTCTTCCACCTCCTCAAAGCCACCTTCCTCCTCTGACGCCTCTTCTTCAGAGTCCTCTCTCTGTGTTGCCTCTGTCTGCATTATTATAAGGTGTGTACTGTTAAGTAGTACTATTCCTATCGGTTTAATCCCAGTTACGTCCACTATTAGGGGACGTGTATATGGCATTGATTTTTGGAACAGGGAGATGGAAAAAGATGCTTGGTCGGACCTCCTACTTCGAATTTGGGGCACTGCACGTGCAATGTAATGTGCCACCAGATAGGAGTGGTGTATTAAGTTGTACTATTTATTCCTATCAGTTTGATACCTGTTACGTCACCTATCAGGGGACGTGTATATGGCATGGATTTTTGGAAGCGGGAGATGGAAAAAGATGCTTGGTCGGTCCTCCCAATTCAAATTTGGGGCACTGCGCGTGCAATCTAAGGTGCCACCAGATATGAGTGTCACTGTGCACTGGCAAAAGTTGTCAGAGTAGGCGCTGTAGGCCTCACACACACGCCTGTAGGCAGGCAACTGATATTCAATCGATTACGGTCAAAAAAGTGTTGTTTTATGTCACTGTACACTACGGTTGCACCAGATATGACGTATTACTGTGCACTGGCAAAAGTTGGCAGAGTAGATGCAATAGGCTTCACACACACGCCTGTAGGCAGGCAATTGCTATTCAATCTATTACAGTCAAAAAAGTGTTGTTTTATTTCACTAAGCACAATATAAGCTGTTAGGTGTTAGCCTGTCACACACACACGCTGGCAGGCAGGCATATGCAATTAGATTACACAGAAAAAAAATATAAAATAAAATAAATGATGTTCTAGCCCTAAAAAGGGCTTTTTGGGTTGCTGTCCTTCAGATGGAAGGCTCTGGAAGGGAGTGTTTGCTGCTGATTGGCTGGAATGTGTCTGCTGACTGTGAGGTGCAGGGTCAAAGTTTTCTCAATGATAAAGTATAGGGGGCGAACCGAAAAGCGCATATGTTCGGCATCCGCTGCGAACGCGAACATGCCAAAATCGCAGCGAATAGTCCATGGGCAAACTGTTCGCGACATCTCTAGTGGTGTATGTTCCCCTGGCCCCCTTGTGGATTGCAAGTGGTGAGCTATACCATGTAGAGAGGTCAGACAAATCACAGTCCACTAGAGAAAGAACTGGCAACCCACTCCACTATCATCTATGATATTCCTAGCAGGCCCACAGTGGAATGTTGATACTCCACAATATCACTAATTGGACATTTATATGTGTATTAACCGTTTATGTTGATTGTATATGATATGTATCATTATATGATATCTAATGCTTTTATGACTATTATTACTGTTACTAGCAAATTGCCTGTCAAAAAATGACAGGCATAAAAGTGTAAGCCAGGCAATGCTTTTTGACATACAATGTGAGGCTTTTGCTTCGCTGAGCACCTTCGAAGTGAGGGGGTATTGTCATTGAAGAAATGTCTACCTGAGAGGCACTGGGAAAACCTTACACCTCATGCATTTCCTCCACAATGCTTGCAGATGTAGGAGTTGCCTTCATGGACCTGAATTGTACCTAAAACAAAAAAAAGACAAAACTTACAAAACAAGGCCTTAACATCTCTTTTCAACAGCATTCCTCAGTGACTATCAATTGGTGACATGTTCAACAGAACCCTACGTGTCCACAGATAAGAGCATCATGGACCAGGTGATGAGAATTAGCCATCTGCATACAAAATATCACCATCACATAGGCTAAGATCCGAGACTCTGTAGCCAGGCTAGATTAGGTTAACATTGTAACTAATAGATTGTCACTGAGGAGTGCTGTTGAGAAGGCACAAACATATGATCAGCCGCTAGGTCCTTCTCCTCCTTGGCCAAATCCCCCGTGACTGTCCAATGTCTCCCTGGTGGTGGGGGCATGTGGAGACAACTCCCCGGGATGCAGTGACACCTGCATTGGTGGAGGCATGGTAGGAGAAGCGGAGGGGCCGGGCTGTGGATGGCTAGTGGATATCTCCGGCGTGGAGGAGGCAGGGCTAGGGACCAGAGGGCATTGCATGGCCTCCACTGTGACTTTTTGGAATGGTGTGTAGGGAATGGGATGGGCAGGGTTGTGTATGGATTGACCTAGCTCTATATGACTCTATCAGCCATATTAAATTTGAAGCACGTAGCAGCATTGGCACGCCTGCAAATGCTATAAGCTTGAAATTCGGCTGCTTTACAGAGCTATTAAATTGAACCATGCCGAGAGTTATGGGCTGGAGACGCAAACCCGTAAACCATTCTTGCGCATGTTAGATGTGCGGCCGTGAACATGACTAGTCAAACCCATAGTTACGGGTTTAAATAGAGCCAATTGCAAATGAGGTCGTCATCATTACATCACTGAAAAATGGAGGTTAGATGTCAAAGCCTTACGGGTTTTAATTACGAGTTTCGATCTGACCCGCATTCCAGAAATAATGCAATCATAATCAATCAGTCAAGATGACATTCTAGTCCATGCGCGTTCCATTATATGTATTAACACATTGATTACCATGGAAATGAAACATAAAATAATGTATTTTATATTGCAGATTTGCGAGCTTGAGAATGTTGTGCTATTAACCTTCCTAGCGCTAATCCCGAGTCACACTCTGGGTTACCGCAGGGAGGATGTGTAGGGGGCCCAGTGCTGCCAAGTTTGCCTGGGCCCCCTCAGCACAACATTGCTGCTCCCCATCTTCCTCCTGCTCCTCCCCATCTTGCTCCTCCTCTTCCCCATCTTCCTCCTCCTCCTCCCCCCTTATCCTTCCTCCTTTCTCCTTCCCCCTCTCACCTCTCAAGTCTTCTTCTTAGCCTCCGATCAGCTCCTGCTGCTGATCGGAGGCCCGCAGCGCGTCTTATGCTTTTCCCTGGAACCGGCATATGCTAAAAACGTCACAAAGGCATCACGTCATTAGCATATGCTGGTTCAAGAGACAGGCATAAGACACGCTGCGGGCCTCCGATCAGCAGCAGAAGCTGATCGGAGGCTAAGAAGAAGAGAGAAGAGAGGGGGGAAAAAGGAAGGAGGTAAGAGGAGGAGGATAAGGGGGGGGTGAGGGGGGAAGAGAAGATGAGGGGGGAAGAGAAGGTGAGGGGGGAAGAGGAGTGTGAGGGGGAAGAGGGGGAAGAGGCGGGTGAGGGGGAAGAGGAGGGTGAGAGGAAAAGATTAGGAAGGGGGGAAGAGGGGGGAAGAGGAGGATGTGGGGAAAGAGGAGGATGAGGGGAAAGAGGAGGATGAGGGGGAAGAGGAGGAGGATGAGAGGGAAGAGGAGGAAGAGGGGAGAAAGGAGGAGGATGAGGGGAGAGAGGATGAGGAGTGGGAAGAGGAGGATGAGGGGGAAAAGGAGGAGGATTAGAGGGAAGAGGAGGATGAGGGGGGAAATAGGAGATTGAGGGAGGAGAGGAGGATGAGGGGGAAGAGGAGGATGAGGGGGAAGAGGAGGAGGATGAGAGGGAAGAGGAGGATGAGGGGAGAAAGGAGGAGGATAAGGGGGAGAGGAGGATGAGGGGGAAGAGGAGTATGAGCGGGGAAAAGAGGAGGATGAGGGGAAAAGGAGGAGGATGAGGGGGAAAGGGGCAGATATGAGGGGAAATGGACCTGGGGTGGATAAGGGGGATAGGGGAGAAATGGAGGAGGAGAAGGAGGATAAGGGGAAAGGGAGGAGGAGAGGGGGAAGGGGTATTGGTTGAAAGGTTAACATATTTTGTACTTACACGTAGACTAACCACAAACTGTTTCTTGTTATGACTTTATGTTTTAAGAACATCTTTGTATGACCCATGTACTAACCGCAAACAGTTCCTGTTGTTGTTACATGTTCCGAGAATTCCAAGAACCTCTGATAATCTGACTTGCCAGACTAACCTCAAGCTATTTGTGCCTTCCTGATACGCTTTCTTTGTTTAGTATATAACCCACGCCATGATGGCAAATAAACGAGCTAGTACTGAGACTCTTGTGTGTGTATGCTATTTTCAGTACTACTCCCAGAGCTCTGCCTAGGGCCCGTGGTCCAAGCCGCCAACTAAGGATAGGAAGCCCCAAAAAGCTGGTGTCAGAAGCGGGATACAGATCGAAGAACAATGAGTGGTGAGTAGAGTGATTTGTGTCCATTTACACCTTCCTTTGCTCCCACTCTCACCGTCCTTTGTAAACTGTATCAAAGTAAATAAGTTGGGCACAGTCTTAGGAAGACTGGGAACCACTCTCTAAGGTAGGGAGGGTTAAGCCTTTGGAAGGCTAAGCTAAGCCTCTGGAAGGCTATATATATATATATATATATATATATATATATATATATATATATATATATATAGTGGATATAAAAAGTCTACACACCCCTGTTAAAATGTCAGGTTTCTGTGCTGTAAAAAAATGAGACAAAGATAAATCATTTCAGAACTTTTTCCACATTTAATGTGACCTATAAAGAAGGAAGAAAAGATATACAAATAAAATAATATGGTTGCATAAGTATGCACACCCTTAACCTAATACTTTGTTGAAGCACCTTTTGATTTTATTACAGCACTCAGTCTTTTTGGGTATGAGTCTATCAGCATGGCACATTTTGACTTGGCAAGAATTGCCCACTCTTCTTTGCAAAAACACTCCAAATCTGTCAGATTGCGAGGGCATCTCCTGTGCACAGCCCTCTTCAGACCACTCCACAGATTTTCAATCAGATTCAGGTCTGGGCTCTGGCTGGGCCATTCCAAAACTTTAATCTTCTTCTGGTGAAGCCATTCCGTTGTTTATTTGGATGTATGCTTTGGGTCGTTGTAATACTGAAAGATGAAGTTCCTCTTCATATTCAGCTTTCTAGCAAAAGCCTGAAGGTTTTGTGCCAATATTGACTGGGATTTGGAACTGTTCAAAATTCCCTCTATCTTAACTAAGGCCCCAGTTCCAGCTGAAGAAAAACAGCCCGAAAGCATGATGCTGCCACCTTTTCCCACAAGCTTTTGGGAGACTTCAGATGTGTTTTTGCAAAATTTAGCCTGGCTTGGATGTTTTTCTTCGTAAGAAAAGGCTTTCGTCTTGCCACTCTACCCCATAGCCCAGATATATGAAAAATACGGGAGATTGTTGTCACATGTACCACACAGCCAGTACTTGAAAGATATTCCTGCAGCTCCTTTAATGTTGCTGTAGGCCTCTTGATAGCCTCCCAGACCAGTTTTCTTCTCGTCTTTTCATCAATTTTGGAGGGAGCTCCAGTTCTTGGTAATGTCACTGTTGTGCCATATTTTCTCAACTTGAAGATGACTGTCTTCACTGTGTTCCATGGTATATCTTATGCCTTGGAAATTCTTTTGTACCATTCTCCTAACTGATACCTTTTAACAATGAGATCTCTCTGATGATTTGGAAGCTCTCTGTGGACCATGGCTTTTGCTATGGGATGCGACTAAGAAAATTTCAGGAAAGACCAACTAGAGCAGCTGAACTTTATTTTGGGTTAATCAGAGGCACTTTAAATGATGGCAGGTGTATGCTGACTCCTATTTAACACGATTTGGAATGTGATTGCTTAATTCTGAACACAGTTACATCCCCAGTTATAAGAGGGTGTGCAGACTTATGCAACCACATTATTTTTATTTTTTATTTTTCTTCCCTCCACATAAAAGATATCAATTTGTTTTTCAAGTGAGTTGTACAGTTTTTAGGTCACATTAAAGGTGGAAAAAGTTCTGAAATGATTTATCTTTGTCTCATTTTTTTACAGCACAGAAACCTGACATTTTAACAGGGGTGTGTAGACTTTTTATATCCACTGTATATATATATATATTAAGCCTTAGGTAGGCTATATATATATTCCTAAGGTGGGAATAGAAAGGATAAAATTTATATATATATATATATATATATATATATATATATATATATATATATATATATATACTTGACGGCTTGGTTGACAGTGCCCCAAAACCACCGCATTTGCTTGCTCATGATTTTTGCTCTATTGCTGTGCTGTTTAAGATAATACATTTTGTTATACTGTGTAAAATCAGGAAGTGAGGTCTCTGGAGACTGTAAGACGCACTGTCTCTGTGTCTAGGGGCAACCCGTTGATGCACAGAGTACGAACACAAAGTGACAGTCAAAAGAGACAGAAATAGGGATTTGCTACCACGTCCTGTTTTAAGTAATTAACTCGAGAATAACTGTCGGAATTGTCGGAGCTTTCCAGCTCAGTACAGCCGCTCTTGTTCTCTGATTAACAATCGTGGTAACAATATAAGGTTACGTTGTCTATTGAGACAACCACCTAAAGTTTTTAAGAATAGAAGTATAGTTGGAAATGGGTACTTCCCAGTCTAAACAATATCCACCTCCCAACCCGGGAGAATCATGCAAAGCTATTATACGTAGTTATATACACAGCCCCCAACATCAGGTCCTGTCAGAGAGCAAGCAGCTGTGAGCAGGAGCTGTGAGCAGCAGCTGTAGCCCCCCTTCCTCCTTCCACCGCAGACAGCACTACATAGAGAGGGAGAGCAGAAAAAAAGAGCAAATGAGGAAAAGGTAATAAAAGAAATAGGAACAAAAATATAAAGGACCAGAAAAACCCATAAAAGTACAATGGTACTAAGTCCAGTGACTCAGAACAGTCAGATGCTGAGGATCTAAACATAAAAACCAAAGGAACTTTTTATTTTCATATCACATATATAGTTGTGAGCAGCAGAAAATGTTGCTAACGCTGACATCATAAAGGGGGCGTGGCTATGATGTAAGTGGGGGTGGGCCTAACACCTGATCTTAACAGAAGCGTGGCGGCCATTTGCATTTCAGAGAAAGACAGCAAAGTGAGAGAGGGAGACAGGTACAGAGAGAGAGGGAGACCGCTACAGAGAGAGAAGAAGACAGGTACAGAGAGAGAGGGAGAAAGGTTCAGAGAGAGAGGGAGACAGGTACAGAGAGAGAGGGAGACAGGTACAGAGAGAGAGGGAGACAGCTACAGAGAGAGAGGGAGACAGGTACAGAGAGAGAGGGAGACAGGTACAGAGAGAGAGGGAGACAGGTACAGAGAGAGAGGGAGACAGCTACAGAGAGAGAGGGAGACAGCTAAAGAGAGAGAGGGAGACAGGTACAGAGAGAGAGGGAGACAGGTACAGAGAGAGAGGGAGACAGGTACAGAGAGAGAGGGAGACAGCTACAGGGAGAGAGGGAGACAGCTACAGAGAGAGAGGGAGACAGCTACAGAGAGAGAGGGAGACAGGTACAGAGAGAGAGGGAGACAGCTACAGAGAGAGAGGGAGACAGGTACAGAGAGAGAGGGAGACAGCTACAGAGAGAGAGGGAGACAGCTACAGAGAGAGAGGGAGACAGCTACAGAGAGAGAAGGAGACAGCTACAGAGAGAGAGGGAGACAGGTACAGAGAGAGAGGGAGACAGCTACAGAGAGAGAGAGGGAGACAGCTACAGAGAGAGAGGGAGACAGGTACAGAGAGAGAGGGAGACAGGTACAGAGAGGGAGAGAGACAGGTACAGAGAGAGAGGGAGACAGGTACAGAGAGAGAGGGAGACAGGTACAGAGAGAGAGGGAGACAGGTACAGAGAGAGAGGGAGACAGGTACAGAGAGAGAGAGAGACAGGTACAGAGAGAGAGGGAGACAGGTACAGAGAGAGAGGGAGACAGCTACAGGGAGAGAGGGAGACAGCTACAGAGAGAGAGGGAGACAGGTACAGAGAGAGAGGGAGACAGCTACAGAGAGAGAGGGAGACAGCTACAGAGAGAGAGGGAGACAGCTACAGAGAGAGAAGGAGACAGCTACAGAGAGAGAGGGAGACAGGTACAGAGAGAGAGGGAGACAGCTACAGAGAGAGAGAGGGAGACAGCTACAGAGAGAGAGGGAGACAGGTACAGAGAGAGAGGGAGACAGGTACAGAGAGGGAGAGAGACAGGTACAGAGAGAGAGGGAGACAGGTACAGAGAGAGAGGGAGACAGGTACAGAGAGAGAGGGAGACAGGTACAGAGAGAGAGGGAGACAGGTACAGAGAGAGAGGGAGACAGGTACAGAGAGAGAGGGAGACAGGTACAGAGAGAGAGAGAGACAGGTACAGAGAGAGAGGGAGACAGGTACAGAGAGAGAGGGAGACAGGTACAGAGAGAGAGGGAGTCAGGTACAGAGAGAGAGGGAGACAGGTACAGAGAGAGAGGGAGACAGCTACAGAGAGAGAGGGAGACAGTTACAGAGAGAGAGGGAGACAGCTACAGAGAGAGAAGGAGACAGCTACAGAGAGAGAGGGAGACAGGTACAGAGAGAGAGGGAGACAGCTACAGAGAGAGAGAGGGAGACAGCTACAGAGAGAGAGGGAGACAGGTACAGAGAGAGAGGGAGACAGGTACAGAGAGGGAGAGAGACAGGTACAGAGAGAGAGGGAGACAGGTACAGAGAGAGAGGGAGACAGGTACAGAGAGAGAGGGAGACAGGTACAGAGAGAGAGGGAGACAGGTACAGAGAGAGAGGGAGACAGGTACAGAGAGAGAGGGAGACAGGTACAGAGAGAGAGGGAGACAGGTACAGAGAGAGAGGGAGACAGGTACAGAGAGAGAGGGAGACAGGTACAGAGAGAGAGGGAGTCAGGTACAGAGAGAGAGGGAGACAGGTACAGAGAGAGAGGGAGACAGCTACAGAGAGAGAGGGAGACAGCTACAGAGAGAGAGGGAGACAGCTACAGAGAGAGAGGGAGACAGCTACAGAGAGAGAGGGAAACAGCTACAGAGAGAGAAGGAGACAGCTACAGAGAGAGAGGGAGACAGCTACAGAGAGAGAGGGAGACAGCTACAGAGAGAGAGGGAGACAGCTATAGAGAGAGAGGGAGACAGGTACAGAGAGAGAGGGAGACAGGTACAGAGAGGGAGAGAGACAGGTACAGAGAGAGAGGGAGACAGGTACAGAGAGAGAGGGAGACAGGTACAGAGAGAGAGGGAGACAGCTACAGAGAGAGAGGGAGACAGCTACAGAGAGAGAAGGAGACAGCTACAGAGAGAGAGGGAGACAGGTACAGAGAGAGAGGGAGACAGCTACAGAGAGAGAGGGAGACAGCTACAGAGAGAGAGGGAGACAGGTACAGAGAGAGAGGGAGACAGGTACAGAGAGGGAGAGAGACAGGTACAGAGAGAGAGGGAGACAGGTACAGAGAGAGAGGGAGACAGGTACAGAGAGAGAGGGAGACAGGTACAGAGAGAGAGGGAGACAGGTACAGAGAGAGAGGGAGACAGGTACAGAGAGAGAGGGAGACAGGTACAGAGAGAGAGGGAGTCAGGTACAGAGAGAGAGGGAGACAGGTACAGAGAGAGAGGGAGACAGCTACACAGAGAGAGGGAGACAGCTACAGAGAGAGAGGGAGACAGGCACAGAGAGAGAGGGAGACAGGTACAGAGAGAGAGGGAGACAGCTACAGAGAGAGAGGGAGACAGCTACAGAGAGAGAAGGAGACAGCTACAGAGAGAGAGGGAGACAGGTACAGAGAGGGAGAGAGACAGGTACAGAGATGGAGACAGGTACAGAGAGGGAGAGAGACAGGTACAGAGAGAGAGGGAGACAGGTACAGAGAGAGAGGGAGACAGGTACAGAGAGAGAGGGAGACAGCTACAGAGAGAGAGGGAGACAGCTACAGAGAGAGAAGGAGACAGCTACAGAGAGAGAGGGAGACAGGTACAGAGAGAGAGGGAGACAGCTACAGAGAGAGAGAGGGAGACAGCTACAGAGAGAGAGGGAGACAGGTACAGAGAGAGAGGGAGACAGGTACAGAGAGGGAGAGAGACAGGTACAGAGAGAGAGGGAGACAGGTACAGAGAGAGAGGGAGACAGGTACAGAGAGAGAGGGAGACAGGTACAGAGAGAGAGGGAGACAGGTACAGAGAGAGAGGGAGACAGGTACAGAGAGAGAGGGAGACAGGTACAGAGAGAGAGGGAGTCAGGTACAGAGAGAGAGGGAGACAGGTACAGAGAGAGAGGGAGACAGCTACACAGAGAGAGGGAGACAGCTACAGAGAGAGAAGGAGACAGGCACAGAGAGAGAGGGAGACAGGTACAGAGAGAGAGGGAGACAGCTACAGAGAGAGAGGGAGACAGCTACAGAGAGAGAAGGAGACAGCTACAGAGAGAGAGGGAGACAGGTACAGAGAGGGAGAGAGACAGGTACAGAGATGGAGACAGGTACAGAGAGGGAGAGAGACAGGTACAGAGAGAGAGGGAGACAGGTACAGAGAGAGAGGGAGACAGGTACAGAGAGAGAGGGAGACAGGTACAGAGAGAGAGGGAGACAGGTACAGAGAGAGAGGGAGACAGGTACAGAGAGAGAGGGAGACAGGTACAGAGAGAGAGGGAGACAGGTACAGAGAGAGAGGGAGACAGCTACAGAGAGAGAGGGAGACAGGTACAGAGAGAGAGGGAGACAGCTACAGAGAGAGAGGGAGACAGCTACAGAGAGAGAAGGAGACAGGTACAGAGAGAGAGGGAGACAGCTACAGAGAGAGAGGGAGACAGCTACAGAGAGAGAGGGAGACAGGTACAGAGAGAGAGGGAGACAGCTACAGAGAGAGAGGGAGTCAGGTACAGAGAGAGAGGGAGACATAAAGAGAATTACAGAGCAAGAGCACACACAGACAGTGAGGGAGCACAAAAACAGCGCAGAGAGAGTTCACAGATAGAGCACACAGAGAGAGAGTGCAGAGAGATTGACAAAGAGTGAGGGGTACAGAGACAGAGATTGCACACAGACAGTAGTGCACATAGGGTGCAGATAGAGAAAGCGCACACGCAGAGAGCATGCCCAGCCGGTACATCTACACAATATATAGTAATCACATATATAGTTGTGAGCGTACGAGTTGTTGCTAACGCTGCGGGCTCGCTACGCGAGTCTCGAGTCGCGCAGCGAGCCAAGGCCCTCGCAAAGCGAAGGCACTGGGCGAGGGTCTCAGTTGCTGGCATGAAGCGCCGTAGGCGCTCCATGCCAGCACCTGAGGACCTCGCAAAGCGAGGGCCGCAGTTGCTGGCATGGAGCGCCGAAGGCGAAGCGAGGGCCTCAGTTGCTGGCATGGAGCGCCGTAGGTGCTCCATGCCAGCACCTGAGGACCTCGCAAAGCGAGGGCCGCAGTTGCTGGCATGGAGCGCCGAAGGCGCTCCATGCCAGCAACTGCGACCCTCGCAAAGTTCACGTCGCAACCCAAAGAGCACGACACACACATTACGACACTCGCAAACAACATACGACACACGTTCACACACATTACGGCCTCGCAACACTCGGACGCAACTCGCGAACATTACAAAATGTAAAACACAATACATACACACAGCACATACATAAAAACCTTACCTACACCAAGAGGGAGCACCCAGGACCTCAAAAATGCCACTTAGACCTTCATTTTACTCGAAATAAAAGAGTTTAGAGACTAAAAAAAACTGTAAGCGAGAGAAAAAATTGCCGCCGAACAAAACGAAAACGAGGCTACAGCACTCTAAACTCGCAAAACACCACAAGAAACTCGCAAAACGCCACAAACGACCTACAGATATTCATACCACAAAGTGCACACATTCAGCATGCTTACACAGCAGCTCCACACCACTAATGCTCCAGCAACATCAAAACAGACTGCCAGCTCTTCAACACAATGCTTCAAAATAGGTAAAGTATATTCATTTAGTAATCTATTACATATTTCAGTATTATACACCAAACAGCATTAGCTACCTTACAATTTCATTGCCGTAATTTTTTGACGGGCAATATTCTAGTATGTATATAATATTCTGATTGCTTTTGTTTATAAAGTAGATGTATTGTCTTGTTTTCTGCATTTGGGAAGTTGTTTTGCTGCAAATACATTTGTGAGTGTGATTGCTGTACTTTCTTTCTTTGCAATACAACTGAGAAATGCAGGTTAGAGAATTCTCCTCTGTGTCTTTACTGGTGTAGAGATTGTGTCCACCCCTGAGATATATTTCTAAAGCCGGCATAAATATAAGAAAGGGAAATCTTTTTCCAGAAATATGTAAAGGTGGAGGATTTATGGTCTGTCTTGTAATGTTTGTAAGTGTAAGACTTATGTTTTTACCCTGTAGATCAGCTATTTGTACTTTCAAAAATAATTTAAAGAAATGTGTTTTTTTCTGTTTTAAAGCTTGCTAACACTTATCTCCTTGTCCTGGAGAAAAACAGTGAGTTTTTGTGACAGGAATTCCTCCTCCCCGCAGAAAATACTTAAAGTCGTATTTAGTTTGGATAAAAAAACTGTCATGTGTATGGAATGTTGTTGTTGAACTTTTTAAGGTGGTTTTCAGTATTTGAAGTAAATGTTTGTGGAGAGGTCTTAGGAAGAGGAGTGTTAGTTGGGAATTATTGTAAGTTAAGTACGGAACTGAAGGGAAATAGTTCCTAGAAATGTTTTAGCAAGTGATTTAAGAAGGACATTTTGCATGTGAATTGATCCAAAATGGGATCATAATAGTTTGTTTTTGAATAGATTGCAAATAGTAAATAAGGAAAGAGAAAACAGGCAGCCCTCATTATTATAGAGAAATTGTGGTTCATTCCTGTGATTACAATTTATGTTTGTATAAAGGAACTTATCTTTTCTTAACTGTAGGTGACCAACTAGTTATGAAAGAACTAACGCCCAAATTAATCCTTCTGCATGTATGATGTATCTGAAGTGAATGTGTCAAGGACAGTGAATGACATCAGACTGACATCAGACTTATCATTGACAGACTTTTAGACTCGGATACAGAGTCAGGATGGAATTGGACTAACGTCCCTTCAATTAGTTAACAATGACTTCAGATTTGTTCAGGATTTAAGAGCAATCAATGATCTAGTTATCCCAATTGCCCCAATTGTCCCTGATATCACCGCTCTCATTACGGCCATTCCCCATGACGTCACTATATTTACTGTTATTAATTTATTAAATGCATTCTTTTCGGTCCCATTGGACCCTGAGACACAATTACTTATGGCTTTCACTTTTGATAGACGCCAATTAACTTGGACCCGCCTTCCCCAAGGCTACGTGGACTCACCAGCTGCTTATTCACTGGTGCTCCAACATACCTTGGGGTCATGGATTCCGAGCCATGGTTCTGCTCTCCTTCAGTACGTCGATGACCTACTGTTGTGTAGTCCTTACGGGGAAGCCAATAGACAGAATTCACTCAGTTTGCTGAAGCATCTAGCAACTGAAGGTCACAAGGTAGCTAAACACAAAATACAAATGGGGGCAACACATGTTGAATACTTAGGTTTTACTCTGTCACATGGCACACGCTCTGTTATCTCAAAACGCATAGAAGCTATTCAGAGAATACCTAAGCCACAGACTAAAAAGGAAATGCTTTCCTTTCTTGGTATGATTAATTATTGCAGGCAATGGATCCCGGAATGCTCACACTATGACTCCATTTTACGTGTGGCTGCTAAGGGGGACAGCCCAGAGCATATTCAGTGGACTCCAGACATGACTAAAGCTTTTGTGACCTTAAAAGTTAGTATTATGCAGGACCCCACTTTAGGACTACCTGATTATTGTAAACCATTCCACCTATATACGAGGGACAATTGTAAAACCATGGCCACAGTCTGTGGCCAAGATCACGGAGGTAGTATGCGTCCCGTTGCATTCTTTTCCAAAGTAGTCCCTACTCCGATCCAGGGGATGCTGGTGTGTCTCCGAGCATTAGCTGCTTGTGCTATGGCCGTAGAGACAGCCAATACTATCACCTTAGGACACTCAACCATTCTGCATACCAAAAACCAAGTGTTACAGTTAGTTAAAAACCTAACCACACATCACATGACTGCACAGCGCCTCAGTTGCTATGAGTGCATACTGCTTAACCATACCAATTTAGAAATAAAATACAGCGCCCATCTTAAATGCTATATAAACTGGCAACCCTACATCTTCCGATGGCCACATACAGCCACACGACTGTCTTACTAATATACATGACTCCACTTCTCCACGACCTGACCTTCTGGACACACCCATAGACCATGCTGAGAACATGTTTGTTGATGGGTCATGTTCTAGACCTGTGGATGGGGTCTATAAAACAGGTTTTGCTGTAGTTCAGCTTCCGGATATTGTACTTGAGGCAGGTCCCATCCCTTTTTCTTCCGCCCAAGCTGCTGAACTTATTGCCCTCACAAGAGCATGTCACCTTTTTGCAAATAAATCTGTTAATAACTATACTGACTCCCGCTATGCCTTTGGTGTGGTTCATGACTTTGGAAAAATATGGCAGCAACGAGGCTTCGTTGCTGCAGATGGCAAATCAATTTCTCATAACTCCTTATTGGAAGCCATTCAATTACCTAAACATATTGCCATCGTCCACTGCCGTGCACACACTAATCGCAATGACTTTGTTTCTAGAGGAAATGCTTTAGCTGACCGGGTAGCAAAGGAAGCTGCAACTATGCCGCTCTCCCTACCCAACTTTCCCTGTGCCCCAGCCCCCATCCTGCCCCTCTTTTCCATGAAATGCAAGGTTTTGCCACACCTGATGATTTATCATACTGGCAATCACAAGGTTTAGAAAAAGACATACGTGGCCTTTTTTCAAAAGAGGGAAAGATAGGGATACCTGAGAGTAGTGTCCCAATATTCATAGGACAGGCACATGGGGTAGGACACAAAGGAATTAAAGCAACCATGCAGCAGCTGCAACTATCATTTTGCATCAAAAATATAAAATCACACTGCCAGACATCCATACAAAGATGTCTACCTAACAAAGCATTACATGATCATTTGCCTCCACCCACAGCTCCATTTACTCACCTACAAATTGATTTTTCTCATATCCCAAAGGTAGGATCAAAGCAATTGTATCTTTTGGTGATAGTGGACCAGTTCTCACGGTGGCCTGAGGCCTTTGTAACACAAAGAGAGGATGCTAAGACGGTAGCTAAAATATTAACTATCGAGATAATACCGAGATATGGATGCCCATTGCAAATCAACTCTTATAATGGACCAGCCTTTATTAGTTCGGTAATTAAGGAACTGGTACAATGGCTACAGATAACCTGGAAATTCCATATCCCTTACCATCCTCAGAGTTCAGGCATAGTGGAAAAAAGGAACCGCACTATTAAAGAAAAACTTACAAAGGCCACTGCAGGCACATGGGTGAACTGGCAGAAATATCTACCTGCCATCAGAAATTAGGATGACTCCTAATAAGTCTACCAAATTGTCCCCTTTTGAGATCCTAATGGGAAGACCATTTCCAACTCCTTGGGTAAAAGGCCCACTTGTAATCATGCCTGGTGATCTTGATCCTATAAGAAAACAATATGTGCAACATTTGATTGATAAATTGAATGGCATCTATGGTGACGTGTCTTCTCGCTTTCCTTTACCCTCACAGGAACCAACACATCCGTTCCAGCCAGGTGACCTCGTCTGTGTCCGACAACTGAACAAAGCAAAGAAGGGAAGCTTCCCATTCGGACCACCGACTACCGTTGTAGCAGTAACCAGGACTGCCGTCCTCACTCACAGGACATCTGGATCTACGCATCACGTCTGAAGCTGTGTCCAAAGAGGGGTGAAGCAGGTGACAAAGTCCCTGTGAGAGCGATTGAATACAGCGATAATAAAAATGTCAAACCTATTCCTGCATCCATAGAATGCATGGAAGAACTTTCTCCTGTTGATAGGTTACGGTTTTATACGTTGAGGGAATTTAATAGGGCCGTATGTGTGTTCTTTAAATTATGTGTATTGTAAATATGTGTAATCTGCAAATATGTGTAATCAAGGATTAAGTGTAAAATATTAAATAGTTGAATATAAAAGAACAAAACTGCAAACTACTGCTCTGATATAACTCCTACTCTCTTTCTGACTCTCTAATACCACCAACTCCAGGACCTGCGTGCTACTTCAAAAAAAATTCGACACAGTCAATGCATGGCTGGGTGGAACCCAAATTTATAATCTCTCTCTGTCAATCATCTTCGGCTAGACCATTTTCTATTGCTTTAGAGGCCGGTTTCGCACTACGTTATACAGCAATTGGATAGTGACAGCCGATCACGGCTCTGCCGGGCCCGTAACAGCTTGTGTGTGCCGTTAGGGTTTACGAGCTTGCGTCTACGTCCAATAACTCGTGGCATGGTTCAATTTGATATCTCTGTAACGCAGCCGAATTTCCAGTCTGCAGCCTTTGCGGGTGTGCCGATGGCGCTACAGGCTTCAAATTTAATGGGGCTGTAAGAAGACTACCTGGCTTTATTGATCCTTTACGCATTTAGTAGCTTTTTGTTGTGTTTATTGCAGTTAGACATAACAAGCGAAAATCACACAACATTTTGGGTCTTGCTTTTTCACAATTAACAGAAAATTACATTCTAGTAACAGAAAATTAAATTTTAGTAATTTATTAGATGATCTGAATCTCTTTCTTTTACATTCAATTTTTTTTCTCCAGTCAAGCTTTGCATAGTAGCATAGCACTAGATCATAAAAGGTACAGTTGTCAGTGACACTTGATGTCAAGATGCCAGTAGAGCTGGAGAAACCGATATTGATAGTAGTTCATTTTACATTTCTAACAGAAACATTCTATTATCATCTTCAAAACAATCTTTCTAGTCGCCATCAATCATATCATCATGAAAAGTGGCACAACTACAAATTCCTTTGACTAACAAAACTTCTACAATAATTTATTAGAATATGCTGCCTATAGTGGTATCTTCATTTAGCCTGAATCAAGAAGTCAATACATTGTTTTTATTATGTTTACGATTATTGTTCTAATTCTAATAGCTGTCAGTAAGTGCTTTGGAAGAATACTGTAGAAAGTCTTTTATCTACAATTTTATCTGAATGTCATAATGGTAGCAATATCAGAAAATATCACAACAAAACACAAAATCATATAAGAAACACAATCATCACTATGAATCGCACTGTTACTTTTATAAGATTCACATAGAGACTCTAGTTTGTGATCACAAGTACACTTTTCCTCCACTTTGGTTATCATGGTGAGTGCATTTATTAGTTGCATTTCTAAATTTTGTAGAGTACATGATAGCATACTATACCTGTTTTACTGTTGTTGATGATGAAAAGAAACATGAGATAACATAATTTTACTCAGATCTTGCCAACAATCAAACTAATGTGATTAATGGCCTAAAATCACTCTGAGCATTATCTCTACAATAAGCCAAGCAGTTTAGCTGACCAGAAAGAACTCATAAAGGATCACAACACGTCCAGGTGCTTATAATCATTAATCATTAATCTAAATAGCTGATCAGAATACTAGTTTAATCAATGTCTTCAGCATAGTTGTGTAGTATTTTTGTCTGGAAACCCTCCCACAAAAATGAAACAAATCCCAAAAATTAAATTACAGTTTTTGCAATTATTGAATTATTGAAAAAAACATGGCATAATAGTTTTTAATAGTTTGTTTGTAATGGAATGAGTTGAATGCTGACAGGTTTTAATTAGACATGTTCTTTCTGTTTTATAATAATATGATTAATCTGGAAAACCTTGGAAAAATACTTTTTGTATCAGAGATCACCAACCTGTAGTGGCCTTAAATTGCTTTTATTAATTTAATAGCAAATATTGATTGGAATTGATATTCAGCATAAGCTTATAATGTAACACATTACATATAAAAATGCATACCCTATACAAAACATACTTATTTTTATTATAGTCATGTGAACTTAAAAAATGTAAAAGTGTGCAAAATATAACAATAGTTTATCAGAATATGAATCTGTAAAAAAATGTCAAATTTTTACTCCAATTCAACAAAGCAGTTGATGTGTTCAATGAAGCGTTAAGTTGCATAAGTTTCTTTTGTATGGTTCTCACACTGAATATATTGATGCTCGTTCCTCATTTTAAATATAACTGACTATTGTTTAAAAAACGTGTTCTCTTTGTTCAGTTTAGTTTTTTTTCTCATATTTAATGCTTTAGAAATCATAGCTACAGAATGACAGTTTTCACTAGGAAGATTTTTTTTTATATTTTTTATGTTAAAATAAGTGTCCCTTTTGATGGCATCTATAAACATATTGAAATACGTATGGGAAATAACAGACCACAGACCACAAAGTGAAACCAGAAAGTAAATATAGAGTAGCTAGTTTTAATCAGTGTATGTTTCATCATCAACATAATTTTCAAGATATTAAAAAGTGGGACATTTTTGTACATAGATCAAATGTCTGAAAAAGCATGCTAATGCTAATGTTGAATAAAGTGTCCTCTGAGATTTTATTTGATCACATGCTCTGCAAGAAATATTAAAATGGTGAATTTAGGCAATGTATATATATTTATGTACTAATTACAACCAGTCACCTGTACTCAGTAGTTTGTGATTTTCATGGGCAGAAGATGAAAGAGAGTAATTATTCACACACAAGTAGGAAATAATAAAGGTTTACTTAGCTCAAGCTATTTGATCGGAGCAGTTCACTGCAAATGAGGCTCAGAAATATTGGTAGATCAAAATCTTGAATTCCTCTGGAAAAGCCCCCTATTCTGCACAACTTTTCAGCATGAGTTGGAGGCAGATGTTCATGGTAACAGTTCATGAGTCCTGTGGTGTGCTTCTGATCAAACTAGGGTACATACAGGGCTGCATTAACCATTAAGCAAAATAAGCACGTGCTTAGTGCATCAAGGGAAGAGGACACCACAGAAATTTCCCTCAGATTTACCATGGACCATATGGTGCAAAACTACAAATGGTGCAGCTGAACCTTGTTCCAAAAAAAGGGACTCACACAATAAATGACACAATGACATACATATAATAATAATAATAATAATAATAATAATAATAAAATAGTAATAATGGAGGTTAATGATACACATTGTAAAAGTTTATTATTATTTATATTTTGAATTAGATATATATGGGGGCACCAAAATCTTTTAAGTGCTTAGGGCCTCTAAAGGTCTTAATCTGACCCTAGGTATATATATTACCATCATACACCCTTTACTTCATCACACTAGTGTTCTCCTATATTACCTAAAAAGACTAAATAGTTATGCCTGCTACCTCTGGTGACCTTAAGGTTAAAACATATATTGTTGTTCTGTATCATTCACTTTATCTGCTATCTTCAAATTTTGGTGGTTAGATACATCCTGGCATAGCAATTTCTTAATATCCATAAACGTTACTTCTGATGTTTAGCAAAAATGAGGGAGTTTGCATTTCATATATTGTTCTGTATCTTTCACTTTATCTGCTATCTTCAAATTTTGGTGGTTAGATACATCCTGGCATAGCAATTTCTTAATATCCATAAACGTTACTTCTGATGTTTAGCAAAAATGAGGGAGTTTGACTATTGTTTAAAAAACGTGTTCTCTTTGTTCAGTTTTGGAGTAAAAATTTGACATTTGTAAAAGTTTATTATTATTTATATTTTGAATTAGATATATATGGGGGCACCAAAATCTTTTAAGTGCTTAGGGCCTCTAAAGGTCTTAATCCGACCCTAGGTATATATATTACCATCATACACCCTTTACTTCATCACACTAGTGTTCTCCTATATTACCTAAAAAGACTAAATGGTTATGCCTGCTACCTCTGGTGACCTTAAGGTTAAAACATATATTGTTGTTCTGTATCTTTCACTTTATCTGCTATCTTCAAATTTTGGTGGTTAGATACATCCTGGCATAGCAATTTCTTAATATCCATAAACGTTACTTCTGATGTTTAGCAAAAATGAGGGAGTTTGCATTTCAGTTCAAACTACAAATGCTACTAAATTAGATTGCATCTAAAAATGAGTTTAGAACTTCATATAGGGATTGTGATGCAATCCAGAGCAAGACAACATAACTAGAATACCTGTCCTCACCAGGTACTCAGTAATTTTCTGTACCAAAATAGGTACATCCTATGCCAGGAAAGCAATTGTTTGGAAAATAATGCTTGTGAAGTATGGATCAAATTAACAACATAAACAGCTATGAGTTTTTATAGAAAATGTAAATTTATCTGACTCGTCTTGTGTACCGGGTGCTTCCATCCAAGATTCCTAGTTTGCCTGGAGTCTGAGGGTGAGGGTTATGCTAATGGGACTTGTTGTTCTATTTAATCATATAGTCAAATGGCTATTCATACAACTGAATCTATATATGCTATTTGCATTTAAAGTTCTTCTCTTTCATCCATGATGTTTAATTATGTTAGAAACAAAAGCAAATAACTCCTGCCATTAAAATCAAACTTGAATTTAATATTTAAAAATTAAAGGCTGAATTTATTTATGTGAAACTTTCTAAAACCATTTTGCTCATTAGCAAGTCAAGTTCGTTATAAGAACATGTTATAAATATGAAACATTTAAATAAACAAAAACATGGTATTATCATTACTATAAAAAACAAAATGGTGATGATCATTTATTTTACGAAATAACCTGTGTTTTAATATACTTATTTTAGCATGCAAATGTTTTAAAACGTTTGCCAGAAGCATACTCTATGATTTAAATGACCAATGTATTTTAAAACAAACTATTGTATACACCCTTATCTATCATAGTGTAATTTTTTACATGTCTTTTCTAACAATTTAGCTATGATAACTGTAGTGGGATGTGGTGAAAATGGGCATTGTGACCACATTCCATTTGCCAACATGAATTATCCCCTGATCATGTCCTTTAGCTACATTAGTATCTGAGTGTCCTACTTAAAAAGTCTGAAGCCATTTAGAACACAAAGAATTGGAAGGGCTTGGACTGTTAAATGCTACATCTGGGCTCAGCAACATGCATACTAATAACATCATTACAGCAGAGTGGTTTGGAGAGCATGTTTACTTCATTGTGGTTCCTGTCACCTTCCACAGCTGACTAGTTAATATGTGGTTTTAAATTCAAAAAACACACAGGGCTAATTTCCTTGTATTTGCTCAAAAATTAGGTTGCATAGTTCATCTCATTTTCATTCTGCTTTTTTATGTGTGGGTGGCACTCTTTGTAGAGAGTACTTTTCCATGGCATTGAACTTGAACCTGACTGACCTTTCTATAATGAGTGAATTGAAAACATCTCCCTTTGGAATGTGGCTTGTAGGGGCTGTCTACATCAGTTTTTTTCAGCATTTGATGAATTAAAGGGGTTTCATCTTTTTTTTTTAAAGATCTTGTCCAAAAAAACACAAATTAGATCTCTTGTTTATAACATCATTGGTGAAGCAATATTGCAATACATAAATTATAACCAATGCATTCAAATTATCAGAATTATATATATATATATATAGTGAAGATCCCAAAAAGGGGTCTATTTAGCTACAGACAATCCCTGCCGTTGGCCACAGGAATTCCCCTCTAAATAGGCGATATTCGTTGAAGTAATGGGCAGCTCGGTATCCGGCCAAAGGATCAGGAACATGTACATGTGCTTTAGCTCAGGGAAATAATAAAAGCTTTCCCGTTAAATGAAACACACAATTCTCTATGCGGTTCAAGTAACAACAACCTTTATTTCTTACAGCAGTCTATAAATCACATTTTTCATGTGGCTGGGAGGACCAATTCACAATCCCCTTCCCGATCAGGATCATCCAGTAAGAGAATGACAGCTGGGAGGGGGTATGGGCAGACTTGGGTGATTCGAGACAATCAGGGGCAGATGGATATGGGGGCTTGGCTTTTTTCCCCAGGGTGTGTCTAGGGGGGGTACTTCCCAGTGGAGGGAACCAATTTGCAACCCCCGCAAAGGAAAATCAGTACCCTACCATGGCCACAAGTTATCACTACTGGGCACACAGGTAACTGTCCCCAGCTCAGCAGTGATTAAATATATGGACGCGCAATTAGAGAGTCTCATGGCCAGAGAACTCATTTTGTTTAGTCGTAGTTTACTTTTTGTAATATTCTTGATTCCTTTGCATTGTTTTAGTTGGCACACTGAGTAATATCAAATTAGGTACCATAAATAGCAAGTGCTTGGCCTTACAACACAAGCAGTAATTAGTGAGTAAGTGCAGTAATAAGTGAAGTATGTGCTAAATAAAATATATATTTTTTTCTGCTAGAGGATCTCTTCTATTATCAGTAATCTTAAAAACAATGAGTGCAGACATTACATTTAGTTTGCAAATGTCTCCTTTTCTGAATCTATTACACATATTTTACACTTTATTTCTAGATAAATAAAATCGAGTAAAATGGACTGCAGACAGATGTAGACCCCAAGCAGTTGAATTTCCAACACCTTGGGTATCTAATCTTAAGCAATTTTCTGTTTCCTTTGTCAAAATCAATCACTCACAAGTACATTTCATGGACAGTGATTTGAGGAGTGTCTTATTGTATCATATGGCATTATGAATGCAAACATTTTATGGAAATTACATTGCAATCCAATTTCCACTAGTGTTACCAACGATGTTCTGTGGCAGCATGTATATGCATGATATTCATGTCATATGTATTGACTAGATCATTTTTCCTGTTGTCCTTAGAATTGATGACACACAGTGTGTAAGGAATTATGACCTCTGAAGGGAAGGTAACACTTTCTTAAGATTACACTATTGTCAAAACATATTGGAATTTCCTTTACACATGTTGTTGCTATATTTTTCCGCTTGAAAGATTGTGTTAAAGAGAAATCTTGGTGAGGTTGCTAAATAGGATTGCAAGGACAAGTGTCTTATTTGAAATGGATTTGTAGAATGACCACTGAAAACTAATAACATCATCTCTCAAAGCAAGCCTTTCAAAACTATGTCAGCCCTTAAGGGCATTAGAGATAGCCCCTGTCATTGAATTTCCAAAATCCAACAGCTCATTGGTATCTTTCAACAATATTTTTAGGAAGCAACTAAAATTATTCTTTCTCAGATTCAACTTGTTTAGATTGAAATAACAGTGTCCAGTATCCTAGTGATATATATTTGCTTTTATGATTTCCTGGGAGATTTCTTACAATTCCTATTATAGTTTGTTTTGTTTTATTCCATTTACTAGTTATTTTTATTTATTGAACTGGTAGCAATGAATGACAGCACTTACTGCATATGTGAAAATAAAATGTGAGCCTATTTTTTATGCTTACTACAAAAAGAAAAGGTCTGTAGTGGACAGCAAATGGCATTTTTTTCCTGTTGCATTCACTAATATATTGTCACAGTTCTGTATTCTGACATGTATAACAAAGCTATATATAGATACTGTATGTAAGAAACATGATAGGAAACTTTTCTCTGTATTCATAGCCTGCTGTACAAATAATATACATGTAATAGAAGTTGCTTTTATGATTACAATAATTTTGTTTGTCTATATGGCAATGATATAACACTTACTTTATGATTAATTACAAATAATAAGATATTTATGCTTGCGTATTGTTTATTGACAGGAATGTGCTGGCATGTACACTTAAACAAGTACAACCAGAGTCAGATTTTATGTTGCCCAAGGCCCTTTAATATTTTTGTGCCCCTACCTCCTCTTTCTACTCCTCCTTTTGACCAGAGAGACAAATAATTTTTTAAACCGATTCCCTCTTTTTGCTTTTTTTATTAATATGCATTAATGCAGCAAACTGCAAAAGTGCTAAATATTATATTTTATATTAGATAAATGTGTTCATAAAGCGTACACTGTTCTAAAATATGTATATATTCCAGACCAGAAATATTAGAAAAATGTATATAGAGAGGGACTGTAGAATGCTTGGGCTGTGATATCATAATTTGATCCAATATCAGGGACTGCCCTTTCAAAGGAGAGACATTTAAGAGGATAGATCGAACAGAGTGATTTTCCCTTAAAAGAAAGGCTGTCCCCCTAAAAGAGGTACAGTTTAGAGGTGTACAATGAAGCTGAGGGTATGTGGTATTCAGATAGACTTACCAGTGCATATTCATACTAGTCCGTGACCAGTAACTTGTGGCCTTCTGACCATACAAAGGTGCTGCCCTAGGTGTTGGCTTTGCTACTGACCTGAGCCATATAAAATCCATACATACAATGGTCATTCCCATTACACATTTGCACTAAATTAATAAGATAAAACAAATAACCAAATAATAACTGCATTGTTATTCTTCAATACATAGATATTATGCACACATGGCTGTAAAACCTGTTTAAAAAACTAGAAATGTAATTTACAGTAAACTCCCCATTATCCAGCACCCACGAGGACTCCCTATTGCCGGATAAGTGTATTTGCCGGTTAATCAGGAGTCCCACGAACAAATTGGGTCTAAACAACCCTTCTAAAAAACCCTTCAAAATGCATCTAAAAATAGATAAGCACCCAAACTGGGCCATGTACGCCCAGAAAAAACAATTAGAAAAAAAGTTAGTGTTTTTTTAAGTCTCGAACTGCTGAATAGTGCCGGATAGTGACGGTTATGCCAGTTTAGCAGGAGTTTTTCCAAATTGGGGAATTGATGCCGGTGCCGGTTGCTTGAGAGTCCTGGTTAGTTAGGTGCCGGATAACCGGGATTTTACTGTACAAATTTATAGAATTCCTGTAATGATAACATTTATTAAATACAATGTTTAGTATACATAGTAATACTTACTATCTTTTCAAATATTTTCTTGCTTCCTACTTGAAATGAAGTATATGTTCTTTACTTTTTCCATTTACATTATAAAACCGGACAGGTAGGAATGCATTATATTATAAAACCGGACAGGTAGGAATGCTTTTGCTTTAACATTGCAGTCAGGTTCAGACAGTGTAAATCTATTCTAGTGAAATATTAGGCTTTTATTATACTCCCCCATTCGGTTTTATTCTAAAACATTCCTGCATGACCTTACTCAGTTTAAAAACAGACTGGCCCCATCCCCCAGGTCACCCTGGCAAACTGCCCATGCACACATTTAAGTCTGCCTTTTGAGTGTTTTCAGAGGCCCATTAAATTGTGTCTTGGCAGGCCAGACGTGCTCAACTTGCCCTAAGACCCAAGGAGAAAAGGTTATCAAATACTTTTATCTTAGCCAGTTGTACATTGTGAAATGTTACAGTATTCTGAGCAGCGCTCTTCCCTGTTTAGAATAAGACAATATGAATAACATTATATTCTTGCATTAGAAATAGATTGTAAATGTTTAAATAATATTTTGGATAGAAATAGATGTTAAATGTATAAACAAATCATCTACATTCTGAGTCTTGTATGACTGATTACTTCATGAAATTATGTTAGATATTTTAGACAGAAATATTGTTTTTTTCTATGATTTATTTTAATTCTCCTCTTGTGGACTGCTACCTTGTCATGGTGAAGGGGATTGTGTACCCAAGTGAAGCTGTGAGCTATACCATGTAGGGTCACCCAAGATGGGCAGGTCACAGCAGAGAGGTCAGACAAAACATGATCCACTGGAGAAGGAACTGGCAACCCACTCCAGTATCTTTGCTATGAAAATCTTATGGATGGGCACAACTAGACACAAGATGTGCCTGGCGTGCTGCATCCATAGCGTCACAGAGAGTCAGACATGACTGAATGACTAAACAACACATTTTAATTCTATTGTTTGGATATGTTGTCTTTTTTTAGATGATTATTACAGTATTTAGGTATAGGTGTTTCACTGTACCAATTTGTAATAGAAAATTATCTTTTAAGAGATATAGTGATGTGATGGAATTAAACAATTAGACCTGATAAATGCACAACTTATCTTGCAATATTGTAAATTGGTCCGCTGAAAAAAATGTATCACTATATACCTATTATTTTATTGATTCTATAAGCCTTCTATCCCACACAATGCAAATATCCACACAATTATAGAAAACTAAATATACAGTATATGTTCTGTGAGCCTCACATAACTATTTTTATGGAAGAATACAAGAATATAGAAAATTACCTATTCCATATTTTTCTAGTTATGCCAGGATCAATTTGCATTCAAATCCAGACTAGGATATGTCTTTATTTGAGTGCATTTAAATTTATCAAACAAGGACCGGAAGTGAAATATATTGTAATGCAGGACTTTTTTTTAAGTTGATAAAGAAAGTATTTTATAGGTCATCGTTTTTATTTTATTTTATCGAGAACATAATTTTGTCAGAGAGTGTCTTTCCCTTTGCATTAGAAGCTATAGACTGTCAGAAGATGCAATTTATAACTTAACATAATTTTTAACATATCTGAATTGCATAGTTCTAAACTGTATATTTGTTGCACACACACGAACATACACACATATATTTATTTACCATAATGATTTGAATTATAATTGAAGGTGAAAGATTAAATATGTTTATCTGCCGGTATCTATTATAGTAAAAATTGCATGGTGCATGAGAATATAATTAAATAGTATGCATTTGTAGATGATTTGTAATTCATACAGAGTATACAGTTAATACTGTAGTCAAAGAAAGAGGTTGGGTACTTCATTGTTCAGCATAAGTTGCAGTTGTCTCTAACTAAACCACCACACATGCTCATATGCAGCAATTACACAAGCAAAGTTAAAAAGGTGGTGGAGAATTAGAGAAAGATTTGCTATCCTCAGTGGGCGACATAATTTGTAAATTTCATTTCACATGCAAACCTTGCAGCACTTTCCATACTCAAACTTATAGCTGGAGAGATTTTCCAGTCCTTTAATGTTAGTGTATATGGCCCAGTGTGCTCCACAATCATTATTATATCAAGCTATCAGTTAACATTTCAACATGTGAGCTACCTATGACTTGGGCCCCCATTCAATTGGCCAAATTGTAATTACTGGAGCCCGTAATGTAGCCCGTAAAAGTTACTGATATTCAATTGACTACATTTTGCTACTCGCATTCCATTTGTGAGTTACAGGCTCAAAATTACTGCGGTTGAAAAAAAAAACTCTATTCTATCTACTCCTTTGATGTTTCAAGTCTACAAATGTTACCAGTGCTAATCCATATTCAATTGAGACAATTCAACAAGCCCACAATTTCCTTCAAACCTGTAAATGGCAAATGTATCAAACATTTCTACGAGTAGTAGATAAGACTGACAAGTGCGTTAATCACCTGTTCGTAACACTGTAGAAGCAAATATAAACACACTACTGTACTTTAAAATACTTGGAAAGCAGATAATTAATTGCACAACAGTCTCAAGCTCCCAAATCTGCAATAAAATAAAAAATATATATCTTTTTTTCCATGTTATATAAATCCCGGGAATCAAGGAGTTAAAATATATCAGGCCACCCACATGGACTAGTACAGTGTCTTCATTCATTTTTATTGATTTCTACATCGCATATCGGACTCATAAACACTAATTGATTTTTAGTTTCAACTCCACATTTCACTGACGTCATGATGACGGTCTCATTTACTATTGGCTCTTTCTAAATTGTAACTTACAGGCTTGCTTAATTGATCATGATCATGCCCTGAATTGCTACATATGGGTTCATGGTTTATGGTTTTAGGCTTTAGCCCTGTAATTGCGTGCTTAAGTCAATTGAATACAGCCGGAATTGTAACAAATTTCTAACCCCCAGACATGCGGCCTGTATGAAGGTTATTACTGGCTTGCAATTGGATAGAGGTCTAAGTGAAATAGATAGCATATGGTAGCTCAGGATTTTCTAACCCATAGTAACAATGAGGTGGGAGTATAATAAAAACTCCAAGGACAAGTGAGCACATCATATTTCTTTTTTCCTGTAGATTGTTTTAATTACCTCATCTATCCACCTCTGCCTCTGTTTCCCCTTCTTTATGTGCTTGTATTGTATTTTTCAACAACAAAATTAGAGGTGGTCAATCTGAGAATGGACAATACCTGAAGTAGGTTTATCCTATAGGTCTGGTTACCTACTCAGAGAGCAACCTCTTTTAGCTCACTTGTGCCCTTCCCAGGTAGAAATATCCTGTAGTATATCAGTCTGGTCTCACTCAAAAGAGTGACCCAGCACCAGGCAAATCTACCCTGAACAGGAGAAACAACAAACCCCAGATGAGTTTCGTCCTCTGTGGACCTCGTCAGTGAGGTACAGCATTACTCCCTAAGGCACAGTGAGCAAGGAGTCCACGCCTTGAATTTTTCACAGCATCTGAGTCTTCTCTAAGGAATCCTGTCTTCTCGTGATATGGACAAAATATTTCAGCTTTTATGGCAATTTTTCCAGTGAACAGTTTGGCTTGATTTCCTATAGTATTGATTGATTATATCTTCTTGCAGTTCAAGGAACTCTAAGCAGTTTTCTCCAACACCACAATTCAAAGACGTGAATTCAAGGCGCTCAGCCTTTCTTTATGGTCCAGATCTCACATCCGTATGTTACTACTGGATATACCATGGTATTAATTTTGCAGACCTTTTTTGAAAATGTAAAATATTTTTACTTTTATATAGCTTGTCCAGAGTTGCCATAGTTTTCCTCCCCAGAAGCAAATGTCACCATCTGCAGAGATCTTAGAGCCCAGGAAAATAAAACCTGTCACTGCCTCCACTTCTTCCCCACCTACTTGCAAGGAACTGAGAATGATGTTTGCCATGATCTTTGTTTAACAACATTGAATAGCAGGCCAACTTTTAAAATGTCCCTTTTCCTTCTCATTACTAGGCCCTTTAGTTTCTCCTGACTTTCAAACATCAGAGTAGTATTATCCTTGTTTCTGAGGTTGTTGATATTTGCAATTTGAACTCTTGTGTCTCTGCAAAACCTTGCTGGCACATTTGGTAGTTCTCAGGTCATATGTTGTTGGTATGTTAAATGAGTGCAGTTGTTCAATACATGGAGTACTCTTTGGCACATATTTTTGGGGCTTGGGATGTACTCTAACCTTTTCTAGTCTACTGGCCACTGTTGGTATCATGCAAGCAACACTTTCACAGCATCTTCTTTTACAATTTTGAGAAGTTCTGCTTGGATTCCATCAACTTCTGCAGCCTTGTTATTTGGAAAGGCATCAAAGGAGTTTTTCAATGCTGTTAATATCCTCCCTGCACAGATCATATGCGCATTCCTGTCACCTCTTTTTATCTGATCTGCTTCTGTTTAAAGTCCCTCTATTTTTGTCTTTTATCCTACTCTCAATGGCACAAAAGGTTCCTTGGATATTCCCAGTTTTCTTGTAGAGATTTTTTGACATACCCAGTCTATTATATTCCACACATTTGTGCAGAATGATTACAAAGTAGGGGGGAAAGAATAGTAGTAACTGAGTCATAGGGGTCACATACACATCTGTATGGGTCTAGAATGGCTAAAAGCATAACTGCTGCCCTACTTGACCAGTTACAGTTTGGCTTGCATATTGTCTCTTTTCATTGGTAGGAACACAAACCTAACAAATGCAAATGCATAAAAAGTAAGAAAACATATATATATATATATTTTTTTTTCCCTTCCCTAAGTCTTGTATTTTTCCTTAGCCACAGAAATTCCACATACCCACTACTAACCAGTTTTCTATGCTCTGTTTTTAATATCTATCTGTTTGTATATTTAACCTTTATGGGAAACCTTTATGGAAAAGGCTTTCCCCAGTGATATATTTTGTTTTCATTTTCTTCTCATAAACATAACATTGTGCTTCTGTCTTTCAGGGATTCTAGACTGTTTATTCTTTCATCATCAATTGAGTTTTGCATTGTTTCTGATGATTCCTTTTACAAACTTTCTCACGTTTTTACATGGTTCAGAACTCAGAGGATTGTGAGGTGAGGTAGGACCTTCCTCAGTAGTGAGACAAAGCCTTATTGTCAAACTGGAAAGACCCTTTAACAATCTGGTAAATTGGCAACAATGGAATAATTTAAGAACTAGAGGAGGACTGATCTCAGTGGATATATTATAGCTCACAATCTTCAAATCAAATATTATGCATTGGTTCTTCGATATAGATAACATTCAGAAATAAAACCTTTTGTTTTTATTTGTGATTATAAAGTAAAAACTCAATAGCATAATCATTTTTCTCAATGTTTATAATAGTGCAAGAATGGATGTATTTGGACTGTACCTTTGTATGTATAAAAAATATAATTATTTTTCACTTAAAATCATTTTATTTTATTCAAATCAGTGTATTATTACTTAAGATAAAGAGGTTTAAAGTGTTAAAGTGTTATTAAGTATATAAATTGATAGATATACAAATTTCTTTATATTCTGGTTCTTTAGCTATACTTTTCTCCACTTATACTCACTCTTTACCCCCTTGATAAAAAATATGCCAATACATCTCCAAAAACTCAAAATATTTTACAGCTGGATATTTTTAATAACCAATCAAGGGTTCACAAAGTTTATTTGCTCATCTCTAATATAACAACCACAGTGAATCTTTGGCACTTGGCATCAGAAAAGGGTTTAGGCAAACATCATGACATTTCCTACCGAGAGACTTTAAAAGTAGCTATTGAAGCCGCTTCTGTGTGTCTTTGATGAAGGCCACATACAAGTTCTAATATATATCTTTTGCAGTTCACTATAAAAGCTTAAATTAAATTAACTATTTTGTAAGGCAGTTTTATCCAAGCAAGGGTTTCTTTGAGGGTGATGTCCTTATTTCTATGGGCCTCATTCAATTTCGATTTGGCCAATTGAATAGGGCTCTACATCAGCACACATCATATTTTTTTACAGAAACTTTTTGGTAGTGAACTTCTATCCAAAAGCAAGGTCTTCAATAACAAAAAAATCTGTAAAAATAATATGCTGTGTGCCTATTTAGAGCCCTGTTCAATTGGCAAAATTGCTATTTAATGAGGCCCTATGTCTCTAACATATATACAATACTTTACAAATATACAAAGTACTTTGGGGATGCACCATGGACATTGGATTCCTAGCTCAAAGACAGGGCTCTCCTTGCTTTGCTATACTTTAATCTGTATTTATCTTTGTCTTAACTTAATTTATGTACAGGGCTACGGAATATGTCGGCGCGTTATAAATAAACTATAATAATAATAAATTGTCCAAGCATTTTATTTAATGGTTACTTATTTAGTTTACTGCTGACATTGGCAATGATCGTGTTTTTTTCTGCTATTTTCTAACCTTCAGTTCAATGTACCCATAAGGTAACAAGCATCAAAGAATATAAAATGTATTAACTGCATATTTGCTTATGAACAGGATAAAAAAAGCTATAGAGCCTCCAGGTTCTCAAGCTGGGAGTGAAACAGCTTTGCAATTTGCCTGTGAAACTGTATTTTGATCTTAATGAATATAAAATGGCTCCCATTAAAAGTAAAACCGATTATTTCAGGTCTTCCAGGGCCCATAGCTCTTTGACTGTCTTGGAGAGTCACTATGATCTTTCATTAAAACTTCACAGCAGGTCTCTCTTGCCATCAAATCAAGCCTTGCAGTATAGGAGATTGGCTACATTTAAAAGTAATTTTCAGAAATCTACACAGATTTCAAATTTGGTAATGAAAGCCATGAGAAAATGTAGACAGCCTTTTGTCGAGCACTGTCATTAATCCATTGCTCACATTTGTCAGAAATTAAACTGCCCTGTAACTGTCACACCGATGGCAGTCTGCCATTTCATCTCATATGTACTCTCTGTTTGTTAATGAGTAGCATGTGCTAATTGTTGTCACCCATCTTTTACAAGCTTGCCTTTTATAATTCATCTTACCTCTTAATATAATACCTCATATTGCAACTTTGCTACAGAATGAAAAAAAAAAAACATTTAACCAGAAATGATTCTAAATTGCGTACAGATTTTAAAAGGAAATAGCTTTAGGTATAATGACACATATATCTTATAGCTTCATTTTTCTTTTACATGACCTGGACAGTGCGAATATTTTAACGTAACAAAAGAAGACATTACATTAAAGAGAGAAACTCATGCAAATTTCCTTAAACTGTAAGAAAAAATGAGTCATGCAATTGTATGAAAGGAAAAATGAGTGAAAAGATGGCAAGTTCATAAGTCTTTATATCAGGTCATGAAAGATTGCACATAAAATCTGAATTGGAAGAAGGATATTATATGGTCTGCATGTAATGTTTGATTCATCAAAGTGAATGAGGGAAGAGATAGGTATACTGCCCTCATGTGGATATTATATGCTGGAATGGAGAATACAATCTGTTTAAATCAAGTACTTGGCAATTGATTATCACTGATACGGCCACTTAGTGAGTTTAATTTATATGTAGATTGTATGTGAATGGGGAGGAGTAGTTTAATATTTATATTATCAAGTTATCCATAAAATATATTTTATTGTATGGTTGTATTAGATTAATACACATATTGTAAATTCAGTATACACATGCAAGTGGTGGTTAAGAGATTGATACCCTAATTAACCCTATTAGGTCATTGGCCACTGACGTAGCTAAAGGCCCACTTTAGTGCTTTAATAAAAGATTATGGGCCTCATTCACTGCGATTTGGTCAATTAAATAGGGCTCTAAGGGCCTCATTCAATTGCGATTTGGCCAATTGAATAGGGCTCTATATAAGCACGTAGCATATTTTTTTAGTTTAGAGTGAATTGTGGTACACACAATGTTGTGATACATTATCAAATTCTGGCAAATGGATTTGGAAAAGAGGATTTTTGTAATATGCAAGATAGGATATCAGAACATGAATATATTTAATAATTAGTGGTAATTAAAGTGGTGAACATATATATGTGATATAATTATTATCACTCATAAAGGTTCTTATATTATATACTAGATAATATCACCTTCAAGAGGTTCCACAGGTTGACAGGTTCAATCACACTCTTTTAAGACACAGAAAAAAACGCACGGGGTGCTCACAGAACCAAATGTACACAAGGGGAGAGCCTTGCAATGAGCACCGAAGGAGGTCACAAGACCAAAACTACACCAGAGAAGCGTCCTCGCAATTAGCGCCAAAGGCGCTTAGCACGAGGCTCGCAATGAGCGACGAGGTACTCAGAGGACCAAAAGCCTTACATTGTGTAGCAAACAGCATTACCTGTCTTACAATTTTATTGCCGTCATTTTTTGATGGGCAAGTCGCTAGTATACAGTATAAAACTATGCATTTGCAATATCAAAGTGTTTAAAAACAATATTATTCTTACAGGCTTATTAACAATTGCACTTTTCAGTATATGCGATGATAATTGTGTGTTAAACCCCCAGGCACTCATTCAATTGCGATTTGGCCAATTGAATAGGGCTCTAAATAGGCACATAGCATATATTTTTTAAAGAAGTTTTTAGTTAGTGACGACCTTGCCTTTGGATGGATGTTTACTAACTAAAAACTTTAAAAAAATATATATGTTATGTGCTTATTTTGAGCCCTATTCAATTGGCCAAATTGCAATTGAATGAGGGCCCCACAATGCAAGCTAGCCAAATAAAAGAGAGGACATGAATTGCATTGATTCATTAACTTCATGATGCCTGCTTATACGTTGGGCCCTTAAACTTAAGCTTGGACATTGAAGCATCAAATAAATTGCAATGTTCCACAATTCAACAGCTAGATGGACAAAATAAGAAATGACTTAGTGGATTTTTTTTAGACAAAATCTTATGTGTTTCTTAGGGCCTCATTCAATTGGGATTTGGCTCTATATTAGCACAATATTTGGCTCTATATTAGTTTTTACAGAAGTTTTTAGTTAGTGAACTTGTATCCAAAAGTTATTTTAAAAAAATATGCTCTGTACTTGTATAGAGCCCTATTCAATGGCCATATCGCATTTGAATGAGGCCCATAGACATTGGTTGAGTGAATTCATATTCTTTTTTATACCTCTGTGTTATCTGTGATATGGACCAATCTGTGTTATTATATTGAGTGCTTGACTAGAACAATGACAGGCATGTTAGGCTATTGGTGAATACTGTAAACTTTATAGGACATACCAAGAGAGCTAGACACAATATGATCTTGGTAGTGAAACACTTAAGGTAAATGAAAAAATAAACAGAGGCTTTTGACAATGCTTACTTGACTATATAGAAGATAAATACATTCGCATATAGCAAAACTGAGACCTGGAGCAACAGACTAGGAAAAAAAATTAATATGTCTATATGTGTTCCTATGTTTATAATTATCTTGTTGTAGAATTTTCTCTGATGTCATAAATTGTTGTAAAATGGCTCATAGAAAAGTCTGGTACTACTTAATTTAAGGGCCACTGACTCTGTATAATCCAAATAAATTCACACATGTTCCATGAGTAAAGTAGGAGTCAAATAGGGGATATAATTATATTATTATGTATATTATTATATATATATTATTATTATATATATTATATATCACAAATATAGTTGTCAGTTCAAGAATATTGCTCACATTTTGCGGGTTTGTCATGCTTTGCCAGCCTCACGAAGCGTGGCGAGCCGTCGACCATGCAGGACTTAGGCAACTGCGAGCCTTGCGAGAGCTCATCACGAGGGTCATGGGACTTAGCCAACTTAGGCTGCAATGAGCACTGAAGGGATTTACCGAGGGACGCAAAATTATGGCAAATAGGACTTAGGACCAGAGGCACGTATATGGACTGTGGGCCTTGCAAAATTACAAATTTAACACCCGAATCACTGAACTGAAAAAAAAAAACAGCAAATATGCCTCAAATTACAGTATTTTCCGTGTATAAGATGACCCCATGTATAAGACGACCCCTATGATTTTGAGCCCAAAATTTAGAAAATAATCCAGTGAAGCCAGTATGAGGAGCCATCCTCTCCCACCACATTCCCTGGTTCTCACCATCACCATGATGATCCTCTCCCTGCGCCTGGTCCAGGGAGTGCAGCCTTGATCTGGAGTAAGGGCTGTGGGTGGCTCTGGGTGACAGCAATAGCTTTGCCGGCTGGGAGGTAAGGAGGGCAGAGTTCCAGGAGCAGCCTGGAGCAAGGGCTGGAGAGAGCAGGGAGAGCATCTGGAGGTGGAGGTGGCACAGGGAAACATGCCCGGGACAGAAGGGGCCTGCACAGAGGGATTGAGGGGGGAGAGCGGGACAATAGAGCCATTCATGTGTACAGCAGGGAAATCTAACCCTGCCCCTTTAAGGATCCACCGGCAAGGCCTCCCCCATGCAGTGACATCAGGAGGGAACGAAACGCCAGGCAGAGGTAAAGAAGAGACCAAAAGAGGGGGAGATATAGAGTCCAGTGCCAGGGCTGAGAACCAGCATAGGGATCATTGTGCATGCAGATCTGAGGGTAGGATATATACGGTACTGTGCTTATAGTATTCCTGCAATCACAGCGCAAGAGATGCTCCAGGGCACACTCTGCACAGAGAGGATACAGCAGTTGACGGGTTGCGGAGCAAAGGGCAACATCCGGGGTCTATGTGCTGCAGATTGTGTAGCCTGATAGTCTTTTTGATGAAGGAGTTAGTTTGGGGGCAGGGATTTCTTGCTGACTAGCAGAAGTCTGGACAGTGACAGCGCCATTTAGCGTCGTCATGCTGTATTCCGTGTATAAGACGACCCCCCCTAATTTAAAGGTCAATATCAAAAAAGGTCGTCATACACAGAAAACTTACACACTCACACACAGCACAGTGGGAAAGCCAGGGAGCCTGTGAATGAGGCTGCAAGTTAATTTAAACCGTATTTGCCATTTTTTCACCATCAAAGCGAGAAAAAAAATGGCTGCCGAAAAAAAGACGAAAACGAGGCAGAGGGAAGTATAACTAGCAGGAGGGAAATAACACTAGCCCGTAGGGGCGTAAAAAAGGGTCCTAAGCAGTAAGTAACACTTAACCCAAGGCAATAACACAACCCACATGACAGTAACACTCAAGCGTGATGCCTATGAAGGACACAGGATGAGAGGCTTGCAAAGAGCGCCAAATGCCCTCAGCACGGGGCACGCGATGAGCACCAAAGGGGCTCAGAGTGCCCATATCCTCGCATTGTGTGGCAAACAGCATTGCCACACTTACAATTTTACTCCCGTCATTTTTGAAGGGCAATTTCCTAGTTGTTATTATATTACTAGCGAATTGCCCGTCAAAAAATTACGGACATAAAATTGTAAGGCAGGTAATGCTGTTTGCCACACAAGGTAAGGCTTTTGGTCCTCTGAGTACCTTTGGCGCTCATTGCGTTTCTCTCCCTTGGTGTACTTTTGTTGGTCTGAGTACCTTCAGCGCTCATTGCAAGCCCCACGCTGAGCCCCTTTGGTGCTCATTGCGAGCCTCTCCCCTTATGTACTTTTGCTCCTCTGAGCACCCTGTGTGCTGATTGTGAGCCTCGGCTATTCTCTCGCTCTCTGTCTCTCTCCACTGCTATTTTTATTTTATATATATATATATATATATATATATATATATTAATAATAATTAATTAATGAACTAAATAATAAATTAATATACTTTACCTATTTCTAATTAATATTTCCAACAATCAATATCCGGAAGAGCTAACAATCTCTTTTGATTTTCCTGCAGCATACAATGTACAATTGGACTGTTGGTGACCTGAGGAGAAAGTGTCAGCAAAGTGTGCAGTGTAAATAGGCTGCGTGCGCGAGGCCAAACCTATTGTTTAGTTCGGTAAAGCAGCATTTTAGAATGGTAATGTTAGTAGTTGCAAGTTAGTGTTGTAAAATGGCTGCCATTGTGTATGAGTTATGAGGCTCTCAAGCATTTTCCGTCCTTCCTAATAGTGTATTTTGTACCTTGCACGTTCCTGGGTAAAAGTCTTATGTGCTTGGCGGGGTTTTGTGTGGTTTTGGGCCGTGTAGCCTCATTTAGTTTTTTCGTCATGCTTCCTAATAGTCATGCTTGCTAATAGTGTATATTGTACCTCGTACGTTCCTGGGTAAAAGTCTTATGTGCCATGGCTGATTAACTTTTCTAACCGACTTATTCGCCCATTTTCGTTTTTTTTCGGTCGCCTTCCTTTTTTGTCACTTAGGCAATTTTCAAGTGCCGAAACTCAGCAAAATCGGTTTAACTTTGCGTGCAAACTCACACCCAGACGTCCTGGCTTTCCCCCCGTGCTGTATTTGATGTATCTTTTATGTTTTTTTTTTATTTTGTGTGTGTTTTGGATGTGAGCGGTTTGGCCGTTAACTTCATACTTTTTCGATCTCGTATTTTTTTAGTCCCGCGGCTTTCCTTTGCAAAGTGTTACGGGACGTAATTTTTCCCAGCGATTTTTTCAAACTGCTACAGGTCTTGCATTGTGAATTGTATAATTGAGATTTCTTTTGATCTGTAGTCCTGAGGGTCATAGTGATGAGCGCCTACGGTGCTCATTTCCACCAGCGCAATGAGCGCCTTTAGTGCTTACTGCCTAAATATTGCGGGATCATAGGGATGAGCGCCTATGGAGCTCATCTCCACCAGCGCAATGAGCGACTTCGGCACTCACTGCCTAAATCTTGCGGGGTCGTAGAGATGAGCACCTACGGCTCTCGTCTCCACCAGCGCAATGAGCCCCTTTGGCACTCATTGCCTAAATCTTGCCGGGCCATAGGGATGAGTACCTATGGCTCTCATCTCCACAAGCCCAATGAGCGCTTTCGGCACTCATTGCCTAAATCTTGCGGGGTCTATGGCGCTCCTCTGCACAAGCGCAAGGTGTGACTTCGGCGCTCCTTGCCAGCAACTGCATCCCTTGCTTCACAAGCTCGCAAGCTTTAGCAACAACCCGCAATGCTCCCAACTATATATGTGATTATGATTAGCAAGTAAGAGCACAAATCATAATCTTGTCTTACGTCTCAGTAGTTGTTAGGTATTACATGAAGCCTGATGTCATTTATTTACAATATGCTCCTTTGAAGAACTCCATTTGATAATTGACAAATAATTTTTGAACATTAGTAATAAAAATCTGTCTTTAATTATTAACTAGTACGGAGCGATTTGCATGGACTATTAAGACAATTGGCTCACAATGTGACTCATTGTGGCAGAATGGTACTGTGACATCGGTATGAGAGACACAATCCAAGTGGAGCTGTTTTTGCACACATGGTTGGCCGATCTTGAAGTTTGACAATAGAGTGGTAAGGAAGGCAGTCGTTAGGGATTAGTCTCACTTATAAATCTGAACTATCACAAAAAAGGATCAAGGCTGGCAGAGTTTGGTAATTCATAGTGAAACACATGCTGAGGTTGGTAATGGGGAATATTGGGGACCAACATAATCAGACACCAGGGTCATCTGCTGGAGAGAATTACTAACAGTACAGGTTTTTAGAGGCTCCTCCATTATGTTGATTTCTATCTGATAAGTTTCAACTCACAATATTACTTCCAGCAAAAGACATTTAAGCAAAATCCATTTTTGCTTATAAAATTACAAATATATGCTATGTAACAGTAATGCTGTCTCATTGTGCAATAATTAAAATCAAGGACATAATGATATCCAACCAATAGTAACTTTATAAAAATTATAACAATATTTTCGCTTAATTCATCCTATTGAACTGAATTGCAGTAAAGAAAGAACTTTACCACTACCTTCAAACATGACCAAACTTAGGAATGGATTTCTTATTTTAGATTGCAATACATATGCAATTGGGAATTGTATCATTCAAGGTTTAATTACTTAAATCTAGTGCCAAAATAAACCAGAGTATCTAGTGTTAATTGTTTTGACCAGATGTGTTCTGGATGCTGATAATTGTATTTCCACATGGCAAATACTTAAGTGAAAGTGGAATAATCATAAGTTATCACACATGGACATTGAAAGCTCCTGTGGCAAATGCACAATATATGTCTTAAGAAATATCTGACAATGTTTGATGGAGATTTAATGAACAATATATGTTTTATTATCAACATGAAAAACTATTAAGACTGAGTGTGATGTGCCGTGATCTGTCTACTAAAAGAAAATATTCAAATGTCTCACTATATAGTGTTAGTTTACCATCTATAAATACTCCTACATTCCCTACTCTTGGTCCCACTGAGCACGAGTTAAGATCCTGAATGCAATCCTGATCACAACACATGGGTATTTCTTTTCCAATAGGGATAAAAAGTTAACTTGGATATTTGATTCCACTTTGTTAAATATATCCCACTGAGTCACAATTTAGCATATCAGAGCTATAAATTAAAGGGCCATTGCAGTTTTATATAAAATATACTCTTATAATAAGCTACATTTGAAAATATTAAAAATGTCTGTATTACATTTTGTGTAGAATTATACTGCAGTATAACAAGCGAATTTATTTTCAGCTGATAAACTTCCTTAACTCACAACCACCTTAAAAAATAGAGGGCAGAATCAACATGTTAGAAAAAGGGAACCCTGCAGTAGAACAAATGCACATAAAAGTAAAAAATTTAAATGTTTTGCCTCTTCCATTCACTTTAGATTGTAACTAGTGAGTTTTAAATCTTGTAGGGAGCTTTGGGAAAAAGCACCTATTGCAAATATTTTTAGCTCAAAACAGTCCCTCCATCTTCTACAGTTTTTATTTTTCCTTGTTCTTATCCCCTGTACAGCGCTACAGAATGTGTTGGTCTTACAAATAAAAGATAATAATAATAATAATAATAATAAATGTTGTGTTATTTTTTTTTAACTTTTCCTTTCCAAAACATTTTATTTAAGAGGACTTATAGTTAAAAATGTGACTGAAGTCATCCAATAACAAAGCAGACTCCTTTCTCAGTTGCTACCTGTTTTGGTAAAGGGGCTTGTGTATCTTTTTCAAAGTTATGAAGTTACCATGTAGGGTACCCCAAGATTGGTAGGTCAAAGCAGAGAGGTCTTATACTGGGAATTAGTGAACTCAAATGGACTAGAATGCTATTAGACAACCACCATCACTGTAAACTCCCATTATTGGTAGAAGAGTCAGCCACACATTGCAAGGGAAACCAAATGTGTGCACTAACTACACAAACTACAAATAAGAAAATTATTTTCATGTCAGAATGCAGCAACATTTGTCTTAAACAGAAAAACATATATGAAGTTGAATCATTATACTGTCTGAAGTATGTCACCAGCCTTATGTTTATCTTGTAGTGTTTAATAAAAAGAGCAATGAGAACAAGAATTTGCTACAATACACAGCCTTCCAATTAAGCTTATGCTCTTGCTATTTTTTAATATATATATATATATATATATATATATATCACATATTATAATTGTCGAACTACGAGACGACGTCACGATTTGCGTGGTGCATAGACTTAGGCGATAAGCGTAGCGAGCAGGGGAGCCAAAGAAACACTTAGGAAACGCTGGATCGCCTTAAGCCGCAAGCACTTGACGAACGCGGGACTTAGAAAAAAAAAAAGAGACTTGGCACTTTGAAAAACAAAATATGTTAACGGCCGAACCGCGCATAGCACAAAACACGAAACACATAAAATTAAAAAAAAATACAACAAAAAAACATCACACACATCACGGGGGAACAGCCAGGACGTATGGAAATGAGGCGGAACGCGAATTTCATTCGATTTCGGCAAGTTTCAGCACTCGAAAATTGGCTATGCAAGAAATAAAATGGCGTCGAAAGGCGCTCAGCGCGTGGCTCGCAATAAGCGCAGAAGGTCCTTAGAGTATAAAAAGCTTAACATTGTGTGCCAAACAGCATTACCATGGCTTCAAATTTTATTGAACGTCCTGTTTTTACGGGCAAGTCAATAGTATATATATATATATATATATATATATATATATATATATATACAGTGCCTTGCAAAAGTTTTCACCCCCTTGACTTTTTTATGTGATGGATCAGAACACAATAGTCACAATAGTCTAAGTTGGTGAAGTGAAATGAGAAAAATATGTACATAAAGCTATTTTTTAGAAATAGAAACAGAAAATTGGCATGTGTGTTTGTATTCACCCCCCTTTGTTATGAAGTCCATTAAAAGCTCTGGTGCACCCAACTACCTTCAGAAGTCACATAATTAGTGAAATGATGTCCACCTGTGTGCAATCTAAGTGTCACATGATCTGTCATTACATAAACACACCTTTTTTGAAAGGCCCCAGAGGCTGCAACACCTAAACAAGAGGCAACCAAACACTGCCATGAAGACCAAGGAACTCTCCAAAAAGTAAGGGACAATGTTGTTGAGAAGTACAAGTCAGGGTTAGGTTATAAAAAATATCCAAATCTTTAATGATCCCCAGGAGCACCATCAAATCTATCATAACCAAATGCAAAGAACATGGCACAACAGCAAATCTGCCAAGAGACGGACGCTCACCAAAACTCACGGATAGGGCAAGGAGGGCATTAATCAGAGAGACAGCACAGAGACCTAAGGTAACCCTGGAGGAGCTGCAGAGTTTCCACAGCAGAGGCTGGAAAATCTGTACGTAGGACGACAATAAGCCATACTCTCCATAGAGTTGGGCTTTATGGCAGAGTGGCCACTTTTTGAGTTTGTGAAAAGGCATGTAGGAGACTCCCAAAATGTATGGAGGAAGGTGCTCTGGTCTGATAAGACTAAAATTGGACTTTTGGTAAGATGTGGCAAGCTCATAGAGACTTACCAAAGTGACTACAAAGTATTGACTTTAGGGGGCTGAATAGTTATGCACATTGACTTTTTCTGTTATTTTGTCCAATTTGTTGTTTCCTCCACAATAAAAAAAAAACATCCTCAAAGTTGTGGGCATGTCCTATTAAATGATGCAAATCCTCAAACAATTCATGTTAATTCCAGGTTGTGAGGCAACAAAACACAAAAAATGCCAAGGGGAGTGAATAGGTGAATACTTTTGCAAGGCACTGTATATATATATATATATATATATATATATATATATATATATATATATATATCCCACATATATTGTGTTAACCCTTTCACTAGTAGCATCAGTTATCCAGTGAAAGTGTAAACACTGAACCAAAACCACACTAAATATAATGTAATTATTTTGAATTTAACAATATTTACAAAAAAACAGAAAAGAAAATAAGGTTAATCAGTGTCCTCTGTATTAACAGTCTTGTGTGCATATTTTATTTTATTTTTAAATGGAAAGGGTACTGGCGTACTAGCATTTAAGATTCCACTGATTTCTTTTAGAAAATATACAGATTCAATTTTTATAATATTTTTTGATCGTATAGATAGATAGATCGATAGTGTTTTTTTATTTCTACATATAGGTAGAGGGATTGATGATAGTAAAGTTATTTTACCTTTCTTTGCAGATCATTCTGATACAATAAAGTAATGTTGATGAGCCCCACAGTCTGTAGTTCTCAGACCCCCAGTATAGTGGGTGCAGTCCCACATTGGGTGGCAGCTCTAGCACATGGTGCCCCCAGTCACAGTGGGCAGTATATGGAGCACATGCTGCTGTCAGCAGGAATTTTTGTCTGTGCTGTTGAATGGCATTCTTGGGCAGATAAGAAGGGTGAGACTCTGGGGGTGCAGAGGGCCCATCTGTAATATATGTAATTCATTTACTGTATATATATATATATATATATATATATATATATATATATATATAATATTCCATTGAGCCTTCCCTGTTGCCACGCCTTCCCCATCTCCCATCCTCCTCTTCTTACTGTATGTTGTGGATCCGGTACTTAGTACCTGTGTAGCCTTCCCCTGCCGGCCTGTCATTAGGCATGGGCAGGAAATCCTGTGTGATACTTCAGCAGGGGAAGGCTACACAGCCACTGAGCACCCGGATCCACAACATATAGTAAGAGGAGGAGGATCGGAGGGGGAGATGGGGAAGGGGAGAAAGTCTAGATAGGAAGGGGGAATACTGTACACAGCACTGGGCCCTCATGGAGTAGGGCCCTCGGTGCAACGCTCCGCATGCACCGGCATTAGATCCACACCTGATAGAAGTAGCAAAATAGTTTGTCAAGTTAATTCTCTGGGTATAGTAAACGCTACACATGGCCATCACCAGATGAACTATATAGAAATCAGATTGATTATATATTTATTGGCAAAACTGCATTAAATATAGTTAAAATATAGTTAAGGTTGCAATGCAGGATAAAATTAACAATGCAGGAAACTTTAAGGTTGAACACAACTTCAATGCCCTTACACCCCACAGATCAGATAAAGAAGAGGTGGCACTCAAATCACTCCTTCTCTGTCTTATAGATATCTTTAAAACACACTGTAGCCCAGAATATCCCACAGAACTCCACCTGAATGCAATCTCCTCCCTCCCTGCCCCTCTACCCACCCACTCATGTTTACACTTAATTTATTGAGGCCTGCTAATTACCTGCACTGGTCCAGTCAGTGACATTTTGCTTATTACCCCTAAAGACTCATTTAAGAACATACAGTGTAACAATGTTTCCTCTTACTTTTCTCTTCCTTATCATCTCCTGCCTGTTTCTCAGGCTCTCCCTAATTTCTCCATTTCATGTTTCAAACTGTATCACCATCTCACCCTCCCTGCTCTCTTCCCCTCTTCTTTGCTCCCACAAGCTCCTCTCCCTCCTCCAGTCATTAACTCCTCCCTCTTCTAAGGTCAATAAGCAGAAACGCTTCTGTAAGTCCTACTCTCACATCCTCTCTCTTTCATTGCTTATTTTATTGGCTGCTGGAGATATATCTCCTGACCTAGGCCCCTCATCCATTCCTACCTTTTATCAGTCTGGCTCAGCCCACAGGGCAACAAACACCAGAAACCCTCAAAACTTAATACCCATTATCTGTAACAAATCCTCCACTTTGCTCTTCTCATGTGCCCTCTGGAATGCTAGGTCTGTTTGCAAAAAACTCACATTCATGACCAATTCATCTCCAACTCCCTCAAACCTTTAGCTATCACTGAAACCTGGCTCTCTCCATCTGACACTGCCTCCACTGCTGCACTATCATTTGGTGGCTCACATTTCAGTCACACATCTAGACTTGGGAATAAGCAAGGTGGGTGCGTGGGCATATTACTTTCAACCTTTTGCTCATTCAATTGCATTGCCCCAATTCCCCCTCTCCAGTTCTCTTCTTTAGAGATTCACACTATCCACCTTTTTTCAACCATCTATCTGCAAGTTTCTGTTATCTATCTCACGCCTGGACCTGCCTCTCAATTTCTGGATCATTTTGCCACCTGGCTCCCTCATTTTCTCTCTTCCAACATACCTTCACTTGTTATTGGTGATTTCAACATTGCCACTGACATTCCCACTTCTCCCACAGCCACAAAACTACTTGCACTTACCTCTTCCCTCTGCCTTTCTCAATGGATAGATTCCCCTACCCAATATGATGGGCACTCTCTTGACCTCATTTTCACCAATCACTGCTCTCCAATCTTATCATCTCTTCTTTCTGACAACCATCTCCTAACTTACAGCCTAACAACCCCTTCCAATATCTGCACCTTTCTGCGCCCAGCTACCAGAACCCACAGAAACCTGCAGGCACTTAACCCACAACATCTTATCAATTTACTGCAACCCCTTCTCAGTCCACTCTCTTCCCCCAAATTGCCATGATATTGCCACCACACAGTACAACTTGACTCTAACTTCAACCCTTGACACACTTGCCTCCTTTACCACTGGTAGACGCCCTCACCCTTACCTACAATCATGGCACACCACACAAACGCGCTACATCCAGAAGTGCTCCCGCAGCGCTGAATGATTATGGAGAAAATCTCACACCTCTCACACCTTCCTCCATTACAAGTTTATCCTACGCTCCTATCACTATGCCCTCAATCTGGCCAAACAGCGCTACTTCTCCACATTAATATCAAATTTGGCCTCCAACCCCAAACGTTTGTTCTCCACTTTAAACACTATCCTCTGCCCTCCGCCACCTTCCGCCCCTTCCTGTCTTACAGCTAATTACTTTGCTAGCCACTTTAACAGTAAAATTTGAAATATTCACAATGAACTCTTTTCTCAACATAGCCAGAGTCATATCACACCTTCCCCTCAACATACCAATAGCATCCTACCCACACCCTTCCCCAAACCTAAATCCGTTATGAACGTCCTTGACCCTGCAACTGAAGATGAAGCTGCTAGCCTTCTTTCAACCTCTCGTTTTACAACCTGTCCATATGATTCTATTCCATCACAGCTGATCCCTCTCCTCTCCACCACTCTTATCCCAACTCTTACACATCTATTCAACCTTTCCCTAAACACTGGCAAGTTTCCATTACATTTGAAACATGCCATAATTATACCCATTCTCAAAAAAAACCTCACCTGGTCCAGCTGCTGCATCTAACTACCGCCCTATCTCTCTACTTCCCTTGGTTTCCAAACTGCTTGAGCGTGTCATCTACAATCACCTTACCTGATTTGTTTCCTCCTACTCTCTCCTTGATCCCTTCCAATCTGGCTTCCAGCCCCAACACTCCACAGAGACAGCTCCAACCAAAGTTACTAATGACCTGCTAATCGCCAAGTCAAAGGGTAATTTCTCTATCCTAATTCTCCTGGATCTCTCTGCTGCCTTTGACACAGTTGATCACTCTCTTCTTATCCAAACTCTCCGCTCCCTAGGCATCCGTGACACTGCTCTCTCTTGGTTCATATCCTATCGAGAAAATAGAACATTTAGCGTCCCCTTCTCTGGCGTTTCTTCTTCCCCTCTTTCGGCGTGCTTCAAGGTTCAATCCTAGGCCCCCTTCTTTTCTCCATATACACATACTGCCTCGGTGCCCTAATTAAATCTTCAGTATCATCTATATGCAGATGATACTCAAATCTACCTCTCTGCACCTGAACTATCACCCTCTCTGCTAGCTCATGTTACTAATTGCCTCTCTAGCAAATCCTCATGGATGTCTGCCCTTCAACTTAAACTCAACATGTCAAAGACAGAACTCCTTGTCTTTCTACCCTCTTCCTCAGCTCCCACCCCTCACTTATCTTGCACTGTTGACAATGCCATTATCACTCCCACCTCCCAGGCCCGCTGTCTTGGGGTTCTACTGGACCCCACCCTCTCTTTCATTCCTCACATTCAGTCACTCACCAAATCTTGTCACTTTTACCTTAAAAACATATCCAAAATACGTCACTACCTTACACAAGACACAACAAAAATTCTAATTCACTCTCTCATCATATCTCGCTTGGACTACTGCAACTCTCTCCTCGCTGGCCTTCCTATCACCCATATCTCTCCACTCCAATCCATATTAAACGCATCCGCTAGACTCATTTACCAAAATCAATGCACAGTGTCTGCAGCTCCTCTCTGTCAGGCACTCCACTGGCTTCCCATAGCCTCCAGAAGAAAATCAAAATCATGACCCTAACATATAGAGCCCTCAGCAATAATGCACCCTTCTATATTTCTGCTCTCATCCCTAAATACACTCCCACCTGCCCTCTTCGCTCTGCTAATGACTTTCTTCTCTCCTCCTCTCTCGTCACCTCCTCTCACTCCTGCCTAAAAGACTTTTCTTGTGCTGCCCCTATAATTTGGAACTCCTTGCCTCGCACCACTAGATTATCCTCATGCCTCAAATCCTTTAAAATCTTTTTAAAAATGCATCTATTCAAAGAAGCCAATCATCGTTAGCCTTTGCATGCTCTATCAATCTATCACTCTCCTGTACACCACCCACACCCTTTAGAATGTAAGTTTGCAAATTTTCAATCTTGATAGGTGGTTTACGGAAAACACTGTGTATGTCTGATTGAAAGCTCAATAACAGGGCCCTCCATCCTTTGAGCTATTTGACATTGTTCTTGACTTGTATTTAACCCCTGTATAGCGCTGCGGAATATGTTGGCATGTTATAAATAATGGCTAATAATAATAATAATAATAATAATAATCATAATAAAGTAATGATCCCAACAGCACTGTTAACCCCTATAGTTTGTCCAATTATCTGGAGTCAGTCATTTTGGAGAGTGAAGTTAGCTTGGCCCTAAAAGCATTGCTAATAACAAGGCTGTGGGAGTTGGAATACCAGCTAAACTCCTACAAAATGATGCCGTACATGTGTTGTTTGCATTATGCCAAAACATTTGGAAAACGTTAGCCAGTGGACTGGAAAAGGTAAGTCTATATCCCAATACCAAAAAAAGGCAGTGCCAAAGAGTGCTTCAATTACATTTGCACTAATTTCACAAGTAATGTTTAAAATGCTGCAAACTCGGTTTCAAAAATATATGGACTAAGAAATGTCAGACATACAAGCCGTGTTTTAAAGAGGCGCAAGGATCAAATTGCCAATGCAAATGATTTATAGAAAAAAAACATTTAGCTCTGCTTCATAGACTAGTCTAAAGCCTTTGACTGTGTGAATCATAAAAATGTGGATTTTTTTTTAAAGGATTGGGATACCAGGCCATCTCATCTGCCTTCTGAGGAATCTGTATGTGGACCAAGAAGCCACTGTTAGAACCGAACAAGAAATAATCAAATGATAGGAAAAGGCGTACAACAAGATTGTATATTTTCACCATATTTTTTGAATGTATACACAGAATACTTCATGCATAGGGCTAGGCTGGATTAATCCAGATCCTGAATCAACATTGCTGGGAGAAATATTAACAATTTCATACAGGCAGATGATATTACTCTGAAATTTAGGAGCAACTAACGGTCCCACTGATGAGGGTGAAAGTAGAATGCAAAAGCTGGCTGCTGCTCAACATTAAAGAGACAAAGATCATGGCAAACAGCAATCTCAGTTCATGGGCAATAGCTGCGGAAGAAGTGGAGACAGTGGCAGATTTGATTTTCCTGGGCTCAAATACCTCTGCACATGGAGCCTAGAAATTAAAAGATGGTATTCTGAGAAGTAACAAACGGATGTGAGGGCTGGATCATAAGGAAGGTTTAGCACCCTAGAATTGACACCTTTGAATTGTGCTGGTTTAGAAAACTTTGAGCCCCCTGGACTGCAAGATATTCCATTCAATCAATATAGCAGGAAGTTAAGTCAAACTGTTCACTGGAAGGTTTGATCTTGAGGTTAAATCTCAAATATTCTGACCATCCCTATAGAATATCCTGATGCTTGAAAAGGTTGAAGGGGAGGGCAGAGGGGAAGGCAGTAGCAGAGATGGATAGATGAGGTTATTGAAGCAATTAATTTGAGCTTGATTTAGCTCAGATGGGATGTGGAATATTGTTAACACTCACAAAGCAGCTAATTAGCTACACATTATAGAGCCAATTAAAAGACTGCAGCTCAGATGGGGGTTGCCATTTTCAGTGCCTGTCAGTCTCTGTGTGAGGCCTCTGTGTGAGACTGTGTTTGGACTTCCGTCTGTGAAACTGGGTTCTCAGGTAGTTGAGAAGAGACAAACACACAGATATGTTTACACAGTATTTGGGCTGAAGATAAAAGATACAGAGAGAAATAGAGAAACACTGAAGTTTACCTTTTGCATTGAGTTAGGAACAAGACACAGACAGAGCGACCGCACCGTGGAGCTGATTATGATTATGTAGCAAAGTGACAACTGGATTTCTGAAGGATACAGGCAAGTGAATTTTAAACTAAATATTGGACTGTTTTATTTAGTTTTTGCTCCACCCAGGGTTAGCTGGATGAGAATCTGGTTGACAAGGGCACTATTGTGTTTTATTTTTAATGTTGTATAATGAAACAGACATTAATAAACAGACAATAACACAATATCATTATTTTTAATTACACATATTTTTTTGGCTGTTAGGTGTCAAATAAGGTTTAAATGTCATTATTTGTTATTGTTTTTTGGTCCTATACTGTCTCTTTAACTGCTGCTGCAGCACTCTGAAATGGTTTTAAAACCATTTGCCACTGGTCTTTATTCTTGAGTGTGTTTGTAGTTTTGGAACTGCCTTATTTTGCGAGTGATCCATAAAATGTTATTAGCATAGGGATTTGGTGAGAAAGTCTAACCGAGTAACTACTAGTCCTTTGTCAGAGCAAAAATCAGTGGAGAACTTTGCCATCATTTTCGGCTCTGGCTTGCCGTAGTCACTTGCAGCAGTTCTCTCTCAATGTTTCTGGGATGGGTGATCAACATAGCTAGTGGGATTTTCTTTGGCCTTAAACATGGTGTAAATTGTGATATAGGGGATTAGGTTGGAGGCCATAGTTGTTTAATAAAAGGAACATACATTTGTTATCTTGCATTATAAACAGTTGACTAACTATTGGGGATTTTACAAAGCTTCAAAGGAAATGTGATGTGCCTTGATGGGTGCAATCTGTTGCTTTTCCTATGGGAAAATTGTTGTCACAGCTCCTTGCACTCAATTGTAGTCCCTTTAATAGCTTACTAAATATCCCTCTCTGTATATAATATATATTTACTTAGTACTATTTTACTATGTTTGTGTTTTAGCTATATAGTCTTACTAGCTTAAATATATCTATACTGTACATGTAAAAAATCTAATTTGCACTTAGTCTTAACTGTTGTTTTGTCAACAACATTGACTGAGCACAGGGCATTGTGAACAATGTTTTATTGATACATAGACACCATAAATAAATTAATTAGCAGTAAGACTAAGTTGTCTTCTAAACAATCCATTATACAACCAGGTACATAACAGTATAACTAAGAGGCTAGGAACCAATGGTGCTGTGAGCTGGGATCTGATCTGTTCTGAGCCATCATACTTAGACCACTCAGATTACTGTAGCGTTCACTGTATAGCGGTCGAGGGGGAGAGTGGAGCGTTACTAATTAATGACATTATGTAATGTTGTTATTATTATTATGTATTTTATTTTTATCCTTTATTTATAATGTTTTGTCGTTTATTATGTTATGACATTATCTCTACTGTTGAATAATACTAACATTGTTATTGTAACTTTTATGTTTTGGTGCTAGGCTAAAAACATTGTGTTTGTGTTAGTATCACTTTAACGTAAGCAAACATATAGTACATGTAAGCAAGTGGTTAGAAAATATCACAATAAAAGCTTTAAAAAATTCAGGTGTATTAAAAACATAAAACTCAAAAGTTATTTCTTCCAACTTTGAAACACACAGGACTATTTACATTTGTTTAAATGCATGGAATGCAGAAAGATGGAACAAATATATTCCTGTGGGTTTCTAGTCAGATAAAAATACAAAGCCTGAGGACTTTGTTTACTGTCCACAATCTACAAATTCTGAAATCTCAACATGTAGAAGGCTTCTGATGTTCTGCTAGTGATTCTGTGTAGCTGGTCAGCTCACTCACCCATAGAATTACAGTGTAGGGTATGGATGCCAGTATTTCAGACCCAATCCGAGCATAAAAAACACAAAGTAATTCAGTGTCAGCACAAAGTTGACAGCGAATGATTATAACAGCTTCGAATCTTGAAAAAGAGTGTAAATAACTAGGATCCCCTGCGGGCTCACTCAGCCTGCATACATAACAACTGTGATGGACAGCCACTAAAGCAAGATACAAAAAAGTCACTGTGCAAAGATGCAAAATGTTCAATCCTGAAACGAGCTTAAACTGTCACCTTTCTGACTAAATCAGCTAATTTTGTAGAAAAAAAGTATCAGAACTGGAAGGTTTTCATTGCAAGTGCAACACACCAAAAACATATACCTGATCATTGGTATTTTTATTAAATTGCTAATATGCATTTGTTTAGTTTTTCTCTCTCAAATTAACAGATGCCCATTTTAATAATTATATATATTATTTATATTTTTATGTGAGATAAAAAATATGTGCATTTTATTGTTATGATTATATATCAATAACACAATATTACAATACAGTATATACATTATAATTTATACTTAAAGTTCAAAGAGAAACTGCAAAGTATTTAGTGATACTATATTTAGTTTACTCTGAAATATTCATTATGGTTCTGATGACAGAACCTTTGCAAACTATGGGCCATATTCTATTAGCTGCTTGCAAATACCTTGAACAAATTTGGCTGCCTTAGCTTTTTTTTAAATAAATGTTTAGATGTATTCTATTGACTCCAGCTCACAACCGCAAGGCTGAACTTGTAAACCTGCCTTTTTAAGTTGGATTTTAGGGGGTGTGATCATATCTGACAATTTTTTAGCAAGCCCGTATTTTACTTCATAGACACAGCCAATAGTAAATGAGTCCATCATCATGACAACAGTAAAACATAGAAGTTAGACGCAATCTGCAATAGGAGGCTAAGAATTAATTAGTGCCAATAAGTAATATTTGCCTACTGGGCTCACAATCAAGCAATCTAGCAATCTAGCAATCTATAAAATGCATTAGAATATCTGTTTTAGTCCATGTGGGTTTCATGATATGTATTAACGCCTTGAGTCCCAAGATCGATATTACTCAAATAACATTTAAAAAAAAAAAAATTTGCATATTTGTGGGTTTGAGACTGTGATACTTTTTTCAGTGGTGGGTCAGACTTTATTTGAGAGCTAGAGCTACCGGTATAATAGAATATTGATTTTGTGTAACTTTAATTATTTAGTGCTTATAATATTCGAGCTGTGTGAAAAACCAATAGTGTTCTAAGGCCGGTTTTGCGGGTTTGGCTGGCCGATAATGATTGTGGCGGGTAACTCGTAATTGGATTGCGAGTAGAATATGTGGCAATATTAAGTGCAGTTTTAAGTTTATAAATTTACGAATTGGCCAATTGAATAGGGCCCTATAACATGCAGTTAGCACCAAGCCAATGACATTGCATATCATTCCATGTATTTCCTCAAGAACCACACTAAGCATGTCACATCAGAATTTAGCAAAATTTTTTATATTTTTAAACAAAAGGTCCATAGATTTTTAGACCGTCTTTTGGACTTTGTGCCTTAAAAAATAAACCACTACCAAGTATAGGCCTTGATTACATTCCAGTGTAAAAATACTCATTGAGCTATATTTGCCTTACAAGTTTTTTTTTTTCAAGCTAGTTATTACCGGAACTTGTTTTTTTCTTTCATGCAGAATGGTGATCTTTGACAATGATTTGTTTTGTTTGCCTATTGCTACCTGCCTAAAATGTACACCTACAAGTATGAATTAGTGAGTCAAAGCACAGTACTTCCCTGATGCATGCAATAAAATACTCATACTCACACCCTGTAATGGTGGATAACTCCAGAAGATATTTGTCAGCTCTGCATGCCTGCCTGAGCACTGTGACAGAGAAAACATCTCAACAAGCAGGAGGTGCCCTGAGATTCTTATCCTTGACCATCCTGGAGACAGATCCAAGGGCTAGGGGGTGAGGAGAGAGCCGAGCTGCATATCCCTGAGGGCCCAAATTGAAGATCAAGAAGTGGGTGATAAGGGGCTTAGGAAAATACACACAGGGCAGCCACCTAGACCGAAGGGGCCACCATGCACCTCAACTTACAAGTGAAGCCAAAGGGGCAACTGCTCAAAGACTGCTCTCCCTCATGCTATACAACTACATAAGTGGGACATAACAATGGGGCAGATACATCAGCACAGAAACTCTTAAGCCAGGTGAGCAGAGACTTCATATGGTGTATTTTTCAGTAACACCCTAGAACCCCCAACTCCAGTGACTGGTTATTGCCAAAAGCTCTGAAACAGAGCGCAGAGACTGGGACCTAAAGACAGGCTTACAAAGGCGCAGAAAAGCTTTAATATGGTGTGTGTGGTGACCTACTGCAACCCAGGGGCTAAAATCCCAACGAACAAACAGTACAGAATAGTATTGTGCTGACAAACTGCCTTCAGAACTGCCACATACCTGACAAATCCTGCTGGGCAAAACTCCAACTGCATTAGGGAGATAGGGGTGGCACGCCCAAAGTGTGGTGGACAAAGAATTAATCATAACAATCTGGCAGAAGAAGTTCCACCAAACCGGCCTAGACTGCACCACCTTGTGGACAGACTCTAAACTTGTGAGCTCAAGCTTCCAACACGAAGGCTATACCACACTGCCACCTTGTGGATCTACAACATGACGGCAGTCTACAAAATGTAATAAAGGCTAACTTACATTTTGTCTTGATCTCACTATCAGCCCTGTAATTACAGTCCCATGAATAAAAGCAGCTATACTCTCAAGAAACTTGACGGACGCGATGGCGGAATCCGCAAACATGCTCAATATGGCCTAGGGAGGGCCTCGAGGGAAAACATCCCACATGGATCACTAGAGCAACAACATTGCAGATATGCAACAGCAAAGATTGAATTAACCTACTAACCACATAGAAGGATGGGCCCCATCATAAGAGCCCTCAATACTACCATCATCAACTATATATCTCTAACATACCCCTATAACAACAGCTTAAAATGGTGAAAAAAAAAAAAATCTGCAAACTAAAAAGATCACAGATTATTGTAAACTTCCAGGAGCCACTCAAGAGATTGGTTCGGGTCTCTCAGACGAGTCAGAGGATGAAGGGGAGCCCTGCCTCATCTCACTGTGATATGAATCTATCTAAAAGGCACAAATTGAAGGAATGTTCAAGTCTTATATGGCAAAAGGTATGGAAGCCATCAAGAAGGATAACAATGACTTAGGGTAAAGAACTCAATTGCTAGAAGAAACATCAGATCAGATTGTCGAGGCCCAAGAGCGGATGACAGGATGGAAATCAACCAAAATTCCTCTTGTCTCACGGCTCTTGAAGACACATATGAAGACCTGGAGAACAGGTCGCGCAGGCACAGTCTGAGGATAAGGGGGATTCAGAGGGAAGTACAAAACCTCCAAAAGCAACTGAAAGAGATGCTTCACAAGCTACTACCAGATGGTTTTTAATCAATGTTGGAAATTGAAAGGGCACACAGGGCACTGGGAGCTACATGGAACCCCGAAACCCCTAAAGATGTTATTATGAGTTTCCTCAGACAACAAACCAGGGACTTAGTACTGATGGCCACCAGGAAGTTGCAGGAAATCAAAGGGCCCAATGACTCAATACTCCTAATTTTTGCTGATATTTTCACGATCACTCTAGCCAGACATAGGGAGATGAAACCTGCCCTGGGTGTCTTGATCAAGCTCAAGATACCGTACCGGTGGGGCTTCCCATTCGCCATTATATTCCAACACAGAAGGCAGATCATATTCAGCCCACTCACTGGAAGATTGCTGGTCTACCCTCAAATTACTGATTTCTGATGAAGAAGAGGATAGAACCAAAGAACGAAAAGACTTACACAATCCTTCCAGACAATGGACAGCAGTATCCTATAATACTAGACAGAAGATGCCTTCCATTACCAAGGGTGGCCATACCTCATTGACTAAGCCAAAGCCCTCCCTTCTACAGACCTCAGAGACTCAAACAAAACAGGACTCTGTTTGAGCAAACATCAGTTTGGAATCAGTGAAAACCAGAAGCATTCTGCCTGAGACTCCCGCACCACTATCTGGAAAAGGTCTCAGTTCAGGAGATGAAGGACATGAACTTTGTGTTTTTTTCTTCTTTAAATTATCAATTTAAGGAAACGGACTGATAAATACTGGTTAAAATGTTGTCATTTACAATGTTTAAAAAAAAAGATAAAAAAATGCTTACTTTTAATATAGTTAGGGATGTTTAGTCTTATATGTTGTATATCCCGCCACCCAGATTTCTAATAAACCCTCCTAATAGGGAATCTGAGGACGAATGGATTATCTATTTCTCCCGCCAAGGGTGCCAGAATATACGACTGGCATAGGAGGTTTTGTTTACAAGAAATTGTTTTACTAGAAATTGTTCTACTTACTGAATATTATAGTTCGGTTAACTTATTTACATATATGACACACAATGTTAAGGGATTTAATTCCCAATTCAAAAGAAGGAAAGCCTTTATATATTACAAGGTTTTTAAGCCCTCTATATTATTTTTGCAAGAAACACATTTTGCCCCCAACCATATCCCTACATATTTGAGCAAAGTCTACCCTACTTGCTACTCGGCCACCCAACTTACAAAAAAAGCAGGCACAATCTATTCATATACACGCAATTTCCTGTTCCAACTATAATCTATGATAATAGATAAAGAAGGCCATTATGTTATTCTTCATGGGCCCCTCTTGGAAACTAGAATGACCCTTGTCGCTTTCTATGTACCCATCACTTCCCCACATAAAACATTGTTGAAAATACTAAAGCTTTTAGAATCAAATCCAGGTGGCTCTATTATAATGGGGGGGGGGGGGGGGTCGCTTTAATTTAACTTTTGACTCACAACTAGATCACTCTAGTACCCTAGCCACTGATCGTTTCTCAAATAAATTAAGACAAATTAGGAAAGCGCTAAATGATCTTGGCTTGATTGATGCATGGAGAGGACACCATCCTGACAAAAAAGAGTGTACCTATTACTCACACACCTATGGGTCATATTCACACATAGATTCTATATTAATAAGCTCAGCCCTCTTTGATAAATCCAGTAAGACCACAATTCACGCCTGCCCTTTTTCCCGACCATGCGGCTATCAAAATAGATTTGGATCTAGGTTTACATTTGAGGAACCCATATACATGGAGACCTTGTTAAAATTACCTACTTCTAACTAACGCAATATTACTAGAACAAATAAAGGCAGATTTGCATTTATATTTTGAGACCAATAATTCTACAGAATTGGTAATTGGCTGGATATGGGCGGCCCACAAAGCCTTCATCCGGTTTACATATATAAAACTAGCTACAGCTTATAAGAGACAATGTAAACTAAAAAAAACAGAACTCACAACCAAGTTAATTAGGATTGGAGTGCCAGAATCAACTTAATCCCACTGCCCGCATCTGCCAACTAATTGACAAATGCAGAATCTAACTAGACAATATTTTATCTCACAAGACTAAAAAGGCTCTAAAAGGCACAAACCATCTGTTCTATACAAAGGCCAATAAACTGATTCCTTCCTGGCCAAGAGGCTCAATACTAAAATCTCCCAATCTCGAATTTTAAGAATAAAGACAACAAAGGGAATAGTAACAGTGAGCCAGAGGGAAATCAGACTCAGAAATCAGAATCCCAGACTGGGCGTATAACCACGGTGAAAACGAACATTTTACCAAAAATATTATATTTATTCAGATCCCTTCCCATCCCAGTAGATACAAAATAACTTGACAAATTTCAAAATAAAATCTTCAAATTTATTTGGTGAGATAGACCTCCACGGGTAGTGAGGAAGATAATGTTCCGACATGAAACCCAGGGGGCTCTCCTGCGAATCTATGGTTATACTTGAGATCTGCCCAATTGGCTTTTATTTCAATTGCCCATTCAAGCAAGCACCAACAACTTTGGATCTTTGTTGATAATTGGCAACTGAAACCTCATGCCTGGGATACTTGGTGGAAGGAAGTGTGCTCTAAACTATCAAGAGGATCCTTCACATACAGCTTACTGGAGGTTTCAGTCAAGGTTCTACACAGAATCTACTATACACCATCTCTAATTAATAAAATTGACCCATATTCTGCAAAACACGTACCCCCCTGTTTCTAAAAAAATTGGACCCCATGGCTTGCTTCTGCTCATAGCATTTCGCTATAACTATCTGCTTATTAAGAGGGTGAGATTGTCGTAGGTGGGAAAATAAAACCAAAAAGAAAAGACAAGAAATGATTTTCAGGTTTACAAGCCTTTTTTTGTGTAGCTTAGCATTACTTCGCTGTTTATTGGTATGTTTTATAAATATGCTACCATCTATGAGGGCAGGGTGATACTCCTAAAAACTATCTGTGTATTTGATGATCTGTTACCCTTTAATGTATAGCTTCAACTTTGTCTTTAGGACCCTCCTGCCTAGAGCGCATTGTTAAATCATTTTTGGGGGGGCATGGAACTCTTCTATAACCAGGGGTCCATTTGGCTTGTGCTTTAGGGTTGGGGGGCTATTAACCTCATGTTATAAACTGTATGAACTTAGGTAGGCCATCAGACCCAAGTCCCACACCCTATATGTAACCTAAATGTTTGCTGATCTCTATTCGCCCTCAACACTACCCTTCATGGATGTCCATAAGTATCCTAATGATCCCTCAACCTACCCCTAAGTGTCCAGCTAGCCACTTACTTACAGCTCTCACATACAGTACACAATACAGGAAAGGTTGATCCGGCCCATATTTTACTTGCACCAACTCCAAACTGTCGCACTGATTCAATCCAGTAATTGGGTGTTGCCAAAAAGTGCAATACAAGACCTATATAAGGAAATAACAGCTCAGAAAAAATTGAGATGGTTAAACCCGTAACTTACAGCCTCCCAAAGCTTTTGATGTTTCACTTTCCGTGTCGTTCAGTCGTTTCCGACTCTCTGTGACCTTATGGACCATTACACACAGGACAGCTTTACGTCCGTGGTCATGCTGATCCACTTGGTATTCATGGCAGAGATGCTGGCGTGGGTTGACAGGTCTTCTCCAGTGGACCACAGCATACAGCTCCTGGTATTTGTAAGTGGTTTCCCATCCATGTTCTTGCCGGGCCAAACCCTGCTCGACTTCCGGGTGGTGTGACCTCTTGGTTCCCTGACTGGAATCTAATCCAGGTCGCAGTGGTGAAAGCACCGAATCCTATCCACTGGAATGCCAGGGAACCCTACACTTTCATTACAAGGAAAATAATTATACACTTTGAAAGGGAAAATATACATGCCTTCACATCTGATACTACTTGTACTTTAGAGAACTCATGATAAACCTTTGACTCTGTAATTGATTATGCACTAAGTTTGGTGGTCAGCCATGCACACTACTATGCAAAAATATATAACCTCTTGTAATGTGTGCAATAGACCTATGAACCCTCACTCTCACCCAGATCGCATCCTGTAACCCCTACTAATGCCTACTCATCCATAAGAAGCGATTGCTATGAAATTTATTGTCAAAGTTCCTCCATCCAATCAGTACACATCTATAATGTTAGTAGCTGATCGCTTTACTTAGATGGCATGTTGTATCCCAGCTAAAATACTGCCTACAGCCTCAAAAACAGTAGATCCAGTAAGAAATAAAGTAGTATGCTCACAACAATTTTCTGATCAGATGCTGTCAGAACTGTGGCACAAAATTTACTCCATATTAAACACATGATGTCCTCAACATCCAATCACTAAACCAAATGCTCAAAGCAATTCTTATAACAGGAGCTCCACTGCTATACCTTGTGATGCTCGGATGATTGGCTCTCACCCCTACCATTAGAAGAGTTTGCTTTCAATAATACTATTCATGGAAGTATAAAGATGGCTCAATTTTTTTGGTTACCACCTAGTTTTGACCATGAATTTTCTTCTTCCGTAAATATCCCAGATATCATGTCTAGAATTGCTATCTTTATCAACAATATCAGCTCCTACAATCAACTATTTCTATCTTAAGCATCATACACACAATTGGTCAATCATAACCCTCAAAATTGCTGTCTACCAAGAATCTATGCCTTAGAAATAAGCTGTTAATTCCATTGGTTCTTTTTCCATTATTTCCAAGGTGAATGAAGTTTTAGCTGCCTCCCAGTGAACATCTATGACCACTTTAGGTAGCAAAATGGACATCAAGACACTTGGTTCCAAATTAAGATGATGTCATCTTTTTGGTAACGTGAGAAGATCATTCCCTATTACCTTACCCGCTGAGTTGAATTTTTTGACAGACATGCTTACAAGTGGTATTGGTAGTCTGAAGTATATGGAGGTGCTGCATTTATCCACTGTCTGTCATACAAACGCTACCGCCAAACGGCTTTAGGTATTTTCAGAGTTGTAGTTGAGGGACGTTAGTAAGCTTATGGATCACAATAGTTGGGTCTTCTTGTCGGTCATATAATTAGATAAAGCTTACTACACACACTGTTTTACCTTTGAGGGATTTGCCATCTCTCTATTTGGTTGTTTATATTTTATTTTTGCTCTTTTTGCTCTTTTAAGCACCTGTATACACCAAGGATTGACAATGAGACCCTTCAAACAATTTCACTAATGTATTCCCCCTGCACTCCTGATATAAGCTGGGGATCCCCATGGATTCCCCCTTCCCACATGCTATACTAGTGGAACCTCATCTAACTATAACCATGGGAGTCAATATAGTTAAAAACCGCATAAAGTTAACCCCATGGTCCTGAGTGTAACCTTATGGTAACATTAACCGTAACCATGGGAGTCCTCATGTATCCTCATGCACCTATCATTAATTCCTTACCCCATGGGGGTCCATATGGACCTGATGCTAACTCGCATGTGCCATGGGGTCCTCAAGGTCCATATTGGAGGGATTATGCCTAAAGTGACCCCAACAAAAATCTATAAAATACAAAAATGCTTATTGTAAAATAAAAATAAATAAACCTATAAGTTGTTAAAATATATACTTACCCGATCAACCATGCCCTGGTCTTCAATCTTCTGCCCTGGATAAGTTGGCTATATATCTTTATTGAAGACCAGGATCCTCATCTCCTCATCTTTTGGCCTGTTGCAATGGCCCTCCACATAAAAAAATCACAATGTATAAAAAAAAAAATTCTAATGGAGCTCGTCTTAGGACAAGCTCTTACATTGACTAATGCCTTTTGGTGGGCTTTCCTGCCTTAAATAGAATCCTTGCAGGTTATCACACATTTGTTTCATAATCCATTAATAACATGTTCCAGACACATTTTAATTTTTATACTTGTTATATGTGTCTTTCTCTTCTCATTCAATAATATGTTTAATGTTTTCATTTTTTCTATTTGATATCTAAAGTTTAAAGGACTATAAAGTTATAAAACACTTCCATTCAATTGCAAGCCCGCAGACTTACGTCCGGTAAAAAGTTAACTGAAATTTTTAACAGTTACTGAGCGATTCAATTGATCAAGTTCACAGCTACATGGCCAAAATCCTAAACCGTAAACCATGGACCTGTAAGTAGCATTTCAGAGCATGATCATGGTCAATTAAGCAAGGCCATAACTACTGATTTAGAAACAGCCAATAGTAAATGAGGACGTCATCATGACATCAGTAAAACATGGAGGTTACACGTCAATTAATTAGCATTTAGAAGTCCGATATGCAATCGGACACACAATCAAGCAATGTACAAAATAATAAAAATGAATGACGATATTGTTCTAGTCCATGTGGTTGGCCTGATATGTATTAACTCCTTTATTACCGAGACTGATATAACACAGAAATAAAACGCCAGAAAAAAAAAAATGATTGCAGATTTGCAAGCTTGAGACTTTTGTGCAATTAATTCTAATGTCTTTCATCGCTTTCCTTGTCTTTTAAAGTGCAGTATTGATTTTTTATTTTCCATTTACAATGCTACGATCAGGTATTTAACCTCCTGAGAGTCCTATCTGGTACTCGTAGGATTTTCTTCTGCATTTGCAATTTAAGGGTGTGAAAACAATACTGGGCTTGAGGAATTGTAGCAATTGAATAGCAATTTGTGATTGTAACATTTACAGGCTTGAAAGATCAAAGGCTTAGATGGGCTGGAGTTACGATTTTGACAGGGATTTTCAGTCTGTAACCCGCAAATCCACGCCAAATTAGTGTATGGGTTACATTACGGGCTCTAGTAACTAACAATTGCTCCATTGAATAGTGGCCATAGTGAGGTTAACATTTTAGAGACATTTGGAGATGAAGAGATTTAAGTAGTTTAGAATAAATACTTAAAAACATGTAAACACAGTATATGCACTGTATACTGTAAATGTATTTGTATACTGTAAATTTATGTCAGTTTTACCACACAATGGTATTATAGGGGTGGGCAACAGGTAGCCTCAGGGCCTCAATCGTCCATCCTGTACTTTCCATGCTTCCACCAGCCTGTGAGGAATCATGTTCCTCTTTGACAATACAGAGTCCATTTTATCTCTACACTAGTAGCAAATCATCATTTCTTGTTCTCCAAAACATTTATTGTCAATATTTATACAGTTGTGCTCAAAAGTTTGCATACGCTGGCAGAAATTGTGAAATTTGGGCGTTTATTATGAAAATATGACTGATCATGTAGAAAACAAAAGTGTTTTATTGAAGGATAGTGATCATATGAAGCCATTTATTATCACATAGTTGTTTAGTTCCTTTTCAAATCATAATGATAACAGAAATTACCCAAATGGCCCTGATCAATGACAGCGTGAAGTCTTTTGTAATAGTTGTATATGAGGCCCATAATTCTTGCAGGTGGTATAGCCGCCCATTCGTCTTGGCAAAATGCCTCCAGGTCATGCAAAGTCTTTGGACATCTTGCATGAACCGCACGTTTGAAAACTGCTCAGAGTGGCTCGACGATAATAAGGTCAGGAGACTTTGATGGCCACTCCAGAACCTTCACCTTTTTCTGCTGTAACCACTGGTGGGTCAACTTGGCCTTGTGCTTGGGGTGATTGTCATGCTGGAAAATCCAAGGGTGTCCTATGCGCATCCTTCGTGCAGAAGAATGCAAATTGTCTGCCAGTATTTTCTGATAACATGCAGCATTCATCTTGCCATCAATTTTCACAAGATTTTCCGTGCATTTAGAGCACCCCCCCCAAAAAAAAACATCAGTGAGCCACCACCATGCTTCACAGTGGGGATTGTATTCTTTTCACTACAGGCCTTGTTGACCCCTCTCCAAACATAGCGCTTATGGTTGTGACCATAAAGCTCAATTTTGGCCCTGTCACTCCAAATTACAGTGTGTCAGAAGCTGTGAGATGTGTCTAGGTGTTGTCGAGGAATATTGTAACCTGGCTTTTTTGTGGCATTGGTGCAGTAAAGGCTTCTTCCATGCAGCTAATTTTTGTTCAAGTAACGTTGTATTGTGCTCCTTGAAACAACCACACCATCTTTTTCCAGAGCAGCCTGTATTTCTCCTGAGGTTACCTGTGGGTTTTTCTTTGTATTCCGAATAATTCTACTGGTTGTAGTGGCTGAAATCTTTCTTGGTCTACCGTACTTTGACTTGGTATCAAGAGATCCCCAAATTTTCCACTTCTTAATAAGTGATTGAACAGTACTGTCTGGCATTTTCAAGGCTTTGGATTTCTTTTTATATCCTTTACATCTTTATGAAGTTCCATTACCTTTTGACAGTTCTTTTCTGCTCCAAATGGCTCAGTATCTAGCCTGCACAGTGCATCTACGTGAGAGCTAACAAACTCATTGACTATTTATATATAGACACTAATTCCAATTTAAAAAGCCACAGGTGTGGGAAATTACCCTTTAAATGCATTTTAACCTGTGTGTGTCACCTTGTATGTCTGTAACAAGGCCAAACATTCAAGGGTATGCAAACTTTTGATCAGGGCCATTTGAGTGATTTCTGTTATCATTATGATTTAAAAAGGAGCCAAACAACTATGTCATAAAAAAATGGCTTCATATGATCACTATCCTTCAATAAAATATTTTTTGTTGTTGCATGATCAGTCATATTTTCAAAATAAATGCAAAAATTTCACAATTTATGCCAGGGTATGCAAACTTTTGAACACAACCGTACCTCAGTTACCAATCAATCAACCTCTCTCCCACAGCAATTTTACCATTTGTGGCCCTTCAAGTGAAATATTTTGGCTGTCACTGACTTCCATTGTAAAGAAATATCTACTTTACAAATTATGTTGAATCTTCCTTTGAGATGTAAGTCTGAGATTTGTAATTTGGTGCTTCATAACAGTGGTAATGTGCATTAAAATCAGATGTTGGGTAAAAAATGTCTGTTATTAATTGATTTACTAGTATTGAGTATTTAATTATTGAAGGGTAGATAAAGAGGCAATATATTGTATAAGCTGTCTGTGATGTATAATATATAAACATACATTGCATGTAACAGCAAAAATGTTAATACTAGATAAGTAATATATCTACCATGTGCCATACAGTATTGTGTATAATCAGGCACTGCATGCACCAACAATTCATTATAGTTAAATATGCATCTACATAACTATTCAGTTATTAATCATAGTCTAACAGAAAATTTGATTTTTGGGTCTAAGATGGTAAAAACAGAATCTATAATTCTCAAAATAGTAATAAAGTGTTTGGGTATGGTGAAACATAATCACAAAATCAATGGAGACTTATGTCTAGGCACTTTGAATTGTTGGTTTAATGGGTAGCTATAAATCAGGGATTTTTCTAGAATATATGGCTTCCAGATTGAAAACCCCCAAAGCATTCCCTTCTTATTTCCCATACCTAATCCCCTATGCATAACATTTTATGCAGCATTGTGCAATATGTAACATAGACTTATTTCTGCCCACCTTTATATGTGTAATATTAAAACATGACAGTACACAATAACGGCTTGTATCAGAGTCAAGTGCCAGCTAGCTGATTCAGTTATGTATTTTTGGTGCTTTACCCGAGTCTGCATTTTTACCATGCCTTACTCAGTCTCTGCATCTTACTGTCCCTTATTACCATTTCTAGCATACTGTATGTCACTAATACAGACATTATTTTGGGCTCTTGCTTTAACTATATAAAATGCACGTAAATGATACCTGAATTTTTATTGTAAGCTGAGGATTTTTTAGCAGTGGGTAAGAGGTTACTACTCCTGAAAGATTATACATGCCCATCATGCTTTCTAAGATTTATAAAAGCATAGACATCTATTATGCCTATTTCATTTTCTAAAATACCTTCTCTGTCTTTTTCTTTTCTCTTGACCTCAAACTCTCTCTAGTAGTCCTCATTCCCTCCCTAGCTTCACTCCTTCTACTCACTATAATGCTCCTCATCTTTTTTCTATCCATACTGCAACCAACCCCATCCCCACCCTTTTCTCTCCAGGATTCCAAGTCCACTTTAATAGTATTATTATTATTATCTTTTCTTTGTATCGCACCAACATATTCTGTAGCGCTGTACAGGGGAGAAGAACAAGGAAATATACAATAATGACAACAATCAGAAAATGGAGGGCCCTGTTTTGAGCTTCAAGTCTTGTAATAAGTACTTTTTCCCAAAGCATCCCACAAGATTAGACACTCGCCACTTACAATCTAAAGGTTCTCTCTCTTCTTAGCCCATGATTTTCTCTTCTACATTTCTTACTCATACTGAAAGCATCCACCATCCTTCCATAAAAATAAATAGCTTTTTTGTTTGTAGCAATTTAAATGCCTTATTAGATCTGGCACCCTTGGTGATTGCCCTGTTTTTCACCACTTTAGTAACTGCCCTACCATAAACTCAGCAATGTGCTTACTACATGTACATGCATTGACATACACTTACTCCCAGATACATTGAAGGCCACACATTCCAAACCTTTGTTGCCGCTAAAAACTTTTTTTGCAGAAAGCTTATGATACTTATTATTTTGTAGATGGTGAAAAACTCTACCAGGAAGTGTAGTTTGGAGTTCCACAAAACTGTGTAGGTCATGTGGTATTAGCAGCAATGATGCAAGTAGGGAGAGTGCTAGGGTAGTGAGTAAACTCCAGTTGCCTACTGGATTGGAACCCATCAGTTTTAATGGTCTTTACTACTGTTCTGACTGCATTAACTGTATTATCATCTACTGTGCAAACCTCACCTCATTTATGTCAAAAATGATATGTGCCCTGAAAGAGACAGCTGGTATCAAAATATAATTATCAGCATAGTACAGAGTGGTATCCTTGATCTTTGTATTGGGTGTGATATCACCTTCCTGCCCTCCAACTTGTGAATAGGGATCATCACAGTCTGCTTACCTTAGAGGAATGGCCCCACAACTTTAGTGCCTGACTCCTATAGCAACCTGTTGCCTCACAAGCCTCCCTTTCTTGTTCCAGATGCCTCTTTCCTCCTGCTGCTCTTCTCAATGTGGCCAGAGTCGCTTGTCTCCATTGCTCAGCTCCACTGCCCTTAGGCTGTACTGGCCTAGTGTCTTTCTACTCCTGGGCCTCTGGCTAGTCCAGCGCTTTCCCCCACTCTACACTCCACAATCTTCTAAGGCCTTCTCTTCTCTCTGCCACTAGAGCCCGAGGCTTCATGACATGCTGGTAAAAAAATACTTAAATATTAATATCACTAAATAGAGAGTTCTACAATGAATAAGTACCAGCCACCATAATCAAGTGTAAAGCAAACATTTAAAAAATTGGAAAAAAAAAAAATATATATATATATATATATATATATATATATATATATATATAGTGGCAACTCCTTAGAGATGAGAGATAAACTTCAAATATATGAGAAAATTACCAATCACTATCACATATATAGTTGTCAGCAATACGGGTAGTTGCTAACACTTGCGGGCTCGCATAGCAAGCCTGCCACAACTGTGGCCCTCGCTTTGCGAGGGTTGCAGTTGCTGGCAAGGAGCGCCATAGGAGCTCATCCCTTCGACCCCGTACGACTTAGGCAGGGAGTGCAGAAGATGCTCACTGCGCTGGTGGAGATGAGCACCGTAAGCGCTCATCCGTATGACCCCACACGACTTAGGCAGTGAGCACCGAAGACGCTCAGTGTGCTGGTGGAGATGCCATAGACGCTCATCCCTACGACCCGTGGTACTACACAAAACTCAATTACACAATTCAGAATGTGAGACCCATATCAGTTGTAAAAATATTGCTTTACAAAAATTACTGCCCGTAACACTTGCAACAAGGAAAGCGAGACTTACACACGAAAAAAATACCACCCGTGGTACGAGGTCCAAAAAATACAAACTTAATGAACCGCGCACATACAAAAACAACAATAACACCACCAAAATTAATAAAAATACAAAAAAAATCACTCACAGCACGGGGAGATAGCCACTATGTCTGGGCGTCAGGTTGCACGACATTTGAACCACAATTTACGGAGTTTCCACACACGAAAATCGCCTAGGCGTCAAAAAAAATGTTGGCCGAAAAAAAAAGAGGCTACACGACTAATAAACCCGCAAAACCCGCTAGACACATAAGACTTCTACACAAGACCTTACAGGGGACAAAATACACTATTAGGGAGGACTCTAAATGCTCCACAACCGCCTAACACATACACAATCGCCGCCATTTCACAACACTAACTTGCAACTAATAACATTACCAATCCAAAATGCAGAATTACACACCTAAACAAACGCTTTGAGCTCGCGCACGCAGCCTATTTATCCTACACAGGCTACACGACCAATACACACCACAAAAAAACGCCAGACACATAAGACTTTTACACAAGCCCGTACAAGGTATAAAATACACTATTAGGGAGGACGCAAAATGCTCCACACCTCGTAACACATCCACAATCGCCGCCATTTTACAACACTACCTTGCAACTAATAACATTACCATTACAAAATGCAGAATTACACAGCTAAACAAACGGTTTGGCCTCGCGCCTGCAGCCTACTTATACTACACACTTCACACATTGCTGACACACCTCAGCTCAGCAAGACTGCAAATGTACACTGTATACTGCAGGAACATCAAAAAAAATCTTAGCTCTTCAGGATATTGCTTGCTGCATATATTAATTACAAATAGGTAAAGTATATTAATTTATTTTTTTATTAATTAATTAATTATTATTACAAAATAAATATAGAGAAAAAAAAGGGCCAGACGACAGGATCGCAATAAACGCTGATGGCGTTCAGCACACGGCTCACAATGAGCAATAAGGGTGCTCAGAGGAGCAAAAGTACACCAGGGGAGAGGCTTGCAATGAGCGGCAAAAGGTGATCAGCATGGACCTTGCAACGAGCGCCGAAGGGGCTCTGATAACCAAAAATACACCAACCGAGAGGCTTGCAATGAGCGCCGAAGGTACTCAGATGACCAAAACACTTACTTTGTGTGGCAAACAGCATTATATGCCTTTCAATTTTATTGCCATCATTTTTTGTCAAATTTTTTTTAGCAATTCGCTAGTCAAATATAAAGTACAGTTTTATTGTAGTAACATAATCACAATGTATATAAAAAAAATAAAAACATATACAGTCCCTATTGGAAATGTGTAAGACTTATAATCAATATAATGGAAAACCACAATTATTTGAACAGGTGATGCTCAATTATAATTATACCACTGCCCAAGTTTAATAAAAATTATAATAATAATAATAATATAAATTGCTGCTTTAAATTAATATAGAATGAATTGAATTACATACATCAATGTATAAAAGTGTAACTAAAGTGCATACGTTTAATGTGCAAAAATATAATCCCTGAGAATTTCAGTGGTAGCAGAGCCTGCCACATACTCCTTTATACTAACTCATCTAACACCTGCCAACAGTAATCCTTTCCCTGTGTCTAGTGGCAGAACTGGGGATCCACTGATTACCCCCCTAAACTAATCATCATCTACTAACTACTTTTATCTCATATAAACTGTCCAGTGCTGTGAAAAGTAATAAGTAATGTAGTGCTTGATACAAGCAGCAATTATTTTACAAATATGCTTACATATACTGTAGTATCTAATCAAGGTATAAATCAATGGGCAATAAGTGTCCTCATAATACAAAGTTATACATCTATCAATTCAAAAAAATACTCCTGCCTCTTCCCTAAATACTATCTCTCCCATAGTCTCACTCAATAATACACTTTCCCTCACATTTTTACATCCTGTCACATGGTCAAATAAAAAATTACATAGTGTATATGTGTAATGTGAGAAAGTAAAAGTGTATGTATTTTGTGTTTTATTATGTGAGGTTGTGTCTGTTAATTTGCGTTGCATGTACATAATGGGTATGTATATGGATTTGGTGGGTCTGCAAATCCTAATGAGGGTGTGGAGGGTATATGTTGGGGACGAGGGTATGTATAGGTTACATAAAGTGCATTGATGATATATGTATGTGGCATATGTAATTAAATACTGCACTAAACTATCTCCTCATTTTACCCATTATCATATAAAAAAAAGCATGTCAATCTAGAACAGATAATCACAGAAACAACAGGTCAATCTAGTATACCTATCTAAAAATAATAGGTCATTCCAGGCTTTCATCAATTACGCCACTCCGTGCAAGCATACAAGAAGGGGATGAGTTCTTCATCCTAAACAGCTGCATTTTATTTGAACCTTGCAATACAATTTTGATACAGTTATTCAAAAGCGTGCAAACAATGAAATGACACAACACCAATTCCTTTAATTAGATCTGCACTTTCTAAAAGTATTGCTGAGGTCTTTTAACAAAGGAAACCAAACTCAGTACAGCAAGAGGAACCCATAAGCCTACACATAGATTCACTAAGCTTTGCAGGGATTGTGAATCTATTTTCTATTAGAATAATTGCTATCACAGCCTCAATTAAGTGCTTCAATTAAGAGATTATATATGTTACTTGCAAATTGAAATGACTTCAAGACAGATTTAACTTTTACTATATTTGTGAGATTGACTTAATTGCATATTTTAATGTATGCAATATTCTTCATGTGGTAAATTACTTAAATAAATAAAAATTGCAAGATTCGAGTGCCAATGAAATAATCATGTATTTTGGAGCTTTATTATATCATGCATTATTTAATTACAACAATCAAATCTTCTGAAGGTAAAACAATATTAAAACGTGTTTGTTTTATTATATCTATATATTTGATATACATTTTATATGTTAGCTTTGTATTAAGAATTTATAAGGCATCGACTGAAATGGTGATTTTTACATGCATTTATTTCTTTTGTAATTAGTACATCTCTGTTACAGAGCTCTGACTATGAAAGATAATATTTCAGTTTTTAATGAGCTTTTAAAGAATAATTTATTGAACAATTATTGGATTACACAATTCTACCTGAAGAATAATGAAGGAAGTATTTTAATGAGAAATGTAATCGTTATTAGTAAATGATGTACTCAACTGACAATTAAATGCTAAACGGCAATCATCTGTATTTGAGGCTAGATCAGTCTGAATTCTGAGAATTTGTTGTTACAGAAATACTTCCATAGATAAATAGACATTCCTAAGAGATATCTAATCTAAGTACTGAGATCTAATCTTTAGAGTTTTCAGATAAAACAAAAAATCCAATTACAATGGAATTCAATGAACTGAAATTATTTATTTCATAAACACACTACTTTGTACTTAAGATTGTCAAATATGTCTACTACGTCTTGTGTTACCAGCAGACATACAAGCATTTTTTTTATATTTTATTAGTTTGTATATATATATATATATATATATATATATATTTATGTCATTAGCACTTTTTTTTTCTAAAACAATAAAAAATCCATAAACTAATGTATAGAAACTAGAAACAGAATATTTTGGTTGTCTGTACTTCCAAGTCATTAAGCAGTATTTGTTAAAACAGTGATGTAAAACATCCAGCCCACAGAGACTCCGCATGATATGTCCAATATGTTTAATGAAATTGAAGACCATGTCCATTTTCCATAGCAGGGATATTGCTATATAGGTGTATTAATATATCCAAATAACAAATTGTATCAACCAAACATATTTTGTCATGCTGGGGACTTTATCAGGGATACAATTTGTTATTTGAATATATCAATACGCAGCTAAAACAGTAGTTGTGTTGGATGATATCTCCTTCTTTGGACAAGATGGTTATGCATCATAATAGGAAAGCACCAGTAAAGAAGACAAAGATAACTGTGTTTACCAGTGGATGTGTTGAGTTTTATTTCAGAGTCTATTTTGCAATATTACCTTTGTTAATGTAAATTTGCTTCTGGGGAGGAAGTTTGGACAAGTAAGTAAAAAGTAAAGATATTACACTATCAACAAAGGTCTGCATAGTTAGAACTATGGTATTCCCATATCACGAGACGGCAGGGCTCCCTAGAGAAGACTATGATGCTGTGGAAGATTGAGGGCTTGTGAAGAAGGGGGTGACAGAGAAGCAATGAACATGAACTTGATGGAGCTCAGAGTGGCAGTGACTGATAGATGTGCCTGGCATGCTGCAGTCCATGGGGTCACAGAGAGTCGAACGTGACTGAACAACAAAAAAATGCACATTTTGACTTTATGAATAAATTATGTATTTTTTATTGGCTAAACTATGATGCTGTTTTATCTGCTGCTTGTCTTTTTGTGTTGTTTTGACTAGTAATTTGGGAGGCGGGAGCTTTCCCTCATCTGATTAATCAGCTGTCTTTAGTGACTTGTAGAATTATTGAAAAAGTAAAGTCTGAGTATAATATTAAATTCTCATATTCAACATACCGTAATTACATTATTAAGTATTATATAACACATAATTACAGTGCACCATAAATTTGCGTCTTTTTTGCGGGTTACAAAAGGGTTACGAGTTACAGCCTTGATAAAATTGCAGCCTCCCGAAGCCTTTCAATCTCTCACGTTCCCAAGAGTTACGATGGCTAAAATCGCAAAATGCTATTAAATTGCTCAATTTCCCCAACCTCGCAAATGTTTTCACACCCGTAAGTTGCAAAAGAATGAGAAAATCCTATGAGTGCTAGAGAGGACCCACAAGGGGGTTAAACACCTAATCATAGCACTGTAAATGCAAATAAAAATCAATACTGCATTGTAAATAACGGGGAAAGCGATGAAAGACATTAGAATTAATTGCACAACCGTCTTAAACTCGCAAATCACCAGGAAATAACATTTATATTTATGTGTCATTTTGCGGCTAAATCGATCTTGTGTAACAATGAGTAATTAGATATCAGGCCACCCATATGGACAAGAACAGTATTGGCATTCATTTTCATAATTCATTATTTTGCAGGTTTGCGAGTCTGATCTCATACTGGACCCCCGAACCTAATTGATTGACATGTAACCTCCATGTTTTACTGCTTAAATAATGACAGTCTCATTTTCTATTGCCTAATTCGAAATGGGAGGTTAAAGGCTTGCTTAATTGATCATGTCCCCGCCCTGAACTGCTATGAACCAGTGCATAGTTTACAGTTTCGGCTTTGGGACAGTAGCTTGCGGGCTTGAGCAATTGAATAGCATCGTAATCGGAGGCCAACAGGAGATACGGCCTACAACGATCAAGTTTCAGGCTTGGAACTTAATGTGGCTCAATGTTCTTTAAATGCATTGTAAATACATGCTAAAATCATCTATTTTTCTAAAACATAATATACCAGTTTATACAATATATTATTTTTGTTTATTTTTTTCACAGGAAAAGTCCTCATTGTTATGTGTGAAATACACCTTATCCTAGCACTGAATTTGCTCATAGTAGGTTAGTGTCAAGTGGTTCAGATCAAGCTTGTTAAAGATCTGCAACATTTTAACTCGATGATTATTTATTTAGTGGTTTTTGTAACCCTGTCATTGATAAGTAGTCTATTAATTTGTCAAGGGACAAATCAACACTAGTTATTTTTCTACCGACTACAAGACTCTGCTGCTGTTTATTTCAAATCACTTTCCAGTTAATTATAAATTATGTTCCCTCTTCGCTTTTATTAATTGATATCTCCACCGCCCTTGTGATACAAGAAAATAGATTATAGATAAGATTTATGTCACTATATACTTCATGTACATTTATGCTACAATTCCGCAGTCTTAACATATCTTGTGCAGAGGCCAAATTTATGTTCAATGTTTGTCAAGGGCTTAATTATTATATTAAATTGTGGAAAGAGAGAGAGAGAGATGCAACAAGATGCAAAGCTTTGCAAGATCTCCTACACATTAAATGGCCAATCCTTCCATTAGACACTAGAATACAAATTAGTATGCCATTGTTGAAGGGTATGATTGTTTAGCAAATAATTTAGTATACATATGTATGTATGTAAGTCTCTGTGTGTGTGTGTGTGTGTGTGTGTGTTGGTATGTGTGTGCAGAGATACTACATACATTCATAATTGCCTTTGGATACTAGAATGTTAAGGTAACAGTGATTTTAGATCTTCATTGTGTTCTGTAGCTTTTATGAGAAAATCTATTATACTCATAACATGATGTGACCTGTCAAACAGATTGATCTAGTAAATGATCATTAGGTGAATGGTCATTAGGTGTGATTCCTTCCTGCTTTCTTCATTTTATTTAGGTTAATGAGGTACAGCAAGGCTCACTTTGCTACGGTTTTATTCGAGAGTCCCCTATATAACTGACAAGATACTCTTATATTCAGTGCACTCTGCATAATAATTGAAATTATAGGTCCAGTATAAATTTCCTAAATTTATACACAAATAAATCCATGCTTTGCATGTTAATAAAAGCCAATAATTAATTCACATAATAATGTATGTGAATGTTTATTGTGTTAATGTAACTAATATAATAAAATTCATGATATGGGAGATTTACCAGCTTAAACTTTTAATACAAAAGTTTTATGTCTATAAGCGCAAAGGCTATGTTTATAGTTTGTAGGATTTGCCACCGGATTTAGATGCAACTACTATAATTGTGGTTGTCCCATTAGTACTCCTATGTAATTATTCAGAAAGTACAAACCATTATGAGATTATATTTTGCCAAGTAATATCATGCTCTCTCCACTTTAATATACCTGCCTGGCTCCAAAACAAAATGTCCAAAAAGACTTCCAAACTGAACTTTTCATTGTGTGGATCAATGCTTTACCATGTTGTGCAACAGTTAAAGGTCCACGGTAGCGCAGAAAAATGGCACTGTAGTTGCAGGAAATGCAATCACAGTTCTCCAGAAATGTAAACTCCTTTCAGAACTTCCACCCCATATCATGGGTTCATTCAAGGTCTGGCAGAAGCATCACTTTTTTTTCTAATTAAAACAAAGTTTATGACTTTTTCCTATATAATTTCATTTTTAGTGTTCTGTTAACCTTTGATACTCAGCATGTTGGTAAATCTCCTATTTTTGCAGAGAATGCATGGTGGGAATGTTTTCAACCTACTAATTGCATACTGAAGGAACAAGACAAGTACTTGGCCAGTATAGAAGAAAATCTATTGATAGCATTGAAAATTGAAGAAGTGTATTGTCAATAGCGTTAAGTGAAAACCTGACAAATGTCATCCATCATCATGAATACTTTACTGTTTTCTCTGTAAGCTATCAGGTGTTATTATTCTCAATATTTAAAGCATGCCCTCTACTATACTTCTCATTTTTTTGATTTTTTTAAATTGATGCATTGTAAAAAATTAACCATTATTATTTTTTTCTCATCAAGAAACTGTTCATACTTGTGTTTTACAAAATGTTATAAGTCTTTTTTTGTTCAATTCACAATTTTCAGTTGCAAATTCCTATTAGCTCTTATTATGCATACTCTGCTGTCTAAATTCAAAATATCCTGATGTAGAAGTGACACAATCTATGAAGAAATATTTTAAAGCTACTATAAACCTGTAAAGAGTAGCCTACAACTATTACAAATTGGATTGGTTTAATCAGAAAAATATATTACTTAGGAATAGTTACAATTCTGCTAACTATGTAGCAAAAGTCGGACTGTTGGGACATTGACTTAACATTTTTTTACAATAATTTGGGTCATTTCCAATCAAAATTCAAATCCAGATGTCAGTGATGAAGTGCCTCTAGGCAATCAAAATAACCGAGCGTGTCACCTTGTCCTCCTAACGATCCCTACATATTTAATATACACATAATAAAAGTAAGTGCTTACCGAAGCAAGACCTGTACATATGTTTACTAAGGCTTATTTTTTTCAAATTGCTACAAGTACAAAATAAATTGTCACCATTTGCATTGCATTCTAAATTTAAAAGTTGATAAGGTCCCATATCTAATTGAGAGATAGGTGTCCAGAATGTGTCTTCTCAAGCAAAAAAAATAACTTAAATATTAAATAATATCTTGAAAGTTATTATTTTACTACTAGATTAAAACAATACTGACATGGTGCAAATAAGTTCTACATTTTCTGAAATATGTTTTGCAAAAGTATTCTACCTCAGGGATAAGTCATGACCCCTGGGTATTTATAATGCATGCATGTATGCTGATGGCATTATGATTTGTCTCATATTGTTACCCTAAGGGGCTAAAGCTTTCTGTTAACATTGGCAATTTCAGTTTGTATTCATTTTATTATCTTTTTAATGGGCTACAATAATTTGTGTGAGCAATGAATAGGTTATTTGCTTAACACCATATCATAAGAGAATGCCTACCAAAAATAATTATGTTAATATTGGCATGTAACATATAGGTAAAATATAAGGAGTTCATTGTTTTTGTTTTTCACTATATGAACTAGCATATGTAATAGAATGAAACAAAAAATAAACATAAAACATTAACATGCACTACTCTAATAGCTGGATCTCAACCAAGGAACGGTTCATAGGTTAATCAGCAATTTACACTATCTTTGGATCAAATATATTATAATAGACTCTGTTAGTGATGTACTCTACAAAGATCTGATGATAGAGTAATTTAATGAATGCTAAATAACACCACATTTGCATGTGCTGCCCTCTTGAAGTGCAGCTCTCTATGTTGCTAGGTAAACAAAGTATACATAGTATATTTACATGATAACCTGTGGATACACCAGAAAAACAACATTTCTATTCACACATTGCTAATGTCATATTAAATTTATTTAGCTTCATTGTACATAAACATATTTTTAAGAATCTTCATAGAAAACCAAATATTCACAAATATATATTTTACCAAACTACTATATTCAAAATTATTATGCATTTGTAATGTATACAGTGTGCTGCTATATATGTCCTGTGAATATAGCATACTTGTTTGGAGCTAAGTGGTATCAGTTGTGCATTTTACATGTGATTGTACTTTCTACCTCTGTTATGTCCAATTCACAATCTCCGCTCTAAGTAAGCTCACCCCCCCCCCCCCCGTTCCCACCTCTGTTCCCACCTCTGTATTACAAGCCAGACTACAATGCTTTTCTCCCTCCCTTCCTCCAGAAACCTCAAGCTACTATTTCCAGCTTTTCTGACCCCTTCCCTCCCAAACTACAATCACCTGATATCCTCATTTGCAGATTATATTCTCTGACCACTAGGCGGAGATAACATACTCCAATCTAGAGCCACTCACTTCAGAATGACTTTCTATCAGATCCCTTCCCTCTCCTACTACAAGATAATCCTTTCTAACATTTCAGACCCTCGTACCTAAGTAAACTTTCACTTCCTCCCAAACCCTTGCTGTTCCTTATCTGGAATAATATTGTAATATAGTTAATATTGTATTTTGCCTTGTACTTAAGCCCTGTACTGCAAAGCAGAACATGTTAGGCCCTTGGAAACAAAGGATAAAATTGAAATAAAGCTTTATTAATATCCATTGGCAAAAGTTTCTTATAACCTTTGTCGTGTAGACTCAGCTTTAAATGTATAAACATATGTTACTTGTATATAGGAATAATTTATGCTTGCAAAATTAATTACTTTTGTTCTTTTATAATTACGCAGTCAAGTCACACTATTATGACCACCAGCTAATATCCCGAATAAACTCTGTGTGCAAGCTAGACAGCAGCTAGACAGCATGGTAATGAGTCAATGAGACGCAGGGAGGTTGGAGCCATGTGGACTGCAGTGCATCCAACAGCTGCTGAAGAGTGCGTGGCTGAGGATCCATATGGCGAACATGGCAATCAAGGTGGTCCCATAGGTGCTCAATGGGGTTCAAGTCCAGGGATTTTGGAGACCTGGGAAGTACTTGGAAGTTTTGGCTGTGCTCCTCCAGCCACTCCTGGACAATTCTGGCCTTATGACATGTTGAACTGTCTTGCTGAAAGGTCCCATCCACTCCAGGGAAGACAGTCAACATGTATGGGTGTACATGATAAGCAAGGATGGATAGATAAACCAATCAGTTGAGAGTGCCTTCCAGAAGTAAGAGTGGAACCAGACACTGCCAAAATAAATTCCACAGACCATAATGCTGCCAACACTAGCTGGTGTTCTTCTAACAATGGTTGCAGAGTGTCTGTTCTAAGAGAATTTGTGCCACGCCAACAACCCGCCAGTCGATGGAGCAGAAAATGTGACTCACCAGAGAAGACAAGCCTTTGCCAATCAGAAATGGTCCAATTTCTGTACTGACGTGCAAATTGAAGCTGTTTTGTTGATGAATCCTCATCAGCATGGGTGCAGTGATCAGCCGTTTGCTTCAGAGTCCCATACACAACAGGGTTTTATATACTGGCATTTTAGACACACGTCTGGTAGCCCGCTGTTTCATTTGGATGGTGAGTTGCTCAACTGCAGCGTGTCAGTTAGCCCTCACACACCTTCTCAGCCGACGTTCACCTTTGACATCAATGGCACACGGTGCTCTGCAGTTTCCCCACCGTTTATTCGCAATGGTGCAGTTTGTCCAGTCACAATACAGTTTAACCACAGCAGTACACGAACAGTTCACAAACTGCGTTGTATCAGAAATACTCCCATCCTTGGCCTGAAATCCAATGATAATCCCTGTTTTGGAACAATGTAATGTTTTACCAATGACAGTGATGGTTTATATGTTTGCAGAATGCCTACATGTCACCTTATATACCAGCTCAAGGCATGTGTAGGATTTAATTTGCTACACGCTGCTGATGTCAAACGGTGGGCATAATAATGTGACCACGTATAATTTATATTAGTTACATATATTTTTTGTTCACCATTAATTACCATTAACCATACATTTTCAAACAGCAGCAAAGAATGGTTTTAGCTGCAAAATATAATTTAAAAAGCGCAGTTCCCCTTAATGATGGCCACTGCTTCACCCGGCATGTAAAATTAAGCCTAGTGCCTCAATGGACCACCATTGTATTAAGAAATATAATGATGAGGGTCCTCATGGACTCCCATGGCACCTAATATAGGCCTCTATACCATGGGGTTCCTCAATGGAGTGTTGGAGTTCGAGAAAACTACTTAGAGTCCCTTGGACTGCAAGAAGATCCAATAAATCAGTACTTTAGGAAATCAAGACAAACTGTTCAAGTAGAAGGTATTATCATGAGGCTAAAGGGCAAATATTTTGGCCCTATCATGAGACTCCGATGCTGAGAAAGATTGAAGATAAAGGAAGAAGGGGACGATAGAGGCGCAGATAGATAGATGAGGTCACTGAAACAATGAACAGGAACATGCACAGAGGGGCAGTGAATGAAAGATGTACCTAGAGTGCTGCGGTCTATTGAGTCATGGAGAGTGGGAGGTGACCGAATGACTAAACAAAAAGAACAATTGGTTAAGATTGGTTAAGTGTTAAAGGGAATTTACAGTATTATTTCTTCCTTCAGTACACTAATTCCTCTATTTTCAAAATGTCTGTAATTATCCAATAGGGGACAAGCATGGTTACATTTATCTAGTTTCATTTTAAGTTGTGACAGATGGGGGTGCAAAAAGTAGAGCTTAATAGCTCTATACCCTGAGTGTTTTATTTATTTTTTATTCCAATTAATAATATTTGTTCCCATGTAACACAACCTATGCCTTCTTAATGACACTTTTTAGACCAGTTGACGAGCGAGAGACGCTATTTCATAAACCAGTTCTTGGCCGTCAGGTGTGCATGCTCGAATGCAAACAATTAAGCAATCACCTAGTTACGGGTTCAGGTGGAGCCAATGGAAAAAGAGATTGTTAACCTTACGTCAATGAAAAAGGGGAGGGTAGATTTGGTCCTACATGCTTCAATTACAGTTTGTGATCGGACCCACATTCCAGGTATAATGCAATATGAATAAAGCTGTAAATATGATATTCTATTACATGTGAGTTACAGTATATGTCTTAACACATTGATTGCAGGGGTCGATATAAGACAAAATATAATCATGAAATAAAGTATTTTTCGGGGGCAAATTTACGGGCTTGATAATGTTTATTCTAAGACCTAACATCACTATCCCGTATAGTAAATGTACAGTAGAGTGATGTTATTTGCATTACAAATGCTACATATTGTACTTTACCGCCCTTGCGGGTGCGCTCAGCTTTTGGGCTCCATTTGAGTGTTACGTGCTTACTCGCAAATTACCACATTGCAATTTAATAGCTGAATTGAACAAGTAGAGGTTACGGGCTCGTCGGATCAAAGGATTTACGTGTGCTAAGGTTGCTCACCACGTAGCCTATTCTCGGCCATCCTGTGTGTTAACACCTAACGCCCACTGCGAGCAACTTTATTTAATACCTAATTTAATACCCGTAACATGTCAAATCGGAGTTACGGGCTATGTTTTAACATGTAGCCCCAATTTAATGAGGCTATATAAGAGCTTAAAATCAAGAAACTTTACATATTTTATTAAGCTCTGTTTGCTGTTTTACCCAACTATAGTAAATAGAGGAATAATGGAGATTATGGTAATACATTATATTAAAATATAGATACACATTCCATAAAATACAACTTTTAATATGAAAATGCAAATATTTATAAAACATTTTCATGTTAAGGATGTTTTATTTTATATTATGGTCTTAATGTTTTCTAATAATGTATGGATCACATTTATCGCCATATTTTACCTACTGGTTTGATCAGCTCTGGCAATTATTTCCAGTGGCATGTCATGTTGTGTGGGCATTTCAAGACTGCAAACTTACAGCATTATTAAATTGCGATTCAGTAAATTTAAAAGGGCTCTATATAAGCACACAGCATATTTTTTTACAGAAGTTTTTAGTTAGTGAACGTCTATCCAAAAGCAAGGTCTTCACTAACTAAAAACTTCTGTAAATAAAATATGCTGTGTGCTTAAATAGAGCCTTTTTAAATTTACCAAATCATGTGTAAGTATGTGCCTGAGTACAGTATGAAGATTTTAGCAGATGTAATAAACTTCAAAATGGTCATTTCAATAGTTTTACAAATTAAATTAGAATGGATAAAAAAAAAAATGAGTTTGTTGATTAACAAAAATAACATACTTGATATTAGCTTTGATAAATTATTATATTGCATGCTATATTTAAATGAAAGATCTGGTTAAAATATGCAATACTTTACTAAATATAAGCATGTTAATTTCCAAGGAACAACATGTTATTTCCAATATCATTCAATTTCTGTATGGATGTTGACTAGTAATATTTTCTTTTTCTTTTCAAAATTACAACATTGCAAGTTTGACCTTAAGATTGTTTTGTACAAAGTGGATTATTACACTATAACATATAGTGTAAAATATATTTCAGAATAAATCATGCTAAATTTATATGACTTAAAAATAATAAAAATATCAGATGTAGGAATTTCTTCTATTTTTATAAACTATGAAAATCTAGCAATAGAGTCTAAAATTGTACAGGTTAGAGTATTATTTTAATGTTCTCAATTACATTGAAAGCAAAACATTCAAGTAGATTTACCACTTGTATTCTAATTGTCTCTCATACATGAACCAAAACTTATTTTATGATTCATCATATTTATTTTTGTTTCCTCAAGCAACATCTTTTATTAGTTGTGCACTCAGTACTGAAATTTAATTTCGGCTTCAGAACAACAAAGCAGTTGATTATTATTATTGAGGATCTGGTACAGTACTGAGTGAAATAAAATCTATAAGGCATTAAAATGACAGATTAGGAAAGAGCTATATTCATTTACAAGTGTTAGAACATAATGTTAATGCTTCAAAACATAAAATGAAAATCAGTTCTTTCATGCTGCCTTAGTAATATGACTAACCTCCAAAGAACATAAAGTATGATATTAAAGAATGGCTTTTTTTTTAAATCTACATACAGACCTGAACTGATTTTATCCAAACAATAAATTACAAGAGGAAATAAAAAAAAATAAAAAAAAATTACACCTTAAAGGAAGCGTGACAATAGAAGATGGTTATTTTTTCTCTGCCATCATAATATATAGATACCAAGTTTGCCTAATTTAAACTGATATTTTTAATAAATATTGACAGTTTTGCATGGTTGGGAAAAAATGACTAGGTGTCACATGTCAAGGGGTTTTCAGTTTCTAATATTTTTTGTAAATGTCATAGTATTATTACCTTGGGAGACACCTGTATTAAAAGTGCTATACATAGGACCCATTTAGAATAGTGGACAGGTAATCCAACATTTTAAGTGTTGTAGTAATAAACTGTTTCAAAATCTCCATAATTAGCTTTAGTGGGCAGTGAACTTGTTAAAAATGCTGATAAGGAAAACTGATATTAAATAATATTATCATAATAATATTACAATTTTTACCTTTGATACTGATTCAGAATCAATGCTGCTACTTACATTGAATTTGAACCCGCCTTTGATAAGTATTGTAGACAAAATACAATGTAAATGTTTTCATAGCCCGTGAGAGCTATAAAACTACTGAGATATTATTTTAGTTTGACTGGCCTGTATTAATTAAGTACACATTTGTAAATCAGCTGTTTTTCTTATACTCCATTATGGATATTAAATATCAAAATAATATATAGTAAATAATACCAGAGTGGTCCTTTAATAGTTTATATGCTTACTGATTGATTTTATTATCCTATTATATCTTATCCTTAATAATCAGACATTTTATGGCTCCCTCCATTACCAATAGTTAAAACATACACTGCACATTGTTTTAATAATACTTTCTCTGCCATCTAAAGCTATGAACAAGTCCTGAGTGATGTGAAAAAAAATTCTAATACAAATTTTATTTTTATGTGAAACGATTCAAATACTGCTGTACAGCATGAACTACCTGAACCAAATCAAATTCTCAGGTCAATTCCTTTTTCCGAGTGCTCCTTAGATAACAAAGTCTTGTTCTGTGAATCTGTTCAATATATTAAAGTTGATTCACTCGGACAGTGTGTAAGATATGATACATTAATCTGGGCCATTTCAATTTCTGAGACTGGGACTATAAAACTGGTGTGCTGCATACCTAATTTTTTTGAATACCAGATTTATGCATACTTCTGATCTAGAGTGTTGCTGGTATTGTGGATATCGCTCCAGCTTTAACAACAGGCTGCATCAGCACTCAAATCTTATCTTGTTAAATCAGACAAATGTAGCTCAATGAAAAGGAAGGAATAAATGCTAGGATTGGTTGGAAGAAATGAATTTTAATATGTTTGCTAGGGGATTTTCTTATTTGTATTGCTGGGCATGAAGTAGCCACCTATTACCTATGTTATTGCTATATAAATATAAATACATGCATGCATACATAAATACTGCAGCAATAAAAATCTGAAACACAAATCTGCAGACTGAAAGCAAGCTTTCCTGCTTTGAATTGCAAAATAAGTATACAGAGGATTTTTTTCCATATATATTTTTCATATTACTCATTGCTGGTCACAAAGTTATTCTTAAAATATGAGAACACTTTAGCAAAATCCGATATAAAGGTTTTTTTTTTTATCAAAACGGACTTAAGATGTATATTTTTTATGGTACAATGAGTAAGATGGATGCATTATTCAGAGTAACTGTTTATACTTCAAATAGTAATATAATGTTGGGAACATTTCTGAAATTAAAATTTGTGTAGCATTGGAATATTGTGAAACCTGATAGTATAAAATACTTTATGTACTAATAAGACAGTATTTAAAAGGAAAATAACTCTCATATTTTCTTTCATGCATCAAGAGATCATGGCTAGGATGCACTAAAGATCATACTACTATAGAATGAAGAATGTTTCTCACAATTGCATTGCTCTATGTCCCTACATTTCCTAGTGCTATTGAGATTCACAAGTAATTTGCTACAGCTAAACCAAATGATAAGTAATAGTACATGGCAATGTCCACCATGCTTTATAAAAAATAAAAAATAAATAGTTATTTTTATACACTACAAGCTGTTTTCCAAACCAACACATCAGGCGTGGGAGTTTCCCAGTGTTAATAAGGAAGTCATGGCTGATATGACAAAACCCAAAATATTCTAGTTTTAGTGTAGTCAATCAAAGTCATTAATTCTCATTTTCAGCCATCAGAAGATCACAGTATATTAGATACAAGAGCTTGTGCTCAGGCTTATAGGCTACCTTGTTATTACTGCAGAGACTTAATTGGACACGTTTTTTTCTACATCGGGATAAACAAGGCCAATCAAAGGTGGATCAGGATGTAAGTTTGGTTCTCTCGAAAATGTCCACATTAATTAACCTAATCCAGTTAATCAATTAATTTTATACAGTCTGAAGATTACCAACAAGGACCATTTGGGTTCTTGGAAATCTCAGCACCAACAATTCAAATGACAGCATAATTTCTGAAGAGCCAGGCACCATCAGACCCCTTTTCTTAGGTTTTACGAATCACACACCCTGTACCCTTGATTAGTACAAGCAGACTCTGACACCACCTTTATTTAGTGTGTCCAAAATCAGACTGGCCCTTCTTTATTTTTCAAGACACATTTTTAGATAACAGAAAACACCAAAGACTTCCCCTCATTTCTAGCCCATCCTCCTGGGCAAATAGTTTGCTTTACCCCCCACACACATGATATCCAGATGTATAGAGTCTAGCTTTCTTGTTATCATTACACATTTTCTATGCAGGGTTATCTGTTTAGGTCACTAATAACCCAGGCCTATGATTTGCTCTCCTCTTACAGAGCCATAAAACTAGCTTCCCCCTTCAAGACTAAAGCCAGAGGACTCACGCGTGGCCGATCGCAGGGCCGTATAAATTCCTGCAGAAAATTAACCGTTTGTCACAGAAGTGACTGCAGTAGTTTTTATACAAATCTAGCATACTAGGGCCTACTTCTAAAACAGATGCAGTACTACACTGCATATAAGATGATGTAGTACCCCCAAAATGAATTACCGTGGCCCACACTACACAATCAAGTCAGTCCCCACAACAAGTTTTAGGTCCATTGTAATAGCCCCTGACATTAGCACCCAGTGTGCCAGCGTTCCAAATAGCAGAGTTACTTGTGGGGTGCAGGGGGTCCCATCATGGCCCCCAAATCATTCATGACATACAAGTTTTACTTAATATTTTTCATGTAAAAAACAACTTTGGCAATGTTTAAAATGTGCTTTTCAAATGCATAAAAAAGAATTGTGTTTGATGTCTTTTGAACATAATACTAAGATCACATGACATATAAAAAGGCTCTACTTGATAGACTAAAACCTTATCTGTGGTACTATTACATACACAATTTGCTATGTAACTTTGCAAGATTTATGCAAAGTGCCTTTTTTGACATGTGCAGAGAACATAGTAGGTGTTAAATTCTGAAAGATCCATCTCCCTTTCCTCCTTAAATAAATAAAGCTCACCCTTAAGGATGTCGGTAAGAGCCTAAACAAGGCAAATAAGGTCCACTATGTACAGTGGGTCCTATTAAATTCTCCCTCGTAGTTCTCTCGGTGCTCGCAAAAGGCAGTTTTCCTGCTGTTTGCGAGAACCGAATCTCTCGCAGCCTGCTTTGCGATATGACTGCGAGAAAATGGCCGAGAATAGGCTCCGAGAGAGCTACGTAGCCTTAAATCTATGCATGAGTCTCGCATATCGTAAGAATCCCTACGTGGACAAAAAGTCCACGCAAAGGATCCGAAAGCCTCTACGTGCTGCCTCGGAACAGCACGAGACAGCAGTGTGAGGCTCCCCCCTGCACCCTATACACATCCCCATGCTGCAGGGGTCTCTATCAGGACCCCTGCAGCACCCCCACATTAACCCATTGCAAGGGGGGTCCCCGATCTGCATAGATCAGGCCCCCCGCTGCATTTAAAACTTTTAAATTACCCGCCGCGGCTCCTTAAAGGGGCCGCGGCACACTATTACCCAATCCCGGCCGCGGCACTTAAAATTAACCCCCCTCTATGCTGGGGGTCCCCATCGGGACCCCCGAAGTGTCACGATATAAACCCCCTGCAGCGGGGGTCCCCGATCGGCACAGATCGTGACCCTGCTGCAATTCAATTTTAAATTTCCCGCCTCGCGGGTCCTCAAAGGACCGTAAAGGTCCTGAAAGGACTCGCACTAAAAATATTAACCCCAGGCAACTATAATTACCCCATTAACTCATGGTGGTCAATCCAGACCACCATAAGGCCTAAATTAACCCATTAACTCATGGTGGTCAATCCAGACCACCATAAGGCTTAAATTTAAAAAAAAATTCTGTAGTGGGGAGTGGGGTTGTAACTTGTTTTGTTTTTTCTGTACTGTAGGTTTTTTTGTTTTCTGTACTGTAGGTTTTTTTGTTTTCTGTAAGGTAGGTTTTTTGTTTTTTGTAATTAGAGTGTTGGGGAGGTTTATTAGGGGGTAGGTAGTGTAGGTAGGTAGTGTAAGTGTTAATAGATTAGTGTAGAGGGGGGTTAGTTTAGATTAAATGGTTTATTGGGGGTTATAGTGTAGTGTTTGTAGTTAGTGTCATGATGGTCCTTGAGGACCATCATGGCACTTATGTGGTTAATGTTGGGTTGTAACAGGCCCATAATGGTAATAATATACCCTTATGGGACTGATGGGGTTAAATAGAGCCTTATGGTGGTCTGTATTGACCACCATGAGTTAATGGGTTAATTTAGGACTTATGGTGGTCTGTATTGACCACCATGAGTTAATGGGTTAATTTAGGCCTTATGGTGGTTTGTATTGACCATCATGAGTTAATGGGTTAATTTAGGCCTTATGGTGGTCTGTATTGACCATCATGAGTTAATGGGTTAATTTAGGCCTTATGGTGGTCTGTATTGACCACCATGAGTTAATGGGTTAATTTAGGCCTTATGGTGGTCTGGATTGACCACCATGAGTTAATGGGGTAATTATAGTTGCCTGGGGTTAATATTTTTAGTGCGAGTCCTTTCAGGACCTTCACGGTCCTTTGAGGACCCGCGAGGCGGGAAATTTTAAATTGAATTGCAGCAGGGTCACGATCGGTGCCGATCGGGCCCCCCGCTGCAGGGGGTTTATGTGGGGACACTTCGGGGGTCCCGATGGGGACCCCCAGCATAGAGGGGGGTTAATTTTAGGTGCCGCTGCCGGGATTGGGTAATAGTGTGCCGCGGGCCCTTTAAGGAGCCGCGGCGGGGAATTTAAAAGTTTGAAATGCAGTGGGGGGCCTGATCTATACAGATCGGGCCCCCCCTGCAATGGGTTCATGTGGGGACACTTCGGGGGTCCCGATGGGGACCCCCTGCATAGAGGGGGGTTAATTTTAGGTGCCACGGCCGGGATTGGGTAATAGTGTGCCGCAGGCCCTTTAAGGTACCGCGGCGGGGAATTTAAAAGTTTTAAATGCAGCGGGGGCCTGATCGGTGCCGATCGGGGACCCCCGCTGCAAGGGGTTATTGTGGGGGTGCTGCAGGGGTTCCTATGGACCCCTGCAGCAAGGTGTTCATTTGAGGACACTTCGGGGGTCCCGACGGGGACCCCCGCATTGAGGAGGGGTTAATTTTAGGTGCCTGGGGGGGTTTTGGAGTACCCCCCACGGCAGGGCTTATGTGTGGGACTGCCGCAGAGGTCCCTTTTAGGACCCCCGCAGCACTTGATGAGGAGTGGGAGCCTGCGATATCATCTCGCAGGCTGTCACTCCTCATGTACATTTAAGCAGTGTAGATACGTACGGCCCTGCTGCGTAGCTCATACGTTGCTCGCAGCAGGGCTAATTTAATAGCATTGTAAGTTAGAGAAACTGTGCAGTACGTAGGGCTTAAGTAGAAGCCTCTTATTTACGAGGCTGGAATTTAATGAGGCCCAGTATATATAAACAGATTGTTCAAATTTCCTTAAAAAAATGTTTTGTTCATTGCTTAAATAAATGCTAATGTTTTTGGCTTGTTACATTCTTTACATACGTCCAGTTATTATAGAACTATACTGGTATTTTAAGGGCGTTAGATGCCTGTAACAAAATCTTCAAGGACTGTACCTATGACATATTTTATGTCTAAGAAGCTCACTTAACAAAAGGTGGTGCTGACAACCTTAGATAAAGGCACTTATTTTGCGCCAGAGTAGGTATTCTTAACAGCAAAAATGTATCAATTCATGACATGCATTGTAGTTTTTTTTACACTAGTAGGCAAGACATCTGATGAGAGTGTTATCTTGTTAAACATTTACACCCCAAATTCATGGCAAACTTACTTTTTAGACAATGTTCCATATTATGTGATTAAAAAAAGGCTTTGTCTGGAGACCAAATTAAGGACCAGAAGCCATAATTTTTTAGATGTATTATGTCCTTGGTCAATCTGATGAGCATGGTAAATGACAAATTATAAATCAAAATATATACATTTTTCTGAAATATATAGATAAACCCTCTTTCAGTCATGTCAAAACAGCTTCTTCAGTCCATAATGCTGTGATCAAAGCAATGCACATACTACAACCTGATATTGGTCTCAAGATGTGCCCTGAAATGAATAGCACATTAGAAATATTCTAATTAATAATGTTAAATGAAACATGACAATATCAATTAAGTCTCTCAAGAAAAGAGCCCCTTCAGTATCTTTGCTAAGAAAACTGTATGGATTAGCACAACCAGAGACATGATACGGCACTAGAAGATGGTCCCCTCAGGTCAGAAGGTGCTTACCACATTATTGAGGAAGGGCAGGGGATGAGTACGAGTAGCACCAGATCTAACAAAGTGGTTGGGCCAAAGTCAAGAGGATGCCCTGATGCAGATGTGTTTGAAGTGAAAAGGAAATTCTGCTGCTGCAAAGGACAACTCAGCATAAGAACCTTAAATAATCAAATTATGACCCAAGGCAAACTGGATATAGTGAAAGATAAGATGACAAGATATGCTAGGAATTAGTTAATGCAAATGGACCAGGATGGGACATTTCATATAAGACAACTACCAGATCTTATTTTGTGGTCAAGAATCCCACTGAAATGGTGTAGCCCTCATAATCAATAAAATGGTGGCCAAAGCGGTGCTCAGTTGCAACCCAATAAATGACAGAATGATTTAAATTTGACTGAAGGCAAGGCATTTAACATCACAGTGATACAAGTCTGTGCTCCAACCATGGATGTTGAAGAGGCTGACATTGTCCAGTTCTATGAGGATATTCAACACCTCATAGATATAGGAGATTTGAATGCTAAAGATACCTGGAATAACTGGTACGTGGTCTTGGAGTACAAAATTAAGCAGGTTAGAGATTAGTAGAATTCTGTAAAGATAATTCTCAGGTCATAGTAAACACTCTCTTCCAACAGCCTCATAGACAACTCTACACATGGACATTAACAGAAGGACAATATAGAAATCAGATTGACTATATACTTTGTAGCCAAGTATAGAGGATGTCATGATCTGCTACTTCAATTGGACTTAGTAAGAACCCAGTTCAAACCTATCCAGCAGAATCGTGTGGTCCTTGTACACCTCTGATAGCAGAAGATGGACCATACACAGGAACCACGCCCAGGAACTTGCTTCAGCAGACCAGATTATCAGGAACACCATATAATCCCTTGGAGGGTACTACACCCTCACGAGAGGGAATACACGTTCTACTCGCCAACACACAAGTCCTATTCGTGGATTGACACACTTGTTTTAGATGCCACATTATTAGAGCAAGCCTTATTCTCAGATATAATCCCCTGCCCGTGGGCAGACCATAGTCAGGTTTCATTGGGCCTGAATCTCAACCCCAACTTTAATATGCCATATACATGGCGTCTTAACGACAGGCTCCTATCAATCCCGAGCGTGCTAGAGCTGAAGGACTATGTTTCCACTAATACAAACGCTTCCACTAGCATAAGGTGGCTATGGGTAACACATAGGGCGTTTAAGAGAGGTAGTTTCATAAGGCTAGCCTCGTCCTATAAGAAAAATATGAGAGAACGGGAAAATCTACTGACGAAAGAACTCCTTACCCTTGAAAAACAAAACCAACAACAACAGGCTGATCGAGTCCATCAACGGATCGACAAGATTAGACTGGAATTAGATAACATCCTGTCTGCTCAAACAGAGAAGGCCTTGAGGAAAACCCAAAGCAAATTCTTTGCACAGGCGAATAAGCCAGGCTCCCTATTAGCCAATAAATTGAACACCAGATACCAACAATCAAGGGTCACTCAGATCAAAACAAGGTCAGGCTCAGTTACAATTAATCAAGCCAAAATACAAGACACCTTCCGTACATTCTACCAAGATATATACACCTCTCATGTTCAGGCGGATAGGGATTCCCTGACTGATTTTCTTGGGGGGCTGGACCTCCTGTTCTTGGGAAGCGCAGATTTAGATTTGCTTAACTCAAAAGTGACAGAAGAGGAAGTCAAAGACACCAATAAATCTCTCAAAGTAGGTAAATCGCCAGGGCTGGATGGCTTTTCAAATGTATATTATAAAATTTTTGTAGATGCCCTGACTCCTCAAATGGTATCACTATACAACGCTATTCTGAGAGGGGAGCAGATGCCGCCGGAACTAAATCGAGTCTGGTCTTTTTTCCCAAGGCGGGGAGGGACCCAGTAGAGGTTAAGAACTATCATCCTATTTCCCTGCTAAATGGGGACATTAAAATACTGGCTAAGTTGATGGCTAATAGGGTTTCCGGCTTCCTAACCAAGCTAATTCACAAAGATCAAGCAGGCTTCATCCCACACAGGCAGGCGGGGGACAACATTAGGACAGTGCTGAATATACTACACCTTGCCAGACACTCAAAAAACCTTCCCTGCACCCTGGCCTTAGACATCGAGAAGGCATTCGACTTTTTGGAATGGCCATAGCTATACGCAGTCCTAACAAAATTTGGCATTAGAGGTAACTTCCTAAATCTCCTCAAAACATATTATAAGTCCCCAAAAGCCATTTTAAAATTACCCAGTCCTGAGAACTCGCTGTTAAACATTCAAAGGGGGACTAGACAGGGCTGCCCTCTATCTCCACTCCTATTTGCCCTCGCCATGGAGCCACTGGCTCAAAGCATTCGGGCCTCCCCGGCGATCCAGGGTCTGCAGCTAGGTAACTAAGAATACAAGTGCTGTCTCTTCGCGGGCGATTTATTATGCACTTTAACCCACCCTCTCACCTCCATTACAGCCCTGATGGAATTATAAAATAAATGTAACTCTATCTCTGACTTACAAGTTAATGAAGACAAATCAGAAATCCTAGGGCTACACCTCCCACAGCCCGACATCGAAGGGCTTAAGAACTCATTCAATTTCCATTGGCCCAAAAAGTACTTAGAAGAAATAAAAATTACCACCAACATCTCTGACATTTATGGGGCCAACTATCTGGCCCTTTTTAAAGAACTGTCTGTTGACCTGGAGAGGTGGAACAAGTTATGTATCTCTTAGTCCGGCCGAATTCATATGGTCAAGATGAACATACTCCCTAGAATTCTATATTATTTCAGATCATTACCAATTAAAGTCCCCATTAAAGACCTAGACAACTTCCAAAGGTAAATTATGAGCTTCATATGGCGAAATAAAACCCCAAGAATTCCAAAACTTACAATGTTTAGACATAAGGGCAACTGTGGACTCTCGTGCCCTCATCTCAAGCTCTACTATAGGGCGGCTCAGATTTCTTTTCTGCCCCAAGCTAACACTGAACACCAACCCATTTGGGTTTTGATGGAAAACCAACAGTTACAGCCTTTGGGGTGGGACACGGTAATGTGGCTCCCGAAATCCCATTGCCAGCCACATACATACCTCAACCCCATGATTGGACTGTCTTTGGGATGCTGGCACTGGGCAAACTCAAAACGGCAACTGACTCCTGACCTCTCCCCTCTCCTGTCTATTACCACCTCTCCCCTCTTTGCAAAAGACCTCCCCAATGACTCTAAGGTCTGGTGGACCTTTCATGGGTTGGATAGAATAGGGGCTTGGTTCAAGGACGGTCAAATCATCAACTTTGAGCATCTTAGGGACAACTTTGACCTTCCTCTAAAGGAGCACTTCATGTTTTATAAGTTTAGACACTTTATTTGGACTTTGAAGAGGACTCTTGGTCAACCCAAGGTAAATTGGATGACACGCATTTGCAAAAATGCCCCTCTAACCAAAGGTATTCTAGGACTGATTTATGAAAAATTCAATAGCCCATTAAATAACTATAAACCTAAGCCCTTGATAAAATGGGAAGAATACCTGGGTCAGACCTGGGACCTGGAAAAATGGGGCGTATTAGCCAGAGACTAGTGAGAGGCTCCTATAACTACAGCCTGCTAGAAACTTTGCTGAAAGTACTCCATAGAACTTATATCACCCCAGTAAGACTCCATAAGATTAATCCTCAAGCCCGACACTTGTTTTAGGGGATGCCCAGAGGCAGGAACCTTTATTCACAGATGGTGGACCTGCCCTAAGGCTCAGTATATCTGGTCCGAAATAACCCAAATAGCCTCAAAACTTTGTCTTACCCAAATAGCCCACTCCATCGAAAATTGTCTCTTGGGACAACGACTCCCCTTATTGACTAGACCCCAGGATAGGCTACTTCAATCCATTTTATTAGCAGCAAAAAGCCATATTGCCAGTAAGTGGAAGAATACCAGCTTATGCTTGAGAGAAATCATTAACAAGATAAACTTTATGATGAAAAACTCATACATATAGTCTCTGATACCTACGCCAGCTTTCTGACCACCTGGGAACCTTGGATTGCATCAAATCACAGTATAGACCCTGGATAGAGAAAAACTAGGCAGGCCAGGGGGGGTGGGTTGGAGACCGCTTGGATGGGGGACTCACGGCGGGGCACCCTTGCGGAAGCCCGGACTAAAACATACGTTGATGGGAACTGCACTTGGGGGCTTGCTGCGGGGGGCTGGAGATGGGAAGGTCGTTATGGAGGGAAAGGGGAATCCAACAATGAAAGGTTTTGTCATAGTCAGCCTCTCCCTCCTCTTTTGCGTAGATACTCTTGGAAAAGTTATAAGTTGTATTTTCGTTTTACCTCTTTGTTTCTGTCTAGTTTTTGTTTTATAATGATATTTTTGTATGTATTTTACTGAAAATGGAAAATTGATGATGGTGTGGCTCACGAAGGAACTACAACAGTGCAGTCATCAATCAGGTTTATATATTTACTTGTGTACTACACAACTACATTTGGTATGTTACTACTAATTGAGGCTGTATTCTGTATACCTTGTGTTATTTTGTATACCTTTGTGAGTCAATAAAAATGATTGGAAAGAAGATATCTCTTCAAGAATGTTGGGCATGATAAAGGACAAAAATGGTAGGGAATTAATAGAAGCAGGTCAGATAAAGAACGGGTGTCAGGGATACACAGGTGATCTTTTACATGAATTACCTCATTTATAACCTACATAGTTTGTCCAATGAGCTGGAGCCAGACATATTGGAGAGTGAAGTGAGATTGGCCCAAGGACATCTTGCTAATAACAAGGCTGCAGGAGATGATGTAATCCCAGTTAATCTCCTAAAAATCCTAGAAGATGATGCTATGCAAGTGTTGTTTGCATTATGCCAACAAATTTGGAAACCTCAACAGTGGCCAGTAGACTGTCTATATACCAGTCCCAAAAAGGCAATAACAGAGTGCTCCAATTATTTAACAACTTCACTCATTTCCAATGCCAGCAAGGTAATGCTTAAGATACTGCAAGCTCGGCTCAAATAATATATAGATTGAGACCTAGCATATGTGCAAGCCGGGTTTTGCAGAGGCAGAGAGGAACAAGAGATCAAATTGCCTATGTCTGCTGGATAATAGAGAAAGCAATAGAGTTCCAGAAAAACATTTACCTTTGCTTTACAAACTATTCTATAGACTATTCAGGTGGCATTTTTTGCGGGCTTCAAGTGGGTTAAGGTTAAGGCCTTGAAAACTTTGTGTTGGTTAAACCCGGAGCTTACAGCCTCCCGAAGCCTTTGATCTTTCATTGCCCCAAGAGTTAAGATCACTAAAATTGCAAATTGCTATTCAATTGCAAAAATCAATCAAGAGTGCACCCGCAGTCAAGCCCTCAAATGGCAAATGTAGGCCCAAAGCTTATAGCTTCCAAATAGGACCTGCAAAGAGTTTACAGACTAGTTTGGAACATGGCAAAAAATACAGGGAAAGCAACGGAAGGCATTACAATTACATGCACAACAACTCACAACTATCAAATATTGCAATAAATGTAATTGTATTTTCCTCATAGGTTGTAATGGTCATGCATATGCTAATAAGAAAAGGCATGCTGCAAGATGCTGAAAGATATGAAAGACACACTAACTCATTAAATTGCAACACAAATACATGGAAATGGCTGACATATTAACCCTTTCTCACACACAGAGGATATATACATTTCACATATACCACACTAATCTAATTTAACCCATCAGGAAGGGACGCAAAAACACATGGAGGCTAAGCAGAGGCACGTGGAGCAACACCTCCATCTCCGCTATGCCCATCCTGGAAAGTCCCACGCCATTGCTGGCGGCCATATGCCAAGATGTATACCCATTATCATTTGGTGACCTCCCATTAAGTGTTTTCATATGAATCAATTGACATTATCACCTGTCATATTCCTATCAGGCCTTCAGGGGAATGTTGCTACTCCACAGTAAGACAAATTGGACTTTTCATGTATATTAACCCTTTATTAGCAAATATTATATATATTATTATATGATATCTAATTATGTTGTTACTATTATCATTGTTATTATATGTATAAACCCATTGCAGGGCAAATTAGTTTACTGATATAGGAATGTGACACAAATGTGATGTATATGGATGTCCCATAACCCCAACCATTGAAAACACACTGACATGGTTAGAATGGTATAACAAAGCTTTATTTCTTACACAGAGCACAATCAGAAATGGTCAAGACTGTGCATTAATATCATAGGTGTGGTGTGGGTGGATCCCTGGAGAGCAAGAGGTTATTGTTGGAAAAAAGAGGACACCTACAGGGGGTAATGTCATAGTCTAGAATAAGTATGATGCATAGCACCTACCAGGGTGACATGTGGTCACTACACCTTGTCTATATCTGCTCAATGAAACAGATGATTAAACCTCTGGACTATGACATCCAAACCAGTTTCACAACTACAGTGTGGTGACAAACGGAAAATCTGAAAAAAAGTGGTCAACTGAAAAAAGGAGGATAAAAAATAAACAAACATGCATGTACAGTACAGTGCTAAATACTTTAACTGTAACAATATACCAACTCACCTTATTCCCATTTTCAAGCATTACTAACTATTAGCTATTTCTCAGGATAACTCACTGGCCATTATTATTATTATTATTATTATCTTTATTTATATCGCGCCAACATATTCCGTAGCGCTGTACAGGGGTTGAGTACATAGCAGAAAACAAATTAAACACCTTGTAAAGAATGGAGGGCCCTGTTTTTGAGCATAAAATCAAATGTACATAGAGCTTGTTTCCAAGGCCTGACACAAGATTGAAAACTCGCAAACTTACAATCTAAGGGTTTAGGTGTGATACAAGAGGGTGACAAATACAATTGAAAGCAATTGGTTCAGTAAAGTGGAGGGGTCTGTGTGTTGTACTGTAGATTGTGGGTGTGAGTGTTTTTAAGCTGTGGAGTGTTCAGTTGTACATGTTAAGGCTGAAGGTGATAAGATTTTTTAAACAGGTGTGTTTTTAATAATTTCTTAAAGGTTTTGAGGCAGGAAGATAATCTAATGGAGCGGGGCAAGGAGTTCCAAATGGATGGGGAAGCACGATAAAAGTCTTGAAGACGGGAGTGAGAGGAGGTGATGAGAGAGGAGGAAAGAAGAAGGTCGCATGACCACTACTAATGATGTGTCATGTCACAATAAATGCTTAGCTGTGACCAGCGTCAGTGGTCAAGGTGTACAATCACCTTCAGAATATGATATTGTTCCTCAACATTGATATCACATCCATAAGCTATACAGCTGTTAGCACATGTTAAAGGATAACCATGATATCAGAAATAAGGGAAAATACCCATTAATATGGAAAGGACACAAGGGTCAACAGCCAGATTTAATTTTACAGACCCAAGGATCTGTACTCAGACTGATATTGAGGTCAGGATCACATGCTTCACTAGTGTATATATTAATGCTGGCTGTCATTAACATGCCATTGTGAGATTCTGCAAGTCCACCTCCATAGTGGTATCAGTCTACATTTAAGCTAACAACAATCATGTCTTCGATATCTGTCTCTATGATAGATTCACAATTGTGGGAGATACATGTTAAGGGGAGCGGTCATTGAAGGAATGTCTACCTGAGAGGCACTGTGAAAATCTTAAACCTCATACATTTTCTCCACAATGTGTGCAGATGCAGAAGATGCCTTCAGGTACCTGAATTGTACCCAAAACCAAACAAAAACGTAACACCTACAACATAAAGCCTTAAAAAATATAGGGACTGCGTCATCTCTTCTCAACAGCATTCCTCAAGGCTCATCAATTGGGGAAATTTTAAACAGAACCCGACAAGTCCACAGAGAAGAATATCATGGACCATGTGATGGGAGGTAGCCATTTGCATACAAAATATCACATAAGCCAAGATCCAAAACTCTGTAGCCAGGCTAGATTAGGTTAACATTTGGACCAATAGATTGTCACGAGGAGTGATGTTGAGAAGGCACAAACATATGCGCAGCCCCTAGGTCCTGCTCCGCCTAGCCACAGGGCCCCAATTCCCGAGCGCCGTCTCCCTGGTGGTGGTGGTGAGGGTGGTGGGAGCAGAGGGAGGCAGCTCCCCTGAGTCAGCAACACCTGCAGTGGCGGTGATGGAGGCATGGGGGAGGAGAGGAGGGGGTGGGCTGCGGGTGGATGGGGGATGCCTCCGAGGTGGAAGAGGCAGGGATGAGGACCAGAGCGCATTGCGTCTGCAGTCACTTCCTGGAATGCACCCATCATGAGCAGCCCGGCCAGGTATGATTCTGTCATTAGGTGGTTTCTTCTCTCCAAGGCTGCGCATGGCCTCCACATGATTGGCGGAGATGCTGCCTTGAATCCCCCGGAGACACCCCATCTGCTGCCGCATGAGGGCCAGCATCTCCGCCTGCGCAACCTGGCTTCATGTTGGGGATGGAGGGCCCTTGGGCGCTGCCTTGTGAGGAATGGTGGTGGCCCAGTGGGAAGGGTCTGGGGCCCGGCTGGAGACTGGATAAATAACGGTGGTGGTGGTGGCGGCCAGTCAGCTGCACTGCTGAGGGGAGGAGGAGGCGGTGTCAACTCCAGCTGGTCCCTCCAGTGTGAAGACCCTGGCAAGATGCTGAGTCTCTGGAGGAGGGGGATAGTGGTGTCAAATACTGGCAGTGTGGCTGGTGGTCCTGCTGGTGACCCCACTAGCCAGATGACATCCTCCTCCTCCTAACCAGGGGCCTTGGCTCCTCTTCTTTCCACTTCCCCCTACACCGTTTCCTGCTGGGTGGGGGCTTGCTCCTTGACTTCCTGCTCTCATGGAGCCGATACCACCGCCTCTGACTCACCACCGGACCCAGACCACCTTGATGCTGAAAGATAGAAAAGAAAGGTATTTGTTATTAGTATGATGAATAATACATTGTTTCATGTTCATTCCTAACTATATGACATCTAGGCTTGAACCTGGATGATTCTCCTAATTGCAACTCAGATTAGCTATAATTTGCTAGTTGCGATTTATTCTTTGGTTCTTTGTCTTGATTGTTCTTGGCATGTAACTCTATCTTGATTCTGGCTGTGGTCTGTAACTGCATACGCTGCAGTGGGTACACCAATACACAGACTCTCTATTGGTTTATTACTCTTATTGTGCCCAGGAATGACAGTGATGTGTCAGCTTCATGGATTTAATGACACATCCACCTATCCCTTGTTAATTCCATGGAGCTGACCTTGTTGGTCATCATGTACATGTGTAGTGTGTGTGATGTACATGTGGTAGCATGTTGGAGTATGTGATATTTCCCTGACATGAAAGCTGGGTCCTGATGGGCCACCAGGCCTAAAGCTCCAGTGGCAGGCATCTGGCTGAGAAGGTCCTTGGCCAACCTCTCCCACTCATTGTAACACACAGCTACTAACTTGTCCTCCTTGGCCATCATCCTCCTCACCTTGGCATTTGATGTCATCAAAGCTGTGCTTGACGGACCTCACATCCCTTTGTGCTGTGCCCACTTCCGGTCCCTCATCTGCTGAACTTCCTCCCCCTGCAAGGATCATGGGGCGGCCATGGATGGCACCAAGGAGGACCACATTTTCCTGGTGCTTATAGTTCATGGACCTGGTCTTGCCCTTAGCCTCTTGCCCTCCCGATTGTGGACAGGGATTTTTGCCTCCCTGGGATCTATCCCTATTCACCTTCACATGTCTTCTGCAGCACTGACAGCTGCAGTTACAGGAGCTATCTGCCAAAGGGCGCTGTCAATTTTGGGCGCCGTCATGTTTGATGTAAGGCAAATAAATATTCTCCCCTCTGACGTGGCGCAATTCGACGAGGCCATCGCTATGGTCGGCGCGGGAACTTGGCCCTCAAGGGCCTCGGGTGCGCCTCTCATAGCTCAAGGCCTCTTCTGTCAGCAAGCCTCACGGGATTGCAGCTGTCAGATATTGCGAAGGTGAAGAGGGAAAGGACCCCTCCCTGACCTGTCCCTGAGGCCTATCCCTCCCCCAAACTACTACCCCCTGGGATCAGCCCAACCCTCTGTCCCTTGTCTACATGTGCCTGTTGCTAGGGTTGCCCTGTCACCACCCACCTCCTCCTTTCCACTCTCTTCATCCACTTCTACCACCTCCTCCACCATCATCTCCTCCTCCTCCCTCACCTTCTCCTCCTCCACCACTTCTACCACCTCCTCCTCCACCACCTTCTCCTCTGCCTCCTCTTCTCCACCACTCCCAATCTCTTTGTGATGATCTGCTTTCTTCAGTCAGGCTAGATAAGACTGTTATGGCCAAACCTACCCAGCTGATATACCCGGTTGTTTATATCCCTTCAACAAGGCAGCAGATGTCTCTAAAATGTCCTTCTCAGATGCAGTATTTAAAAATATGGAATCCGGCTCAGCATTGGAAAATTATTAGAAACTGTTTTTATTTCTGTGGAAACTTCATAGACTACATTCAGAACAGGATTTTCCTCAAACACACACAAACTCTGAATCGTAACTAAACCTCTCAACTGCCTAACTGCTTAATTCTGACAGATACAGCCTGACAACACAACATTCTAAAATATTAAACACTTAATGATCCAAACATGCAGCATACAGAATCACACATCACAAGTCAATCACACATAGGCAAGCAACATAACATACAGTAATTAGCATAACATAACATACATTAATTAACATTACATTACGTAACATAATATAACTATAAACAGACCACACCACCAGATCACATGAGTCCCAAAAATGGTGGTCAGGAGGATCATGACACTCTTCGTTCTCCACCACTCCCAAATTCCTTCTCCGCTCCTCAACCACTCCTCACCTCCTTCTCCTCTCCTCCACAAAACCCCAGAGCCACCTTTCTCTACTCTTTCTCCTCCTCACCTCTCCTCATCTCCTCCTCCCCATCTCTCCACTCCCCTCCTCTCTCCTCCCTCCTCGTTCCATTAAATCCCTAACATATAAGGTTAAATCAAAAAAAGGGTTTTCTGTTTATGTCTTAGGGGAAAAAATTTGTGTGCTTTGTGTATTTATTAGCTATTATTAACTATTATTACATGTGTTTGTAAGGAGTGACCTAGCTCTATGTTTACCTGTTTATGTTCTTAAATTTATGTTTATTGCTATTATGTGTAATCTGTAAATATGTGTAATCAAGGATTAAGTGTAAATTCGTAATTAGATGAATAGGAATTAAAAAAACTGCAATATACTGCTCTCAGAAACCTCCAACGAGATGCGCGCTTGCAGTTGAATCAGGCTCTTTGACTATGTGAATCACAACAACATGTTCTTAAAGAGATGGGGGTACCAGACCATCTCATTTGTCTCCTGAGGAATCTTTATGTGGACTAAGAAGTCATGACAGAAGCAAACATTGAACAACCGAATGGTTCAAGATCAGAAAAGGAGAGTGAGAAGGCTGTATATTGTCACCTTATTTATTCAACTTATATACGTAATAGGCCAGACTGGCAGAAACCAAAGCCAGAATTTATATTGCTGGGAGAAATATTAAAAACCTCAGATACTAATCTGATGGCTGAAAACAAAGAAGCTCTATAGAGCCTAATGATGAGGGAAAGAAGGTCAGCAAACATTGAAAATATGGCAAACAGCAATATCAGTTCCTGGCAAATACATGGGGAAGAAGTGGAGGCATTTACAGATTTTATTTTCCAGGGCTCCAAGATCCTAAGAGGGTGACTGCAGCCATCAAATTATTATTATTATTATTATTATTATTGTTATTAACTTGTATTTATAACGAGCCAACATGCCTTTATTTTGTTCTTTAAGTAAAGAGTTACAATGCTTACAGTTGTTACAGAATGCTGCCACAAAGTTATTAACAAACCAACCTTCTTTCTGCCACATAGCACCTTTCATCCATGTCCTACCCTGACAGCATACATTTTAAGCTTGATATGCTGACATACAAAGCTCTACATGGTGAAGGTCCCAGCTGTCCTCACTCCTTACAGTATATTTCAACTTGTGCTCTGAGATCTGCAGCTGAAAATGTATTAACCATTCCCAGGATCTCCTCAAAAATCTCTTGGTCCTGAGCTTTTATGTATGACACATTAAGATTCTGGAACTCTTTAACATTCTCAAAATAAGATGCTCCTAATTTGGACATGTTAAAATAGAGATTGAAGACCTCTCTCTCTATTTTTCCCTTCCCTCCCATAAGCACTTAGAGTCCCATTTGGGAGAAAAACACTTTATGAATGTATTATTATTATTAGTAGTAATATTATTATTATTATTACTATCATTATTATTATTTATAATAATAATAATAATAATAAGAATGCTAATAATAACAATAATAATTCTACACTCAGTTTCTATTCTAAATATTACTATTGTAGTGCCCTAAAATGTCTTGCAATCTGTGGGTTTTTGTTTCAGATGTAATATTATGAATATAGTGCTCATTTAAATAATATATTTATATCAACCCCCTAAGCAGCATGCATGTTACAATAAATCATGGGAACATTTCAGACAAATATTATCTACTAGCGACTTGCCTGTCAAAAAATGACAAGAATAAAATTGTAAGGCAGGTAAAGCTGTTTGCGCTCATTGCGAGCTCGCGCTGAGCCCCTTCGACGCTCATTTCGAGCCTCTCCCCTTGTGTACTTTTGATCCTCTGAGCACCCTCTGTGCCAATTGTGAGCTTCACGCTGAGCGCCTTTAGCAAAGCGAGTCTATCTTCTGCTCTGTTTTTTTTATATAAATATATTTTTTTATAATAATTAATTAATTAATTAAATAATATATTAATATACTTTACCTATTTGTAATGAATCCAGGAATCAATATGCTGAAGAGCTAACAATCACTGTTGTTTTTCTGCACTATACAATGTACATTTGGACTGTTGGTGACCTGAGGAGAAAGTGTCAGCAATGTGGCAAGTGTGTAGTATAAATAGGCTGCATGCGCGAGGCCAAACTGTTTGTTTAGTTGTGTAATGCGGTATTTTAGAATGGTAATGTTATTAGTTTTAAGGTAGTGTTGTAAAATGGCGGCAAGTGTGTATGTTTTACACGGGTCTCGAGCATTTTCCATCCTTCCTAATAGTGTATTTTGTACCTCGTACATTCCTGGCTAAAAGTCGTATGTGCCTGGCGGTATTTTGCGTGTTTAGGATTCGTGTAGCCTCATTTTTGTTTTTTTCGACTGCCATTTTTTCTCTCGCATAGGCGACTTCCGAGTGGCGAAACTCTGCAAATTCGACTTAAATTTGCGTGGAAGCTCAGACGTCCTGGCTGTACCCCGTGCTGTGTGTGATGTTTTTGGTATGTTTTTTTGGATTTGCGCGGTTTGGCCGTTGAGTTCATATTTTTTGCGGGTCGTATTTTTCTTTCTCTAAGTGGCGGTTTCCTTTTCAAAATGCTACGGGCCGTGGTTTTTTCAGGCAATTTTTTTCAAAGTGCTACAGGTCTCGCAGGAATTGTGTATTTGAGTTTTCTGTTGTTCTGTAGGGATGATGCTTAATGCTTGCAGGGTCGTAGGGATGAGCGCCTATGGTGCTCATCTCCTCCAGCACAGTGAGCGCCTTTGGCTCTTCCTGCCAATGTCATGCGAGGTCGTAGGGATGAGCACCTACGGCGCTCATCTCCACCAGCTCAGTGAGCGCTTCGGAGCTCCCTGCCTGGCCGCCTCCCGAGGGCCACAGTTTTAACGTTGCGTTACAAACGTATTTTGGCAAGCCTGCGCTGCTAAGAGCTATATATGTGATAATTCTCTTTTAGCAATAATATAATTATTTCTTATCCTTTCAAACAAATGCAAACATCCATGCAAACCCACTTCTTGACTCTATGCACTGCAACTTTTTCACAGAACATACACAGGAACAGCGGTCCACATGCCGTCATGTCACTCTTGGCTGAGGATCTCAATTTTCTATGTGGTCCTCAAGTGTGTCTCTTACATATCTATGGGACTGTAAACCGCTGCCAGGAATACTCTCTGTTTGTCTCTCATGCTATGACCCATACTCTGGTTTTCACAGAGAAGGATCCTACTGATATAGCTCTGCCCACCATGGATTATTAATTAAACCGTTTTACATAGTAATGTTTTATAGTGAAATGTTATTTTATTGGAAAGAAGATTGATAGTAACAGTTTAATATTTAAACTCTCTATGTATGTCTTTCTTTCTCTCTTCCACTCTCTCTCTCTCTCTCTCTTTCTCCCTCTCTCTTCCACAGAATTTTGAAATCATTGTTGTTGGTTATCAGACTTTAGGAATCAATAGATTTTCCTGAGGAAGCACTCAGATGGTCACATCATCACATGCCCTGAAGCTGATTTCCAAGAAAGAAGACATTGGATGATCTCTTTCTGAATGTTTTATTATATTTTTTTATTTATTTTTTCATTTTCATACATTACACATAAAATACAACAAACATCATTCATATCAGAGCACATACAGAATTAACGGATTATTCATACAAATCACAAAGATGCCATTTTGTAGGTAAACATTTTTTCCCAGAGCCAAATTGAGTCCAATCTTTCTCTAGCTCCCTGTTGCTTGCAATAATAGATTGAACTTCTAACCGAGATGGAATCTACTCTGATTTCCAAAATTTTACCAGAAGCCATTTTACTATTAGCAGCATGTGTGAAATTAAACATTTGTTATGAGTAAACCTAGTATCAATTTCTAAATGTAAAATTAGAAATTGTGGAGTGAAAGACATTTCCTGTTCTGGGATTTCTCCTGAACAGTAAAGTGTGTTTGGCCACTTGTGCAGTGATTAGTGGCAGCTGAGAGGGGGTGTGGTTTTGCCTGTGTAAAGCTATATCAGTGTGTGACTTTTTGTGGTCAGCTTGCCTCTGTTCTGTGATTTTTCCTTAACAGTAAAGTGTGTTGTGTACTTGAGCAATGATTAGTGGGCAGCTGAGAGGGTGTGTGGTTTTGCCTGTGTAAAACTATATCAGTGTGTGACTTTTTGTGGTCTGCTTGCATTTGTTCTGTGATTTTTCCTAAACAGTAAGTGTGTTGTGTATTTGTGCAGTGATTAGTGGGCAGGTGAGTTGTAAGAACCTAATATGAACAGGAGAAGGTGCGAACACTTCTAGAATAAGGGCAGTTCTAGTATAAGTTTTTAAACTAGTAGGTGGGGGGAGGGTCGAGATAGAAGTAATGGGGTAGAAAGTGTAGAGGGGTAAGGAACGCATTAACTAGTCATGGTGGAGGAGATGGGTGAGGCTTAGTACAGTCAATAGGGAGGTATTGCTAAGTAACTCAAATACAGTGGCAGGCACTTCAGAACTACAGACTCATAACATAAGGTGTATGCTTGCTAATGCCAGAAGCTTGCCAGGAAAAATGGGAGAGTTAGAATTTTTAGCAGTTAATGAGAAACATGATTTAATAGGCATTAATGAAACGTGGTGGGATGAATCTCATGACTGGACTGTTAATCTGGATGGTTATAACCTATTTAGGAAAGATAAGGGCAATGGTAAAAGAGGAGGAGGGATTTGTCTGTATGTTAGGCCTCAATTTAAGCCTATAATCAGAGAAGATATTTATGGTGGAAATAGCAGTAATGTTGAGTGTTTGTGGGTAGAGTTAAATAGCGGAACAGCAAATTCTAAAAGAATATTAGTAGGAGTATGCTATAAACCCCCAAATATAATTGAAAGTAAGGAAATGCAATTATTGTTACAGACTGGAAATGCAGCTAAGCATGGGTAAGTTCTAATAATGGGAGGTTTTAATTACCCTGAAATAAACTGGATAAATGAGACCAGCAGTTCAGCGAAGGGGAGCAGGTTCTTGAGTGCACTCAGAGTTCATTATCTGGCCCAGGTTATACAAGAACCTACTAGAAATGAGGCTATCTTGGATTTAGATATCACAAATAATATTGATATAGTATCAAATGTTGAAATAGCGCAACCTTTTTGAAACAGTGATCACAACACAGTCTCATTTGACATTGAATTAAAAAAACATAAATGTAAGGGGCTAACGAAAACTCTTAATTTAAGGGCATCAATAAACCGTATAGACTGGTACAAAGAACTGACAGGTAAAACATTCAAACCTTTACTAAATAAACATACTTATCACCATATACCATGTGGAAATAAAAGTAAAAGGAGTAAACCACAACCCATGTGGCTTAACAATGAATTAAAGATGAAGATGAGGAGTAAAAAACAAACATTTAAATTATACAAACAAGAGGGGACATAGACTGCTTTACGTATGTACAAGGCTTGCATAGGACTATTAGACTGGCTACAATCGAAAATGAAAAGTTAATTGCAAAGGAGAGTAAGACTAACCCTAAAATTATTTTAAATATATTAATGGGAAGAAGGCTAGGAAGGAAGCTATAGGAACAATACAATGTGACACAGGCCATCTAATAATTAAATAGGTTCTTTTCTTCGGTATACACAAGGGAGGTACCAGTGGTTGGGTCAATGCAACATAATGGGACTACACTACCTTCACCAAATAACTGGTTAATGCAGTAAGAAATCCAAAAGAGGTTAGAAAAAATAACTGTTAATAAATCCCCGGGTCCTGATGGAATACATCCAAGGGTACTGAGGGAACTGGGCTCTGTAATAGCAAAACCATTATATTTACTTTTTCAAAATTCACTCAATACAGGGTCTCTACCAGAGGACTGGAGAAAGGCAGATGTGATACATATATTTAAGAAGGGAGCAAGAGCAAATCCGGGGAATTATAGACCAGTGAGTCTCACTTCGGTAGTGGGAAAGCTTTTCGAAGCGTTAATAAGGGATAATATACAGGAATATGTCTATTCAAACATGATTATAAGTAGGAGCCAACATGGATTTATAAAAAATAGGTCATGTCAAACAAACCTAATTAGTTTCTATGAGGAGGTTAGTAGGAACTTGGATCAAGGCAACTCAGTGGATGTAGTCTATTTGGATTTTGCAAAGGCTTTTGTTACAGTGCCACATGGGAGACTATTGAGCAAACTAAGGGATACAGGAATTGCCATAAATATTCGCTTATGGATTGAGATCTGGCTAAAATACAGGAAGCAAAGGGTTATGGTAAATAGAACATACTCAGATTGGACTAATGTGGTAAATGAGTGTTCAGTATTAGGTCCCCTCCTTTTTAACATATTTATTAATTACTTGGAAGTGGGGTTGGAGTGTGGTGTCTTCATTTTTGCTGATGACACAAAGTTGTGCAAGGTAATTAAATCAGAAAATTATGTCCTTTCCCTCCAAAGGGATTTGCATAAATTAGAGGAATGGGTATCTAAGTGGCAGATGAGATTTAATACGAATAAATGTAAAGTTATGCATCTGGGAAGGAAAAATAGCCATGCAATTTATAATCTTAATGAGCAAATCTAGGGGTATCAGATATTGAAAGGGATTTGGGAGTACATGTGGACAACCGCCTAGATAACATTGCTCAATGCCAAGCAGCATCTGCAAAGGCAAGTAAAATACTAGCATGTATTAAGAAGGGTATAGAAGCAAGGGAAGCAAATATAATTATCCCACTATACAAATCCCTAGTACGCCCTAATTTAGAATATGGAGTACAATTTTGGGCACCACTACATAAAAAGGACATTTTAGAGCTGGAAAAATACAGAGAAGGGCAACAAAGCTAATAAATAGAATGGAGGGGCTAAGTTATGAAGAAAGACTAACCAAATTAATCCTATTTACTCTAGAAGAAAAGGCATATAAGAGGGGATATTATTACCTTATATAAATATATCCAGGGTCAATACAAGGCTTTGTCAAAGGAACTTTTTGTGTGAAGAGGTTTTCAACTGACAAGGTGACATCCTTTGAGATTAAAGAAAGAAAAGGGTTCTTCACAGCGGTTATTCTGTGGAATTCTCTACCAAAGGAGGTGGTGACAGCTGATTCGATAAATAACTTTAAAAAGGGATTGGATATATTTTTAAATAAAAGGGCATTAAGGGCTATCCTAGATAAATAGAGAGGGAGTATTGATCCAGGTATGAATTCGATCGCCAGTATCTGGGGTCAGGAAGGAATTTTATATTTTTTCTGTTTGCCTTCCTCTGCATCAATTTTCAATAAATCTGCGTATTGCAGATGAGAGGAGATCTAAAAAGGTTGAACTTTATGGACTGAAGTCTTTTTTCAACCTAAATTACTATTTAACTATGTAATGATCTTTGTGATTTGTATTTTACATTGATTCCAGAAGGGTTTCACCTTCTCACATTCCCACCACATGTATAGGAGTGTACCAGGTTTTCCGCAACCCTTCCAGCATTTATTCGAGTTATTAGAATCAAATCTACTCATAGTATTAGGTGTCAAATACCATCTCTAGACCGTTTTTAAAAATAATTCTACTGTAAATATGAGACGCATAAAGATGATCTTTTGGCCAAACGAAAAGTATTATTCCATGAGCCTCTGACCATGTAAAGCCTAGATCTTTTTCCCAGCCCATCATTCTAGTAGTTTTTTTTTACTGAATACTAGATTCCGTTACCTTTCGACTTTTAGATACAATATGGGAAATGTTCTCAGTATCGATAAGCTTTTCAAAAAGGATTAATTCATTCATGTTATTTAGTAAGTATCCTAAAAGTGAGAGAGTATTGCTTATCGCTTAGAATTCTAACCAAGAGAGTCTTTTTATGAGAAATTTCCTATGAAGGCTCTCATGATCTAATAGCGAGCCATTCGAACACAAATCTCCAATTTTACGAATTCCATTCCTTTTTAAGGAAGTCAGATTTAGATCTTTTTTCCCATATTGCAAGATCTCAATTGGGGCCCCTAGGGAAGGGAAGGAAGATGACTTAATCTTCTCTCTATTTTTATACCAAAATGTAATCAGTGTGTTTACTCCTCTCGGGAGATTTATAAACTTAACAGAGTCATATTTTGGGAGCCATAGGTATATATTAATGGGTATAGTTTGTAACAGGCCTTCTTCTATGGCCTTCCAAATATGATTTGTATAAGAGAAGTTCCATCCCAACAATTGTGATAGAGCAATATTGTCAGGAATGTATTTTACTGAAGGTGATGCTAAACCTACATTTTCCTCTTGGTGATAATAGATTTTATCATAGGTTTCAATATGTATCTAGGGGCAATCTCTGGAATACATCTAAGTATATAGATTATCTTGGGAATAATACTCATTTTTACGACTGCAGTTCTAGCCATCCATGACATTTGTATATTTTTACAAGTGGATTTTCCTTTACAGATACCTGCTCTTCTTCCCATAGCTGCCTTCCTTCCCTTACCTGTGCGAAGCTCCTCTACCTGAAGAACAGCTCCAGGAGACACAAGCACTCCAAGTTCCGGTGGCATCTGCTATGGGGTGAAGGCTGGTGAGAAGGCATAGGGTGGGGGGTGGGGTTCAGGGGAGCCCTACACTACACTACTGAACTATCTATCTATCTATCTATCTATCTATCTATATATCTATATATATCTATATATAGTATACACATATATACTATCTTTACATGGCAGCCCAGTCACTCTCAGCAGACATCCCTTTTAGCATACATGCCTTCATAGCACCCTGTGCTATTCAGCAGTCATCCACTCTCAGGCTCCATCTCCACATAGCACTCAACCCCTCTTAGCACTCACCTCACATGTCATTCCTATCTCCTTTGCTCCCCCATCACAGACACCTGTACCTCCTTACTTTGCTGTCATCCAGGCTTTTCTCTCTCTCACCTTTTCCCCGATCCACAGCTTGCTGAACTGCTCAACCTCCTGGAAGTTAAGTAGAAATACTCTTTTTTAAACAGGCACGCATCAATTTCTGGTTAGAAGAATTGTACAGCCAGGGAGGCCCGGGGGGCCATGGCAGGATGGTCCATGTGGGGGGACCTACACTACAGAAAAACATTAAATAATAATAAAATTAAAAAAATCTGCACTAGACCCCCAGAGGAGGACCCAACCTGCAATACTGGTAGCTCCGTCCCTGGTATCATATAACAAAATTAAAATTAAATTGTGAACAATTTTACTCTTTGTTAGTTTTGTTTGTTTTTTTTGATGGCAGGGAGACAATCCAGGTCTTTGTTGCTCTGCTTTGTAGTTTTGAAGCCATCTTGCTAGAAATAAAATAAGAAAACAGTTAAACTGTATTATTAGTGTTTCTTGACACAAAACTTAAACTAGGTAATAAGTCTGTTTCAGCCAACCTTTAGCAAATGTCTGCTCTAACTCATGACAAAAAGCCCATGTCTATAATGCATATTAGACCATTGTTAGAGGTCAGAGTATGTTAACAAAATCATAAACATACATAGAAGCATGTTTCAGTCTACAACTGAATTTTGACTGTGTGTTCTCAGAGTCGGTTCTCAAAGTTACAAGTTATTTACATTACTATTTCCATTATTGCAAAGCCCCTAGCTGTAAGTGCTCTGATTTATGACAAAATGTTTGTGAAGTCACAAGTCATAAGAAGTTGCAAAATATAAATGTCACAAGTCATAGAAGATATTGCTATTGGTCAGACTAGATTTTACAACTTTCTCTGATTTGTGGCTCGTGATTAATGTCATGAGTCACAAAACATATTGTCATACTGTGCATGTTACTTTTTATAAGTTTTCAGCCTACTATAGGCCTAAATCAGATAACTGGTACACAATTGTTACATTATTAAAGTTCAATAAATTATCACAACCCTCCTCTTTTACATTAAATAAGAAAACATACACTATATAAATATCAGGTGCTGACAATAATAATAAGCCGGTACAAGATGAAAGCATGGAAAGGCAACTTGTGTAAGGCAACAATAAGCTTAAGCTTACTGTAGGCTTCATGTTTGTTAGCAGGGGATTTAACAACATGTGAAGTGCTCCAGGTAGAAATAACAATGAATGCTAAGTGCTATTTAAAATGCTAGATATATTCATCTTTTTTTTCAGTTTGTACTTGTTTTTTTTCAAGAATATATTAAAAATCTCATCACAAATTTAAAGATTACTACTGCAGGTAGAAATGGGTGACTTATGAAGATAAGAAAATATAGCACAATATATACATAATGTAATAACAATTTAACAGAACATGAAACACTTTTACTAATTATCATAACTTCTGAGGCTTAATGTATTTGCATGATGGCATTTGTTTAGTACAGTTCATGATATTTCAAAACAATTTCGAAGAAATATGTTGAGCTCCAGGACTCACGTCTGTCAAAGATACTATATCTCCATTACACATGTCCCTCAGGATCAGATTGCCTTACTTTGCTCTTAGTTACCTACACGATGAACTAAGAATCCGGTGAAGTGTATTACAAAAAGACCTACATATCAGAGGGTTTAAGAATCCACAAAACTTTTTTTTTGTCTGGTTTATGAAAGAAGCAATAAAGCATGCAATGTCTTTAAGGTCACAGAACACTGACCTAATTGACTCGGCTAATTTGATTGTGCCACAACAATAGTGCTGCTCTCTTCTGCCAGTGAAGTGCATGCTAATTATGTGTTGTGCCCTTGATAAGACCTTGGCGGGTCATTCAGCAATTGTGATCTGCTACTGACTTCTAATCATGTATCGTCGTCTGGGTGAGTCAGAACAGCACCCTGTCTTTATAGCAATGTGGCATTCTAATTAATGTATGTCTACGAGAAGTGCAGAAATAATATGAAGTGATTACTATGGTACTTTCAAAATCTTTCTTTCCTTTAAAAAATTTATGAGAAGATTTTGTTTCGGTTTGATTGTACATACTAACTTTAAACTGAAATGGTCTGAAATATTTTAACAGTGTACTATGAAACATCTATGCAATGTTAAAGAACCACTGTGCATAGTATACTTTTATGAAGAGTTGGCTTTGATAACAAAAGTAGTAAAAATTAATGAATACAGTTATGTGATTTTCAATACTGTGGGCACCGCTTACTTTCCTAAACTCTCATCTAGGAGGGTGATCATACTGTAAGTTGTACGTCCATTTAATCATATTGATCTTAGTGTCATAGCATTGTGAGAGCCTTTCAGTAGATCTAAATGCAGATTGTATATTCATACACCCCTGCCAGTGGCATAATCAGGTTAGGGAGAAATGTTTGCATTTAGCTAAGCAAAATTGAATACAAAAGTTAAAAATTAAAGGCTGCATTTTTTTTCTTACTTTTTAAAAACATTTTGAACTTATGAAAAAAAGTATATTATAGATAAACTTCAATGGTCAGATAACCAAACTATCAGGCATTCAATTGTGTATGATATTGTTTCAGTTTTAATATTGAAACAATTTAATGTTTTCCATAATGTATTGCAGTCTCTATATGGATTTTTCTTATTATAGATTTAAGATAAATTGTCAATTACTAAACCTTATTTGTATAAAATATGTGGAAATAGATTTTTATTTTATTGGGTCTGATAAAGTACTTTCAAAATAATGCCAGCTTGGAAGACTTATTTTGTATTGTAGAAAAGAGTATATTTAACAGTAAAAGCAAAAAAAATGCCAATAAAGAGAAGTTTAAATAGCTACTTTGTAGAGCAGGCACTACAGAATCAGTGGAAATGATAATTCATACAAAACAAATGGAAAGCAAAGTGCACACCACTCTAGATAAAATATCATTGCATGAAAAGGCATGAAAACTAGTATTCTCAATTGTTTGAACAAAATATTACTGAATACTATGTTTAGCTATTATTTTGCCTTAGTACATAAGGCATAGTAGCAGCACTTTGTAATTCTATTGCTCATATAACATCTTTCTTTTCTGTCCACTTCATAAGCTTTCACAAATATGAGAGATCATTTGAAAAAATAGACTAGCTAATATAACTTCTATATATTTTAACCATTGGCTAGTAATCTGACTATTCATTGGATTTTATATTATTAATAAAAGCTTTCATCTTCCTTGTGGTACATCAAGAGTGCTTCAGGGATTACTTTTGTGAATATGCGTTGCTCTTATGAACTATAGTTGCCCTTAGCACTACTGTCAAATTCACTCCAATAAGTAAAACATGTAATTGTACATGTGACAGAAGAAAGAACTGATATAACTTTATAATTTGGCACATGTTTTTCTGTTTCATGATCTACTATAGTTCTCTGTAATTGTTGGTTTCTGAATTAAATTCACATAAGAAATAATGCAATGGATGGTAATTGAATTATTATGTCAACTGACTCAACTGTATTAATATTTCTCATTCTATTAATTCTAAGACGTTGCATAACATTTGCAGACAGCACTCAAATCTACCTCTCAGTACAAGAACTTTCACCCTCTTCTCTAGCTAAAGTTGCCAACTGCCTCTCTAGCATATCCTCCTGGATGTCTACCCATCAACTCAAGCTCAACATGTCAAAGAAAGGGGCCTCTACTCCTGTCTTTTTACTCTCTGTTGACAATACCATCATCACTCCTACCTTGCAGGCCTGTTGTCTTGGGGTTCTACTGGACCCTGCCCTCTCTTTTATTTCTCATATACAATAAATTACAAAATCTTGTCATTTTCACCTAAATAAATCTCTAAAATCAGATAAGACACAGATAAAATTAAAATTCACTCTCTCATCATAACCCGCCTTGACTAATGTAACTGTTCCTTGCTGGCCTCCCCATAGCCCATCTGGCCCCACTCCAATCCATATTAAATGCATCTGCTAGACTCATCTTCCATAATCAATGCTCAGTTTCTGCAGCACCTCTCTGTCAGTCACTCCATTGGCTTCCCATAGCCTACAGAATACAATTCAAAATCTTGACTGTAACATATAAAGCTCTAAACAACAATGCACCCTCTTACATTCATCTAAAAATACTCTCCCATCCATCTTCTTCGCTGTGCTAATGACATTCTACCTTCCTCCCTTATCACGTCCTCTCACTCCTGCCTCCAGGACTTTTCTTGTGCTGCTCCAAGTCTTTGGAATTCCTTCCCTCGCTCCATTAGACTACTCCTGTCTCATTAGTTTAAAGTAGCATATCAACTTCAGCCTTGATATGTAGAATGCATCTATCACCAGTTTTTCTCCCCCGTACTCTTTAGACAGTAAGTTTTCGAGTTTTACATCTTTTGGTGCTTTGGGGAAAGCACTATGTATGTTTGATTTTAAACTCAATAACAGTGTTGTGCAATGTAATAAAAAATGTTTTGATTTGTACTTAACCCCTGTACAGCACTACGGAATATGCTGGAGCGTTACAAATAAAGGATAATAATAATAATAATAACATTTGTTATTGCCAAAATACACGCAAATGTGTTTCATTTCTGTTCTTCGTCCGCATCAATAGTTTAGAACAGTTTGGATGAATGGAAACTTGACTGAAGACCATGTTAGAGGTGATATGAAGGTAGGAAAGGAGCAAAGAGGAAGGAAAGGATAAAGGGAAAGAACTAGTTAAACTAGAAAATAAAAGCAGGGTTAGGAAAGTAATAAGAGACATAGGGGAAAACTGAAGATAAATAATTGTGAGAAAGCCAACTATACAGTAACCCTTTCTGTCTTCACTAAGATATACTCTCCATTGCCTTGTTTTCATTGTGTTGCCTCCATGATTACATGCACTACAGATCCCACTTGTTTTAATTACAACACTATAACATGGTAGTGAGTTAGTACCCATAAAAATAAATACTTTCTACAACAGAAATTACTTTAAATTCTATATTGTGATTTTAGGATAAGTATATAATGAAACAGCAACTGGATAGTATCAATACAATATACTGGGTGTATGGTTTAGACATAACATATTTCTCTTAGCTCATTACAGGTAGTAATTTATTAACATTCTTGTACCTAATTTAACTAAAATGTTATGTTTATTATTATGTTTCTCTACTTTGGACCTGTCAGAGTATATAGAGAATATATGAATAATATCTATGAATAATAATATATAAATTTACCAAAACATAAAAAAATATTTACTAATTATCATAATTATAGTACTGAAGGTTAATTTAATTGAATCATGGCATATGTTTTGCAAAGTGCATGATTGAGCTGCAGGACTCAAGTCTGTTAAAATTACTAGGGCTCCATTACACATGTTCCTCAGGGTTACATGGCATTAGAAGAAGAGTATAAACTACAAATACTAATGAGGAGCCTAGCAGGGATAATACAAACCCATGTATGCAGAGTCTTTAAATTGGTACATATAATGAGTACGGATATAAATTATGCCCCAAAGAATAATATGAAGGTATAAATCAAGTTTCTAATGTATGTATCATCAATTAAGCCAACTAAGTATTTGCCACAGTACAGGTTAAATGTCTGTCACAGTCCAAATTGTTGCCTCCACATTTGGCAGGCAAAGTGAGTGAATGCAATTACTTGGCAAGGTGTGTAAATAGCCCACATTGCCCTGTACTTCTGAGTTGTCTCCGCTGGCTCCATATTTACAGAACAGCATGTATAGCAGAGATATGCCATTCAGCGCCAGCTGTTCCCACTCACACATCGATGACTCTCCCGCGGTGTGACGTCCCTCATCAGCGATGTTGCACAGCCATTAGATGTGCACGCATGCACACTAGCCCCCAAACAACGGGAAACCCCACATACGCATTAGCAGACACGCATTTCGCAAAGAATAGCTTTTACAAAGGCTGTAGTTTTACATCCATTTAAGTACTAATACGTTAATTGACCCAATAACCGTGTAAGAGCGCTAAACAATTCCTACAACAGAAGGGGGAAAGAAAGGAGAAGAGAACAATAAAGAAAAAGAATAAATAAAAAAGAGAGAATATAACACCTCATAAAAAGAGAAATCATCTTTATAAATTACCCTAGAGTCATTATGACTCACAAAAAAGAAAATAAACAGTATAGAGAAGTATTATAGTGAATGGACAAAGGTTAGTTGCTATTCATCAATCAATACATGTTTAATACAGCACAAAAAGGAAGAATGAATTTTTATATAAATCTTCATTTAACTAAGAGTATTTTAAACGGAGACAAATTATATAAGAACTGTGTAATTAATGTTTTTATTTAAGCCAAGTGGGGCCATTGTATTAATAGAAAGATGAATTTGCTATCTGCTATCACTAAACTATTTCCCAAATTTCCAAATCTAATACCGAAAAATTTCTGCTGTATTATCCAACATTTCAGTCCCCTGGTGTCAGAATCACATTGGGTTAGAAAATGTCTAGCCGCAGATGTTAATTCCTTCCCTTTTTTAAGATCTTTCTTACTGTTTGTAATGTTTCTAAGATGTTCCCCCAATCTTTTTCGTATCTCCCGGGTTGCCATACCCACATATTTCTTATCATTGGAACAAGGGCACTCAAGAACGTAAATAACTCTTTTGGAGTTGCAATTATAAAATGTATTGATGGATTGATTGTTACCCATACTGTCCTTGAAATCCTGCACATCAATAATGTTGTTGATGTGCAGGTAAAACTTACATTGTCCACAGTGACTGGGTACTAGCATATCCTTCAAGGAGGGGGATCTCCTACAACTTGCTTTGATACCCTCTTTTAACCATATATTCATGTCATCAGTCTTCAAAACATTTACGTGCTTGTTTAAGACTCCTAAAATCTGCCTCCATTGTCCGTTAAAGGTACCAATTAAGCAAATTTGTTCATCACATGGTTTCTCAGTCTTGGGGATCAGTAATGTATCTCATTTGAGATATAGGGCTTTATAATAGCCTTTTTTTGTTGTTGATCTATTACTGTACCCTCTGGCTTTTAAACATACTCTTAATTATTTTAAATGTCTCCACTTCAGAACAGTTGCATTTTCGTCTCAAAAATTCCCCAAAGGGAATAGCTGTCGTTGTTGACGGTAAATGCAAACTACTATGGTGTAAAATGCGGTTAGTGGCTGTTTGTTTTCAGAACAGGTCTGTACAAATTACTCCATTATCACCTCTGTATATTCTGATGTCCAAATGTCGACTCTATCGAAATAGATAGTATACGTCAATCTTAAGTTTAGGTCATTAATATTCAATTGGTGAATATATTTTGCAAACAATTCCTTAGGTCCATCCCATAGGATGAACAGGTCATCTATGTATCACAACCAGATGAGTACATGCTCAGTGTATTTTTGCATCTGCTCTGAAAAGGCAATCTCACGCTCCCACCATCCCATGTAGAGATTAGCACAGGTGGGAGTGCAAGATGTGCCCATTCCTCTACCTCTCACATGGAGGAAGAATGTATCATAGAAAATGAAATAATTGTGGGTTAGTATAAAATGCAACAGGTTCACCACAAATTGATTCTTATCTGCACAATCACAAGATTTACATTTTTAGAAAGTAGTTAATGGCTCTTTCCCCTATTGAGTGTTTGATTGACGTAAAAAGAGATTCCACATCACAAGTAATCATATACATTGATTTATTAAGGGTTATGCCGTCCAGTTTATTTAGAATGTCCATAGTATCGTGCATGTCCAATGGTAAGCCAACAACAAAAGGTCTTAGACATGTGTCTACATATTTGCTGGCTTGTACACATAGACGGTCTAATCACCACATCCTTCCAGGCTTTCATATCATTCAGACATTTTTGTTCTGCAAGTGTAAAATTCAAGGCGCACACATTCGGTAAATACTTTAAATCTTTAATGACCAATTTAGTGAATGTATCTATTTGGGGTCATATTTGCGACGGTGGTACAAATCTAGACTTATTGCGTAATTTGTCAGTCCAATCATAATTGACTGATTTCCCCCCTTCATTCTCATTGGATAGGTCACATAGGTCTTAAAAGAATTGTTGTTTAATGACTTCTGGATCTTTCTCTTCTTTATCAAAAAACCACCTCAATAGTGAATTTCTTGTGAACAAGTTCACATCTTTAACCACATAAAAAAAAAAAAAATAGTAGTCGGTGAAAACGATAAGCCCTTGTGAAGGACATCTATTTGTTTAATAGCCTATCTATTTTGTTAAATAGTCATTTGGTTTTATTTTTCATCTCTTTCCACCCCTTTTTATTTTATGATAGATTAAAGGTTATGTTTTACCTGTTTTTGAGCTACCCACGAGGGTTCCTACTATCCTTTTAGAGCTCTACTTTATTAATAAATATGACTTTGACCATTACTTGGTTGTAAAATATAACCAATTGGTCATTTATATAAGGTGATCCTACATTTCCTTTCACTGTTTGGATGATAGCTTGCTGCTTATAGGATAATGGGAGTTTTAGTTAATAATTGTCTCTTCTCTTTTATACATCTAGTGAAATGTTCACAGCTCAATCTATTGTTTCACTTCCAAATCATGTGACTGAAATTACTGGTACAATGCATAAAGCAACTGCTATCATTGAATCGTTTGTCAGTTGATAAAGAATGTGCTTTCTCTTGTGGCATTGCAAAAATATTGTTCAAAGCAAATTGTTCTTAAAATATAGATTTAAATATAGTTCCAATAGATATAATCAATCAAAAAACACATATTAATAAAGCACTGTATATTTCTATAGCATTTTTGTTTTTACCTTACATATCTTTCTTTTATGTGTGTGAGGATCTTCCATTTGACCTACATCATTCCTGAGTCCCATACTCAACATCCTCATGTGATTTGTGTGATCTCTGAGTGACATCAACATACTTTGCATCATCCCAGAGTGACCCATTGTAATATTGACATGTCATTCGTGGACAGTGGAATTTCCGACAGCCAGTTTAAATTTCTGCACAGCCCTCTTTGGCCTATAAAGATGTCCCAGTCTAGGCTTTCCTTGCCTGAACATTGTTGATACTCAAGTTTGGTTTGTCTTTAATTGCCCTCTCCTATTTTGTTCTTGACTTATGATGTATACTAAATTATTAATTGCCGCCTGTCTCAGCCTTCTGTCTGTGGCAAGGATTACTCTGCTAGCCTTCTGACACTGGATTTGGATTCTGTGAATACTTTCCATTTGCCTATAGAACTTATATTCTCGAACACAGCCCCATGAGTCAAATCCCTAACCTACAATAAATCCACAAACTCCCTCTAAAGCTGTGGATTATCCACAAGTTTTACAAATCGTTTGTGGCTTTATTATAAGTTAAACATTTTAATTTAAGTGAGAATTTTTACTCATCAACTAATACAGTATTAGAAAATGTCTTATCTATTTAATGTTATAAACATTCTTGTTTTTTTCCCACTATAATGTTATAGTGATAGCGGCAAAAAAGTAGCTGAGGACCTTATATGTATATGTGTGTGTGCATGTTTGTGCGTGCGGTCATGTATGTGTTTCCATGTAAATGTGATAAAATTATTCTGATTGCATTTTCAGTAACTTTATATCTGTACAAACATTGTTTTGTCTGTATTTGACAAAATAAAGATTTGTTTATCAAAACCAAGGACACAACTGATATAAAATAAACTCATTTTGTTTTGTGTCTACGATCCATGTACCATAAATTAGTAGAGTGTAGCAGGTCAAGACCAACGTGAGCAAGGTAAAAATGCCAGATATGCATTGCTCGTAGTAAGAGAAACAAGTCTAATTACTAATATGCTTTTCTTTGCTATTATTAAAGGAAAATATGAATAAAACACACAAGTTGCTTAATTAGGAGCTAAATTATTGAATTAGTTTTGATCATTAATACAATTCACATTCAATAACTAAAAAAAACAACAAATCAGTATAGTACAAACGTTAAAAAAACTCAGCTGCTGGAGTAACCCCACTATAAACGGGGGAGGTGGCTTTGTCTTGCAAGTAGTGCTACATTTTGCTAACATTATATCAACTCAGCGGTGTTCATTGGCTGGAGAGTTGCTGCGTTAAAGTGGTTTCCCTTGAAAACAAGCTTTTGGGGTGGGAGCGACCTATGAAATATTTTTATCAATGGAAAAGACAAGACGAAACACTGTTTTTCTTCATCTTATCAAATCAGTATTTTCCTAAACCATTTACACTTGCCACCCAGCAAAACTTCTCATTCCTACTTGATGACCTTCTCATTATGAATACAATTAGCTCAATTGTAGATGGTTACTCTAACCTTTAAAAATGTATTTAATATACAATATTGAAATAAGTTGTCCATGTTTTACTATCAACAAGCTTTGCTATGAAAATTGCATAGCAGGTGTGCTTATCAGTATATGATAATAGAATAACATTAGAACATAATTTCTCTTTTAAGTGTTGGAGAGGGTATGGGGGTGCAGAAGTGATACTCATGCCCTTGTGCACCCATAAGTCAACTTGGCTTTCTGTGCTTAGGGGAGCAGTGCAAGATATATAAATTGGGCCTATGTACTGTTCCTGGTTTGACATGATTCTGGTTTTGGATTTCCTGCCTTGACCTCTGCCTGTATTCTTCAGCATTTCTAGTATGCTAATACTTTTGACCCTTATCCATTCTGTTTTATCCAATGAACCTGACAGTTTGTTTCCTGTTCAAGAAAATCTATCAATTGGGGCTGAACATGATTTATGGGTTGGTCTATATTTTGTACCTCAGCCCTTTGAGTCCAGTAACCACCAACATTTGAATGTCAGCACCAACAACCTGATCTTGAATATTGAAAAAATACTTGTCTTTGATTATAAATACTCAATCCACAATGTACATAAATTACAACTCAAATGCAAAACCACATGCAGCAAATTCTTCCTCTAAATGATATTATACTTCTTTAAGGCAATCAGCGAAATAATAATTTGAATTTCAAACAAATGGCTAAGAATTATTTAAAAAAAAAAAAAAAACTTTATCTCATAGCTCTCAATAATCTACTTTTTTGTAAATTTTATACATAACATGTTACTTTTTATAAACTCTTTTCTCAAATAGTTTACTTTACCTTAATATATATAAACATATTGAAAAAAAATAGTGTAGATATTTTTATTATATATATATATATATATATGTATATATATATAAACATTTCATCTCTTGAGAAATTCTACTAAGCTCTATTAGATAAATCATTGGCTGTGTATTAAATATAAAGAGGGCAGAAGCTGTATATGAGAATGCACTTAAGGACTGAAATGAGATTACTTAAATAAATGTACTGAGCTGTGTGACTTACATCAGTTCCAGATCTTAAGCAAAACTACGTACATACTGAGTGCCATTAGTCCTAATACCAGAAACTGTTGATGTCTAGGACTTAAGGTGGGACTTTTGTGGCATTTGCATTCAAGGCTAATACTTTGCAGATTAGGATTAGGGTTGTGTTATAGCAGGAGTAGTGTGATGTCAACCATCTAACTTAATCTTTATGCCTTCTACACCCTCACATTTACATCTTCATAAGAAATTAAGACACATTTGATTGATGGAGCAGCTTATCCAGCCATTATTCTCATAGATCTCACTAAGGATAGTCACTGATTTTTAGGAGGTTCAGTTTCCTCTGGGTCAGGGCATACCAAGGTAGATGTACTTTGAAGACAGTTTCCATGTTACCCTCTGCTGCCACATTTCATGGTGTTCTTCTCTGCTACTCAAGGACAACGGACAGAGAATCTAGGCTCTCTATCACACCACATGCACATCTCATTTAATTTGAGGATCAATATCCTTCACTGGGGCCAAATCTTCCAAATACAACTTTAAAGTGTAGTGATTCTATTGTGGTTATGGCATCCACCCAACTATCCACTTCCTCTTTCTTTACTTTTTACTAGCTGTGGATCAGATACATGTATGATCTCACAACACTCTGGATTTCTATTTGCTACACCTTGACTTCCACTGAAGCATGTAAGAAGTTTTTTTAAAGACTTGTTTTATTTGGATGAAGATTATCAGTATTTTAAACAGGTTTTTAAAGGACAATTAGATTTAGACCTGGCAAATTATCTTGTCAGAATAGTATACGTATATGAATTTTATATTGCTTGATTTTATATTTTAACAAATATTTGTATCTCTTTACTTTCAGCAATCAATAGTTTTATCAGGTATCTGGATAAAAAGGGATGACACTTTAGTTCATTGCAACACTTTTGAATTGCACCTATAATATTTTAGACAGAGAAAGCGTGGTAGATAAAATGTAGTTCTTGGGAGAAGTACAGTGTTAACCTCAGTTATCAGTCGTGTGAAGGAGAGAAAGCAAAAGCTTTGTATTTGTTCTGCAGATTTTGAAAAAACGCGTAACTGTGTGAGAACTCAATAACACATTATTATATTGTTATTAATTATCAGCCTTATTAAATTGAAATGGGCTCTATATAAGCACATAGCATATTTTTTTACAGGCATTTTTAGCTAGTGAAGACATTGCTTTTGGATAGAAGTTAACTAACTAAAAACTTCTGGGGGAAAAAAATATGCTCTTTGCTTATATAGAGCCTTTTTCAATTGGCCGAATTGCAATTTAATAAGGCTGTATATCAATAAAGACAAAAATGTATTACAAGTTGTAAACTAAAAAGGTTTACTAGTTTTGCATTAAGTATTTGTTGTAAATCACATTGAGAGTCTAGGGAAAATTATCTTACATTACTGAGAGTTTAAATAATACCTGGAAAAGATGAATTCTAAATGTGTTCACTTACCTTAAAGGACAATTGAACCTATTAGGGTATGCTCTTTTGAAAAATTGATTTGAATATGGTCATTATGTTTTTTAGAAAATTAAAGAAATTAATGAATTAGTAATTTTTTTACAAGTATATAACATTGTGCTTATTTTCTAATAGTAATAATCGCTACATGTACAAGTACCATCTCTATTCAAATCTATTGAGACTTCCACAACGTTTTGGAACTTGATGGTAGTATTATATGGAAGAGCAACACACAATAGAATCACCCTCCTCTCTCTAATACCTAGATATTTAGCATTAACATTTCAGGCAAAAGCAGCGCCTGCTAAAATTAAGATTTTAAATAATTTTAGTATCATGACCTACATAGTTTTTGTCATGGACCCCTTTCCAGGGCCTGGATTTTGGTCCAGTGAGGTAACATAGAGAACCAACTACCCCTTTAGAAAATGCTTAGTGGAATTATATTGCCACCATGCTTCATGTTTCTTATGGCATATGCCCCTGCCTTATCCTGTATATTGTATGTAATTGCCCATGTAAAATTATTGTATTCTAAGTCATGTTTAAAATAATTAATGTGTGAGTATAGTTACTTCCATAGTTTCTTGATTACAATGTTGATTTTGATATAAGGTGGCAGAAACGTTTAATGTGATAGTCTGATGCAATTCCCATATGTAACCCCCTACCCCCAGCCATAAAGTGCCTCATGGATGATCAAAGGGACAGCCATAAAGCTTTAAGCTAGTTGTATTGCCATTTGGGATTGTAAATAGAGCAAAGGAAAATGAACTCCCCCTCTAATGACAACAGATATATACCAGATCAATAAGGTCAGAGGGCGGGGGGGGGACTTTGGGTTGTGCTTTGGTTTCTGTCCTCTGTAGTTTGGTAGTTGTGTTTGGAAGCAAATAAAGGCAGTTCACTTTGGAGACATATAGAATTTGTGTGTCTCTTATTTTTCTCCTGTTCTCCTGGATGGCTACAGGGAGGTACTGAGAGACTCTGTAGGATCATGCTGGGTAGGTTTGACTGTAACAAGTCTTATCAAGCCCCCTAAGAAGAAGCAGATCTGCAGGCTATTGGTAGCCTGGGAGTGCTGATTTCTGATGCAAGAAACCCTGATTGATACAGAGGCCAGATGTCAAGGTGCTGGTGCTGATATTTCCAAGAACCCAAACGGTCCTTGTGGGTAGTTAACCTGTACTGTATAGCAGGTGGCAATGGGCAGTAATAGCCCCTACCACTTGGATTGTCACAGTTTTTAATTACATTTATGTGCTAAATACTTTGAAAAAAATATATGATATTTTACCTAAACTACCATCGTCCTTTAATTACTAACTTCAATTGCACAGAGATTGCATAAAGATTCAGGGAATCTCATGATTGTCTCACATAGAATGTTGTCTACTTGAGTTGAAAAACATTATAATAGGTTGCTGGACTGGGGTGAAATTATTTTAAAAATTGCATGTTCCATTATGTACCCTGAATGAGGAGTGTGTTCTCTTAAAATGGCTCATGTTTGTAAATAATTGGTTACTAATCAGATTTTCTTGATTTAGCTTAACATATTGTTCACTCTTGAAATATACTTTGACTTGAATAGTATCAATGTAAAGGTTCATAAGCATAAGCATAAGCTTATATCTTCCAAGATTCCTTTTTATTATTATTTAAACATGCTTTTTACACATATCTAGTGAAATAAACACTGTTTAAAGCTTTAATCTGTAAACCATTTTCATTGCTTACACCTTATTTTTACTGTTTTTCTTAAATTACATTACATAATCACATACATAATTTTACTTATAATAAAAACAACTGATATTTTTTTTAAATAAAATAAAAATGTACTTACATTTAAACATGCACATAAATTACAATACAAAATCATAATTATTATTACAGTATTACAGAATTATTGGCACACAAGTTGATTTTTTTACATGAAACAATATGAAGTAAAACCTTTTTAAACTTCATTGATGCAAACTGCAAATGCAGAAAGCATAATTTAGTATGCAGATCTCATTGGCTGGCAGAGGACAAGCCCCCAAGAGCAGTTCAACTTCTGAATACATTTTAGTGTTCTGAGGCCTTTGTTTGAAAAAAGTAAACAGACTGTGACATTTCAAACACTCTCTTTATTAAGAAAAAAAAAAATCACAATACATATTCAAATAATGTATGACTTTACAAAAAAAGTTTAACTTTTTGTAATAATATTTGTATTATCAAACTTGCGAAGAAATTGTGAATCAAATCTAATTTCATAATTTAAAATATATTTATAGTATTTAATTTACAAGATATTAATTGCATTTTTGTCTTTTGAAAACTGGCAAAAAAACTTTTTTTTCCCTAAATGTAGAATGTTATTGATTGTTTAATGAAAATGATTATATGTGTATTGCTCTGTATCACACTGCAAAACACTACAGTAAACATAAACTCACTACAGTAAAAATAAACCAATGTCTACACCGGCAGTTTTATTCTTATTCACTTTAATCTAAAAAAAGAGGTCAGGGAATAAGCAAACACCATATATCACTAAGATGTGCTTATGTTATGTACTATTATACATCCCTCAATTATTAATAGTGACTATAATCTACATTCAAAAAGATATTTTATAACTGTTGAAGAACAATAATATAAAAGTGCCTCTTCTGGATCGTTACCTTAATGTAGCTACCTCAATGAAGCTGTGAGCTATATCACGTAGGGTTCAGATAAATCGCGGTCCACTGGAGAAGGAACTGGCAACCCGCCCATGTATTTTTGCTAAAAAAACCTTATGGATAAGCACAAGCAGAGACATAACAATTGTGCCTAGTGTCCATAGGGTCAGAGAGAGTAAGACACAACTGAATGATTAAACAACAACAAAAAAACATAAAAGTACAGAGGGCAACAAAACTAATTAGGGGAATGGAGGGGCTAAGTTATGAAGAAAGACTAACCAAATTAAACATATTTTCTCCAGAAAAAACGCGTCTAATAGGGGATATGATTACCTTAGATAAATATATCCAGGGCCAATATAAGGCTATGTCAAGTGAACTTTTGGTGCTAAGAGGTTTTCAACTGACAAGGAGACATATTTTGAGGTTAGAAGTAAAAATATTTCACCTTAAAGAGAGAAAAGGGTTCTTCACAGAAAGGGTGGTTAATCTGTGGAATTCTCTTCCAAAGGAGGCGGTGACAGCGGATTTGATGGATAACATTAATATGGGATTGGATATATTTTTAAATAAAAAGGGCATTCAGGGTTATCCTGGATAATTAGAAGGTGAGTATTGATCCAGAGAGGAGTCCGATCGCCAGTGTCTCGGGTCAGGAAGGAATTTTTTTAAACTTTTGAGACAATTTGCAAAGTTTTGCTGGGGTTTTTTCTGTTTGCCTTCCTCTGGATCAATTAACAATTTACAATTAATCCACATATTGCAGATAAGAGGAGATCTTAAAAGATTGAACTTGATGACCTAAAAGTATTTTTTCAACCACAATTACTATGTAACTATGTAAAAGTGATTGTGTCTTACAAATATTTTAATCATGTCTCAATTCTCAGATTTGCTTCTACCCATTTTCCTCAATGTATTTCAGCAATAGAAACAGAAGCTGAAAATGGAGAAAACCAAAACCCACTGAATCTATTAGTAGTTAAACTCAATAATCTTTTTGAAGGATCCATGAGGTGAGCAAAGCTGCTCTGACAAGGGACTTGGACTATTACTAAAACACTCTTGTGCCTTATTGTGTTTAATGTAAAGCTATAATCTTTGTTGGTGTATTGGTGAAATAATCTTGTGTGTTTTTTTATCTGTGCTGTGGTCTGTCCAGTTTCTCTGATGCTGTTCTGGCTAGCAGTTGAGCAGTAGAAGTGTAATTAAACTTGAGCTATGTTTGGAAAAAGAACATGTTAATGATGGAACCATTGCATTGAATTGGTCTGGGCCACTCTTACCAATTTTCAACTGGATATGCCAATCTTGGGTTCCCTGGTGGTCCAGTGGTTAGGTGTCAGTTCTGTAACTGCTGTGACCTTGGTTCGATTCCAGTCAGGGAACCAAGAGGTCACACCACCCTGATGCCATGTAGGGTTGGGCCTGTTCAGTACTTGGATGGGAGACCACCTAGAAATACCAGGAGCTTTATGCTGTGGCCCACTGGAGAAGGAAGTAGCAACCCACTCCAGTATCTCTGCCATGAATACCAAGTGGATTAGCATGTTGTGTTGCGGTCCATGAAGTCACAGAGAGTCGGACATGACTGAACAGCGCCAACACATGTTTGTCTATTCTATTTCCAAAAACTGATATAAATTATGACAGGTTCCATACTCAGGTTCAATACTCTTAGACTTTCTATATACAGAGAAGGGAATCACTGTACTGTTTCCCTATAACACACTTAAAAAATACTCCCAATACAAGAATATGGGGGTAGATTCTTCTCAAAGTATATAAAGAGCCATAAAGGGGTACATTGGCAATTTTCCCCATACGAAATAACCAACAATGTCTTTATGTATAAATGTAGCAATACTATTTACTTTACATAAAGCCATTAATGAATATACATGTTTTCAGGCATGTGATTTTTTTATTCAAAAATGCATGATTTACAAATGTATACAATTGTGACACAAAAAAGAAAGGGCATATTATTCACAAATCATTATTTTAAACTGCCTAGCAAAACATCTGAAAAACAAGATTTGTTAATGTTTCCATCGCTGATAAAATCATGCATTCATTTTTTTATTAAACCAGTTTCCAGCTTCCTAAAAAAAAAAAAGCAAACATGCAAAAAGCAATTGTCAATACCTTACACAAAAGAACAAAATTGAACAAAAAATATTGAGTCCTATTTTTTTCCACAATCACATGATTAAATATATTATTTTCTAAAACCTTAGTTTGCTTGGCTAAAAAAAAAATGATAGGCATCCTAGAAAAGATGCTCTCCTGGGTGGCAAAACAAAAGAGCCCAAGGAAAAAAAAATTGAAAGTTGACACAGTCAAGAATAATGGGTAAATCTATCAAGTTTGATCAGGTCTGCTATAATGAAGTGGAGCTTCATATTCTGAGCAGGGACAATGAAGACAGAAGCTAGGCTCTAGAAATGTGCTGCTCACTTATGTGCTTGGAATATGCAGCGACCAGCAGGGAGCCACAAGATAATTACACAGTATTTGTGTGGTTCCAGGAAGCTTCCTGCGCAGGTTGAATGGTTGCGCTATATTAAATGGCAGCATAGTGAAATGTTTTTAATGAATATTTTTGTCAGAGAAAGAAAGGCATTTGAGTGATTTTGTGTGTAAGGAACCAGCGGTGGAAATATTACTGTCACAATACCTTTATTTTTATTCTATTATTTACAATTTGACTAGCCTGATATTCCTTCAATAATATCAATGAAAACATTTTTTTATGTTATCTGAGGCTAATTGCATGACCTTAACTAATGTTTGCTGTTAATGTATTGCAGTGAATTACATTGGGCATATAGACTCTTTCTATTTAAAATGTTTAGACACATTTAATCGCAAAAAAGCAAATGTGTAACACAGATGTTGGTGCTTACTATTCAGTAGCCCTTGGCAGTGATGGATTTAGAACACAGGAATACATTATTTAAGTGCTCTGTTATCCACACGTAGCTGATATGAATAATCAACTGAATTTAACAATCAGACATAGTATGCATAAAGGTTATATTAAAATGATTTACATTACAAGAAAAGCAACCTAAAGTAACACAGGAAAGGTCACATTTATTGAATAAAAGTAGTAGTGGCAGTGCTTAAAAGTATGGAAAAATGTTATGCATAAGTGAAAGATCCAACCTCTCAGGTAATGGCAGTATCAACAGCAATTAAATAAGATAGCATGTTTTGTTTGTGTCACACAGTTGTGTACGACTCCCCATGACCTTATGGACTGCAACACACCTGATCCACTTGGTATTCATGGCAGAGATACTGGAGTGGGTTGAAAGTTCCTTCTACTTTGGGCCACCGCATACAGCTCCTGGTATTCCTAGGTGGTCTCCCATCCAAGTACTGACCAGGCTCAACCTTGCATGGCTTCCAGGCGGTGTGACATCTTGGTTCCCTGACTCGAATTGAACTCAGATTGCAGTGGGGGAAGCCCTGAATCCTAACCACTGGAACACCAGGGAACCCAAGATAGGCATACCCAGTTGAAAAAATGGTAAGAGTGGCAGAGACCTTTAATAACCCAATGCAATTCTTCCATCGTTAACCATTTTTTTTCAACTGGACATTTCCTTTTTCTGTATTACTCTTAAATAGCTAATGTTGAAAATATTACTTTATAGCAGTGACTTTTTTTTGCCTAGCCCTTGATGACCAGGCCTAGGGCAACACATTTTCAGAGGGCGGCACGCTGCCTGAAGATGCAGGGCAGTGCATTGAAATAGGTTTGCATACTCACAGAATTGTTTATATGCATTGATATCTGTAAATGCACTTAACAATTTTTGACATACCATAAATATATATAAACACACATAAACTTAGGATGTAAGATTTAAAAAGAGGAAAGGAGTTGAGGGACGTACACATCTGAATGGTCTAAGACCGCATAAATCCTAAATATGTCCATGCCTCAGAGGTTAATTTTGTGCAGTTGCAATTATTTTTATGTGGAAAACAATATCTTAATACAAACAAAATGATGATTTAAATAGGTGTTTATTTGCATTGTTTATGTAAGAAAATGCACCCAGTAGCAGAATACATGTAACATGAATACATATTAACCAATTAAAACAACATTATATCGTCTATGCTTTTTGTCAATAATACTTATTTCAAATGAAAAACATTAAAAACTAATAGATTTAGCTATATTTTAATGTTATTGTATATAAATTATTTTTCTCAATATGATATGAAAATGCTTCCATATGCCATAAAACTATTTTACACTCATTTAGTTGTTTTGGTTTTCTTTAAACTGTAATCCATAAGATTCAGCTTCATGTCTTCATCATGAAAGTCACACTCAAAAAAAGAAAGCCACCCGGGTATTTATAATATATGCTAGGACATTATTGTAGGAATATGTACAGCAAAATATTACTGAACATAAAGAAAACTTAAAAGATTTCCAACTTACAGCTCTAATAAATTCCCCTAATATGTAAAACCGTAGCTCGTAACGTAGCCCACAAGACTTGTGGCTATTAAATTGGCACTGTAAAGCAGGCTGCTGCTGATCTGCGGGTTATGAGCGAAAAAAGCCTATGGGACATGGAACGTGGAACTTCGCAGCCGCAAATCCTTTGTTCTGTCAAGCCCGTAACTGTTACGTTTTCAGTCATGCTATTAAATTGCAGCAAATTCACTGGTGTTCCACCCTGTAACCCGCAAATGAAGCCAAAGAGCCAACAGGTACTAGAGAGGACCCACAAGGAGGGTAAAGTGCAATCCATAGCAGTCTAAACGCAAATATACACACACTACTGTACTTATATAAAAAGGGAAAGTGATGTTAGAATTATTAGCACAACATTCTGAAGCTCGCAAATCGGCAATATAAAATACTTTATTTCATGTTTAGTTTCCGTGTTATATTGATCCCGGCAATCAATGTGTTAATACATATAATGGAACTTGCATGGACTAGAATATCATATTTACGGCTTTATCAATATTGCATTATTTCTGGAATGTGCGTCCGATCGTAACTTAATTTATGTATAACATTTTTCCATACTTTTAATTGAACCCGTAAGACTTTTAAATTCAACCTAAACCCGTAACTACAAGTATGACTAATTGATCACGTTCACGTACTCGCATACAACGTTCGACAAAATGTTTCCCGGGTTTGCGTCTCAAGCCCATAACTCGCAGCATATTCTAATTTAATAGCTCTGTAATGGGCCACATTCGTGACCATGTATCCGGCACAAGCAGTTTGGGGTAAACTATGTAATTGTTCTCAAAACATCTGTTACTCAAAAAAAGGTCCTGTAAGTAGCTTCTTACAAAGTTCAGCTCAGCTGTTTGGCAACCTCATATACTGGGAAACAGTATTTTAACTAACACTTTCTGTTCACATTCTGTAAAACAAGTATATAGCTTGACAAAGCAATTGCAGGGTAGCATAATTAAAGCAAAGTTAAGGGTTAATATAAACAATATTTCAATTTATTATGATTAAAAAGGTTTTGATTCAAACCGGTCATCAAAAAAGACCCATGTTGGCTGCCAATTATATCTAAAATACTTTGGTTTAATTAATCACTTGGATATCCTTAGGCTTGATTTATTTTACTGTGTTTATCCCTACTACATCTGCCGGAATACTGGCTCTCTTATCAGCTACCCTTTTTGTAAAGTTTTACTTCCACGTGTTACCCCTAAATCTTCCACCTTTCCACTTCATGCACTTTTTTTTCTTGCATTGGTTCTTCCATCTTGAACTTTTTTAAATCTTTTGATATATTTGAAAGGATCATAATACTTGTCTTCCTTTGTGCTCTAAGCTATACATATTAAGGTTATGGAGTCCTTCCTTATCACATTATCTTTAGGCCATGAACCATTTTAATTGACCTCCTTGGAATTACTGTTAATTTATTAATAAAGCTATCTCTGTCTATATCTATACATATGTTTAATTTATTAGATTGTGATTCTGCATAAGCAATGCTTTGGTAACACCATTCCTTCCTTTAACACCCTGATGTTGACCCTTACACAAACATCTTTCATTTAAACACTGCCCTCTTTGCTCTGTTAATGACCTTCCTCTATCCTCCTCTCTTATCACCTCATCTCACTCCTGTCTTCAGGACTATTCAGGACTGCCCCAACTCTTTGGAACTCCTTGCCTCGCACCACTAGACGAGCTCCCGGCCTCAAATCCTTCAAAACTCAATAAAAATGCATCTGTTTAAAGAAGCTTGTCACCTTCAAGCTTAATATGCACAACAAACCTATAACTCCCCTGTACCACCCCCAAACCCTTTAGATTAGAAGTTTGCGAGTTTTCAATTTTGTAAGGTGCTTTGGGGAAAATGCTGTGTACATTTGATTTTAAGCACATAGACAGGGCCTTCCATTCTTTTGCAATATGTTAAGTTGTTTCTGCCTTGTACTTAACCCATGCTAAATACTGAGGAATATGTTGGTGCGTTAAAAATAAAGGATAATAATCATATATATAGTAGTGAGCATGCAAGTTGTTGCTAACGCTTGCGGGCTCGCATAGCGAGCCCGCGGCCCTTGCGAAAATGGCGCTCCTTGCCAGCAACTGCGACCCTCGCAAAATTTACGTTGTTACGCAAGGAAAATACGAGACACGTTACGACCCATTACGACCTCGAAAAAAATCGGCCGCAACACGCGCACATGAAAAATACAACAAATACACACAAAAAATACATAAAAAGCTTACTTACATGAAGAGGGAGCATCCAGGACCTCGAAAACTAAAGTTACACCTCAATTTAACTCAAATTAAAAGAGTTTAGACACAAAAAAATTCTCTAAGCGAGAGAAAAAATGTCCGCCGAAAAAAAAGAAAACAAGGCTACAGCAATCTAAAGACGCAAAACACCACCAAACACCTACTTAATTGCTAAAAACACCTTCGAGATTAAAAAACAAGGACGCAACCCCAAAAACATTACAAACACAATAAATACAAACCTCTGCAACTGAAGAAACACCTCCATTTAAGCACAAATTTCAAAGTTTAAAGACCCGAAAATCACCTAAGCGAGAGAAAAAATGGCCGCCGAACAAAACGAAAACGAGGCTAAAGGTCCCTAAATACGCAAAACACCACCATAAACACGCAAAACACCACCAAACAGCTAAGGATATTCTGAAAAAGTCGCACGAAATAGAAAATGAAGGAAGCTAAATCAGCCACATTATATACACCAAACACCATTAGCTCACTTACAATTTCATTGCCGTCATCTTTTGACGGGCAATTCGCTAGTAATAATAATAATAATAATCGTCTTCTCTGAGTAAACTGTATAATTTATACATGTATTCCATTTATTTTGTACATTATACCAAGAATTTGCATACCCACCAAATCCTAACTGTCTTTAAATATCAGAAATGTATTCTAGGGCCTAATCAAATACAACTAGCATTTGTACACATGGTAAAGTTTAAGTTTTCTGTATTACTCTGACAGCCATATTACATTTCCTCAACGTTTAAAACCGTAGCCCTTAACATAGCCCGTAAGACTTACGGCTATTAAATTGGCCCCGTAAAGCAAACCGCTACCGATCTTCGGGTTAGACGCGGAAAAACGATATGGGACGTAAAAATTTGAACTCCGCGGCTGCAAATCCTGAAGCCAAAAAGCCAACGGGTACCTGAGAGGACCTGCAAGGGGGTAAAGTCCTATCCATAGCACTGTAAATGCAAATACACACACTACTGTATTTTCAATTAAAGGGAAAGTGATGTTAGGTATTAAAATTAATAGCACAACATTTTCAAGCTCGCAAATCTGCAATATAAGTTTTTTTTTTTTCTGTTTAATTTCCGTGTTAGCGATCCCGGCAATCAATGTGTTAATACATATAATGTAACTTGCAAGGACTAGAATATAATATTTACTGATTTATTAATATTGCATTATTTCTGGAATGTGGGACTGATCGAAACTCGTAATTGAAACCCGTAAGTCTTTGAAATCTAACCTCCGTTTTTCAGTGACGTAATGATGGTGATCTCATTTGCTTCGTCTAAACCCGTAACTACAGGTTTAACTAACTGATCATGTTTATGGCCGCACATCCAACGTGTGCAAGAATGGTTTACGGGTTTGCGTCTACTGCCTGTAACTCGCATCATGGTTCAATTTTATAGCTCTGTCTGTAACGCAGCTGAATTTCAAGCCTGCAGCCTTTGCGGGTGTGGCGATGCCGCTACGGGCTTCAAATTTGATGGGGCTGTGAGTCTTTCATTGTTGTACAATGTACTCTCTAGTTATGTCATCATTTGTTGCTTTTGTTGGATCCTTTAGTCATGCCCAACGTCATGCACATCAACATGTCGCAGTAATGAAAGCACCAAATCCTAACCACTGGACGACCAGGGAACCCATATATTATCCCATTAGTGCAAGTATTTAAACTGCAGTTTATGCCCATAGCAGTATCATAATCAACAAGCCCTGTTCAATGTCCTTTCCACATTTTCCTGTGGATAAATTGATAAAACTACCCCTCTATTTAACTTAAACCCCTGCACAAAACTTCACTGAGAATCTATGTAGCCTTACCACATGGATACAAACCATGCCTTTTATGGAAATTAACTCTGACCAACAAAACAAAACCCACTTTCTTTGCACAATCTCCCTGACCATTATTAAACTGAATGGTACTGTCAATGTCAACATCTCAGTGAAAGAAACAGATGATGCTACCTGGTCAAGCTATTATCCTAGGACATAAAACACTTCTTGAATAGCAAACATAATTCTTAGTCCAAAGGTGTATAAGAACATCAATCTCTCCTTTCCGGCCATCTGCCTAAACAATTCTTAATTTGTGACTCATGTCCCTGTGGGCTGTAGCCCCAGTAAGATACCATACCTCCCTCTTTCCTTCTTTGCTCGCTCCAATATCCATTCCTTTTGGATGAGTCAACCGCAACTAGTTACTTCCTAGTTACTTGGGAATCTTTTGTTTTGTATGAAAACCTATACTATAATGGATGTTTTTCACACCAACTTTGTGCTGGAGCTCCAGTCATTATTTCCAAACTGTTTGCAGATTGTGGTCTACAATTAACTGCAACTGCGCTGCTTAACTGGCAAAGGGAAGGGAGACGGCCTAAGCAATCAGTTTTAAAATATATAAGGGGCACAAAATTTAAGATTCTGGGAAAACTAGCAATTTGCAGTATGAGTTCTCACCAAAAGTCACAAAAAGTTGAAACGTTATGAATATTGATATTTGCTACTTAAAAGTTATCAATGCTAGACCATTTCAGTGGCCCTTTCAATTTTGTACAGCGAATTAGCGAAGAGGTGTATCAGTGTCTCATGCATAACTTGTGTGGAAAAAATGGTGCCTTTAAGGAAAGACTAATATTTGTTTACTTTTCACATATTTCTAAATGGAAAATACATTTACAATGGTTAAAACGTTTGTAAATATTTGTAAATATTTTATAAAGGTGATCATAGTAATTCTTACAATGGTAAAGTGTAAATATGTTTGAAGGTGATCATAGTACTTGTCACTGTCAATCAGACTGCAGCCAATCAGTAGGAGCAGATGCCTTCAGCCAATCACTCCGTGGGGATGTATCCCATTGTGTTTGGCTGAAGGCAATAGTGCCTTCTGATTGGTTTAAAAAAAGTTTTACAGGTCCTTCAGACAATCAGAATGGGATATAGGGGTGTATTGGCGCCTTCTGATTAGCTGAAATTTGATTGACAGCCTTTTCAGCCAATCAGACAGCGCCATTGCCAATTTCCTACCGGAAGAGGCTCTGGAAGCCTCATTAGTGTTGGGGAGCGCCGCAAGTTGTTTTTTTAAGGCGCGGATTCCTCAAGGGCCCAGCCTGAGCAGAAGAGGAGAAGGCCGTGGGCATGGCGGACAAGTATGTTTTAAATTTATAATGTTTATTTTATTTACGTTTTGTGTATTTGTGTTTATGTGTGACTAATATTTTGTATCTTTTTTCCATGCTGGAAAGGTAAGTTTAATACTGTATTTATGTTTATTTATTATATATAATGTTTAATTTTGTACTAATCTGATGTTTCTTTTTTTCCTGGGGGTGCGATCGGAAGGGACATCTGCAAAGGTAAGTGGTTTTATTTATTCTGTTTTAGCTTAGATTTAGGGGGTATTGTATAGACAGTGGGCAATGTTTAGTTAGGGGATTATGTATATATATAGGGGCTAATGTATATATAGGGGTTATGTATAGATAGGGGTGATGTCTAGATAGGGGGAAATGTATTGTGGTTAGGCGTATATGTATAATGTCTTTATTACTGTACTGTTATGTATATTTGTGTATGCGTTTTTTCTTGCAGGTGTGTAATTTTTTTTGTAGTGAGGGGGTTTGTAATGTTCTTGTTCATTTTTTGTACATTAGGTATTTTTATTTTTAATAACCTAGGTTTTGTTATTTTTTGTAATTAGTGTGGTGGGGGGTTTAATAGGGGGTTAGGTAGGTAGTGTTAGGTAGGTAGGGGTTAATTGCTTAGGGTAAAGGGAGTTAGTTTAGATTTTGTGGTTTATTGTGGGGAATAGTGTAGTGTAGTGTTTGTACTTGGTGTCATGAGGGTCCTGGAGGACCCTCATGGTACATAAGGGATAGGGTTAGATGGTGGCTTATGGGAGCAGGGGGGAGCATCAGACGGCGGTGTCGGACTGCTCCGATGCAGCACGTATAGGCTTTAGGATCCCTTGCAGGCACTTTTTTGTGCCCATAGTTATTCTTCCGAGGTGTGAGGTTCACCTACGTAGCTCTCACAGAGACTATTCTCGGCCATTTTTCGGTGACATCTCGCAAAAGAGGCTGCGAGGGACATATTGTGGAATCAGTCTTCGCAAACAGACAAAGAATGTAGGGAACTATGAGGGCTAATTTAATTTCTTGTGTTTAAGATATGTCCCAGTGCCCATAACACTTTGATTATTGTTTTATAATGTAGAGGCATTAACAATAATTACAATTTGCTATTGGTTTTTGAGCTATGTACTATCTCATATCTAGAGAATGGTCCAGGCAATGAACCTTATTATACCGGAAATAGTTTGGCCAGTAGCAACCTCTGTTCCCTTTCACTTTCAATGCCACCTACATATGCATGAGGACTATCTATACTCCTTATTCACACAACATCACATTTGGAATACAGAGTGAGTCAGAGCCAAATTGCATAGGTAATGAGATGGTCCTTTTCTGAATCACCAGCTTGTCATGGTGAAGGGCCTTGGGTACTTTAATAAAGCTGTGAGATATGCCATGTAGGATCAGCCAAGGTGGAACGTCATAGCAGAAAGGTCAGATGAATCGCAAACCACTGGAGAAGGAACTGGCAACCCACTCCAGTATCTTTGACAAGAAAACCTTATGGATAAGCACAACCAGAGACATAATGATATGGCACCAGAAGATGAGCCCCTCAGGTCAGAAAGTGTCTACCACATTACCAGGGAAGAACTGAGGGTGATTATGAATAGCACCAGATCTAATTAAGTGGTTGGGCCAAATTCAAGGGGATGCTTCAGTTTAGAGAATGAAACATTTTTGAAATCCACCAATATAGGTTCTTGACATAGCACTACCTTTAACATTTTTAAAGCCTTGTCCACCTCCATGTTCTAGTTCACTGCATCTGAAGCCCAGACCATTGTCAGATCAGTTAGAGGAGCTGCAAAAGTGGGTATGAAAAATAAAAAAAAAATTACACACAGCACAGGGGGGACAGCCAGGACGTCTGAGAGTGAGGTTGCACGCAAATTTAAGCTGAATTTGCAGAGTTTCGGCACTCAAAATAAAATGGTGGCCGAAAAAAATGAAAACAAAGTTACACGACCACAAAGCGCGCAAAACACTGCCAGCCGCATATAATATTTAGCCAGGAACATACAAGGTACAAAATACACTATTAGAAAGGACGGAACATGCTTGCGAGCTGCGTAACGCATACACAAATGACGCCATTTTACAACACTAACTTTCAACTAATAACATTACGAATCTAAAACGGCGCTTTACACAACTAAACCAGCGGTTTGCCCTTGCGCAAGCAGCCTATTTCTAATGCACAGTTGGGACATTGATGACACTTTCTCCTCAGGGCAGCAACAGTCCAACTGTACATTGTATGCTGCAGGAAAATAAAAAGAGATTGTTAGCTCTTCATGCTATTGATTGCTGGATATATTAATTAGAAATAGGTAAAGTATATTAATCTATTAAGTAACTAATTGATTACTATTTAAAAAAAATATAGAAATATGTATCTGTCTTTGTGATAAGCGCCGAAGGTTCTCAGAGGAGCGGAAGTACACCAGGTGAGAGGCTCGCAATGAGCGCTGAAGGTCCTCAGAGTAGAAAAAGCTTGACATTGTGTGTCAAACAGCATTGAAATGGTTTCAAATATTATTGCTCCGTCATTTTTGACGGGCAAGTCACTAGTATTATTATGTTGTCCAAATACGCCTATGTATATTCCATGCGGGGGACGTAGGAACCGTCAGCCTCTGGATGCTGGTTGCTGGGGTTCCAAATTGCAAGATATTATAATGAAAAGGCTCATTGTGGATGTAGAAAGCACCTCTTTCTTTTGTTGTTTTCGTCAGTACGACCTGCCAATATTCTTTAGTGTGAACAAGAATATTTTTTTTTCCAATTGTTCTATCAATTCATCAATTCTGGGAAGAAGATTTGAGGCAAACTTAGACACCTTTTTCAACTTTCTGAAGTCGCTACAGAAGCGTGTTGTCCCATCAGACTTTGGAAACAGTAGAACTACACAATTCATTGTTGGATTCTTCAGTTATTCCTGATTAAAGTGTTTTGTTTAAGTTCACCTCTTACTTAATCTTTTTTGTCTTCCGGCATTCGGTATGGCTTGACTCTTACTGTCACTCCAGGCTTACTAATTATGTCATGGTGGATCTCATTGATCCATCCTGGATAGGCTGAAAAGACATCTCTAAAGCGAGTTATCATTTGTAGAACTTCTTTCCTTTGCTGTGTGGATAACTCTGGATATATCGGCAGTTTAGGAGACAGTTCTTCCAAATGTCGGAAAAGGTATTGTTGGGGCCCTTAAATGGAGCAGAAGACTTGTAAGCTAGCTTTCTGGGCAGGACAGACAATTATGGTATATTTCCTCATAAATTTCAGGCCAATAACCTTTCCATAACTCTATTTAAGGTTTTGTCTACAAGCAATTGTTTTATAACTTCATCGACATTTATTAAATTATGTTTCCTTCTGATGTAGCTGACACTGATTGTCAGCAATTGTCTCTATACCCACTCTCCAAAACCCCAAATTGAATAACTATAATACATTTATTCTTTGTTGCCTCAGTGTATGGGAGAACGCCATTAAAATGACTGCTTGACATGCCTGCTGAAACAGAAAGGAAGAGCCACTCAGCTCTTGTATCAATTCAGAGTGAGTAAACTGAAAGAGAGGCTAGGACTTTCTCCTCTGCTGGACATCTGTATTAAAAGCCGTAGCACAAATATGTATGACTTTTTCATGCTTGATTATGCAGGAAATCCTGTATAATTGCATTCTCATTGGTTAACAAGTTACCCAAAAAGACAAGGAAGGGAACTATTCCAAATACGCAAATCTGATTGTCTGAAATGTTATTGACACATATTTTGATTGACAGGAACCATGGCTTGAATATGAATTTTCCAGTAATATGAAAGTGCCCGCTTACTCAGAGCTGAAAATTGAGAACCATGGCTTTGATGATCGTTTAAGGGATCAATAATGTATATTCGCCCCCCCACACACACAGGTCACCATACCTTATTTTCATATTTTAATTGTCATGTCTTTTTCAGTTTATTTTAAATCTATCAATAAAGGTTATATTTTAATACACTTTATCTCTGTCTGATGTTGCTAGTTACAAGGAATAAAGGCATGACAATCCTTCATTGAATTTTATTGGGAACATGCTAGTCTAGCTCCTTCCTCCATATATCAAATTAATTTACTAATTTACTAATTATACATTGAGTAATTTTCCCTATAATTATCATTTCAATAATGTGATTGTAGCACCATTTTAGTTTTGAATGTTTAGTATAAAAATAAAACAGAAAACCACCAATCACATCCCCAGCTTATCAGACCTCTTCAACTATTAGATTCCACTACACCAGCTGTGGTGTTTAGGTTGAAAAAAATTTGTTAAATTTTAATTTATTATAATACACTTCTGTGGTATTAATTGTGTTATCCTTTTTTCCTGAAAGATTTCTTTAAGCCTGAGTTTCCTGAAGAAGTCCTCCATGTTGCTGCATAGTATTTTATCCATAGTTTTGCTGAGACAAAATGAGAGTCCTTTGGACAGCACATTTAGCATGCTTGGTCTGTGTTGAAAGGTCGATAATAGAATTCTGTTCTGGGTGTTCAGAAGGTTTCATTGATTGTTCTGATTAGTGTCTTAGTCTCTGCAACTTCATTGTTTTGTTATTAATTAGGAACATTTGTAGTTTCCTGTTATATTGTTCCAGTATTTGCTTGTGTACTCTCTATACCATTCATGTTGTAAACTGAGGGTGAGCATCTCACGCTGTATTATGGATTTACTGATGTAACATATTCCAATAAGAATATTGTGCAGCCATTCTGAAGTTCTGATAGACAGTTGTTGGTGTGTATGGCCCTTCAGAATGAGGCCTTTAGGCATGAAGTTTCCTTTTTGCATTTAATTAGGAAGAAGTTGTCGCTGTCCAGTTGTGCATGCTTTTTTAGGAGATTTTTCAGTTTAATTTCTGTACAGTACATTGTGGTATCATCCATTTTGAATTAGGTGGTACCATATTAGCTGGGATTTCACAAAAATAAAAAGTGTGACTGGGAATAAAACAAATTTGGGAAACAAATATTTAGAGCAAGAAACACTTTATGTGCTTTCCGTCCATCTATCTACCTTGCTAGATTTCTTATTATTTATCTGTCTATTGTCTAAAAAAACATGTAATATTTGTATTAATGTAAAATGTCATAATTGTGTCTCTAATTAAGCATGTGTATAAAATATTTATTTATTTACAGTTTCAACAAAATTACTTCTTCGTAATTGTAACATATTTAAAAATGTATATACACATTTAGATAGATAGATAGAATAATTTTACAGTATATGTTTAAATTATGAATCCAATTAATTAGTTCATAACAATCTGTTATTGAAATGTCTTTATTAAACTGTGAATGACGTCTATTTGAGTAAATATTTATTAATACATTTTTATGGGTGAGGGGTAAGTATTTGCTAATGTCCACTATGTTCTTTATTTCTATTATACAAGAGGAAATTTGTACGATAGAAAATATGTTAATTTTCATGTTCCAAGCTTCATTTTACTGTACAAGCTCTTTTACACATTGTTACATCTAGTGAATAAAGCACAGTTGGATTCAGAGGAGAACCTTAAGTGTTATCATAATGCTCAGAAGCAATTACTTCACACTGTATAATCTATCAAAGGTGTCAGATTTACAAAATGCAGATTTTCTGTCACATTTGGGCACTATAAGCACTGTATCTTTTCACCAAGATACAGGCTACAGTTTTAATGAGGCCCTTTGGTGGCTGTAAAACAGTAAAGTAGAGGATTATAGGGGTTAGTCTAGGTATTGTCTATTTGTCTTACAAATTTCACACTAACTACCAATTACATCTCCATAAACCTTTGGCTACTTTAAGCTACATGCCATATAATACATAAAAAATATGCTATGTTAACCTCTTTCCCATTATAAGAATAACTACAGCCACTGATGCAAGTAACATATCTAATGAAGCCAATAATGAGCCTCTTTAGATCTAGTCTTCTTACAGAAATAATATTAAAGCAGTTTAGTGTAGTTAAAGGTAAAAAGGCTGTTATGGCATGTTTTTTATGTTCTTTGGTCCAGATCTAAAATCTGGACAGATGCTGACAAACTAATTTAAGCTCAAGAATATCATTAATCTTATAACATTCACTTTGGCTTAACTAATAGGACATCTTGTCTGGGCGGAATAGACTTCATGTATTCAGGTAAACATATTTTAATAAAGACAAATGGGAAATTGCTTCCACAAAGAGGGATATGTAAAAAGTAAATAGCCCAAAAATGATGAGCATGCATTTTTTGACAATGTGCATTGCTCTTTTTCAAAATGTGAATAAATTGGCAGATGCAAAACCGAAATTGAAAGCCTGTGTGGTTAATAAATATTCCTATTAAAAGGTGGTAAGCAAAAAAAAGTAAAAAAAAATCAAAACAAAACAGCCCAGTCTATTTATTGGTCACTAGAAAACTTGCTAACACTTTTTAAATCATACCAAATTATTTTTTTTTTAACTTCTTGTAGACAGTTTTGTTCATTTGTTGTTGCAATGCAAACACAATTAATGCTAGATAGATCACTTCCTATCTTCCGGAGGACCCTTCATTGTATTCAGAAATATTTTATTACAATGAGGTATATATTATTCTATCTAATGCTCCAAATACATTCCTACTCCATACATATACAATTGCTCAGCAAATGCCTTTTACTTAATTATATCGGCTATTTACCACAGTGTTCCTGTTACTACTGAGGCAGCAAGAAAAAAATATTTTTGTTTCACTGCCTCTTTTTAGACCCCAACAGCCTTATTAAGGGCTCTATTTAAGCACATAGCATATTTTTTTACAGAAGTTTTTAGTTAGTGAACTTCTATCCAAAAACATGGTCTTCAATAACTAAAAACTTCTGTAAAAAATATACAAACTGTTGTAATTCCTACACCGTTCACCTGATTTGGATGTAAATACCCTCAAATTAAAGTTGAAAGTCTGCAGTTAAAGCACATCTTGTTCGTTTCATTTCAAATCCATTGTGGTGGTGTATAGAGCCAAAAATATTAGAATTATGTCGATGTCCCAATATTTATGGACCTGACTATATATATATTTGTTTTTTCCAGGGTACACATTAGAACCTCTGTGAGTGAGTAAGGGTTAATGTGACAAGCAGTTTCATGAGTTTGTGTTGCAATTTAATCAGGTAGTGTGTCTTTCATTGATTTATGCATGTTGCAGCATGGCTTTTCATATTGGGATATGCATGACCATTCCAACATACAATGAAATAATAATGATTTGAAATGTCTATTTTTTATTTGGGGATTGTTGTGCAAGTAATTGTAATTCCTTTCAATGCTTGCCCAATATTTTAAAGTCCACTGGTGTGTTTATATTGTCTTTTCCAGTGTTGAGAACTTGTTTGTAAACCCTTTGCCGGTTGTATTTGGAGGCCATAATATTTATGCCTCTATTTGAGGGTTACGGGTCTGAACGCCAGTGGATTCATAGCAATTCAATGGCGATTTGCGAACGTAACATTTACGGGCTTGACAGATCGAAGGCTTTGCTCCAACGGAGTTCCGATTTTGACAGCCTGTAGGGTTTGTCCCCCTATAACCTGCAGATCGTTTGCGGGTAGCTTTAAGAGGCCAAATAATAGCCGTAAGTCTAGTGGGCTCTGTTACGGACTAAAGGTTTTCACGCTCAGGGAATTTAATAGGGTTGAAAGTCTCCTTAACTATGTAGTTGCTGGCAGGAGGGATACACAATGAGCAACTAAAATATCTATATCTAAATGTTTTTTCTCCATGTTCATTTAATTCAGAGTAGCTGACTAATTTATATATTCCGAAAGGAGCTGAAGCTATAAAATACTGAATACTGGATTACTGACTACAAAACACTCTTGTTTATGGCAGCTACATATTTAAGCTGTGTGTTATTTTACTTTTACAGCCTCAAGTTTGGATTATTGTGACTCTAGCAGCCCTATTAAATTTGAAGCCCGCAAAGGCAGTCGGCTTGAAATTCGGCTGCGTTACAGAGCTACTAAATTGTACCATGTCGCTCGTTACAGAACGTAACTTGCGCAAGTTACATGTACGACCGTGAACATGATCAATGAGTCAAACCTGTAGTTACGGGTTTAGACAGAGCCAATGGTAAAAGAGATCATCATCATTACGTCACTGAAATATGGAGGTTAGATTTCAAAGCCTTACGGGTTTCAAGTACGAGTTTGCGATCAGACCCGCATTCCTGAAATAATGCAATATTAATAAATCAGTAAATATGATACTCTAGTTCATACGAGTTCCATTATATGTATTAACACACTGATTGCCGGGATCAATAGAACACAGAAATTGAACAGAATTTTTTTTTTTTTTTATATTGCAGATTTGCTAGCTTGAGAATGTTGTGCTATTAATTTCAATACCCAACATCACTTCCCCTTTAATTATAAGTACAGTAGGGGGTGTATATTTGCATTCACAGTGCTACGGTACAGTGCTATAACCCGTTGGATTTTTGGCTCCAGTTGCAGGTTATGGGGTCAAACGCCAGAGGGTTCGTAGCAATTTATTAGCGATTTAAGAATTTGTGAAAAGTCAGAAGCAGGGACCATAATGTTAGAGGGGGAATCATTATTAGAAAAAGACATATGTAGAGAGAAATGATTTAGATGCCAAGTTACAATTAAGCCCCATCATTGAGAACAGTTAACACTATCTCTTTAGTTTTAAAAGTTCATATGTAGACCCTAAGTCCTCCATCTACCATTTTATTGACAACATATGCAAAAATTCACACTATCTATAACAGTTGAATTCATGGGAAATATATAATGTGAATAAATGTTCAGACTGTCTGTCTGCTATTATTAGGACTCATTTCCCCCTGTAGGGTGTTAGAAATGTGACAGGTGAATAGAAGTGATTAATATTAGCCATCCTGGCTCCTGACCTGGAGAGGGTGATTAATAATTCATGTTCAGGAAATCTCATTGAACTCTTGGGGACTGTTGGACTATTTGGAAGGGCCTGGATTAACATGGACTGGTATTGCCCTGTTGGCATGAGGTCTTTAATATTGGTTACAAAATCATGGGAGTTGTTTTGCTGTCAGCCATCCCATGTGTGAGCCAGGTTATACTTGTCTATATGTGATGTATGGATGGCACTCAGCCATGTGTAGTATCAAAATGCTCAATTCTCCCCAGGGAATATCAATAACGAGTTAAACTGCATTTTGAACAGGGAGGTGCAATTGAGGGGCCCAAGCTACTTGGAGAGAAAGAGTTTAAAGGGAGGTCAAAGGTTAAATGTATAGTCACTCTGAGGCAAGGCATCTCCACTTTGAGATGATCAAAGACCGCTGGTAGGCCATAAACCTAGGAGAAATTACAATCTGGCATCCTGTACAGGCTCCAGCAAGGAAGGAAGGCTGTCATCTGCTTGGTGATGACCAGCTCCCAGGGGGAATCAGGGTGGGCTGATAAAGATGTGCTGGACTGTGTTGAAAATAAATTTACTGTTATTGATAAACAAAGAGAGTTATGGTTTTAAATACACATCAGCATTGTGTATGATTTATTTCTGGGTGGGTAGTAATTCTACACAAGGGAATTACTGCAATGGATCCTATCTGATCCTTGCTCCTAATCACTGGGAGTGTCATTTTGACCTGTATTCCTGCAATTCCTTGGTACTGGTATGCTGTGTTGGGTTCATTTCTACATAAAGGGATTTTCCAAAGAACCCTAGGTCCTACAGGAGCAGTTGGATCATAACCAACACCACGTGGTCCATATACTGCTCTATTGTGATTGGGCAATTAATTATTTGCAAAGGGTGGGGCTCTACTGATTGCTTACTGTTCTACATAAATACAGTATATGGTGTTTTTACCAAAAGGTACAATAACATAAACACTGTGTGTATGACAGTCTAGAGCAAAGGCTCTTTATTGTTTTTGTATCCTGAAACTCTTCTAGTCCTAATGAAAGGGGCTAAGATCCAGATGTCATTGCCTGATCTGATCCTGTAATCCTTATTTTCTGATATCCATGACTGGGGTATTCTGAATTGGCGTGCTAAAAACTGAGATTACCCAAGCTCTCACAATCCAGGGGTGTGTCTGTAGCAGAAGAAAGGATATTTTAGGGTGAACATGGTCCTGCTTCCCTCTGTGTCATGACAATTGTGGTTCTATTTGGATTGCACTGCAGCTCTGATATTTTTAAAAAGTGATGTTTGCATCTTATAATGTTAGTTTAAAGGTCTCTTATTGCTGAATTCTGTATTTCTATTTTATGAATTACAATAAATGAACACTGAGTTTCAATGTTTACATAACATTTCCAACTACTTGTTGTATGTTCCCAGTTTGAAGCTTCCATTCTTCCATTTCAAATAACATTTTTTGCTAGAAAGATTTATTAGTGTTCTCTAGAACCTATTTAGAGAGATACAGCCATAGCAGCAAGAAATTAAGATTTTGCTTAAAGGAATGTGCTTAATATTCAAAAAGAGAGATTCCTTAATTAACTTAATAAAATTACTAATGGAAGCATTCAAACTGCTAAATTTAATTTACTTGTCAAGATTTGATGCTACAAAGAGGAGGAAAGAATAGGAACTCTGCTTTCCATTATGATGTACTATTGAATAAATTTGCTTAAAATGCAATATATCACAAAGACCTATCAATGACATCTTAATTTGAAGCAACCATTTGAAAAGTAATTAGACAACCAATTCTAGAATAAAATGTTGCCCTCTGTATAAATATGTAACACATTGCTACAGTTAAATAAAAAAAAATTAGAACTACATGCTATTTACATTATACATTGCTTTGAAATTAAATTATAGCTTTTTATACTCCACCAAATTAAAGATTTGCATTATATTGTTTTATAACACAGGTCGTTATTACATACATATAAAATAATAAGCAACTTATGAATTACATAAAAAAAATGGTAAAAAAAATCATAATATTTTAGAAATTGAGCATTAAATGATCATTCTAAAAACTTTTTCAGTGGGTCCAAATCAATCGAAAAATGTGTAAAATTCTCATTTGTTTAAAAATGTCAGTTTAAAAACAAGTCAAGATAATTTAACTCTCCTCTCAACGTGGCTCAAGCAACATCCAGCCTTTACCCTTCTCCAATCCCACATCAATTATGGACTTCTATGACCTTGTAACTGAAGATGAAGTCTCTAGTCTACTATCAACTTCTCACCCTACAACTTGTCCACATGACCCTATTCCATCAGAACTAACCCCTCTCCTCTATACCACATTTATTCTAGCTCTCACAAATCTATTCGACCTTTCACTAAACTCTGGCAAGTTTCCATCATCTTCAAAACATGCCATAATTTCACACATTTGCATGTCCCTGCCCAGACTCCCAGGATGTAGTGCAATAACTGTATTTCGCAAAATTCTGAGCAGGAAACAAGTTTTTTAACTTGTTTTAGACATTAAAATGTGACCACAAGTGTACTATCTATCGCTCTTTCGCCCTCCATATATTAAATGATTGTTGTGGTAAACACATTCTTAATAAACTCTCATTTAACTTTGCTTCTGCATTTAACTATAGTCCTATCACTCTACATACCCTGGCTTTAAAACTGCTTGAGTGAACGTCTACATTCTGATTACTCAATTAATTTCCTACAACCGCCTTCTTAACCCCTTCCAATCTGGCTTCAGGCCCCAACACTCCACAGAGACAGCTCTCACAAAAGTCACTAATGGGTTCTCTATTATACTTCTCCTGTGTCTCTCTGCTGTATTTGACATAGTTGACCATCCTTTGCTAATCCAAATTCCCCTTCTCTTGGCATCTGTGACACCACTCTCATGATTCACTTCATACCTAGAAGATTGAACATTTAGTGTCTCCTCTGGCACCTTTTCTTTACCTCGCCCCTGACTATTGGTGTGCCCCAAGGTTCAGTTCTAGGCATCTTCCTCTTCTCCATCTATACATCCTCCCTTTTTTATCCTAATACAATCTTTTTGATTCCAGTATCATCTACATGCAGATGACCCTCACATCTACCTCTCAGCACCAGATCTATCCCCCTCTATTCTATCTCAAGTTGCCAACTGCCTCTCCAGCAAATCTTCCAGGATGTCCGAACATCAACTCAAATTAAACATGTCAAAGACTGAGCTGCTAATCCTCCAACCCTTTATTACAGCTTCCACTTCTCAAATATCTCTCACTGTTGACAATCCCAATATCATGCGATTACTATAACTCCTTGCTGGCCTCCCCATCACACGTGGGACACCATTCCAATCCATAATGAACACCTCAGCTAGACTCATCTACCATATTCTAGGCTCAGTGTCCTGCAACACCTCTCTGTCAGTCATTCCACTGGCTTCCCATAACCTCAAACATATATAATTACCTTCTTCCTTCCTCCTCTCTAATCCCCTCCTCTCACTCCCACCTTTAGGACATTTCTTGTGCTGCCCTTACTCTGTGGGACTCCTTGCCTTCCTCCACTAGACTATCTTCCTGCCTCAAAACTTTCAACAACTCTCTAAAAATAGATATGTTTAAAGTAGCTTATCATCTTCAGCCTTAATATGCACAACTGCATACTCTGTGACAATTGAAAAGGTATTGAACCTCAAAAAATCTCTACTAATTCCCTACTACGTACACATGTATGATATCATGCAGGCCATAGACTACCCCTATATGATAGCAATATGCTAAATAAATAAAATAAAACAGGAAGCCTCAAAGTAGCAGTATTCAGTTTGTCAAATATGTTTTATATATTTTACTGTTTAGGACGCCTTGCTTGTATTTTGGGGGCTAATTGGGAATTTGTGCTCAGAGCACACTAATTGTAATATAGAGATCTGATGGAACTTACACTCCATCATAAGACAGGCTTTTTGTTTTTATTGCAGGGCTTTTAGCCAGCCTTGGGGCATCTAATTAGTAGAGCCTCCCAGCTAGGAGTATCATTGGATTAATAGTTCCTTCTCTGCATGTATCAGTTTTTTGTGAATGTTCTTGGGTACATGGATATCTAGGATTTTAGTGATTGGGTTCAATGAAACCCCAATCAAATAGGCCTAAGTGCTTTGGTATCTATTTCAATGATTATTGTTGTAGTCTGTTGATCGCCACGATTCCTCGCTATATTAAGTCGGGTGTATTTTGTGGTCAGATGTGCCGCTATTCCCCAAGACACTTTTCACACCGGTGTCTTATAGGAGTGCAAGAGGTGTGTGGGGTAGAGTCTGTAGAGCACCCAATCTGGGGTGTTTCTAATCCAAAGATCACAACTAGTGTCCTATTCTCAATACATTTTGAGACATTGTACTGTGCACTGTGTTCCAAGTCTCCAAGGTATATTGTATATGGACAATGAGGCTTGCGTGACGAAGTAGATAACTTATTGCCCAAAACACGAGTACTCACAGACTAATTTTTAGAAAATATATATATCTTTATATATAAGATTCAAATCCAAATGAAGTTGGTAAAATCCATTGATAAATGCAATAAAAACGTGTTTCGCTGATGTAATTTGCAGCTTCCTCAGTGACAAACCCCTTATGTGGGACGATCGACAGGTCTGAGCAGGTCTAGACCACATAAGGTATTTGTCACTGAGGAAGCTATAAATTACATCCGTGAAACGCGTCTGACACAGGTTTTATTGCATTTATCAAATTAATTAAACGTCTTTCATTGCTTACCCCATCTTTTAAAGTGCAGTATTGATTTTTTATTTGCATTGACAGTGCTACGATCAGGTGTTTAACCTCCTTGCAAGTCCAATCTAGTATTCATATGATTTTCTGCTACATTTGCCATTTACAGGTGTGAAAACTTTTGTGGGCTTGAGGATTTTTTATCTTGTAACCCTCAAATCGTTTGGGAGTAGCTAAAGGACGCCAATTGAATAGCAAATTACTTTACGGGCTAAATTAAGGGCTCCAGTAACCAACAATTGCTCAGTTGAATAGGGGCCTTCATTTTCTTCTATTAAGTAAACTAGCAAACCTTCAGAAATAAACATCAGTTTGTGCATTTCAATATTTGTCACTCCAAAATCAAGAAGATGAAAAAATAGTCTATATATTTATTATACTAGCTATATTTTTCTAAAGAAAATCATTGCTGTGATATCCATCATTTTGTATACTGCATTATTCAAAGGTGTGTTTCATGAATACCAATTAGCTGTGTTGACATACTAATTAGTGACACATTGTTTGCAATTCCTCATGCAAACAAGCATAACCTATCCTAGTGTTATTATGCTTTTAGATCTCCTTGACTATCAACTACCATGTCACGTAAATTAGCATAATGAGATGCACATTAACATAATAATACCTCAGCAGTGATTCACTGTGGAGTAAAATGACTACAGTACAATGTCCATTGAGTTTTTATTGTTCTTTAAGAAGAAGCAAACTTTTTTAGGGTGATAGTATCCCTTTAATTAGTCGATTCATGCCACTCACCTACAATATCAATGGTCAATGCCTGTTGCATGTTCAAGGGAATAGCATTAACATATATCATTTAACAATGGTTATTTTGATTATTCTATACTATTTATTCATGAAATTTAGTTGATGAGATACATTTTATTTTACACCAATCCAGTTTATACAAATTTGTTCGATCATGACAGATTTTCTTATCTTCTTTCTATTGTAACTTAAAAAATACAAAACTAAAGTTTGTTTTTTGGAAAAGTCTAGTAGTTGAGTCTATAATCCTACTTCACAATGTATTTCAAAATATCCAGCAATTTCCTATTTTAATCCACAGCTGGACATCAACTTAAAATTCTTTAAAAAGGAGCCATCTATTTATTTCCGTTAAGGGTTCCTTTTACCCTGATTATGCTACCCCCTTTAATAAGTTCTCCACAGCTTTTTGTTTCAACGTCTACAATGTTATTGATTTCACAACATCTTTCTTTATGTTTCACTAAAAAACACAGTTTGTCCTATGCATTTATTAAGGCGAATAAAGTTGATTTTCTTTTCTTTGTATAATTCCCTGGTTTTCTCTATGGGACACAACCATTTCAATCAGCCACAATAACTACCCTTTCAAAGTTCTTACGTTATTATAGTTTTTAAATTAGTTTTAGAGAGACACACATATTCTTTCAGATGTACTAGGGCAAACCTGAGTTGCATAATAATAGGTAAAGGTTTCTTGAGAAAAAGATACAAAACAAAGGCTTTATATAAACATTTTATAGTAGGTGAGGATATTTGCAAGATGTATGATCTATTAATTTAGATGAAAAAACTTTTATATAAACATTTAAATAAAATAATACATTTATATTGACAACCATATCCATTTAATATTCATAAAATACATTTTCTACTACTTCTATAACCATTCTTAATTGCTAAGAGGGCTACAATAAAACAAAATTACCATTTATTAACGAAAGAGATGAACAGAGATTTTTTTTCCAGTGGAACAATTTTAAACATTATATTAATTTTGGAAATCACTTGTGCCGCCATTTACACTCACACTCACAGCAATTCACGGTGAATCTGGGTCATAATCGTACTTGTCATGATCAAGTCATAAAGAGGTGAAAATCATGGCTACATATGGGCAGTTATGGGGTATAGATTCATGTCCACTGTCTATTTTCTGTGAGCAAACAATGTAAGAGATATATTAGTGGGTCCGTAGTACACTAATGTATGCAAAATCATTGGAGTCAGTTTGATTTGTAGCTACCCAACAGTTCTCGTGGCAACAGTGAAGAAGATGTGACCTTCAAAAGTTAAGAAAAAGCTTCAGCTCTGTGCATTGGTGACGGGCTAGAAGATATTACAATGGCCAGTGTTTGACCATTTTTGCTTGCATTGTTCAGTTGTGTCCTTGACCTCATGGACCGTAACACACCATGCATGGGCCACAGCATACATCTCCTGGTATTTCTAGGTGGTCTCCCATCCAAGTACTGACTAGGCCCAACCCTGCATGGCTTCAGGGTGGTGTGAGCTCTTGGTTCCCTGATTGGAATTGAACTTAGGTTGCAGCAGTGAAAGCACCGAATTCTAACCACTTGATCACCATGGGGTGCTGGTTGACCATACCATTTATCTAATCTACAGTATAGTAATTAATGTGAGGTGCGTTGTGAAGGGCTTTGCCATTTATTGTGATACTGTGGTGTTTTTATCTGTTTATTTGTAGTTTTTCATGATAATTAGTTAATTAATGAAATCATAAATTAATATACTTTACCTATTTGTAATTAATATATGTAGCTAGCAATGTGCTGAAGAGCTAATAATGGGGCCTCGGACTGTTCCAACTGTGCCGAAAATATTCCCACTGAAGATCCGGGATCAGCTTTTATGAATGAGATTTACAGCAGAGGTTTCAAACATGGTAAAATTTAAACCTATAGGTCGTTATCACATATAATAGTTGTCAAACTGCGAGACGCGGGACTTAGAAAAAAACTTCGATGAGGCTGTGAGCTATACTATGTAGGGTCACCCAAGATGCAAACAGGTAAGACAATTCGTTCCGCGGGAGAAGGAACTGGCAACCCGCTCCTGTCTCTTTTCCATGAAAACATTATGGATAGGCATAACCGTATACAAGATGTTCCTGGCTTGTTGCAGTCCATAGCGTCATGGAGAGTTGGACAAGACTGAATGACTAAGCAGCAAGCATTAATCACAGTAAAGCACTTTGATAGAAGAAAAAGCTTAGTGGGAGGAATTTAAGAATAATACACCTGCTTCTGAAAGCCTGAGGTTGTTACTGAGCATATCTAAACAAAAAGCATACAAAAAGATCAAAGAGTTATTAAGTACAAAATACAATTCTGTAGGAGCACAATTTGAGACTGGGTTATAAAAGAAATACCCAGAATTTTGAACACCTCCTGAAGAATTGTTAAATCCATAATTAGAAAAGACAAAAAAAATTAACAAAAGCAACCCTAGAGAAGACTTTCCAACAAAACTCAGGGACATAGTAATGAGGGCATTAGAGAAGGAATCAAGGAGCCAGTGGTAACCCTGAAGCAGCTGGAGAGATCCAAAGCTGAGATGGGAAAAACATTCATGGAACAACTGCAGTAATTGAAGAGAAGAAAGACAATGCTGGAAAATAAACATATCCTGTTGGGAGTGGTCACTGGTTGTAGATGTCAATCTTAATGCAAATGCTCCATATGAACATATGAATTAAAAGGTTCTTCACGAGTTCTCCAACAATTCACCCATTAGCATTCGTACAAATTATATAGAAAGAATATGCCAGTATATTATAGTGTATAGGCAGTGGCTTACAGTACACTGTTGAGAAATGTAAATACAAAAAATAAATTTAAACAGAGGAGTAAAGAGCACATAATATAGCCCATTGTCTAATACTGTGCAATATAAAATATAGCTAGCCCTATAATATAGAGGAGTGCATTCCCTTTCTACATCTTACTATTATTTTTAACATAGTTGGAAACTGCTATTAGCATTATTTTAGTTCCACATTAAAAGATTATGAAGGGTCATTAGTAATATCTGGCACTGGCCAGCTAATTACGCATGAATATTGTGTGCTGTACTATCATACCATATACAGTATATATATATATATATATATATATATATATATATATATAGACAAAGCTGGACAGGGAAATAGGATCATTGTATTTAAACCTGAAACTAAATAAAACCATTTGCCATTTGCACAGTAAGGCTGCATCTGAAAAAGGCTAGGGCAGTGCTATTTCGTGTAGTGGGAGGGTGATTTGGTAGATTGAAAACCAGATGTGCTAGAAAGATAAGGTACCTGAAAGAGGGAAATTGTATAACATATAAGAAAAGAACCACAGGCAAAAGTCTGTATGTGCAGTGAACAAAAACTATATATCTAAGGATGAAGCATTTGGCTCAAGGGTGGACCAGTGTTCCACCTGCTCCTGTTGCTACTTCTGCAGTGTGGAGCCATAAGAAATGTTCCTACAAGAACAGTGGAGACTGAGCCCCCCACAGGTACAGAGAGAGTATTCCTGAAGACAGTATGATAGTTTATGTAGATGTGTAAAGAGGGATTACCTGCTCTTAGATTTGAAGACCGCCCATGTCTCAAAGTCTCAGCACGAAAGATATAGTAAAGGCCTACAGCTGCCTAGCATGAGAGTAACAGGCAGAAAATAGAAGACTAACTGACAACACGTGTTTAACAAATTGCTGGGTACCCATGTAGCTCCGAATATAGCTGCCTTGGAAAGATTTTCAGGAACAAGAGAACCTGTGGCAGGAAGTAGAGCCAGTTATTTTATACAAAATATAGCCAAGGAAGATGATGTGGAGACTTACTGCTCGAGAAGCCTGGTCTAAAACCCAGTTTGCATACTATTAACTCACAGAAGAACAGTTCACTGATTAAAAATTCCTTAAAGATAAAACTCTCAAAAGCCAAGGGTAAAGCAAAGCACCTTTGGGAACAAGTTTAAATGCTTTCAGTGTGGAGAATATAGACATATAGCTGTCCAGTGTCCTAGCCAAGAAGAACCTATGCAGGATGGTCTGTGGAAGGATGTACCTCAATGTGACCTAGTGAATATAGTTGGGTGGTAAAAGATCTGTTAACTACTGAGGTACTGGTAAATGGCAAGAAGGCTACGGGTCTGATTTACTCTGAAAGCGTAGTAACCCTATTGTCAGGAAGAGTTGTAGTCTCTGAAAACTGAAAGCCATAAAAAGAGATGGGCATACCTTGTGTACGTGATACTGCTATGAATTATCCCATCAAACCTACCTGGATTAAGGTGCAGGCTGTGCAAGCCCAAATTACCGGCCCGTGGTCTCTCTGCAAAGCCCTAGGATTTAATATGATAAGTTACTTCAGAGGTTACAGGACAAAGATAGTTTATTACCCCCTGGAATGTTTGTTGTGCCAGAGAGAACAGGGGGAGGGGGGGGAATGTGGTTTGATACATTAAGCAGAAACTTCTGGTGCTGATGTAGAATTGGGAAAATTATTGGAAGCGTGTGTTTCTGGGACACCAAGATAAATCTAGTCCCCTCTACCCCTCTACCTATTGACAACAAAAACATATCAGATCAGATATCTCAGAGGATAGAATGTCGGGGAAGGAAGGTGGGGTGTGGGTTAATTGTTTTGGTGCTGTGGAAAGCAGTGGCGGCCCCTCTTTTGGGGCATCAGGGCAAGCGCCCCCCAAAAATTTTCGTGACCCTGCAATAAAAAAACACAATAATTTATTAGTAATAACCCAAAAACAATTAAATATAATGTGTACATCAGCATTCAAGTGTTATTACATTAATAAATGAAGCAAACTATTCCCATGGACACTGTCACTTTAAGATAAACCCCTGCCCTTGTGTTTTATATTAACTGCTGTGTGTATCCATTGTAGCTTTCCCTGCATCCCTGTGTGATCATATTACACTACACTACACTAACCTTTAGACTCTATGAATGAGGCCTGACCGTTAATGCATTCTGCCCACCAGCACAATGACGATATGCATGGGCAGTGATAATGTATCCATTTCAATGACTGACAGTCTTCCATCATTGACCAATCAATGATGGAAGGCTGTACAGTTGTCAGGAGAACCACCTAAACCCACCCAGACTGTTAGCTCCGAGCGCCCGCCAGCTAATAGGGCCTCGAGTTTACTTTTTGATTGACAGCCCCTGTTAATAAAACCACCAAAAGGCCAGTCCCATCCCTATTTCTGTTTCCTGCTCCCGCTGAGTTAGACTGAGAGACCTCCCTGGCTGAAAATACTCACATCTGCCCAACCTAACAGTAAGTAAGTCTACCTGCCCTGGCCAAACCCCTAGTCCCCCTAATAAAAGGGAAAAAAACAATAATAAAGTAAACAACAGCACATACTTACCTGTCAAATTGACCCCTCCAGCGGTAGCTTTCTGCCCTGGATAGTCGGGCATTCCAATCAATTTTGATTGAAGCCCATGTCATTCCATAATCCATCTTGATAGAAGCCCTTGTCTCCTCATCTTGATTGAAGCCATTGTCCATCCATTCTGGCCCATTGCAAGAGGCCTCCACCTAAAAAAAAACGACGCTCTAAAAAAAAAAAACACAACAAACTAACGGAGCTCCTCCTACAAGGAGCTCCCCCCGCGACTAATTGTTTTTTTTCCACGCTCTGCCTTTTATATTATTTTTTTAAGGACTCTGATTGGCTGAAATTTTTTGATTGACATTGATTTCAACCAATCAGAGTCTTTTAAAAATTAGCAAAGCAGGTATGGAAGCCTGTAAGGGCAAAAAAGGTTAGTGTGAACTTGTGTGACCCTGTATGTATTATACATATTACAGGGCTATTTATGTGATATACATGTTACAGGATAATATCCTGTAACATGTATAGCAAATAAATAGCACTGTAATATGTATAATAAATAATGTCTAATACAAATACATGAGCAATATAATCAAATAATTAATAAAGTACATCAATTAATCAATTAATAAATATCAATTAATATATATTTTTTTGTATATTGCTTTATGTGTGTGTGTGTGTGCGATTGATATTGATATATATATATATATATATATATATTGATATATATATATATAATGATTGATATATATATATATATATTGATTGATAGATATATTGATTGATATATATATATATATATATATATATATATATATTGAGATATATATATATATATTGATTGATTGATTTATATATTGATTGATATATATATATATATATATATATATATATTGAGATATATATATATATATATATATAGAATATATATATATATATATATATATATATATATATATATATTGATATATATATATTGTGATGGAGTGCCATTAGGGGTCACAAGAGAGCTCTGTAAGACTTCTCCCCTGAGAATGAAAGGAGTTAATTCCATTCAGTTATCAGTGGCTAAATGGAAGCTCAGCTGTGTACTGCCTTTAAAAGCAGCAGAGAGATGGGTGGAGTCTCTCTCACTTAGGCTTGGGCCTAAGAGCCGTGGGCTGTGTGTGTTGCAGGAGGAAGCCCTGAACAGCTCAGCTGCCTCTGGGATCCAGAGAGCTGGGATTTGTGCTGGAGCGAGACAGTCAGGAAGACTATTATACTCCAGAGTTTGTTCACAGAGAAGACGCCTGTGGTATCAGAGATACTCCACTGAGAGAGGATTATCTAAAGACCCCATCCCTGGGAAGCCGAACGCAACAAGGGATAAAAAGGTTGGTGACAAATACACGTTTTCACCATATGAGGAAAAGAAGTACAAAGGCCCCAGGGAAAAGAGTGCGTTCAGAGAAAGTAATAGTCCCTCATCCCAAGAGGGTGACAAGGGTCCCTGGGGTGAAGCAAGGGAGAGAAAGGGTGGGCCCTATGCTTCACCCACTATTGGCAGAAGCCGTAGAGGAAAAGACATTAAAATACTGTTTTGTTTCCTAGCCACAAGGTGGCGATACAATGCAAATAAGAGACTGTTTGTTCCCTGGCCACAAGGTGGCGATACAATGCAAATAAGAGACTGTTTGTTCCCTGGCCACAAGGTGGCGATACAACGCAAATAAGAGACTGTTTGTTCCCTGGCCACAATGTGGCGATACAACGCAAATAAGAGACTGTTTGTTCCCTGGCCACAAGGTGGCGATACAATGCAAATAAGAGACTGTTTGCATCCTGGCCACAAGGTGGCACTCTCCTGAGCCAGAGAAGCTGGCCGGATATATTTAGGGTGTTCCTGAGTGTAGTAAGAACGTTTATGTAGGGTTTTATTTTGTCGCTGAATACAAGCACTGTTTTTTGTTCTGTTTATGCTACCCAATAAATAGCAGTAAAACTCAACTTTGGACAAGCCTGCTGTGTCTTCCTCCCTAAACCAAAGTAAAAGGAAACAGGACGCAAACCCCCACCAGAAGGGGGCGCCCTGCTACACTGGTGGCAGTTGGGGGATTGTGAAGTGTCTGAGTGCAAGAAGACAGCCCACAGTACAGTACAGTGATGGAGGATATACTGAAGGCCTTGCAGCAACAGCAGCAACTGCAGCACCAGCAGCAACAGCAGGAACAGCAGCGACAAGCAGAGGAGGAAACAATCCGCATGAGAGAGGCCGCGGCTGCTCAGCAAGAGTTCAATAGAAAGTGGGCCATCCAGTTAGCCCAGAATGAAGCTATACTGGAAAAATATAGAAAAGATGCGGCCAGAGCTAGAGCCAATGAAATTCTTTGGGAGCTGACAGAGGATGATGATGTGATCATATACCTCACCATTTTTGAGAGAACAGCCATTAGGGAGGCGTGGCACAAACGGTACTGGGCCAGCCTCATTGCCCCGTATTTGACGGGCGAAGCTCAGAAAGCTTATCTGAGCTTGAATGAAGAAAAGAAAGAAAACTATGATGACCTCAAAGCTGAGATCCTTGCCAGAGTTGGAGTTACCCGGGATGTCAGAGCACAGAGAATCAGTACCCAGAATGAAAAGAAGGCGTACTTTACAGCCAGCATAAAGGCGCTGGGGGTGCAACAAGCTAGCCGGAGAAGTGCTCCTATACGTCAACCACACGAGAAAGGTGCGACTGGCATGACAAGGAGAGATTTCCATCCAAATATTATGGACACCCCATTGGAGCTTGGCGTTGAGAAGTCATTTGGTGATATTGTCCAAGATAGACAAGCAAGGAACTGGCGGGCTGACAGAGGAGCCGCCACAGAGACGGCAGGAGCCGCCACAGAGACGGCAGGAGCCGCCACAGAGACGGCAGGAGCCGCCACAGAGACGGCAGGAGCCGCCACAGAGACGGCAGGAGCTGCTGATGAGAATGCAGAGTGCACAAAAGAAACTGCAGAGACAGTAACGGATATTGCTGAGAAAGCAAAAGAGCCTGCTAGTGCAGACAGAATGGCCTTAGAGGAAGAGAAACGGCATTCTTTAAGGCTCCAAGGACAATTTAAAGTTAAGATTGAGGAGCTTCAGATGAGAGAGCAGGAGATGAAGAAAGAAATGGAATCTGTTATCCAGTCCCAAAACAGGAAGGTTCAAGAGTTGCGCAAGCAGCTACATGAAATGGAAGCAGAGAAAAATTTCTGCATGAATAACTTCTCACGTCAGAAGAGTGAGCTGGAATACAGTCGTGAGAAAGAGGAGAGACTGATTCTGGAACTGGAGACAGCAGCACACACAGTAAAAAGACTGGAAGAAGATATCGAATCGGAAAGAGCAGCCCATCGGGAGTCTAAGTTTAACTCTGAAGTTATCCAGTTGCGGATCCTGGACCTTGAGTCTTCACTTCAAGTGGAAAAGGCAAGCTGCTCGCAAAGTGCATCTGACTTAGAGATGATAAAAAAACAGTTCAGAGAAGTGGAAGCTGCTTATAACAGAGAAAAGAAACGGGCTGACCGCAATGCAGAAAAACTCAAGGAGTACACACTGTCCCAGACAGGACATATGACGCAGAGCATGGAGATGTGTCATACCAAACCAGACCAGCGAGAGGTAAAGATGATGCAAGACTATATTCCTGAATGGCGGAGGATGCCTGCATTTGAGGACTACAGAGTGTCCTACAGGAATGAGAAACTGATGCCAATTTGGGAGCAGAGGAAGAAGCTGGAAAACATGGGGGACATCCTGAAGATGGAAGGATTGACCCAGGAAGTAGCTGAAATCACTGCTAGGTGTACAGCCCTCCAAGTACAGATCACCAAGCTAGAACAAGAGAAGAGCTCCACCAATGCAGAACTAGAAACCCAGAGAGCCCGGTTTGATTCTGAGAAACTGCAGCTACAGGGAATAATTACCAATCTGCAGACATCCCTTTCAGAGAACACTGTACAGAAGGAGAGACAAGACCAAGCGGCTCAAACTCAAGAGGAGCAGCTGATTTGTCAAATAACCACATTGAAACTGGAAATCTCCAAGCTGAAAACAGTATTAACGCAAAAGGACAAGGAGCTTGAGGGACTCCAATATCGGGTGGAAGATGAGAAGAGGCAGAAGGAGCAGGTGATTGAAGACATGCAAAGAAATGAAGAGTCATCAAGACAAAACATAGCTGGACTCAACCACCACGTGGACAATCTAAGCAGTATATTGAAGCAAACTGAGGACAAGCTTGCAAAGTTCACCAGAAAACTGGAGAGCGAGGCCCAGCAGATGGTTCAGTTAAGGGAAGAGCACAATAAGGTGATTAGTGAGAGAGAGAGTCAACTCTTAATGTGTTTAATGAGTACAAATCCACAAATGAACAAGAATTAAACTCTTTAAACCAAGCTGTTGAGATTCTGGAGAAAGGTCTTCAATCAAGTTTGGCCACATCCGAGGAGCTAAAAAAGGAAAAATCAGAGTTGGCAGTTAAAGTGCAAGAACGGGATGCAACCATCCTTGATCTAATTGCTAAATGCCAGAATCTGTACACTGAGAATGAGGCGCAAAGTAAGACTCACGCAGCCACAATGGAGTCTCTAAAGACGCAATTAATTGAGAAGGACAACCAGTTACGGCTTTATGAACAGAGAATCTCTGGGAAGGAGGTAATGACAGAAGAAATCCTTCACCTAAAAGAACAATTGCTTGCTATGGAAGAGACTGTGAAAAATCTGAAAGATCTCTTAGAGAGTGACGTAAACCAAAGTCTACATAACCTCAAAGAGAACAGTAAGCTTTCAAGCTCAGAGAATTTAGAAAAATCCCCAGATCTTGAAAAATCAAACCAAAAAGTACTTTCAAAAGAAGAGCTGCGTAAGACCGATTCAAACAAAACCAATGCCAAGGATGAAGAGACAGAGAAAAAGAAAGACATTATTTCTGTCTCTAATAAAGAGAGAGCGAGTGTAGGCAAAGAAGCATCTAGTAAAGTTGAGAGTGGTGCAAAGCAAACTATGGCGTCAGCTGTGATAGATCAGCCAGAAGAAAGCAGGGAAACAAAGGTTTCACCAACCATAGCGGATCAGTGTGATACAGAGCAGCAACCTGAAACATCAACAAAAAAGGAGACAAAATCACTTGATACTGAAAAATCTTCTGAAACTGAGAAGAAAACAAGTACTTCAAAAAATAAACATAAAGATAAATTACTTCCCAACGAGAGCAAGCAGACTAACAGAGCAAACTCAGTGGTTGAGTCTCAATTGACAGAGGATGGAGCTGCAACTCCAGAAGTAGAGAAGTCTTCAAAATCAGAGAAGCCAGCTCCAGGTTTAAAAAGTAAACATAGATCTAAGTTAGTGCCTGAAGATGAAAACCGTGGAACAGAAGGGAAGGAACTGACAACCCGGATCTCCAACAAGAGGAAGAGAGGTGACGCATTATTTGTGGTTTCCGCAGTTGCAGAAGCTGAGGAGCCTGAAGCAGAGGAAAGCATAGGCCGGACATTAAGACGGTCGCCGGGAATTTCACGTCCCTCTGTCAAGGCCGTTGAAGTCAACAAGCGTAAACTTGAAAAGAAACCCATTGATGAGAAGGACAAACCTACTGCCCAGAAAGCAGAAAAAGAATTGGAAGAATGGAAACATAAGAGTAAGGAACTCAAGGCAAATCGTTATAAAGATTATGTAAAAGAAACCGGTTGTGAGAGAAATGATACAGCCAAATCGCTCTCTGTAGAATTATCTGAACTGCAGGTCCTATTAAAAGAAATTGAAGAAGGGAAAGTTCTCCTGATGCATGGAACTACGTGTGCTAGTGAGCTCAAGAAGATAGAGCAAGACCCAAGCCCATACTGCATAGTTACACCAGAGAATATTATGCCCTATGAAGAGGAGCCACGTAAACGAGAAGACAAGGGGAAGATAAAGTTACGAGTGAACGTTTTCGGCCTCTCGGCTCATGTAGCTCAACTACATGGTGTTGAGCTGAGGGGGAGGATATGTGATGGAGTGCCATTAGGGGTCACAAGAGAGCTCTGTAAGACTTCTCCCCTGAGAATAAAAGGAGTTAATTCCATTCAGTTATCAGTGGCTAAATGGAAGCTCAGCTGTGTACTGCCTTTAAAAGCAGCAGAGAGATGGGTGGAGTCTCTCTCACTTAGGCTTGGGCCTAAGAGCCGTGGGCTGTGTGTGTTGCAGGAGGAAGCCCTGAACAGCTCAGCTGCCTCTGGGATCCAGAGAGCTGGGATTTGTGCTGGAGCGAGATAGTCAGGAAGACAATTATACTCCAGAGTTTGTTCACAGAGAAGACGCCTGTGGTATCAGAGATACTCCACTGAGAGAGGATTATCTAAAGACCCCATCCCTGGGAAGCCGAACACAACAAGGGATAAAAAGGTTGGTGACAAATACACGTTTTCACCATATGAGGAAAAGAAGTACAAAGGCCCCAGGGAAAAGAGTGCGTTCAGAGAAATTAATAGTCCCTCATCCCAAGAGGGTGACAAGGGTCCCTGGGGTGAAGCAAGGGAGAGAAAGGGTGGGCCCTATGCTTCACCCACTATTGGCAGAAGCCGTAGAGGAAAAGACATTAAAAGACTGTTTTGTTTCCTAGCCACAAGGTGGCGATACAATGCAAATAAGAGACTGTTTGTTCCCTGGCCACAAGGTGGCGATACAATGCAAATAAGAGACTGTTTGTTCCCTGGCCACAAGGTGGCAATACAATGCAAATAAGAGACTGTTTGCATCCTGGCCACAAGGTGGCACTCTCCTGAGCCAGAGAAGCTGGCCGGATATAGTTAGGGTGTTCCTGAGTGTAGTAAGCACGTTTATGTAGGGTTTTATTTTGTCGCTGAATACAAGCACTGTTTTTTGTTCTGTTTATGCTACCCAATAAATAGCAGTAAAACTCAACTTTGGACAAGCCTGCTGTGTCTTCCTCCCTAAACCAAAGTAAAAGGAAACAGGACGCAAACCCCCGCCAGAAGGGGGCGCCCTGCTACAATATATATATATATATATATATATATTGATATATATATATACTAGCGACTTGCCCGTCAAAAAATGATGGCAATGAGATGTGTATGTTTGGAAAGTTGTTTAGTTATTAATATATATATATGTGACAGTTGTATTGTGATATTAAAACATGTTTAGTTTTGTCAAATGTTCTCTTGGTGAACAATAATTGTGAAAGCATTTTGTATGAACATTTTAATGTAAGAATAGTGGAACTTGAAATTAATAATTATTGTAAACTTTAGGCAATGGTTTCTTAACATGCAATTTGTATGTGAAGAATTGTTAACTTCAATAAACATGAAATCCTGTGGAAAGCAAACACGGGATTTCATGATACACATATATGTACGTGTCACATATCACTATACATAAATCCTATTTTAATATTAAATTATTATTTGTTGGTAATGTCATTTAAAGATTAGTTTGTTGCAGGGGCTATACACATAAATGTGCGTGTCACATGTCACTATACATAAATCACATTTTCATACTTAAAAATATTTTTTTTTTTTGTCCTGTCTTGATAATAAAATGTAATATATTATAGCTTACCTCTCAGTTGTAATTTGCACAATGTAAAGTAGTAAATTAGGAAAGAATTGTCTTCTCAAGTAAGAGCAGCAGTTAACTATGAAGTCACTCCGTTCATCACCTGAGTAGAAATGTAGAATTTTGTGTAAAGTAGGCAGTATTTATAAACTTGTAGAATCTTCTGGAAACTCAGACCGTTAGAACGCAATACGCATGCGCTATTTGCGTTCTAGCTTACAATTTGCGTTCCATCCGCCATTTTGTACGTAGTAGTGGTCAAAATGGTGTTTAATATCAGTGTGGTACGTGCCGTATAGTATGTATTTCATTCTTGCGAGTCAGTGTAGTATAGTTACGTCTTAAGCCTCGTTTTCGTTTTGTTCGTCAGCCATTTTTTCTCTCGCTTAGCGATTTTATTAGTGTCTAAAGTGTTTTATTTTTATTTAAATGAAGGTGTAACTTGTTTTTTTGAGGTGCTGGATGGTTCCTCTTGCTGTAGGTAAGCTTTTTATGTGTGTGTTGTGTGTATCTATTGTGTTTTAAATGTTTGTATGTTGGCGTGTTGCGTCCGATGTTTGAAAGGTCGTAATGTCTGGTAACGTGTCTCGTATGGTGTTTGCGTGTGTAGCCTAGTTTTCGTTTTGTTCGGCGGCCATTTTTTCTGTTGCTTAGCAAATTTTTTTTGTGTCTAAACTCTTATTTTGAGTGAAATCAAGGTGTAAGTTGCATTTTTGAGGTCCTGGATGCTACCTCTTGCTGTAGGTAACCTTTTTATGTATGTGCTGTGTGTATGTATTGTGTTTTGAATTTTGTAATGTTCGCAAGTTGTGTCCGAGTGTTGCGAGGCCGTAATGTGTGTTAACGTGTGTCGTATGTTGTTTGCGTTGCTCGTAAAATTTAGCGAGTGTCGTAATTGGTGTGTCGTGTTGTTTGCGTTGCGACGTGAAGTTCGCGAGGGTCTCAGTTGCTCGTGAGGGTCTCAAAATATATATATATATATATATATATATATATATATTTTTTTTTTTTTTTTATTTCATTTTTTTTAATGTACAGTTTGGGCCTATATGGTTTTGATTGGTTATTTAATGTTTTTAAGGTGCGGTTGGGGCCTATATGGTCACACTTGGTTATTTAGGGTTTTTAAGGTGCGGTTGGGGCCTTTATGGTCACACTTAGTCTTTTAAGGTTTTTAAGGTGCGGTTGGGGCCTATATGGTCACACTTGGTTATTTAGGGTTTTTAAGGTGCGGTTGGGGCCTATCTGGTCACACTTGGTTATTTAGGGTTTTTAAGGTGCGGTTGGGGCCTATCTGGTCACACTTGGTTATTTAGGGTTTTTAAGGTGCGGTTGGGGCCTATATGGTCACACTTGGTTATTTAGGGTTTTTAAGGTGCGGTTGGGGCCTATATGGTCACGCTTGGTTATTTAGGGTTTTTAAGGTGCGGTTGGGGCCTATATGGTCACACTTGGTCTTTTAATGTTTTTAAGGTGTGGTTGGGACCTATATGGTCGCACTTAGTCTTTTAAGTTTTTTAAGGTGCGGTTGGGGCCTATATGGTCACACTTGGTTATTTAGGGTTTTTAAGGTGTGGTTGGTGCCTATATGGTCACACTTAGTCTTTTAAGGTTTTAAGGTGCGGTTGGGGCCTATATGGTCACACTTGGTTATTTAGGGTTTTTAAGGTGCGGTTGGGGCCTATATGGTCACACTTGGCCTTTTAAGGTTTTAAAAGTTATGGTTTGGGTCTTGAAAGTTCTAAAAAAAAAAATTTTCTATCACCCCCCAGGTGCAAACTTTCAGTGGAAGCAGATTTGTTTGGACTCGTTGGTTGACTTACTGAACGTGAATACCCCGAGAAGGAGAGTTAACTGTTGGTGAGTATATTGTCACACTTGGTTATTTAGGGTTTTTAAGGTGCGGTTGGGGCCTATATGGTCACACTTGGTCTTTTAAGGTTTTAAAAGTTACGGTTTGGGTCTTGAACGTTCTCATTTTTTGTTGTTGTTGTTTTCTATCACCCCCTAGGTGCAAACTATCTGTGGAAGCATATTTGTTTGGACTCGTTGGTTGACTTACTGGACTTGAATACCCCGAGAAGGAGAGTTAACTGTTGGTGAGTATATTGTCACACTTGGTTATTTAGGGTTTTTAAGGTGCGGTTGGGGCCTATATGGTCACACTTGGTCTTTTAAGGTTTTAAAAGTTACGGTTTGGGTCTTGAACGTTCTCATTTTTTGTTGTTGTTGTTTTCTATCACCCCCTAGGTGCAAACTATCTGTGGAAGCAGATTTGTTTGGACTCGTTGGTTGACTTACTGGACGTGAATACCCCGAGAAGGAGAGTCAACTGTTGGTGAGTATCATTGCTTTTAATTTTCTGTCCATGCGTATAGGTGCAAATTTGATGTTGATGTAGTCTTGTCACATGAGGGTTTGCAATCTGTAATGTATACCAATGAATTCAACACACTGTTATTTTAAAGTAATTTTGTGACATAATATAAATTAATATACCATGATCTCTTTCTTCTATTGGTATCAGAAATGAATACTATTGACTCTCTACTTGTGAAGCCTTTCGGCACCCTAACCTATGAGGAGAAGGTGGAAGTAAAACGGTTAGGAGCTGACCAACCAGAGATAAATCTGCAGCAAATCGCAAGAGATAGAGGGAAGCAATATATCCGTACTTTCAATACTGAATGATACAAGAACAACTGGCTTTGTGGAAGCGTTTCTAGGAAGTCCTTATATTGTTTCCCATGCATCCTATTTGGTGGTGACGCTGCTTGGACCAAAACTGGAGTGACTGACGTCAAACATCTAGCTGATAAATTGACAAAACACAAAAGTTCTAAAGCTCACTTGGATAACAGGATCAAGTTTGAGATGCTTGGACAGGCGAACATTGCAGTTCAACTGGACCAAGGATACTAAGTAAGTATTCAAAAACACAACGAAGAAGTGGCTAAGAACCGGTACATCCTTTAGAAGATAATTGATTGTGTTCGCTTTTGTGGCGCTTTTGAACTGGCATTAAGAGGACACGACGAAAGTGAAACATCGCTAAATCCAGGAGTGTTTCGAGGCCTGGTGGATTTGGTTGGCAGTATCGATAGTGCAATAGAACAGCATTTGAAGACTGCAACAGTGTTTAAGGGCACATCCAAAACCGTGCAGAATAAGCTACTGGACTGCATGCATGAAGTTATTAAGGAAGTGATTCACCAAGAGCTTAAGGAAGCCCAGTTTGTGGCAATCCAAGTGGATGAAACAACCGATATTTCCGCTAGGACACAGTGCGTTGTAGTCTATCGCTACATTGACAAGAAGCATCAAGTGGTGAAAAGATTTGATGGCTTCACGGAAATGAAAGCAACGGATGCATACTCGATTGCTGCTGTTGTGCTGGAAAGTCTGAATACTGTTCTCCCAGAGCCAGAAGACAAGATGAAACTCATAGCTCAAAGCTACGATGGTGCCAGTGTGATGCGTGGAGATCAAGGAGGAGTTCAAAGAAAAATAAAAGACGTGTACCCGAACGCACACTATGTCCATTGCTATGCTCACCAACTGAACCTAATAATGGAGAAAGCAGTTTCAAGGATTGGAAGAGTTCGAGTTTTTTTTTCCAACATAGGCGGCATACCATCTTTTTTTTCACGCTCTCCAAAAAGGACTGGAGTTCTGGATGAGGTAGTTGGTAGAAGACTTCCAAGAGGTGCACCGACACGATGGAACTTCAACGTTAGGACCGTGAACGTCATCTACAAGAACAGAGATGCGCTACTTGAGTGTTTCCAGACAATTGAAGCATGTCTAATCTTTGATCAAACATCTATACGTGAAGCCTCAGGTTTCATTGGATTGCTGGAAGACAGGGAGTTCCTTTACTTCCTTAAATTATTTCATTTAATAATGCCACATGTTGACATCCTCTATAGTCAGCTTCAGAAGCGAGACACGGATACTGTTTATATCGAAAAAGTCACAGAAGACTTTGTCAGCAGCATCCAGAAAATCCGTAATTCTGTTGACGAGATAGAAGCAAGTTTGCCTAGCGATGTAACATTCCACAGACGGAGTACAGAGATCTCAACCTTGAGACAACTTTCAAGAGAGGTATGTGACATAGTGGTGGTTCATGCAAAATAACGTTTTTCATTTTCAAATCACCTAGTCAGTGCCAAACTTGTTCAAAGGGACTTGTATACAACCCATGACACTTGCTTTCCAACCCAAGCTCTGGAAGACACCGTGCAAGCATATCCAATACTGAAGAAGGAACAATTACGCACTGAGCTGTCACTTCTGTATGGGAAGACAGATTTTCATGCTTGTACAAGTGCTGTTGCTCTGCACAAACATTTACATCAATTTAATCTGCAGAATGATTTCACAGAGACAGTGAAATTATTAAGAATCCTGATTACAACACCGATGACCACTGCAGAATCAGAAAGATGCTTCTCCACATTGAAGAGGATAAAAACCTTTTTAAGAAGCACCATGTCCCTGGAGCGGTTGAATGCATTGGCGATGCTCTCAATGGAAAAGCAACTGATTTCCGAGATCCCAGACTTCAATGAAAAAAACATTGCGATGTTTTGTTCTTTGAAAGATCGCCGTGCAAAATTTAAATACAAGAGATTGAAGCAAAGAAGAATGCATACCCCCAGGGTGTGCAAAGATAAACTGGTTTAAGCAGCACCACCTCACTACCAAACATAACTAGTGATAAGTAAAGTATGAACGGTGTGTGGGTGTGCATATGGAAGGAGCTATGAAAGGTGTGTGCATGGTCAGTAACAATTGTTGAAGCCTTGGCGTGGTTTGAAGGAATTGGAGGCACTTCCAAGGGTAGCTGTCACTTGTGTACGGGAAGCCAGAATTTCATGTCTGTACGAGTGCTGTTGCTCTGCACCAACTTTAGCATCAATTTAATCTGCATAATGATTTCACAGAGACAGTGAAGCTATAAGGAATCCTCCTTACAACACCGAAGACTACTGCAGAATCAGAAAGATGCTTCTCCACATTGAAGAGGATAAAAAGGTATTTAAGAAGCACCATGGCCCTGGAGCGGTTGAATGCATTGGTTTGAAGGAATTGGAGGTACTTCCAAGGGTAGCTGTCACTTCTGTACGGTAAGCCAGAATTTCATGTCTGTACGAGTGCTGTTGCTCTTCACCAACTTTAGCATCAATTTATTTCTGCATAATGATTTCACAGAGACAGTGAAGCTATAAGGAATCCTCCTTACAACACCGAAGACTACTGCAAAATCAGAAATATGCTTCTCCACATTGAAGAGGATAAAAAGGTATTTAAGAAGCACCATGGCCCTGGATCGGTTGAATGCATTGGTTTGAAGAAATTGGAGGCACCTTCAAGGGTAAGTAAAGTTCTCAGAAATGGCACCACCGAACTACCAAAAATAACTAGTGGTAAGTAAAGTATGAATGGTGTGTGGGTGTTCATATGGAAGGAGCTATGAAAGGTGTGTGAATGGTCAGTAACAATTGTTGAAGCCTTGGCGTGGCGTTACTGCTCATATGGTTATCCATATGCTAATTCAACGTGTTTGTTTGACATTGATTATTGTGTTGTCTAAACAGAAGTGAAATGTTGTTGTTTTCTTGAATCCGAAGATCCACTGGTTTGGGCCTATACAGTCCTGATTGGTCTTTTAAGGTATGTTTGGGGCCTATATGGTTCCACTTGGTCTTCTAAGGTATGTGTGGGGCCTATATGGTCACACTTGGTCTTCTAAGGTATGTTTGGGGCCTATATGGTCACACTTTGTCTTCTAAGGTATGTTTGGGGCCTATATGGTTCCACTTGGTCTTTTAAGGTTTTTAAGGTATGGTTTTGTTCTTGAATGGTCTGATTGATTTGCTTGTTTTCTTTCAACCACAGGTGCAAACCCTATGTGGCAGCAGATTTGTTTGTACTCGTTGGTCAACTTACTGAATGTGAATACCCTGAGAAGAAGAGCCGACTAATGGTAAGTGTCACTGCTCTAATTTTTCTGTTAATGCGTATAGGTGCAATTATGATATTGCTTTAGTCTTGTCACATGAGTTTTTTCAATCTATATTGTATACCAATGAATTTAACACGTTGTTACTTTACTTCTTGACATTGCTGCATTGCTGATCATGTATTTCAATGGGCTTTACAAGTATAAGGTCATTGGGCGGGGCTTATAAAGGTCATTATGACATCAGGAGTTATAAAAATGGGTGTGGTTTGAAAAAAGGGGAGGGGCTATTTTCACCCTGGCGCCCCTCCAACTTGAAAGTTCACCAGCTGCCACTGATGGAAAGTATCTGTGGAAAAATAATAAACTGTCAGTCTGCACTAATAAAAGGTGCATGTGTCTTTCTTGTATTCTTCTAATCCTAGACAAAAGGATGGAAAATAATTTTATTATTTTCATCAAGTCAGTAACCTTAGGGCTAAGCTTGCAACCTGTTATTTCCAGAGTCCTCCTAGGAGATGTTCTGCTGGGCGCTGATGAAAAAAAAAAGGCACACCCTAGAGGGAGAGTACATATATTAATGTATATGTTTATATAGAATGTGTATATATGTTTCTTATGTTATTTGGCCGCCCCTATATGTATATACCTCATGATTCCAGATACTGCTTCTACTCTCTCTGCAGCTGCATATTATATTCATACTGAGGGTTCATTTCCAGGTTAATATTGCTTCGGACTTCTCAAAAGCTTGTCAATATAAGCATGTCCAACCAAAAAGATTACAGTATACTGCAATACTCACCATTAAGCTATTTATATAATCAGGTTAATTAACCTGAAGATGTTTTTTTTCTACAACAACACTGCAAAAAGTGCTTTTTTTTTTTTAGCAATGTTCATTTCGTTTTTTTGCTCCCTCTCCATCTGAATTCTCATATTTTTCAACCATTCACTGTCTGCAGCAGCCCCTTTATCTTCTGTCACACTTATAAATAATGACAACCCAACAAGGGCTGTTTCATTTTGTTATAGGACCATGGTCCAATTGTTACACTGTTATGTTTGCTGATGTTTCACCAATACCTGGTTACATGCCCTGGACCATCTCCCCCAATGTCACCAAAGCCTAGCTTGCTCTGCATTAATTGTATATTTTTTTTATGTGAATAATGTGCTTCCAAGTATAAATATTGCATTAAGCCAATAAAAATATTTTGTGGATAGTATCACTTTAATAACAAACAGGAGGGATCTCCAATAGCCAACCACAATACCCGGTTCGCTCAAGGTCCCAAGGATGGTTGATGGCTGATCGAGCTCCATAGATTTCCATGGGGTCTTTATGGATCTGATTAAGTCATCAAGTATAGTTAACTAGGCTGTCAGACAGCAACTGAAACATTTTGTTTCAGTACACAAAGGTAAAGTGGTGTCAACTGCTTTGCAAGTGATACATTGTTGATCCTTGGTCTTGTGGATAACCACAAATTATGAAATGCTTGACTTTTGTCATTTTTCCTGACCTCCCTCTGCCCCCATTCAATCTAACAGAGAGTCTGAATTGTTAGAAATGTTATTAAAAGTCCTTGTCAGCCACTAAACGTGGTGGAGGTCCTAGTGCAAGTAGGGCAATTAGAGTATTCAAAGGTGTAAGATAGTATGGAAAATAATCTTTCATGTTTGGCATGGAAAAACTGTATAAAAAGAATGAACCAACCAGTAAAGTTTATGCTCTGTTTGGGTCACTTATTCATGGTGTGTTTCCTTTAGAGCAATGGTTGCCAATCTTTTATTACCTATAACCCACTTTTGATGGTAACATTTCCTTACCACCCACTGGTGTAGCAGTAACTCATAGTTACATAGTTACATAGTTACATAGTAATTAAGGTTGAAAAAAGACTTTCAGTCCAAGTTCAACCTGTTAAGATCTCCTCTGATCTGCAATATGCGGATTAGTTATTAATTAAATTATTGATTAAATAATTATTAATAGTATAGTATTGGAGAATGAATAAAGAGTTAGTCCATCAAGTTCAACCTTTTTAGATCTCTATTGATCTTTTTAATTTGGACTATTTATTATTATTGTTAATTGTTAATTATTGTTAATTGATCCAGAGGAAGGCAAACATAAAAAAAAAACCATTGAAACTTTGCCAATTGTCTCATAAGGGGGAAAAAAAAGCAAAATTCCTTCCTGACCCCAGAAACTGGCGATCAAATTTCTCCCTGGATCAATATTCCTTGCTTGTTATCTAGGATAGCCTTGAATGCCCTCTTTATTCAGAAATATATCTAACCCCTTTTTGAAGTTGTCTATCGAATTCGCTGTCACCACCTCCTTTGGTAGAGAATTCCACAGTTTAACCACCCTAACTGTGAAGAACCCTTTTCTTTGTTTAAGGTGAAATCTTTTTTCCTCTAACCTCAACGGATGTCCTCTTGTCAGTTGAAAATCTCTTGCTACAAAAAGTTCACTTGACAAAGCCTTATATTGACCCTGGATGTATTTAAATAACGTAATCATATCTCCTCTTAGACGCCTTTTTTCTAGCGAAAATAAGTTTAATTTTGCTAGTCTTTCTTCATAACTTAGCCCCTCCATTCCCCTTATTAGTTTTGTAGCCCTTCTCTGTACTTTTTCCAGCTCTAAAATGTCTTTTTTGTGAGGTGGTGCCCAAAATTGTACTCCATATTCCAAATGAGGGCGTACTAGAGATTTGTATAGTGGCAGAATTATATCTTCTTCCCTGGCTTCTATACCTTTCCTAATACATGCTAATATTTTATTTGCCTTTGCAGCAGCTGCTTGGCTTTGAGCACTGTTACCTAGGTGGTTGTCCACTAGTACTCCCAAATCCCTTTCAATATCTGATACCCCTAGATTTGCTCCATTAAGATTATAGATTGCTTGGCTATTGTTCCTTCCCAAATGCATAACCTTACATTTATTTGTATTAAATCTCATCTGCCAACTCAATAAAACTAAATGTAATTTTTGGTTACATAAATCATATGACCATAGCTATGTATCATACTTTTCTTAGTAGACTCACCATCTCTCCAACCAGCAACACCACCTAGTGATTATGCTGCCGCCCACCAAGAATGCTCCGATGGCCCACTAGTGGATGGTAGGGAACAGGTTGACTAATACTGATTTAGAGGGAAGGCGCTTCATTTTTTTTTTTTAATCAAGACATAACACAGTAACTTCACCTGAGAATCTGCAACTGGTCCTAGCATCCTGATAAGACATGTGCGTGAGGCGATACAGAACCTACACAGATCTAGTGACCTATTCAAGCCCATCAGAGGGCTCGTTATGAAACTGTGCAATTCATCTCTCGCCCCTGCTCCGTCGACCATTCTGATCCTCGCGACTGGTCTTCGTTTACACTACTGCCTCGTCCACTGCTCTTGTCCCCTGCCTTGCTTCTACACTGTTGCTTTACTGGTTCCTTCACTCATATGCCACCCTCATTGTCCATGCCTGCTCTGCTCCCTTCCTCTTACCGCTTGTCAATCCCTTCTCATTTTTGCGGCTGGTCCTTCTCTCCGGCCTTCCCGCTTCTCTTCTCACTCGACTTTCGTTTTATTCTCCTCGGCTCCTGCTCTTTCATCCGCTCATTTGGTTTCCTCCACTTTTCTCCCACTCCACGCCATTGACTTTTTTTTCGATACTCCATAGTGCCATTCAGCCCTCTGTCTCCTTAGCCGGTTGCTGTCCTCCATCCTCAAGGACCACTCCCCTTGCGCCTCTTCCCACCACTCCCTTACTTATACTCTTGGCCTTTTGTTCTCGTGGTTCCCACTGCCTGCTTTGCACAAGGCTGGATCTCATCTCCTTGAACTTTCTGTGCCCAGGGCTCACTTGCCCCACTTCTGCTCTGATTCACCATGAGGGGGCACTCATTGCCACCTCCCTGCACCTTTGCATGGTGCTTCTTATATGTAGTTGCTCCCTTTTATTTCTACACAGGGTCTCAAAGCTCCTTCTGCTTACCCTGTCTCCTCCCTTGCCCTCTCCTGTCCGATTTTGCATCCCCTTATCTCAGGTTTCCAAGTGTCTCTTACTCTTCTCTCCCTTTGTGTCTGGCCCTCCATTGGCATCTCCTTTTGTCACTATGCATCTTGCTGCCAATTCTTCCATACTAGCCCAGACGCGGAGACATGATCCTCCTCATGCTAAACAATGAGCCCTGTCTTATTCCAGCAAATTCATTCCTCCAACCACTCCACTTTGACAATACTTGGTAGACCTTCCCGCCTTGATCCCTTCCAGGCTCACATTTCAACAATGGTTTTGCAACTATTGCTCCTTGCACTAAATGAAAATTAGCTAGACTAAAATAAGTTATCTCCACTTTCTAGAAACCCAGATTGTCTACAGTAACAGAACTCCAGTCCCTCTCGGGCCACTTTCATTTTGCCTCCTCTTTTCTCCCTCAAGGAAGAGTGTTCATCTGTAGTCTGCTGACAACCCTAAACCAACATACTCATTAAGATACACCAAATACATCTCAATGAAGAAGCATTAGATGATCTCAGACTCTGGTCCACCATTATATCATGTGGGAACGGGTGTTGCTTTTTATTGACCCAACCAAATACTGCGTCCCCTAGCATTAAGATCTACTGCTTTCCAAACCATTTCAAAATTATCTACCATATGGAGATAATCACATCTACCTAGTTACAGGTCTGCATCAACTTCACCATAGCCAAGGATGTGATTCCCACTCTAATCACCACTGATACCTGTAACCACGAATGGCAATGTCATGCCATACATGTTGTTATTACAGAATAATCTACATACAACATTCCCCTGTCCCTCTGGGATTCCATTCATGTCCTTATCCTACCCAAACTCCCTAGCTTAGAAGATCTCTGGTCATCAACAACTCAAACATGCAATCTGGCCTCGCTGACAATACTAGGAAAATATAGAACAGAGCCTGGCACCTCTTTAAAATCTTCACTTCTAACTATAAGCATCAACCTCCGTTCGACCTTCACATTATCTAACCACCACTGTCCATTGCAATACGTAGCTAGGCCTATTGCATCATACCATCAAAACATATTTGACTAGAATACAGTTTAATTTCTCCCAAAATTCAGTCCGAACAAATCATCCCTTTTTTCTCCATCCGCGAAATTGTTTTACAAGGATTAGCCTGCAAAACGGAGTCATTTAAACCATGCCTCCTGCCTATCAATGGAACGATCTTTAAGAAACACATTTCATTTCTCTCAGAGAATTCATTTATAGCAGGAACTTCTCTTACCATTTCATCAGCAATTATGTTAGTAGAAATATACGGTACATATATTAATACAAAAATATATAGTATATATATATATATATTTATATAAATTTAATTAAAAAAATAATAATATATATATATATATATATATATATATATATATATGTCCATATATATATACCCGGGTTTGTACAGGGGCCCAATCTTGCTCCTCCTCTTCTGTGGGAGGGACCCTCTTCAGCCTTCTTAAGCACTTCCTGTCCTCCTCTCTGTTGCACTCCTCCATATCCAAGATTACATTTTTGTCTTTTAGTGGCCTCTAATGCCTCTTTTCTTTTTTTTTATAAATAATTTATTCCAAATGTTTATACAAACATATACAAAAATAATTTACATACAGTTTACATAGCAATATTATGTAACCCCATATATTATATTTAACATCTTCATTGTCCTATTTAAAAATGTTGGGTTATCATTCATACACATTTACATTAACCGCAAACTGTCTTGGAGTGTGGATAGGAGCCACGTCGCTTTAGAGGTATAAGGGGGCTTCTTTTTCATTTTTATATTAAAACAAATGTAAGTGACCAGGGGGTCAGAAGCCCAATTTTGTTGGACTTTTCTGTTTGTTTTTTATTTCCCAGAACTTCCATTTACGTGTGGCTTTATTACTTGGGCCAGTTTGCAATCTTCTATGCTTCTTGACTTCAACCTCTTTAGCGGATTTTGGCCCAAGCGTGCTAGGTGCGTCCCTTGTCAATGTACACGGTTATGCTTTTGGGCTTTTTTCCTAAGGTGTCCTTTGCAGGTTTGGGCCAAAATATACTAAGTTTCAACTTTCCTCAGGCTTTCCTTTAGTCCTAATCCAGCCTTCACTAGACTTCACCACAATCTTTCCTTCCATAAGTCCTAAATGAGCCTTCGCTAGGCTTCACCTCGACTATGCTGTCTTTGCTAGGCAATACTATGATCATACTTTCCACAAGTCTTAATCAGTCTTCAATTCACATTGTCGATCATACTTACATAAGTCCTACATCAGCCTTCACTGGGCTTCATCTTGATAATGCTCCCTTTGTTAGGCAGCACTTGACCATGCTTTCCATAAGTCCCAATCAGCCTTTGTTATGCATTGCAGATCATACTTTCATAAGTCTTAAATCAGCCCTCACTCTGCATCGCCGACCATGCTTACCATGTGTCACATATCATTCTTAGCTATTCATTGCCGATTGCACTTCACGGTAGCTGAAATTTGCCTCCATGATCAGGTTCAACTTTGTCGTACACACTTGGTCGCTGCTGATATCACCCAAATCAGCTGTCCTTGCCATTTGCGCAAGGATCATCTATCATTTAAAGCAGGCTGGATGTCCATTGCACCAGCCACATTTCTGCTACTCTGCACGAATATATATATATATATATATATATATATATATATATATATATATATATATACAGGGAGTGCAGAATTATTAGGCAAGTTGTATTTTTGAGGATTAATTTTATTATTGAACAGCAACCATGTTCTCAATGAACCCAAAAAACTCATTAATATCAAAGCTGAATATTTTTGGAAGTAGTTTTTAGTTTGTTTTTAGTTTTAGCTATTTTAGGGGGATATCTGTATGTGCAGGTGACTATTACTGTGCATAATTATTAGGCAACTTAACAAAAAACAAATTTATACCCATTTCAATTATTTATTTTTACCAGTGAAACCAATATAACATCTCAACATTCACAAATATACATTTCTGACATTCAAAAACCAAACAAAAATAAATCAGTGACCAATATAGCCACCTTTCTTTGCAAGGACACTCAAAAGCCTGCCATCCATGGATTCTGTCAGTGTTTTGATCTGTTCACCATCAACATTGCGTGCAGCAGCAACCACAGCCTCCCAGACACTGTTCAGAGAGGTGTACTGTTTTCCCTCCTTGTAAATCTCACATTTGATGATGGACCACAGGTTCTCAATGGGGTTCAGATCAGGTGAACAAGGAGGCCATGTCATTAGATTTTCTTCTTTTATACCCTTTCTTGCCAGCCACGCTGTGGAGTACTTGGACGTGTGTAATGGAGCATTGTCCTGCATGAAAATCATGTTTTTCTTGAAGGATGCAGACTTCTTCCTGTACCACTGCTTGAAGAAGGTGTCTTCTGGGAACTGGCAGTAGGACTGGGAGTTGAGCTTGACTCCATCCTCAACCCGAAAAGGCCCCACAAGCTCATCTTTGATGATACCAGCCCAAACCAGTACTCCACCTCCACCTTGCTGGCGTCTGAGTCGGACTGGAGCTCTCTGCCCTTTACCAATCCAGCCACGGGCCCATCCATCTGGCCCATCAAGACTCACTCTCATTTCATCAGTCCATAAAACCTTATAAAAATCAGTCTTGAGTTATTTCTTGGCCCAGTCTTGACGTTTCAGCTTGTGTGTCTTGTTCAGTGGTGGTCGTCTTTCAGCCTTTCTTACCTTGGCCATGTCTCTGAGTATTGCACACCTTGTGCTTTTGGGCACTTCAGTGATATTGCAGCTCTGAAATATGGCCAAACTGGTGGCAAGTGGCATCGTGGCAGCTGCACGCTTGACTTTTCTCAGTTCATGGGCAGTTATTTTGCGCCTTTTTTTTTCCACACGCTTCTTGCGACCCTGTTGACTATTTTGAATGAAACGCTTGATTGTTTGATGATCACGCTTCAGAAGCTTTGCAATTTTAAGAGTGTTGCATCCCTCTGCAAGATATTTCACTATTTTTGACTTTTCTGAGCCTGTCAAGTCCTTCTTTTGACCCATTTTGCCAAAGGAAAGGAAGTTGCCTAATAATTATGCACACCTGATATAGGGTGTTGATGTCATTAGACCACACCCCTTCTCATTACAGAGATGCACATCACCTAATATGCTTAATTGGTAGTAGGCTTTCGAGCCTATACAGCTTGGAGTAAGACAACATGCATAAAGAGGATGATGTGGTCAAAATACTCATTTGCCTAATAATTCTGCACTCCCTGTATATATATATATATATATATATATATATATATATATATATATATATGTTCTTAGATAAAGCATTGTAATTCTCTGAGGCTGTGAAGGCTGTTTTGTACGGGCAGCAGGAGTACTGAAAACAGTACATTTTTAGATTACTGCGTCCATTTGTTTTACCTTCCACTGCTGGGAAATGCCCATAATAAGTAATAAAAATCTTAGAATTCAACATTGCAAGATTTGCAAATTTGTTTTATATTTTCAATATAATGGCTTCTCCCATTCAACACATGCAATTGCCTAAGAAACAAGACTATTGTTTTAAGATTCTCAGACATTACTTTTGTACAACCTGAAATTAGCCCATAAAGTCATGTAATGGTGTTTTCATGCTGCGTGCCACAGTCATTAAGGTTTCTTCAACTTTCCTCAGTGCAATGCACAAATGATAACTTCTTGCATGGTTGCCTGCAATGAAAGGAAAAATGTGTTCAATACCAAAAGAGAATACAATTTATAATATTGAAATATTTTTCTGTCAATAGTTTCCAAGTTGTGCCGCACAGATTTTTCCGTTTTCAATTGCACTTGCTCAAGAGAACTTCATTAATATTAAATGCACATGATAACATGCTATTACAAGAAGGTAAATGTTATTAATTTGATTGAGTGAGAAGTAATCATATCTGATACCTGGATGCAATCTTTCAAAATGGAGCCAGTGTAACAAAGGCAATAAAGCAAAGCCAATATGTTTTATTGTATAACAGCTAAAACCTCATGATACTTCAGAAGCACAGTGTGAATTAACTTTAAAACTTAAAATACAATCCATTTTCATAATAAAAGATACCAAAATGAGACAGTGGAGCAGCACATCTCCAACGCTTAGTGTGTCTTTAACTTACAGAGTTTTGTAGTTCATGAAGCTGCATACTAATTTTAACACATTCTATGAACAGCTGGTGGTATTAATTTTCATTTGATTTTATAATTATTATTTTTGACCTAAAGTCTACAGAGGTCATTATGGATGTAATGAATATTATAAAATAAAATAAAATAAAAATGTATGTTTTACATTGCAATAGGAACCTTGAAGCAATGTAAAATGTTTGAAGAAAAGAAGAAAAGAAAGTAGGTACAAAACAGGGAAGTTTTCAAATTCTTATTTCCAAATTGCAACCGTAGGTATCTGTTTAGCTCAAGGATAATTTTAAGTAGAGGTTATGTCAAAGTAGAACCCAACCCAAGAGCTCCATAATTTTCCTTGAAAGGATATACAGTTAGCAATATAATAATTTGTACACATACAGTACGTCAAATAGAAGTTCTACTGAGAGATGCAAAGTTTTACTGATTTATCATAATACACTTAATTAGGCTATCTTTTAAACAGAAATAAAAAATAAGAACCTCTTTTGTTAATGTTTAATAACCCTTATCATCATTAAATTTTGTAACAGAACATTTCACAAGCCAAAACATTATATTGATTGAGACAACAGATCTAAATAAAGCATAAATTGTCTAAATGTAACATTCTCGTTTTACTTTAGTATATTGTAATGTACTTTTGCCAGTGCTGGTTTAATTAAAGCTAAATGAGGCATTTTAGTGCTGCCTTCCTCAGCAAAAACATGATTTGTTGTGTGGTCATTCAGAGTCAAGCAATTTTTAAATATAATTTAATAATAAATGTTTAGATACGGTTTCAAAATAAATTCACTGGGTAAATTTTTTAATATTAAGCATAGAAAACAAACCTTTCTGTTGGAAAATATATAATAATATTAATAGATAATAATATAACAATACCTGAATAGATAAAAAAATATAGTGGTAGGTGATGAATATAGTATTTTTATATAGTACTAGCGACTTCCCCGTCAAAAATGACAGGATTAAAATATGAAGCCTGGTAATGCTGTTTGCCACACAATGTGAGTCTTTTGGCCCTCTGAGCAGCTTTGGCGCTCATTGCGAGCCCCTCGCTGAGCACCTTAGGCGCTCCCCGCGTGGCTCACAATGAGCACCTTTGGCAATCATTGCAAGCCTCTCCCATTGTGTACCTCAACTTTCCTGCTTTGCAATGATCACCGTCGGCGCTCATTGCAAACCTTTCCTCCGCCTACTGTACGAGCTGCTCATTGCAGGGTTCATTAACCTGCAAGTTTTGTGCTTAAGAATGCCATGTGTCTCTTTCCAGCATTTCCCCCGTCCCTTCCCTGTGTGTTTCTCCTATGTGTGTCTGCAGTATATTTTAGTTGCTTTTATTTTAAGTCCTGTGTGCCTGGCGTTGTTCGTGCAAGTGTTAGTGTCTTTGCCGTTGTTTATTTTCTTAGTCCTGCGTGTTTTAAAGAGTTCAGTATTTTTCTGAAGTCAGAATATGCTTAGCCTCGTTTTCATTAAGTTATCAGATTCTTTTACGTTTTTCATCCGTCATTTTTTTCCTCACTTGTGTGACGAAACACAGCAAATTGGGCTTAAATTCCCTTGCAACCTCCCTCCCAGGCGTCCTGGCTCTCACCCTGTGCTGTGTGTGAGTGTGTTTTAATATTTTTTTTACTTTTTTTGTTGCTTTTCGTGTTTTTTGATTTCAGCGGTCGGCTGTTACATTCGTATTTTTCCAACGTCGGATTTTGTTTGTGCAAGTGTTACTGTCTTTGCCGTTGTATATTTTCTAAGTCCTGCATGCCTGGCGTTGTTCATGTAAATGTTACTGTGTGTGGCGTTGTGCATTTTCCAAGGTCTGCGCACCTGGCATTGCAGAGCCTTGTTTTCATCCAGTTTCAGATTTTTTTGCGTTTTTCATCCGCCAATGTTTTTTTTTTGCTTTGCTGATTTTCGAGTCACGAAACACTGCAAATTGGGCTTAAATTCGCTTGCAACCTCACTCCCTGGCGCCTGGCTCTCCCCCTGTGCTGTGTGTGAGTGTGGTTTATTTTAATTTTTTTCGATTTTCGCGTTTCCGCCGTTATATTCGTATTTTTGCCTTCGAAATTCCTGAATGCTTCAATGCCTCAACTGCGGAGCACCTTTGGTGCTCATTTCAGCCTAAGTCCCGCGTGTTTCCATGCCTCAACTGCTCGCCTCGCTTTGCGAGGCTTGCAGGACAATGAGCGCCTTTGCAAGCTTGACGACAAATAACAGTTTAACAACTATTATATGTGACTAGCGACTTGCCCGTCAAAAATGACGGGGCAATAAAAAAAGTGTGCCTCAACTATAAAGACCCCTATAACACACTAATGAACCCAGGACCCTCATAACCCAAAGTGTAAGCACTACACCATTTTAACCCGGTCTCTTATGTGGGTCTATACAGACCCTCATAAGCCTCTATTTAACCCCATTAGTCCTGTAAGGGTATTTAAAGACCCTCATAGGACAGTTAGAAGCCTAACATTATCCCGTAAGTACTATAAGGGTTCTCCAGTACCCTCATGACACTAAGTACAAACACTACACTGCACTATACACCCCCCAAGAAACCATTAAATCTAAACTAACACCCCTCTACACTAACCTATGAACACCTACACTACCTACCTAAACTACCTACCTACCCCCTAATCAACCCCCCACCAGTCTAATTACAGAAAAATACACCAAAAATAAAAAATCTACATTACATAAAATAAAAAAACTAACTCACAAAAAATAACATTACAGAAAATAAAAAAATCAAAGTCACAAAAAAGAAAAAAAAGGAACATTACAGAAAATAAAAAAATACATTAAAACCACCCCCCCATATAGAAAAAAAAATTACACACCTGAAAAGGAAATACATACAATACATACAATACAATCCAATACAATCCAATTAAAATAAAATACAATACCCCCTATCTATCTAACATACAATCAATCCTATCTATCTAAAATGCATCCCCCAATCTATGTAATATACAATAAATCCTAACTATCTAAAATACATACCCCTATCTAACATACAATACTATATAATATACAATAAATCCTAACTATGTAAAATACATACCCCTATGTAACATACAATAAATGCTATCTACATATACAAACCCTAATTCTAAGCTAAAAATAGAATAATTAAGACCACTTACCTTTGCAGATGTCCCTTCAGATCAGCAACCTAGGGGAAAAGAAAAAAAAATTAGTACAACACATTTACAGAAAATAAATAAACATTCTAAATATTCTAAATATTCTACTCACCTTCCCAGAATGTCCCCGTCCTTCTTCTTTTCTTCTTCTCTGGCGCAGCCCCTGTTAAAAAAGATAGGTAGTATAGGTGTTAATAGGTTAGTGTAGAGAGGGTTAGTTTAGATTTAATGGTTTATTGGGGGGTATAGTGCAGTGTAGTGTTTATACTTAGTGTCATGATGGTCCTTGAGGACCGTCATGGCACTTATGTGGTTAATGTTAGGGTTGTAACAGCCCCATAAGGGTCATAATATACCCTTATGATACTGATGGGGTTAAATAGAGGCTTATGAGGGTCTGTATTGACCCCCATGAGTGACAGGGTTATTTATTGGCTTAGGGGGGTCTGTATTGACCATCATGAGTGACGGGGTTAATTAAGTGCTTGTGGGGGTCTGTATTGACCCCCATGAGTGACAGTGTTAGTTATGGGTTTATGGGGGTCTCTATTGACCCCCATGAGTGACAGGGTTAATTATAAGTGTATGGGGGTCTGTATTGACCCTCATGAATGATGGGGTTAATTAAGGGTTTATGGGGGGTCTGTACTGACCCCCATGAGTGACAGGGTTAATTAAGGGTTTATGGGGATCTGTATTGACCCCCAGGAGTGACAGAGTTTATTAATGTATTATGGGGGTCTGTAATGACCCCCATGAGTGCCAGGGTTATTTATTGGCTTATGGGGGTCTGTATTGACCCCCATGAGTGACAGGGTTAATTATGGTTTTTTGGGGGTCTGTATTGACCCCCATGAGTGACAGGATTAATTAGGGGTTTATGGGTGTCTGTATTGACCCCCATGAGTGAGGGGGTGAATTAAGTGCTTATGGGGGTCTGTATTGACCCCCATGAGTGACAGGGTTAATTAAGGGCTTATGGGGTCTGTATTGACCCCCATGAGTGACATTGTTAATTAAGGGTTTATGGGGTCTGGACTGACCCCCATGAGTGACAGGGTTATTTAGGGGTTGATGGGGCTCTGTTTAGAGCCCCATGAGTGATAGGGTTATTTTTTTTTTATTACGTTTAACCTTTATGGTCCTTTAAGGACCTGTAAGACGGGAAATTTGAATGTTGATTGCAGCGGGGGTTAAAGTGTGGTTAATGAGGGTTTCTAAGGTTATCTCGGATCCCTTCTTGGGTAAGTTGTTAAGTGGCTGGGCGGTCCGGGGTCGTGGAGCCTCGTTTTCATTTTTGTTGGCGCCCATTTTTTCCCTCGCTTAGCCGTTTTTTTCGTTTTGGGGTAAAATTCGAGTTTAATCTCACTTCCAGATGTCCTGGCTGTCCCCCCGTGCTGTGGGTGAGTGTTTTTTTTTTTTTTTTTTTTTATTATTGGGTTTTTAAGTGTGTTTTTAGTGTTTTTGTGTTTGCGTGGTTCGGGGGTTAGTGCGGTATTTTGCGAGACACAGGGCAGGGAGAGGAGGAGGGGAAGGAGAGGACTAAGTGCTGTGAGTTAACGGTTGTGTGGGGTGGTTTGGGGCGCCGTAGAACTAAGTGCTGCGAGTTTAGAGGTGTGAGGGGTGGTGTTGTTTCAAAGTCATGTGCCGTAAAGCCTCCACCTTCCGCAAATGCAGCCCCTCGCTTTGCTAGGGTCCGCATTTGTGGACCAAACTGCATCCCTCGCTTTTCGTAGTTTGACAACTATTATATGTGATAGTATTGTGTTTTAGTTATGCAGCATGTTGAGTTTTGGGGTAAAATTATTTGTAATGATAAAAACATTTTAAGGAATTATTGTAAATGCAATTTTGCTTTGAATATACAGTAAGAACTTAAGGAGACAGTTATTTAGATTTGAATTATATATTGATATTGCTGATTTCTACAAAAATTGCAAGTTTAGCCTATAATTAGAAGGAGGATTCACAGACAAATAAAGAATGAAGACGTATTGATGTAATTTCACAATAGTCACAAAGCAATAAGAAACCAATGGGAGATCATCAATAAACCTTCAGTTTGCACAGTGATAAAGACAGTAAATAAAGGAATCAATACTTTGAGATGTACAAAGTGGCTGAAATAGAAATTAACCCAAGGAGTACATTAAAACGTAATATGGGCAAATAATGTATAGTGTGAACAAAGCCAAAATAAATAGCACATGAGGCATATACCTTCATTCTGAAGGTATATGACTCTGATATATTTAAATATAGTCCATTAAAGCAGAATTGACAAAAAACTTTAAAGTATTGAAGAGCATTTTCTGTATATGAGTTGATTTAACACATGGTGCATGCTGTGTGTACCCAGAGTGAAGAGTTCTCATCATGTACATGCTGAATGAACTTTCAATTAATTATGTATTGAATCATTAGGAAATGAAGTAAAAAATATTCTGTGTCTGATGGAGCTGTACGCTAAATCTGTTACCAGACCTGGTTAGGGTTACTGTGGCAGCTGGTCTGACTCAATGCCAGGGAAATCCACCAGTCTAGATGTACCTCTAAAAAAAACTGTATTCATTGTTTTAATTACAGTTTTTACATTTATATAATTCCACTCATAATTTACTCTGCATAACAATAAATAAACACATTTGAGGTTAAATATATTGTTACACTGTTACTAATGTTTCACTGCAAGTGAAAGTTTGGATATTTTCGAATGCTCTTAATGATATTGTATGTAACTGAAATAAATATTTTGGGTAGTGTGTTTCCTGACAGTGTAAAGATGCATTAATAATCTAGGAAATTTAAATATGCCTTTAAGGAATTATCAGTGGGAGATATATGTATACATTTTGACAGGTGTTAGATACAATAAAAGCCAGCATTTACGAAAGTTTCCAATACTTTAAAGGGATGTTCTCTCTGGTGTATGCCTTTTCTTTTGTCAATTTAGAGAGCAAAATACACTTTAGTCCAAATATTGGAATCTTATTTCCATATCATGCGTTGCGTGCTTTAGGACCACTGCACAATAAAAAAAAATGGTTCACTAAGAGCATAATTAACCAGGAAAAGGTCATACAGCTAATTAGAAAAAAAATACATTAGACGCCTCAGCAGGACCCTAGGTGAATCCATGAAACAATGGTGTTGTGTGGTTGAGGCATTTACATTTTTCAAGAGCTTTGGTTGCATAATTTGATGTAACATCATGCTACTGTCAGGTGAGGGGAAAGGAGTGTGGTGTCAATTTCAATTGTATCCAGTTATTAAAACAAAGACTGGACGTTTGCCTGTTCACTCCTTCTCCACCCTTCCCTCATGAGATAAATACAAATACACCCATCCTCCTGCACTTAGGATGTGATATATTAAACACAAAATTGATTCCTATACTATAAACAAAAACTTCAAAAGTTACATTTGTTCCTAAAAACATGTTTTGTGTCCATGGCTTACACCGTTGCTAATGTTGTTATTTTGGTTCACATTTGACAAACAATATCAATCTCTTCTGAAGGAAACTTTTTCTATAAATCAGAGATAATGGAAAATAGAGCTGGTAGTGAAGGGGGAGGGTCATTAATTTTGCTGTTTTTTCACTCCGATCTTTATGTTAACCTCTGTTTTTTTCGAAACGGTGACAGGAAGTTCAGCTCATTTCCCCACACTCTGCTACTAAAACTGTACAGTATTAAGGCAGATAAAAGAAAGTTTGCTGTACACTTTGCCACAGTTTGTAAAAAATGTGAAGAGCTCCAGTCTAAAGATGGGAAAACTAGCAATTTCCAATTTTGTAATCACAGTAAATTTTAAAGTTGATTATTCTAATCTTTACTAACTAAGAGTTATCAAAGCTAGATAACAATGGTGCCCTTTAATTTCAAAATCTGCATAATGGCCCAGGTTTATCAAAAGATAAATTAAGTTTTGCAAATCAGTTTGCTTACATTTGCATCTATTTATCAATAGCAGGAAATGAACACATACAAATTTATGAAAAAAAAATATTAAAAAGTTTAATCTGGGAACCATAGTGTGTTTAATAACATATTGATTGTAGTATTTTTATAGTACATTATATGGCTTGTCAGTATAATTGGCATATTTTGTAAATTAAACACTTATTGAACCTGTAGATAATGCCTGACACCCAATTTATTTTCAATCTGAATCATACAGTGGTGAGTGCCTAATACGAACTGTTAAAATCACTATTTATTAAATCACATCACAATATAAAAAAGTTTGTTCCTGTAATTTGTAATAAACAATTAGTAGGAATATAGGTAATTTATATTTCACATATATGAGCCTCTTGGCCAAATGGCACACACACAAAAGCAGTGATAGAGTGAAGAGCAGGCCTATGACCTCTGTGGGTCCTCCTACCTGGAAGGTTCACTAGATGATGCCCCAAATCTGGCTAAAGCTGGCTAACCAAGAAATAGTAGGAAACAGGGATCCTAGGTAAATGGAAGACCTAATCACTGGCTGGAAAGACTTCTTAACAAAAACATAAGCTATATTATTTGCAAAATGCCACACAAAAAATATTGTGCACCACAAAGACCAATATACAAAACTACTAATATCACTGAAAAGTCCAGTGAATACAGGAACTAAACTGAAACATTGATAAAAACATTTTAAAAAAATATGTAAATCTATACGGGAGTATAATCCTCCAAGGAGTGTGGCTGCACATTATCTGTTTACAGGCCATAACATCATAGGTATGATTCACAATTCCTGATGACCTATTAGGGAGCAACAGAAAATGGATATAGGCCAACAGACTACATAAATACACTGACTAATGAAAAAAAAAGATTAAGAATAGTTTCACCAGAGTAAAATATTATTATATTAATAAAAAATGCTAATAATCAGACTAAATAAACATATGTACAGGGTCGAGGCACGTTACTTTTGATGTCAGCAGAGCATAGCCAGTGAAATATGGCACGGGTATATAAGGTGATATGTAGGCATTCTGCAAACATATCAGCCATTGCTGTTATGGGTAAAATATGCGATTTATCAAACTTTGAAAAGGTAATGATCATTGGCTTTCAGGCCAAGGGTGGCAGTATTTCTGAAAAAGCGTAGTTTGTCAATTGGTCTCGTGCTGCTTTGGTAAAAGTGTGACAAATGGCTCCATTGCGAATAAACACTGAAATCGCAGAGCACCATGTGCCATTGATGTCAGCTGGGAACATCAGCTGTGAAGGTGTTTTAGGGGCACCCGACATGCCACAGTTGCGCTATACAAATGAACCAGGGGGCGATCAGATGTGTGTCTAAAACAACAGTATAGAGAACTCTGTTGCATATGGGGCTACGAAGCAAATGGCTGATCACTGCACCCATGCTGATGAGGGTTCATTGTCTGCTCCATTGACTGGATGGATGTTGGCGTGTCATGCCCAAAAACTCAGAGAACAAACACTTTGCAACCATTGTTGGAAGAACACAAACTGGTGGTGACCGTGTTATGGTCTGGGGAATGTTTTCTTTACACTGTCTGGATCCACTCACATCTTTGGAAGGCACTATCAACCAATCAGGTTATCTAGCCATCCTTGTAGATCAAATACACCCTTACATGTAGTCTGTCTTCCATGGAGCGCAGGACAGCAGGACAATGCAACATGTCATATGGACAGAACTGTCCGGGAATGGTTGGAGGCGCATGACAAAGTCTTCCATGTACTTCCCTGGCCTGCAAATTCTCCAGACTTGAACCCTATCGAGAACCTGTGGGAGCACCTTGATCACAATGTTCGCCGCATAGATCCTCCACCATCACTCTTCAGCAGCTGTTGGATGCACTGTAGCCTGCATGGCTCCAGATACCCTTGCCAACCTTCCAGCATCTTATTGACTCACTGCCACACCATCTAGCTGCTGTCTGTGTTGCACACAGCGGTTATTCTGGATATTAGCTGGTGGTTATAACAACTGTGTATATAACAAATTAATAAAAGCATTTGAGGTAAAGCTATTTTTAAGATATGCAAAAGCATATGATTTATGCAGATCAATGCAATGTAATACAATTAATGTAATACAAATGAAGAGTGTTGTAACTGTTCATGAATTACACTAATGAATGTAGATTATGGATTTTAGACCATTCTACACCCTATTTTTAAGTATTTATATGAGTAATTCCACATACGCTTACTGTTAAATATGCAATTAGTATACCTGTAATTGATACAAATGCAATTATCATACTGCTATTTAACTGATTTGCGTTTAAATTTGCTAATATAATAAGCATATCATTACAAGATGTTATATTATTCTAATGGGAATTCATTTCAATTGAGCATTTCTATATAATTTTTTTAGAGTATTTGAATGTGTGTCCATTTGCCCTTTGATAAATCGAGGCCTCAGTGTGTATGTTTTCATGGTCAAAATCCAGTAAGCCTTCTTTTGTGTAATAAATTGTAAATGTTTTGGGTCACGATTGTGCATGGATAAAAGTTATCTGACAAAGAATCGGCTTTCAAAGTATTTTTAATATCTCTGATATGTTCTTCCAACCTTATCTTAAGCCTACAGGTATTTCTTCCTACATGCCACACTAAAAGTGGCAGCTACATCCCAACTGATAGATCACAGCTTATGGTTTGATTTATTTCGCTGTTAAACAAGTTTGATGTTGTAGTCACGTGCATATGTTCCTGATAACAGACTAGACATGCAGACTGTACTTCATGTGCATGTTCGGCATTTACAAAATATGTATATATTTTGATTCCATTTCATGAAAGTATTTAAGAAAATGGGTGTTAGTTTTTCTTTAAACATTTCTTCTTTTCAGTTTAAAATACAAAATGTCCCTTCATAAAGGGTCATTAAAATAATATTTTTTCTTTGTTGCATCTGATCAGGTATCACTGTGTGTATTCTTTTTTCAAATGAAGCTCTCAAAGTAAAAAAAACAAACATATTTAACTTTTTAAATGAACTAGGGGCTTCGCCTGTCAGCCAGTGAGTTTCAATATACCTGTACAACTCATACTTGTCTGGCAATGACATCTACAGATGTACATATGCTCTGTGCTGTTAGTTTCGATTAAGTTTAAACAGGTTTTACTTAAAACACAACTTTGGTCATGTTTAAAGCAAGATCTTTTAAATGTTTGAAAAATGTATGAAATGTATGAAAAAAAGAACTGCGTTCCTTCTCACAGTATGATGTACATTCTCACTTACTAGCGACTTGCCCGTCAAAAAATGACGGCAATAAAATTGTAAGGCAGGTAATGCGGTTTGCCACACCATGTAAGGCTTTTAGTCCTCTGAGTACCTTTGGCACTCAAAAAGACGTATGCCAGCATTGCTGCAGAGGTTGAAGGGGTGGGGGGTCAGCCTGTCAGTGCTCAGACCATATGACTGTCGTCCCAGAAGGAATACTCTTCTAAAGATGATGCACAAGAAAGCCTGTAAACAGTTGGCTGAAGACAAGCAGACAAAGGACATGGATTACTGGAACCATCTCCTGTGGTCCAATGAGACCAAGATAAACTTATTTGGTTCAGATGGTGTCAAGTGTGTGGGGCGGGAACCAGGTGAGAAGTACAAAGACAAGTGTGTCTTGCCTACAGTCAAGCATGGTGGTGGGAGTGTCAGGGCCTGCATGAGTGCTACCAGGACGGGGAAGCTACAGTTAATTGAGGGAACCATGAAGGCCAACATGTACTGTGACATACACAAGAAGAGCTTGATCCCCTACCTTTGGAAACTGGGCCGCAGGGCAGTATTCCAACATGATAACGCCCCAAAAAAACACCTCCATGATGACCACTGCCTTACTAAAGAAGCTGAAGGTAAAGGGGATTTTATTGGCCTTGCTAAAGAAGCAGAAGGTAAAGGTGATGGACTGGCCAGACCTAAACCCTATTGAGCATCTTTGGGTTATCCTCAAACGAAAGGTGGGGGAGTGCAAGGTCTCTAACATGCACCAGCTCCGTGATGTCATCATGGAGGAGGGAAGAGGACTCCAGTGGCAACCTGTGAAGCTCTGGTGAACTCCATGCCCATGAGGGTTAAGGCAGTGCTGAAAATAATGGTGGCCACATAAAATATTGACACTCTGGACCCAATTTGGACATTTCCACTTAGGGGTGCACTCACTTTTGTTGCCAACAGTGTGTTGAGTTATTTTGAGGGGACAGTAAATTTACACTGTTATACAGGCTGTACACTTACTACTTTACATTGTTGAACTTCCAGTGACCAGTATGAGAGAGTGAGAGCGATAACATCAAATGTAAGACACCCTCTCCCCATTCACATCTCAAACCTTGTAACACTAAAGAGTCACATGACACTGGGGAGGAAAAATGGCTACTTGGGCCCAACTTGGACTTTTCAGGGGTGTCCTGACTTTTGTATATATATATAATATGTATAAATATATTTTGACCCGGGACAAAAATTTGGGGAGGCCCCCAATTTTTTTTTTTTTTTTTGCACCGAGGTTCTTTATTCTTTAGCTTTGCCACTGGATAAGAGGGAAGAGAGAAGGAAGAAGAGAGAAGTGGGAGAGAGATAGGGAGGAGGTGAATACAAAAGGAGGAGTGAGAAAAGGGGGAGAGAGAAGATGAGAGAAATGAAAGAGGGAAAGGGAGAAAGTGGAAGGAAGTGAGACGGACACATAGAAAGGTAGAGACAGATAAGGTGATGCAGACAGGGAAAAAGGTAAAATACAGGGGAATGGTAGATGTAATAGAAATGGGCTATGTGGAGAAAGATGTAAGTGGACAAATTTCCTGTCGAAGCATAGAAACGAGATTCAGGTTCACAGAGCATCTTTGCACACTTTGCAGGGCTCAGTGGCGTTATTCAGCTACAGATAGAAACTTAGTAAACTAGAAACTAGGAAGGGAGTTTCCGAATTATTAGACTCCATGGTACAAAAGTATGAGGTAGGGCGACCCAAACTAACACTATGTTTATTAAAGTCAGAAATGTGAAATAAAGCAGAACACTAGATCTCTAAAAGATGTTAGCATTTTATTTTGATTAATTGGTTGCAAACACCAAATTATTACAAGCAGATAAGAGATTATACATAAGGGATTATGAATTATGTCTGCTACAAATTTTAATCTCAGACTGTATGTCTTGTAGATAGTCAGGAAAACTGTATAGTAGTGCTTTGTACTACTTATAGATATTGCATATACATATTGGCTGTGTGCTCTGTACTTTCAATTCTCTATCTGGACTAGCAATTCATTTTTACATACATGGGTCTGAATAGATAATGTAGATACAGCTATCTTCTGTACTACCTTACTATATACAGGATATATGATTGGAGCACTTTGTCCATATTACTCCCAGATGTGTAATTGCTTATAATTGTTGCAGACTATAATCTACAAAGTACTTCTCTGTTTGTTAAGATTTTACAAAGAGACTTTAAATATTGTTTACTGAAAAAACTGCAGATTACTACATTGTATTGCATCTCACTTGCACTATTTGAAGAAAGCTACTTTGTATTTCAAGGAAAGCATGTTATTAAACAGCTGTGGTTTTGACACGTGGTTACTGGTGTCTTTAACATAGAATTGGAACAAAGGATCCTAGAATAATTTACTTGTTACGCAAAAACGCATGTTACTTAACTGCGGTTGTGTGAATACATAATTACTTTGTATGGTCCTAACATATGAACTAAAATAAGGATCATCCCCACCTAGGAAGCTTTTCTCATTTTTACCTACAAGGTATATTTACAAGTCACTTTTTTCCAACCAAAGACCTTAAGTATTATAACAAGATATATCACAGCACTATATAATTTACTCCAGTCAATTGTTATTCTGTTTATTTTAACTAATTAAAACAAAAATTTTAATAGTTTTATAATAATATATTTTTTTATCTGTACACATATTGTTCAGTAATCACTTGAATTTAACTCCAACATAGCACACCACAGTTGCCCTTTCTTTCCTCCAGATTACATTTTGGTGGTGCTAGCTACCCTTTTTAGTATCCATTTTTGTCTATGGGAGTACAACTTTGATATTATTCCTCCTTTGATGAATATATACAACCCAACTTGTATTAGGTGCTTATAGTAGGTTTGGTCAGGTTATCTCTTGCTTTTGAGAAGAGGGGGGGAAACATGGGGGAGAGGATATTGGGGAGAGAAGAATGAGAATAAAGGGGGCAAGAGGGAGTTTCCTAGTTACATAGGGCCTCATTCTATTACCGGCCGTAAATCGGCCGTAAGGCTGCGATTCCTTGCGGGGGTTCAGTTAACTCGCGATTCTATTACGGCCGGCCGCATATCTTGGAACCGGCCGTAATCTCAGAAATCTAAAAACGCAAAAATAAATTCAAGCCTGCACTGTACAGCTCTGTAAATGCTAGGGATCATATTGGGGGACATGAGGATTAAAAGAAACCCACTCTCAAGCTTGCACATCAGCCCAAACCCGAGTTCAAATTAACTGTTTATTTTCCGGCTGCGGCGTGGGCGGGTCTGAGGTGCTCCAAGCACTCTGGACTTTTTACATGGATATTTTACGGATATTAAAAATAAAATATTTTACGGATTTGAGTATAGGATAATTATGTGCTATTTTTTCTAACACCGAAAATCCCTTTATAGTCTTCTCAAAGTGCAGGATGGCTTTATTTGAGCTATTTTATGTGCTTAATTGGTGCTAGCGGGACCTTTTTCCTGCAAGTAAGCTGCGGCTCGCTTTTAGCCTTGCAGAGAGGTTTCCCGGAGCAATTGAATTGCAAAACTCTTGCGGCCGTTTTAGATCAAAGGCTTTCCTCTGGCGCGAGCGGCCGCAAGAGATAGCAAGGCACCGGCCGCAAGCCTGCCGGAGCCTCCGGCCGTAAGGGAATAGAATAGCAGAATAGCTTGCGGCCGGTCCTTGCGGCCCCGCAACGGCTGCGGCCGCTAATAGAATGAGGCCCATAGTAATTAAGGTTGAAAAAAGACTTTCAGTCCATCAAGTTCAACCTTTTAAGATCTCCTCTGATCTGCAATATGCAGATTAAATATTAATTACTTAGTTGTTAGTTAATTATTAATCACATTTTTTTTATTTATTTGTAATTATTAATCCAGAGGAAGGCAAACAGAAAAAACAAAAACAAGTGAGACCTAGCCAATCGTCTCAAAGGGGAAAAAAATGAATTCCTTGTTGAGGGGGAACAAGAGAGAAGTGGTGAGAAGGTCATAGTGAAGGTGAGAGAAAAAAAGGAACAAATAGGCCCAGTGCTGTCCCACATTTTTATTTAGTTTCATTTTATGCTTTCAAAAAGATGAATCTACTTATAGATGAGGTCGCATTTGTCCCTGCACCAACTTTTCCAGTGATCTTCTTAATTACTCCTCTCCTCAACCTTGTGCTTGCTCACAACACTTGTTGTTGGGGACCCCATTTCCCCGGCCCCAACTCATCCAGTGCTCTTCTTAATTACTCCCCTCCTCCACATTGTCCTTGCTCAGAACACTGGTTGTAGATGAGTATGTGACAGCTGACTTGATGGCACAGACAGCGCACACACATCATGGGCGAGGGGCTGAAGCAGCATACAACTTTAGGGGTTCCAGAGGCAAATGAGCCCCAGAGCTACATTATGTAATAAGAATGAAAATGCTTTTTAATTGCAATTATTGCATGGTGGCATTATGCATTCATAATCACTGTACCAATGCATGCCTAGGAGAAATTTACACAAGGAGGATGGATTATATGTCAGTAATATGCAGAACAATATGGAGTTACTATCAGCCTTATTAAATTGTAATTATGCCAGTTGAATAGGGCTCTATATAAGCACAGAGCATATTTATTTTACTTTCGTTAGTGAACTTTTATCCAAAAGCAAAAAAACTTCTGTAAAAAAATGTGCTATGTGCTTGTATAAAGCCAGTGGCGATTGGTGAACTTTCAAGTTGGAGGGGCGCCAGGGCGAAACGTAGCCCCTCTCCCTTTTTCAAACCACACCCATTTTATAACTCCTCCCCCTGACATCATAATGACATTTATAAGCCCCGCCCAATGACCTTATACTTGCAACTACCATTGAAATATATGATCAGCAATATAGCAATGTCAAGAAGTAAAGTAACAATGTGTTAAAACCATATTTTAAAAACCTTAAAAGACCAAGTGAAACCAAATAGGCCCCAAACATACCTTAAAAAAACGTGTGACCATATAGGCCCCAACCGCACCATAAAAACCTTAAATAACCAAGTGTGACCAAATAGGCCCCAACCGCACCTTAAAACCTTAAATAACCAAGTGTGACCACATAGGCCCCAACCGCACCTTAAAAACATTAAATAACCAAGTGTGACCATATAGGCCCCAACCACACCTTAAAAACCTTAAAAGACCAAGTGTGACCATATAGGCCCCAACCGCACCTTAAAACATTAAATAACCAAGTGTGACCATATAGGCCCCAACCACAACTTAAAAACCTTAAAAGACCAAGTGTGACCATATAGGCCCCAACCGCACCTTAAAAACATTAAATAACCAAGTGTGACCATATAGGCCATATAGGCCCCAACCGCACCTTAAAAACCTTAAAAGACCAAGTGTGACCAAATAGGCCCCAACCGCACCTTAAAAACCTTAAATAACCAAGTGTGACCATATAGGCCCCAACCGCACCTTAAAAACCTTAAATAACCAAGTGTGACCATATAGGCTCCAACCACACCTTAAAAACCTTAAAAGACCAAGTGTGACCATATAGGCCCCAACCGCACCTTAAAAACATTAAATAACCAAGTGTGACCATATAGGCCCCAACCGCACCTTAAAAACCTTAAAAGACCAAGTGTGACCAAATAGGCCCCAACCGCAACTTAAAAACCTTAAAAGACCAAGTGTGACCATATAGGCCCCAACCGCACCTTAAAAACCTTAAATAACCAATCAAAACCATAGAGGCCCAAACTGTACATAAAAAAAAAAAAAAATACAAATATATATATATATATATATATATCAATATACATATATATATATATATATATATATATATATATCAATCAATATATCTATCAATCAATATATAAATCAATCAATATATAAATCAATCAAAATATATATATATATATATATATATATATATATATATATACACATATATACACATACATAAAGCAATATACATAAAACAAAAAAATATATTAATTGATATTTATTAATTGATTAATTGATGTACTTTATTAATTATTTGATTATTGCTCATGTATTTTTATTAAACATTATTTATTATACATATTACAGTGCTATTTATTTGCTATACATGTTACAGGATATTATCCTGTAACATGTATATCACATAAATAGCCCTGTAATATGTATAATACATACATGGTCACACAAACCTTTTTTGCCCTTACAGGCTTCCATACCTGCTTTGCTAATTTTTTAAAGACTCTGATTGGTTGAAATCAATGTCAATCAAAATTTCAGCCAATCAGAGTCCTTCAAAAATAGAATAAAAGGAGGAGCGTGGGAAAAAATCAATTAGTAGCCGGGGGAGCTCATTGTAGGAGGAGCTTCATTAGATTGTTGTTGTTTTTTTTTTTTTAGAGCGTTGTTTTTTTTAGGTGGAGGCCTCTTGCAATGGGCCAGAATGGATGGACAATGGCTTCAATCAAGATGAGGACAAGGGCTTCTATCAAGATTGAATGACATGGGCTTCAATCAAAATTGATTGGAATGCCCGACTATCCAGGGTAGAAGGCCACTGCTGGAGGGGTCAATTTGACAAGTATGTGCTGTTGTTTACTTTATTATTGTTTTTTTTTTCCCCTTCCCTTATTTTTATTTTATCTGTAAAAGTGACAGGCAATGTATCCTTTTTTTTTTTTACTGCAATGTTAAAGATACATTGCCTGTTACTTTGAAAAATGGAAGAAAAATAGGGGAGGGGGAGGGGGGTTGTGTTTTTAATTGATTTGTAGGTGGCTTGGTAGATGGGTCACTTAGTCAGGGTGGTAGGTAGGTGGCTTGGTAGTTGGGTCAGGGTGGGATCACTGGGTCAGGGTGGTAGGTAGGTGGCTTGGCTTGGTACTACCAAGAAGAGCACTTGATATTAACCATGAAAAGTAGTGTTGTTTGGTAAGACGGAGGGCAGAGAAGTAAGAGGGCAGAATAAACATGTAATGCAGGAACTTTTCTGACGTGGGAGATTTCCTCCTTAGTCACTCAGCAGTGGATCATTTGCAGTAAATAAAATACAATGTCTTAAAGGCTGAGAGACTCTGATTGGAAGTATTTAACCCTTTCACAATGCCCGCTAGTAGACATACAGTATTATTGCTCTTACAGGACATAATATAACCAACAGGGACATAATGTTCTATTTTAAGCAAATATAGTTAGGCTAAATAGTACTAGGTTAATTCTGAGATTTGTAATATGAATATTCGTATGCAATCAAATTATAGTTGCAGTTTTAAACGTTGGCAGTAACAATCACACTAACTTACATACAGTATAAGTCCTATGAGACTTCCCATGTGGCAGGAAAACATGGCCATCTTACAAACCCAAAGGCAATCTTCAGCCTAAATACAGTGAAGTGAAAATGTATTTCCCATAAGAATTAATGTAACCTTAAAACAATAATTACTTCAAATAACAGAGAATTTAACTTAGAGGTACAGGCTTCACTTTGATTCTTGTAGACACAGGCTACACTTTGGGTCTTGTAAGCACAAGTTACACTTTAGTTCATATAGGCACAGTCTACACTTTAGTAATTGTAGGCACAGGCTGCACTTTGATTCTTTCAAGCACCTGACTGCTCTTGGGCTCTTGCACAGACTGCTCTTGGGGTCTTGCACAGACTGCTCTTGGGGTCTTGTAGGCACTAACAACACTACACCACAGTGCAGAACTTTATTGAAAAACCGGATGTAAGGTATCACAAGCGTCATGACTTCAGAGCAAGCGATGAGATCTGAAAAAGATGAAAACTGGAGCAGACAAGAACCGAGGTACCACTGTATATAAATATCTACTACCCCCACACAACACCCACCCCTCTTAGCATCCATACCTACATAGGACCAAGTCCTTGTCAGCAGCCATCCCCTGTCAGTATCCATCCCCACACAGCACCCTACTCCTCCCGAAATTTACATTTTAGTGCCATTTGTTAACATTCATATTGTAGAGGCTGTAGAAAACGTTTAAATTGTTTTCCTTACAATTAAGGCACAGAGTACCAGTAACATGTTTAATGTTTAGATGTTTATACGTAAAAAATTATTTTGTTGAATGTAATTTATTTAAAATCCTTTAAGTAGTTAAGTATCATATTTTTGACGAAAATAACCTGTTAATGTTCAAAACAGTTGTAGAAAACTAAAAAAAATACATTCTTTAATTTTACCTGGCATATTAAATTTTGTTTTATTACAGGAAGTCCTTTGCTTTTTGCCCTAACATAATCAGCTGGGGATATATCTGTGGGAGGAGGCGGACAGTGCTCTGACCTGGTAGCTGATGGGCTGATGAACTGATCTTCCTCCTCATAAACTGGCACTGTAGCTCCTCCTCTGCTATCCATGGATCCTGCTAGCTCTCTGTGTCAGGCTCTGACTCATACTGCGGTTCTTGCTCTGTCTCTGGCTTATACTTGGGCTCATATTTGTGAGTGGTGGTGCTAGTTCTGGATCTGGCTCTGTGTCAGTCTCCTCCACTGATACATTGGATGCCCTTCAAGCTGAAGTGAGATATCAATAGTATATCAGCTAATAACATTGGATGGCCAAATGATCTCTGTGTGTTACTGTAAACCTGATTCATGGTGTGTTTTTTATGGATGGTTAATTTTAATCCCATTGTAAGAAGTTGGTATTTGCTAGAAAGTTTCGCTGATGTTATTTATTTGTAGTAGAAGTTTATGTGCAGAGGCCCAAATGTACATATTATGGTTTAGAATCATAATCATTACCATGATGCTATTATTGTTTGATTTTGGATTAGTGCAGCATATATGTAGGTAGCTGATAACACAGATTGTTAGCCTTTCAATTATTCAAATACTTTGAAGCCCTACCTTAAATCACACAGCTTCAGTAAATAACATCCATTTGTTAAAACACATCTACTGAGGATGGTAGTGATAATATAATATATGGAAAGATAAAGTGGACCACACAAATGTATCTCGTTCCTGTTGGGTTGGGTACCTTTAAGGGGATATGGAAATATTGTGGATTTTACTAGGTATGTAATATACTTGTGTATCAATTTACAGTTATGAAGTTTGTTTCATTAAATATTTATAAGCTCTGTTTGTACTGCCTCATATCACAACAATATCCCACTGCTTGGGTCTGCCCTCTGCAGCTAACAAAGACAAGGACTCTGTTGTACTTGTTGCACTGTGCCTCATACTAACCAACCAGTGGCCATCTCTCATCAACTTTCTGCAACATGCTGCTGAGACATGGTCCCTGATAGGCTAGGACTCTACACTATGCATCAAACCCTACAGACTCTGTGTCCGCTTACTCCCCAGTGGGCAGACCCATACAGAGACTATTTATATGATTTATATTCAGTGAAAACATAGAGCAATTGCAAGCCCGCATCTCGCAGGATAGATGCCATATGTTTGCGGGCGTTCTGTGGGCTCCCGTTCGTCTCAGATTACGGAGCTATTCAATTGAAGGAGCCCACAAGTTAGGGGCCGCAAGCCGACTCCATAGACCATGCACTGGTCCGTAGCAGTTCAGGGCGGGAATATGATCAATTAAACAAGACCGTAACCACCCATTGGAAACAGCCAATAGAAAATGAGACTACCATTATTACGGCAATAAAATGGAGGTTACATGTCAATCACTTAGGTTCGGGGGTCCGATATGCAATGGTACTCGCAAACCCTCAAAATTAAAAATAATAAAAATGAATGCCATGTCTATGTGAATGTCCTGATATGTATTAAGTCATTGATTCCCAAGACTGTTGTGCAATTAATTCTAATGTCTTTCATCACTCTCCCTGTTATTTACAGTGCAGTATTGATTTTTTATTAGCATTTACAGTGCTACGAACATTGTAAATGGGTCCTCCCTAGCACTCGTAAGGATTTTGTCCTACATTTGCCGTTTACGGGTGTGAAAACATTTGCAGCCTTGGGGAATTGGAGCAATTGAATAGCAATTTGCGATTATAGTGATCAGAATTTGTTTTCAAGGCCGTAACCCGTAACCCATTCGGAGCCCGCAAAAAAACGCCAATTGAATAGCAAATACTCAATTACGGGCTACAATAACTTGCGATACCTCAACTGAATCAGGCTCATAGTTTTGAATTAATTCTCAATTAAACAAGGTACATCAAAGTAAATAGACACACAGCACAGGTATATTATACACCTCGTAAAATCCAGGAACCTTACATATTCCTTTAAGTGATTGCCACAATATACGTTGGATCTGTGTATATGTGTAGTGCACATGGTTGAGTATGAAACGGTATAATTGGTGGTTATTATATTCACGTGGCATTATTATTATTATTATTATTATCTTTATTTATATCGCGCCAACATTTTCCGTAGCGCTGTACAGGGGTTAAGTACATAGCAAAAAACAAATTTAACACCTTGTAAAGAATGGAGGGCCCTGTTTTTGAGCATAAAATCAAATGTACATGGAGCTTGTTTCCAAGGCACTGACACAAGATTGAAAATTTGCAAACTTACAATCTAAGGGTTTAGGTGTGATACAAGAGGGTGACAAATGCAAGATGGCAGTGTGAAAGCAATTGGTTCAGTCAAGTGGAGGAGTCTGTGTGTTGTACTGTAGATTGTGGGTGTAGGTGTTATTAGGCTGTGGAATGTTCAGTTGTACATGTTAAGGCTAAAGGTGATAAGATTTTTTAAAGAGGTGTGTTTTTAGTAATTTTTTAAAGGTTTTAAAGCAGGAAGATAGTCTGAAGGAGTTCCAAATAGTAGGGGCAGCACGAGAAAAGTCTTGAAGACGGGAGTGAGAGGAGGTGATGAGAGAGGAGGAAAGAAGAAGGTCGTTAGCAAAGTGAAGGGGGCGGTTGGGAGAGTATTTTGAAACAAGAGCAGAGATATAATGAGGTGCACTGTTGTTGAGGGCTTTATATGTTAGGGTCATGATTTTAAACTTGATTCGGGAAGCTATGGGAAGCCAGTGGAGTGATTGACAGAGAGGAGCTGCAGACACTGATCGTTTGGTATTGAAGATGAGTCTAGCGGAGGCGTTCATTATGGATTGGAGGGGAGACAGACGAGATATAGGTAGACCAGCAAGGAGGGAAGTTCAGTTGTCGAGTCGAGATATGATGAGAGAGTGTATTAGAATTTTAGCTGTGTCTACTGTGAGATAGTGACTAATTTTGGAGATGTTTTTTAGGTGAAACTGACAAGATTTAGTTATTGATTGGATATGAGGAATAAAAGAGAGGGCGGGATCCAGTAGAACCCCAAGACAATGGGCCTGGGAGGTAGGAGTGATGATGGTGTTGTCAACAGTAAGATATATTTGAGGAGTGGAAGCTGTAGTAGAGGGTGGAAAGATTAGGAGTTCAGTCTTAGACATGTTGAGTTTGAGTTGACGGTGGACATCCAGGAGGATATGCTAGAGAGGCAGCTGGAAACTTGAGCTAAAAGAGAGGGGGATAGATTTGGTGCAGAGAGGTAGATTTGAGTATCATCTGCATAGAGATGATACTGAAATCCAAAGGATTTAATAAGGGTGCCAAGGGAATAGATGTAGATGGAGAAGAGGAGGGGGCCTAGGACAGAACCTTGGGGAACGCCAACAGACAGAGGGAGAAGTGAAGAAGAGGTGCCAGAGAAGGAGACGCTAAATGTACGATCTTTAAGATAGGATGTGAACCATGAAAGAGCTGTGTCCTGGATGCCAAAAGAGCGGAGAGTTTGGATTAGAATAGGGTGGTCAACTGTATCAAAGGCAGCAGAGAGATCCAGGAGAATTAGAAAAGAGTATTGACTCTTTGACTCTTTGATTTGGCGGTGAGCAAGTGATTGGTGACTTTTGTGAGGGCTGTTTCTGTAGAGTGTTGGGCCCGGAAACAAGATTGGAAGGGGTCAAGAAGGGAATTGGAGGAAATAAATTGAGTGAGGCGATTGTAAACAAGACGCTCAAGGAGTTTAGAAGCCAGGGGAAGTAGAGAGATGGGGCGATAGTTGAGGCAGGAGCTGGGTCAGATGAGGGCTTCTTGAGAATGGGTGTAATTATGGTGTGTCTTAAGGAGGATGGAAACTTGCCAGTATTTAGGGAGAGGTTGAATAGATGTGTGAGAGCTGGGATAAGTGTGGTGGATTGGGGAGGGATTAGCTGTGATGGAATAGGATCATAAGGACATGTTGTAAGGTGAGAGGTTGAAAGTAAAGTAGATACTTCATCCTCGGTTACAGGGTCAAAGGAGTCCATAGTGGAGGTGGGATTGGGGAAGGCTAAGGGCTGGGTGTTGGTTTGTGGAGTGGATGGTGGGATAGGGCCAAGCTGGGATGAGAGCTCATTTCGGATGGTTTCGATTTTATTTTTAAAATGGCTGGCAAAGTCATCAGCAGTGAGAGAAGAAGGGGCAGGAGGTGGGGGTGGGCAAAGGAGGGTGTTGAATGTAGCAAATAAATGTTTAGGGTTGGAGGACAGGTTTGATATTAGTGATGAGAAGCAGTGTTGTTTGACAAGATTGAGGGAAGAGAAGTTGGAGCGCAAGGCAAACTTGTAGTGGAGAAAGTCTGCTGAAATGCTAGATTTCCTCCAAAGTCGTTCTGCAGTGCGTGCAAGGTATCCGCCATTTCTGGCAGTCCGATCACCAATACTGGCGCAATCCAATCCTGCAGCATCCTCTCCCTCTCATCAAAGTGAACTGTGGATGAAGGGCCACCTCTACCATCTTCTTTTTTACCTGGCATCGGCAGTTGTTACACTCCTTACATACCTCACATGAGTCACCAGGGCACTGACCTCCATAGCTACCTTCTACCAAATATGGGCTCTCTGGTCCAGCCTCACATCCCTGCCCCCATGCAGTACACTAGAGTAAGTATGGTTGGCACAAAAAAGGATTATAAATTCTTCTTGGGTGTTATTGGGGGTCTGTGTTTGGGAAGAGCCTCTTAACCTCCTGACTGCAACTGGGGTCACTTACCTCTTTCATCTGTATCTGAGGCCTGGCCTTCCCCAGCCCACAACGCACAACTAGGTTTAGACCCCTTCCCTTCTGTCCATGCTACCTGTAAGCCTACAACTTGGGCATTCCTCCCTCCACCTCACCTCCACTACTCCCGCTTCTCCCCTCTGTGTGCGTCCGCTACTCTCACTTCCCCTCATCCCTCCTTTCCCTTTCTCCCCCGCTCTATGGTCCACTCCCTCTCTCCACTCTTCTCCCAACTTCTCTCTCTCCTGATCTCACTGTGGCACCCTCTCTTCTCTCCTCTTTTCCCCTCCTCACTTCTCCCTCCAAATACTTTACAAAGACAATTATTACAAATAATATAATGTGTTATGTAAATGTAAGTATAATAAAGAAAAAAATGCATGTACTGTATTTATTGTGTAAGGGTGAGGGTATAGCGTGTGGGATTAATGTGTTTTGAGCCCTATGTGCGATATATGTAACTATGTGTAAATGTATTGAGCTATGTGTGGGTATATTATGTGAAATATGTATAATCTAAGAAGACAAGTGAATAAAGTGTAAATACATATTATACGAGACCCTTCCTACTCACCAACTCTCCTCGGTATTTCAAAACCCAATTAGTAGTAACTCCAACACAGTTAGCGTTTGGGCAAGAAACAGACTCTTTTATACACTGTGCATGCAAGTTAATATGAAATGTTGCTTTCTTAATGGTTCTAGGACTCGGGTAAGGGCTAATGAGCACGGTGAAAATTACCAACAGCCTTATTAAATTGCGATTCGGCCAATTGAAAAGGGCTTTATTTAACCCCATAGCATATTTTTACAGAAGTTTTTAGTTAGTGAAGACCTTGATTTTGGATAGAAGTACTCTAACTAAAAACTTCTGTAAAAAAAATTGTGCTTATATAGAGCCCTTTTCAATTGGCTGAATCACAATTTAATAAGGCTGCAAGTTACTCAGATTAGCTAATTTCCTGATACTTCACATAACCTGGCCCCTACATAGTATACATGTGATTGCTTGATATAAAGATCCTGAGCAGCCAGTACTATGAATGGAATGGCTATGTTACAAGAGCAACAACAACAAAAAACTCCCATAGTTATGTTTGTGTAGTTATGTATTGGTCTGGAATGGGGTTCATTTGTTAGTTTGCTATTTACTTCACAAATGTGAAGTTTCCACCACGATACAGTAATCCTTTAAATGAAGAGAGAATAAAAGTAAGATATTACTGTAACTAATTTAGTATTGCAAAATCTTTTTAAATAGTTGTAGGTGATATTTATATGAAGTACACAAAGCTTGCACAATGTAGATCAATGTAGGTAAAATACCACTGTAGGGTCCTAACAACATGAGTTAGATGTTTTAATTGGGCATTAATTAAAATTAAAATGTAATTATTTAAAAAAAACAACAGTATTTAATATTTAACCTATTGTCAAAGTTTGGACAGCTGCTGGGTGCCACCCATTACAAGGTCAGTGTTGTAAGTGGCATCACCAACACAAATATCTCCTTTGCTTGGAGACTTTTGTTGGATGTTTCCCTTGGTAACTTTTGCTGTGTGGACAGCCAATCAATCATAATTTATTCTCTTATAATATCCAACTATTCTTAAAATGCTTTAGAGGTGTCTCTCTCAGCTAACCCTCTCCACCCTCCCTTTATTGACTTTACAATGATGGAGACAAACACTCAATTGGAGACTGATACCGTAATCTTTGATAATTAAAGGGATATGTAAGTGAGGCGGGTTATGAATGCATACAGTAGAATGCATCATAACCCACTTAGCAAAAACGTTTGCATGAAAAAATGCAAGCCGTTTTTGGAATATATTTAAAAAAATGTGCTGGGTGTGATTTAGACAAGCCCAGCAACTGCCATTTGCATAATGGATATCTCATTCTTTATGAGATATCTTTTATGCAGCACATGCCCATGCTGATTGGCATTTGAGCCAATCAGTAAGCAGCAGTGACATCAGCCGTGAAGCCGCAGCCCGAGTGTCTGACTGAGTGAGTGTGTCTGTCTCTGCATGTGTGTCTCTATGTGTGTCAGCATGTGTGTGTCTGTGTGTGTGTGCCTCTCTTAGTTACATAGTTACATAGTTACATAGTAATTAAGGTTGAAAAAACACTTTCAGTCCATCAAGTTCAACCTTTTAAGATCTCCTCTGATCTGCAAAATGCGGATTAAATATTAATTAATTAGTTGTTAATTAATTATTAATCAATTATTTAATTTTTGGTGTGTGTGTGGGTCTCTGTGTCAGCATGTGTGTGTTTGTGTGTCAGCATGCGTGTGTCAGCATGTGTGTGTCTCTGTGTGTGTGTCTCTGTTTGTGTGTGTCAGCATGTGTGTGTGTGTGTGTCAGCATGTGTGTGTCTCTGTGTGTGTGTGTGTCTCTGTGTCAGCATGTGTGTGTCTCTGTGTGTGTGTGTGTCAGCATGTGTGTGTGCCTGTGTGTGTGTCTGTGTCTCTGTGTGTGTGTCTGTGTGTCAGCCTGTGTGTATGTCAGTGTGTGTATGTCAGCGTGTGTCAGCATGTGTGTGTCAGCGTGTGTATGTCAGCATGTGTCAGCGTGTGTGTCAGCATGTGTCAGCGTGTGTGTCAGCGTGTGTGTGTCAGTATGTGTCAGCGTGTGTGTGTCGGTATGTGTCAGCATTTGTATGTCAGCATGTGTCAGCGTGTGTGTCAGCGTGTGTATCAGCGCGTGTGTGTCAGCATGTGTCAGCATGTGTGTGTCTGTGTGTCAGTGTGTGTGTATGTCAGCATGTGTCAGCATGTGTGTGTCAGCATGTGTATGTCAGCATGTGTCAGCGTGTGTGTCAGCGTGAGTGTGTCAGCATGTGTCAGCATGCGTGTGTCAGCATGTGTGTGTGTGTCAGTGTAAGTGTGTGTCAGCATGTGACATTATGTGTGTGTGTCAGTATGTGTGTGTGTCAGTGAGTGTGTGTGAGTGTTTCTGTGCGTGGGCGAGGTCACGGGGCAATTCACTGGGGCTGGAGGTAATTCTCTGAGCTGGGGGCAATTATCTGGGGTTGGGGGAGGTGATGGGGCAATTCTCTGGGGTTGGGGGACAATTCTCTGGGGTTGGTGGAGGTCACGGGGCAATTCTCTGTGGCTGAGGGGGCAATTCACTGGGGTTGGGGGAGGTCATGGGGCAATTCTCTGGGCCTGTGGGGCAATTCTCCTGGGCTGTGGGGCAATTATCTGGGACTGGGGGGCAATTATCTGGAGTTGAGGGAGGTCATGGGGCAATTCTCTGGGGCTGAGGGGCAAATCTCTGGGGCTTGGGGGCAATTCTCTGGGGCTGGGGGCAATTATCTGGGGTTGGGGGAGTTCACGGGGCAATTCTCTGGGGCTGGGGGGCAATTATCTGGGGTTGAGGGAGGTCACAGGGCCATTCTCTGGGGCTGGGGGGCAATTCTCTGGGATTGGTGGGGCTCACAAGGCAATTCTCTGTGGCTGGGGGATAATTCACTGGTGTTGGGGGAGGTCATGGGACAATTCTCGGGGGCTGGGGGCAATGCTCTGGGGCTTGGGGAAATCATGGGGCAATTCTCTGGGGCTGTGGGGCAATTCTCAGGGGCTGGGGAGATCATGGGGAAATTCTCTGAGGCTGTTGGGCAATTATCTGGGGTTGGGGGTATTTATCTGGGGCTGGGTGACAATTATCTGGGGTTGTGGGAGGTCACAGGGCAATTCTCTGGGGCTGGGGGCAATTATCTGGGGTTGGGGGAGATCACGGGGCAATTCTCTGTGGCTGGGGGGCAATTCTCTGTGGCTGGGGGAGGTGATGGGACAATTCTCTGGGGCTGAGGGGCAATTCTCTGGGGCAGGGGGGCAATTCTCTGGGGCTGGGGAGGTATCACCTGGGATGTAGATGAAACAATCAGTCAATGAAGGGACATAAATCTAAAGGAAAGGAAAGTGTCTGAGATCATGTGACTTCCCACAGTAGGGCAGACTTCAGGTGATGACTGAGCATGTCTGTACAATCCCCAGGCAAAAAAAGAAACAATTTATAAGATATGCTAATTTTCCCTGGGAATTTCACGGGGTGTCAACATTGAGAGAAAACTCTTTGCAAAAGCAAGAAAATCAGTAAACTTCAGGCTAACGGTTTAACTGTTTACATTGGAATTTTTTCATGCAATTTTTTTTTTCATACACTATAAATTCTCCTCTATCAGATGCATTAATAACCCAGCTCACTTACATATACCTTTAATTTAATATTGAATATTACTATTATAAATTATTAAATTGGAATTGTATTAACTATGATTGCATAACAAAAATAAATAGATATTTGTTGCTGTTATTTGTATTCTTCCATGCTGATTTAATGTGGTATGCCATAGGTTGGTGTAGCCATGAAATTGTAGACTTGGGGCCCGATTCAATTGCCCAATTCGTAAATTTATACACACTTAAAATCACTCTTAATATTGCTACATATTCTGCAAGTATTACTTATTGGCACTAATGAATTCTTAAGTCAATAGAATGCATATAAACATTTATAATAAAAACACCTGAAGACAAATTTATGAGTTCAAGGCATTTACAAATAGCTAATAGAATACAGCCCTGGGCTTCCTTGCCAATGTTTCAAGGTAACACTTTTGCTAAGCACCTCGTTGCTGATCAGCATCCTTGTCCATGTCCAAGGACTCATCTGGCCCTCTAAGCAGGCCAGATGTCCGTAGCACCAGTCACAAGTCAGCTACCCCTCACCATAAGAGAGAGACCTGACCACAAATATATAATAGTTGTTGTTTAGTCTTCAGTTGTGTCCGACTCTCTGTGATCTAAGGGAATGCAGCAAGCCAGGCACTTCTGTCAGTCACTGCCCTTCTGAGCTCCATCAAGCTCATGCTCATTTCTTCAATGACCTCATCTAATCTTAGTTTCTGCCTTTAATCTTTTCCAGCATCAGAGTATCCTCTAGGGAATCCTGTATTCTGATCATATGGCCATGATACTTGAGCATTAGCCTTTTGATCATATGTTCCAGTGAACAGTTTGATGCCTGTAGTATTGATTGATTGGTACTTATTGCAGGCCAAGGGACTCTAAGCAGTTTTCTCCAACATCACATTCAAAGACATAAATATATTCTTATACAATTGAAATTGTGAATTAATTGTTGATTTTAATATTTCAGTTATGGTGTATGTTATAGTGTATGCTTTACGGGTAGGTGTAACAACTCATGTGGGTCAGTACTGCTACAACATTTTGTTTGCACATATTTAATGGACACGTGGGAAGTCTTAAAATTAATCTTTCTAAATAACACATTTTTACAAGTATTATTGGCTATTGTTGAAGTTTCCAAAGTGCTTTAAAACTTACTTCTTTTATTGTTGTTTTACAGCTATACGTTTAGTTTCCATAACTCTGTAATTACTGTTTCAAGCATTCCATCTGCATTTGTTGTTCTTTAGAACGAAATACTCATAAAAGAAGAATTTGTTCTTAAAGAAATTGTTTCCTTTTTTAATTAAAAATAATAACTCAGAAATGTTTTGACTAAATTATCTTAAATTTTCATCTAGTTACTGTATATTGGGAAAAAAGCTCTAGAATGTGTAGTGTTAGTTAATGCATGTAATTAAAAGCTTGTGGTTTTCATTGCTTAGTATAGTCCAATGTATATATTTATATAATGGCTTATACATTATTAATACTTGGATATATTTTTATAGAAAATGTACACTGTAAAATGATTCACTTAATATAGGAATCTCATGGGAGGTTTTGTTTTAATTGAAAAGCATACATTTTGGAATGCATTATATTATCAACAATCCAACTGAGATATTGTACTGCTAAGAAAACACAAATACACTAAATATAAAAATGTAATCCCACATCATACAATGGCAAATTGCTTATTTTACTAAAGTAAATGTTTTACTTGAATTCAAACAATAAGGCAATGAGCAAAAAAAAAAAAAAAAAAAATTGATAGACTCGGAAATTAGTAAAGGGAGCATTTACTTATGAAAAAAGTTATGATTAAATATAATAGGGTGAAAGCAATGTTGTAAGCGCAAATTGCTTCATTTAGGGCTTAATCACAATTTTATAGGGGTCTATCTAGACCCAGTGGTACTTAGGGGTTAATGTAGTATGCCATGGGGGTTCTTAATGGTACAGGGTTAATTCTTTACATGCCACTGAGGTCCATACAGGAACGGGTTAAATAGACATAGCATGAAGGACCTGGAAGGACCTCTGTGGTGGTGGTCCAGCTCCTATCAATAACCCTTGTCCTGTAACCCTATACCATGGCTGGTCTTTAAAGAGCCGCTTTCCACATGTTATGAGAGGAGAACCCGGGGATTCCCCCTTCCCACATGAATCCATTAAACCACCCTCTATCTGCACCCATTGGGGTCTCTATAAACCCCCATTCCCAACATCGGCTGTGTTAACACACATACACACACACACAACTTCATAACAAAAAAAAACTCAAAGTCGCCTCACACCCGCTTACACCCAGACACACAGACGCAAGACTTAACAAAAAAACAGTAAAAAAGGCCCTTCACACGCTCTTAACACACATACGCACGAATTAGAAACAAATACACTGCGTCGAACACGTAAAAGCTAACTGCGTATATCGCAAAAAAATACGGCAACATCGCAACAAAATACGGCCGCATCGGAAAAAAATACGGCCGCGAAAGACCCATTCCAACCGCCACGCATCAAAACATCACAAACAGAAGAAATAAACACAACAAACACATAAAAAGCTTACTTACAGCACGGGGGGGCATCCGGCACCTCCAAAAGTTCATTTACACGTCCATTTAAGTCAAAACAAAGAGTTTAAACGACCGAAAATCGGCTAAGCGAGAGAAAAAATGGCCGCCGAACAAAACGAAAACGAGGCTCCAGACGTAACTACACTACACTTACTCGCAATAATGAAACACATACTATGCGGAACGGATCACACTCATATTAAACACCATTTTAACCACTACTACGCACAAAATGGCGGATGGAACGCAAATTGTAAGCTGGAACGCAAATAGCGCATGCGTATTACGTTCTAACGGTCTAACTTTCCAGAATGTTCTACAAGTTTATAAATACTGTCTATTTCACAGAGAAAAATACATTTCTCCTCAGGTGATGAACAGAGTGACTTTGGAGATAACTGCTGCTAAAACTTGAGAAGATAATTCTTTCCTAATTTACTACTTTACATTGTGCAAATTACAACTGAGAGGTAAGCTATAATATATTACTTATTTTCAAGACAGGACATCAAAAAAAAAAATTAAAGAAGACAAAGAGGTTTATGTATACTGACAAGTGACACGCACATATATGCGTATAATGTATACTGACATGTCACACGCACATATATGCGTATAATGTATACTGACAAGTGACACGCACATTTATGCGTATAATGTATAGTGACATGTCACATGCACATATATGCGTATAATGTATACTGACAAGTGACACGCACATTTATGCGTATAATGTATACTGACAAGTGACACGCACATTTATGTGTATAATGTATAGTGACATGTCACATGCACATTTATGTGTATTGCCCCTGCAACAAACTAATTAAACAACTACATTTAAATTACATTACAAAAAAATAAGTTGGGACTATTAAAATACTATTAAAATATGAGTCATGTATACTGATATGTGACACGCACATATATGTGTATCATCTATACTCACATGTCACACACACATTTATGTATGTTGGCCAAAAATACAAATAAGGTTAATTTAACAATTAAAATATGATTCATGTATAGTGATATGTCACACGCACACAAAAAAATTACTTTCAACTATGGAAATGTGCTTCATGTATGTGACATATGTGTGTAGCCCCCACCAAAAAATAATGTTAATTCAAAATAATTACAGAAGTATATTTCAATGAAATTAATTTACTGCAATTCAATAGATCACCTAAAGCTCAATCTTTCTACTTTTTTTAATATTCAAACAGACTCTGCATCAACAGCGTCTCTCAACAATTTGCACCGTGCATTGTGAAGCACAATCCCTTTTAAAGAACACCAACAAAGAAGAAGAGGTAAGATACAAAAATACTTTCAATGCTGAAAAGGCCATGCTTTGTTAAATACAAATAAAAAATTCTATAATTCACTATTTCACTTTATTTTTCAAACAGACACTACAAGAAGACCGGCGGATTAAGATTGGCAGGAGGGGACCCTCTGTCATTCCACACTTCAATCAAGGTAAAGTATTAAGTATAAAAAAGAACCGAACCATGAGCCTTATTCAATTGTGAGTTGGCCAATTGAATAGGGCTTTATATAAGCACATAATAGATTTTTTAGACAGACATTTTTAGTTACTGAACTTCTAACCACAATCAAGGTCTTCACTAACTAAAAACTTCTGTCAAAAAATATTTTATGTGCTTATATAGAGCCCTATTCAATTGGTCAAAACGCAATTGATTCAGGACCTAAATATGTTTAATGGCCGAGGGCCTCATTCAAATGTGATTTGCCCATTTCAATAGGGCTCTATATAAGCACATTTGGCTCAATTTCACTACAAACTTCTGTTCAAAAATATGCTCTGTGCTTTTATTGAGCCCTATTGAAAAACCAAATTCAATGAGGCCCTCACAATATAACAAATCCAGCAAACAAAGGCCCTCATGCAATTGATATTTTGGACAATTCAATAGGGCTCCAAATAAGCACATTTAGAACCCTATTGAATTGGCCAAACTGCAATTGAATGAGGGCCAAAGTATGCAACATATGGTACACACAAACTGCTACACACAAAACAGGATTGTAACAAACACATAGCAAACTACATTTATATTCTTTTTGTTTAACAACCTATAACCATTAGAAAAAACACTACATAAGTATAACAAAAGTGGTGCCCATCAAACAGGATTGTACGAAAACTCACACAAACACATAGCAAACTACATTTAAATTCTTATTTTAATCTTTAACAACCTATAAGCCTTAGAAAGAAGCCTAAATAAGCATACCAACATTGGTGCCCACCAAAAGGATTGTATGAAAACTCACACAAACACATAGCAAAATACATTTAGATTCTTATTTTATGTTTAACAACCTATTAGCATTACAAAACTACATTAATAAGCATACCATCAGCGGTGCGCATCAAACAGGATTGTATGAAAACTCACACAAACACATAGCAAACTACATTTACATTCTTATTTTATGTTTAACAACCTATAAGCATTACAAAACAACATTAATAAGCATACCAACAGTGGTGCGCACCAAACGGGATTGTATGAAAACTCACACAAACACATACCAAAGTACATTTAGATACTTATTTTATGTTTAACAATCTATAAGCCTTAGAAAAAGGCCTAAATAAGCATAACAAAAGTGGTGGACACCAAACGGGATTGTAGAAAGACAAAGAAATAATGTCATTTTTTAGTTCATACAAATACATTCAAATAAAATTACATTTTCATTTTTATTTTATAACAGATACTGCGTCAAGAACATCGGACCAGGAGTTTCAACTGAGGACCAGACCAGCGGACGAGGACTTTCAACAGAGGACCAGACCATTGGACGAGGACTTTCAACAGAGGACTACACCATCGGACGAGGACTTTCAACAGAGGACCACACGATTGGACGAGGACTTTCAACACAGGACCAGACCATCAGACGAAGGCTTTCAACACAGGACCAACAAAGATTCTGCTTCAAATCAAACTTCAACCAAGGTACAGTATAACAAGTAAAAAAAGAGAAAACTTAATTAATATTCTTCTTTAATGTTTAACCACCTATAAGCCTTAGAAAATAGCCTACAGAAGCATACCAAAATTGTGGCGCACCAAAAAGGATTGTAGAAAAACACAGAAATAATGCCATTTTTTCATTAATACAAAGACATTCAAATAACATAACATTTTCATTTTTATTTTATAACAGATACTGCGTCAAGAACATCGGAACAGGAGTTGAAACTGAGGACCACACCAGAGGACGAGGACTTTCAACAGAGGACTACACCATCGGACGAGGACTTTCAACACAGGACCAGACCATCGGACGAAGGCTTTCAACACAGGACCAACAAAGAATTTTGCTTGAAATCAAACTTCAACCAAGGTACAGTATAAAAAGTAATATCTATCATCTTTCTCTTATTTGTCTTTTAGGGCCAATAATCTTTAACACTAAATACAAACTTCAATGTAAACTTAAAAAATAAATTGGCATAGTCCAAAAAAGTCTAAAAACACAAAATCTATACAATTTGTCATTGTAACATTCCAGTCCTAAACCCTAATTTAATTGCCATTTGACAAATTGAATAGTGCTGTAAAAAAGGACATAACATATTTTTTAAAATACCTTTTTAGTTACTGAAAAACTTGCTTTTGGATACATGTTTAATAAATAAAAATTTCTTTAAATAATTATCTGATGGCCTTATTTAGACTTTTATTCAATTGACCGCATTGAAATTGATTAAGTATAAAATGTTAACACACTATTGATAACTATTTGTCATGAAAAACAACTTAACATCTCAAAATAAACTAATGGTACATTATTTTATTTTTACAGATTAACATGGCTGATAACGAGAGTAAACAAGAAAAGAAAAGACGCCAAGCTAGAGAACGACGACAGAGAGCAGACAGCCAGCAGACACCGGAGAAGAAGGAAATTCGACGAGAAAAAGAACGCAAAAGAATTGCAAGCAAAAGACTGTCACTTGCAGAAATTAAAGATATGTAAAAAAAAACAACAAAGAAAATAAAGCATTTACAACCTGTTGCTCAAACATCAGATGACATTTTACCAGAAAAAAGACAAGAGATACCAAAAAAAGCAACAAAGAAAACAAAGCATTTAGAACCGTTTCATGAAACATTACATGACATTTTACCTCAAACAATACAACATATACCAAGAAAAGCAACGAAAAAAACAAAACATTTAGAACCTGTTGTTGAAACATTATATGACATTTCACCTGATGAATATGAAAGTCAAAATCCTATATGCTTTGCAAATTGTCCTCTACTCAAGTCTTTAGCAGTAGAGGTTCATAGTTGTGGGGACATGACTACTCAATGTCAGTTTTGTGAGGCTTATTATTTTAAACAGGAGAGACCCAGAGATGGACAATTTATTAGTTGTTGTCAAAAAGGCAAGTTCAAACTTCCAGAAAGGAAAGAATTTCCAATTTATTTACAAAATATTATGACTGAACCTACTTTTCCAAACTACAAAAATTTTAAGACAAACATAAGATCCTACAATAGTGCCATATCCTTTGCATCCATGGGGGCAACATTAGCTGCTAATGTACCAGGACATGGTCCTTACTGTTTTAAAGTCCAAGGACAAATTTATCATCGCACTTCCCATTTACATCCAGAGGAAGGAAATAAAAGAAAATTCGCTCAACTATATGTCCTAGATACAATGGAAGCTGTTGACCAACGTATGCAGATGGAAGAAAATAAAAAATGCTTACCCACTGTTTTCATAGAGCTAAATAACATTATGGACAACAATCCCTACAGTAAAGCTTATAAAAAATTGGCAGAAGTAGAAAATGAACAACTACTTCATTCACAAACACATCAATTACCAATGCCGAAGGTTAATATGGTGCTTAAAAGAGACAGACATACTGATAAACGTCGTTATAACTTGCCAACAACAAATGAGGTTGCAATGGTGTTTCAGAATGATGAAGGAGAACCACCATTTCAAAGAGACATTCGAATATATCCTAGAAATGAGGACCAACCGTTTATTAATATGAGTATCTTAAGTCCAAATTTAGATCCAATGACATATCCCATCTTTTTCCCACACGGAGAAGCAGGTTGGCAACCAAAATTAACTCTTCCCAGTTACCCAAATGCTAAAGCCAGAATCCGAAATAATGTTTCTATGCTTGAATTTAAAGTAGCTCAAATTGCCATTCGCAATGTATTTAATCCAATTTTATGTGGTGGGAAACTAACACAACAATGGATTATTGATTCATATTTGCAAGTTGAGGCAAATAATTTAAACTTTATCAAATATCAACAAGATAAACTCTGTGTAGAACAATATTCTGGACTCATGGACTATGTTGCTGACGTGGCTACAAGCAGAGACATGACAGCTGGCAAAGCCATCATTTTACCATCTTCCTTTCAAGGATCTCCTCGGAATATGAGAGAAAGATACAATGATGCTATGGCTATTGTGACAAAATTTGGCAAACCCGATCTATTTGTGACATTTACATGTAATCCACAATGGCCAGAAATTACACTAAATCTACTTCTTGGACAAACTGCTTCAGATCGACCAGATTTAGTAGCCAGAGTTTTTAAGATTAAATTAAATGAATTAATACGTGACTTCACTATAAATCAGTTATTTGGCAAATGTCTTGCTTATGTATATACCATTGAATTTCAAAAAAGAGGCCTTCCACATGCACATCTTCTAATAATACTTCAAGAAAAAGATAAATTAGATACTTCAGACAAAGTGGATGCAGTCATTGTTGCTGAACTACCAGATCCAGAACTATATGGTAGACTATATGAGATTGTTACTCATCGCATGATTCATGGACCCTGTGGTGACCTTAATCCACAATCACCATGTATGGAAAATAATAAATGTTCCAAAGAATTTCCAAAAGATTATAGAGACAAAACCTATGCCAATTGTGATGGATATCCACTTTATAAAAGAAGAGAAGGAGATAGTGCCATTATTCGTGGAAACAAAGTGGACAATAGATATGAAGTACCCTACAATCCACATTTACTCATGAAGTACAATGCCCACATCAACGTAGAAGCCTGCACTTCCATCAAATCCATTAAATATGTCTACAAATATATTTACAAAGGTTACGATGCAGCTACTGTAGTCGTCAAAAGTGCAGACAACCCTGAAAGTAGTGAGTTAGTACATGATGAACTTGCATCTCATGTAGATGCTCGCTATGTCAGTGCGCCAGAAGCTATGTGGCGGCTTTTAAAATTTGAAATGCATGATAGATCACATGCAGTATATAGGTTAGCAGTACATTTGCCACAACGACATTTAGTCTATTTCCATGCTGGAAATGAAATGAATGCATTGGCCCAAAGTGAAGATCGTCACACTACACTAACTGCATGGTTTGCATTAAATTCCACTGATGCTGAAGCAACATAATACTTATATATTGAAATTCCATATCACTATGTTTTTGTGAATGGATTATGGAGACCAAGAAAAACCAGAGGCAATAAAATTATTCCAAGAATTTACACAGTCAGTCCAAGAGATGTGGAACGTTTTTCCTTACGGATATTACTTTTAAATGTTCCTGGAGCACAAAGTTTTGAACACTTAAGAACTGTTAATGACATTGTATATGAATCCTTCCATTTAGCTGCAAGACATAGAAACTTACTCGCTGATGATACAGAGTGGGAAAGATGTTTAGAAGAAGCAGCACAATGTCAAATGCCACGACAGATGAGAGAACAATTTGCTTTTATTTGTATCTTCTCAAATGCTCCAAATGCATTAGCTTTGTGGGAGACTTTTAAAAGTAATATGGCTGAAGACTTTATGCGACGATACAATGAACCCATTGCACACTTAAAAGCGTTAATGGAAATCCAAGAAGTCTTTTTAACTCATGGATTAAGTTGTGCAAGTTTTAATTTGCCTGATCCAGGTCTTATAGATGACATTAACTTTGAAGACTATGACATTCAACTACAAGCAGAAAGAACAGAAGAAAGACTTGCAACTTTAAATACACTACAATTGCAAGCATTTCATGCCATTAAAAATGCTATAGATGATGACATGGTGACAGAGCGTTATTTCTATCTTGATGGACCTGGCGGATCAGGAAAAACATATTTGTACAATTTATTAATGAGTTCAGTACGAGCCCAAGGAAAAATAGCAATGGCGTTTGCCACTACTGGAATTGCTGCACTTTTATTAGAAGGTGGAAGAACTGTTCATAGTGGATTTAAACTGCCAGTGCCTATTTTAGAAAATTCTGTGTCAGATATTCGCATGACATCCTTACAAGCAAAGAAATTGAAGAAATGTAAATTAATTATAATAGATGAGGCCACAATGATGTCATGCTATGCCCTCCAATGTATTGACCATTTGCTTCGTGAAGTCATGGAGAATACTTTTCCATTTGGTGGAAAGGTAATGTTGTTGGGTGGCGATTTCAGACAAACATTACCTGTCGTTGTACATGGAAATCGAACTGACATTATCGAAACATGTATAAAGTCAAGTATAGTATGGAAACATTTTACCCATCTTCAACTGCAACAAAATATGAGATCAGAAGGCCAAACTGATTTCAATGATTGGCTTATTAAAATTGGAGAAGGCAGAACAGAAAAAATACTACATTTACCTGATGACACTGTAGAGATCCCACCTCATATGATTTGTCAACAAGATATTATATCGGCTATATTTGAAGGGAGCATAAATAACGAAGAATATTCCGAGCTTGCCAACCAAGTCATACTGACGTGTAAAAATAAAGATGCATTAATCCTCAATAATGAAATCTTAAAAAAAATTTATGCACCACAAAGAAATTATCACAGTGCTGATTCTGTACTTGCTGATGACAATGAAAGTCAGGCTAACTTTTCGACTGAATTCATAAACTCTTTAACTCCTTCTGGAATGCCACCACATATTTTGCAGCTAAAGAAAGGTGCAATTATCATGTTACTGCGAAATATGAACCCCAAAAAAGGCCTATGCAATGGCACAAGATTAATTGTTCAACAATTAAAGGACCATTTTATAGATGCTGAAATTTTAACTGGGACCCATAAAGGAGAGAGAGTTTTCATACCAAGAATAGATTTAGCACCAAGTGAAAGTAGTCTCCCTTTTATACTTCAAAGAAGACAATTTCCCATTATTATGGCATTTGCCATGACCATTAATAAATCACAAGGTCAAACTTTCAAATCTGTGGGTATTTTCTTGGAAGAACCAGTTTTTGCACATGGTCAATTGTACGTTGCGTTGTCACGGTGCAAAAATCCACAGGCTATTAAAGTTTACATTGAAAACAATGAAAGTCAAGGTGATTTATTAGAAGATGGACGTATTTTTACTAAAAACATTGTCTACTATGAAGTACTATAACTTTGAAGGATACAAATTAACGATGCCAAGATTTTTTTAAAGCATTGCAAAATACATAACAATTGGTTGTTTAATTCAGTCATAATTAATGGAAGTCATGTTTATGAATGATTTGCCTCACAAAATACTTGCTTTGCATTGTTAGTAAAAATTATGTTAAAATGTTAAGTCACTATGTTAATGTTTCTAATGTTACAAGTTTCAAAAATATATTTTCAAGTTATTTCATTCAACAGATTACAAAGTGGATGTTAAGAGGTCAAGCACCTTTTAAGTCACAATGTAAATATTGTCTGTTATCTTAAGATTACTACCTACATTAATGTTTATCGCCAGTTTATGTGCTCAGTAATAAATTACTTTAATTACGTACGTTTTAAGAAGAGTTTTACTGTATGCCTTACTCTACATTCAATGTATATTCAAGTTAACAATTATTCTGATAGAAATTGAATTTTAATACTGATTAATTTAAATGTCAATTGTTTTTACATTCAAATGTTAATACTTTTAATAAAAAATTAGGTTACAAAATGTATTCACTATGTTCCTGTTTATAATGTTCAAAATTATACCAATGTTTTGTTAACTTCTAAACTTACATAAAAAATAAAGTTCAAGTTTAAAAATATATACTTTGATGGTTATTGCTTACATATAGTTTAAGCTTCATGTTAAAATTTGCGACGTTTAAAGAAGGCTTTTTACTTTTTGCTTTCCTATTCATTCAATGTATATTAAAGTTAACAATTCTTCAGATACTAATTACATTTAAATAAACCATTACATCAACATTTTACAAAAATACACGTTCATATTAAAATACTTACAAGTGTCAAAAATATATGTTAATAACTAAACAACTTGACAAACATATACATCACATTGCCGTCATTTTTTGACGGGCAAGTCGCTAGTCACATATATAATTGTGAGCATATGAGTCGTTGCTCACGTAACGCGAGCCTGCAGCCCTCGCCGAAGGCGCTCCTTGCCAGCAACTGCGACCCTCGCAAAATTTACGAGGGGCGCAGTTGCTGGCAAGGAGCGCCGAAGGCGCTCCTTTCCAGCAACTGCGACCCTCACAAACTTTACGTCGTAACGCAAAACAAAATACGAGACACGTTACGACCAATTATGACCTCGCAAAAATCGTCCGCAACCCACGGACATGAAAAAATGAAAACCACAATAAATACACACAACACATACATAAAAAGCTTACCTACAGCAAGAGGGAGCATCCAGAGCCTCAAAAAATGAACTTACACCTCAATTTACCTCAAAATAAAAGCGTTTAGACACTAAAAAATTCTCTAAGCGAGAGAAAAAATGGCCGCCGAACAAAATGAAAACGAGGCTACAGGACTCTAAACACGCAAAACACCACAAGAAACACGCAAAACACCACAAAACAGCTATGGATATTCCGCTACAGCCGCATACCAAACATTACCCGCCATTTTAGAACAATAACTTCTACAATGCGGAAGTACACAGCTACGCTAACGCTTTTGTCTCACGCAAGCACACTATTACACTACACACATTCATCACGCTTACACAGCAGCTCCACAGCACTAATGATGCAGGAACATCCAAACAGATTGCCAGCTCTTCAACAGAATGCTTCCTGCATATATTACTTGAAAATAGGTAAAGTATATTACTTTATTAATGTATTATTTTTTTGATTATTATACACCAAACAGCATTAGCTCACTTACAATTTCATTGCTGTCATTTTTTGACGGGCAATTCGCTAGTATAATATAATGGGGGTCCATAAGGATACCCAAAATGCATAATAAGCATGTACAAAAGAAAATACATAAAATAAAAATAGTACTGAAAATTTAAAAATATTACTTAAAATAAAAATAAATAAAAAATAATTACACAAACAAAAAAATAAACCTGTAAGGGGTAAAAAAATACCTACCTTTTGATGCCTCCAGCAATGATCAATGATGCCCTGGTCCTCAATCTTCTTTCCTAAATAAGCAGACTATCCACATTGCTAGAAGATTCTGGTACACTTCTTTCTTGATTGAGGCCCTTTGCCAAATAATGCATTTTACATTGCTTTTCTGCCTTAAATACATTTTATGAGGCTTCTGCTTGGCTGAAATATGGTCAAAACTTTAATTGGAGAGCTACACGTGGATTGTGATTTCTGGAATGTACACTACTTAGCATTCACTACTGGTAGGGCTACAGTGTTTTGTGTCATGTCCTTGCTAAGTACTGATTTGAAAGTAAACTCTAAACAAAAATATTTTAACATAGGTCATGAACTGGAGCTCTAAACGTTCTACTTTTTTATTCAATTATATACTCTTTTTTTTTAATGATTGCATTAGTATCTAAACTGTTACATTGTTTCTTTATGAAAACTATTGCATAACATGTCTACATTTAATTTTAAACATATACCGTATATACTCGAGTATAAGCCAAATTTTTCAGCCCTTTTTTTAAGGCAAAAAAGGCCCCCCCTCGGCTTATACTCGAGTCACTCTCCCCCCGTGTCTCTCTAACCCCCCCGTGTGTCTCTAACCCCCCCCGTGGGTCTTTCCCTCCCCCCTCCACAACCTAAACCCCCCTCCTCAGCATAAACCCCCCTCAACCCCCCTCCTCCACCTAAACCCCCCTAAATACCTCCCCCCTCTCCCCTCACTTACCTGCTTGTGCTCCGGCCTCCGCTCCTTGACCCGGTGCCGGCACCTGTTATATGCTAATGATGCGGTGCTCATGTGACGTCACATGCGCGCCGGGTCAAGGAGCGGAGGCCGAAGCACAAGCAGGTAAGTGAGGGGAGAGGGGGGAGGTATTTAGGGGGGTTTAGGTGGAGGACGAGGGTTGAGGGGGGTTTAGGTTGAGGAGGGGGGTTGAGGAGGGGGGTTGGGGTTGAGGGAGGTTAAGGGGGAGGTTGAGGGGGGTTGAGGTTGTGGAAGTGGGTTAGGGTTGAGAGGGGTTGAGGTTGAGGAGGGGGGTTGAGGGGGGTTGAGGTTGAGGAGGGAGGTTGAGGATAGGGGGTTGAGGATGAGGATGGGGGGTTGAGGATGGGGGTTGAGGAGGGGGTTGAGGATGAGGAGGGAGGTTGAGTTTGAGGAGGAGGGGTTGAGGGGGGGTTGAGGATGGGGGGTTGAGGAGAGAGGATGGGGTTGAGGATGGGGGGGTTGAGGATGGGGGGTTGAGGATGGGGGTTGAGGAGGGGGATTGGGGTTGAGGAGGGGTTGAGGTTGAGGAGGGTTGAGGTTGAGGAGGGTTGAGGCTGAGGAGAGGGTTGAGGAGGGAGTTGAGGATGAGGATGGGGGGTTGAGGAGGGGGTTGAGGATGGGGGGGTTGAGGAGGTCGGTTGAGGAAGGGGTTGATCAGGGAGGTTGAGGATGAAGAGGGAGGTTGAGGATGAGGAGGAGGGGTTGAGGAGGGGGGTTGAGGATGAGTAGCGGGGTTGAGGATGGGGGGTTGAGGATGGGGGCTTGAGGAGAGAGGATGAGGAGAGAGGATGAGGATGGGGAGTTGAGGAGGGGTATTGAGGATGGGGGGGTTTAGGATAAGGATGGGGGGGTTGAGGATGGGGGTGAGGAGGAAGGTTGAGGAGGGGGTTGAGGATGGGGGGTTGAGGAGGGGGTTGAGGATGAGGATGAGGAGGGAGGTTGAGTTTGAGGAGAAGGGTTTGAGGGGGGGTGAGGATGGGGGGTTGAGGAGAGAGGATGGGGGGTTGGCTTATACTCGAGTCACTCTCCCCCCGTGTCTCTCTAACTCCCCCGTGTGTCTCTAACCCCCCCGTGGGTCTTTCCCTCCCCCCTCCACAACCTAAACCCCCCTCCTCAGCATAAACCCCCCTCAACCCCCCTCCTCCACCTAAACCCCCCTAAATACCTCCCCCCTCTCCCCTCACTTACCTGCTTGTGCTCCGGCCTCCGCTCCTTGACCCGGTGCCGGCACCTGTTATATGCTAATGATGCGGTGCGCATGTGACGTCACATGCGCGCCGGGTCAAGGAGCGGAGGCCGAAGCACAAGCAGGTAAGTGAGGGGAGAGGGGGCAGGTATTTAGGGGGGTTTAGGTGGAGGACGAGGGTTGAGGGGGGTTTAGGTTGAGGAGGGGGGTTGAGGAGGGGGGTTGGGGTTGAGGGAGGTTAAGGGGGAGGTTGAGGGGGGTTGAGGTTGTGGAAGTGGGTTAGGGTTGAGGGGGGTTGAGGTTGAGGAGGGGGGTTGAGGTTGAGGAGGGAGGTTGAGGATAGGGGGTTGAGGATGAGGATGGGGGGTTGAGGATGGGGGTTGAGGAGGGGGTTGAGGATGAGGAGGGAGGTTGAGTTTGAGGAGGAGGGGTTGAGGGGAGGTTGAGGATGGGGGGTTGAGGAGAGAGGATGGGGGTTGAGGATGGGGGGGGTTGAGGATGGGGGGTTGAGGTTGGGGGTTGAGGAGGGGGATTGGGGTTGAGGAGGGGTTGAGGTTGAGGAGGGTTGAGGTTGAGGAGGGTTGAGGCTGAGGAGAGGGTTGAGGAGGGAGTTGAGGATGAGGATGGGGGGTTGAGGAGGGGGTTGAGGATGGGGGGGTTGAGGAGGTCGGTTGAGGAAGGGGTTGATCAGGGAGGTTGAGGATGAAGAGGGAGGTTGAGGATGAGGAGGAGGGGTTGAGGAGGGGGGTTGAGGAGAGAGGATGGGGGTTGAGGATGGGGGGGTTGAGGATGGGGGGTTGAGGATGGGGGTTGAGGAGGGGGATTGGGGTTGAGGAGGGGTTGAGGTTGAGGAGGGTTGAGGTTGAGGAGGGTTGAGGCTGAGGAGAGGGTTGAGGAGGGAGTTGAGGATGAGGATGGGGGGTTGAGGAGGGGGTTGAGGATGGGGGGGTTGAGGAGGTCGGTTGAGGAAGGGGTTGATCAGGGAGGTTGAGGATGAAGAGGGAGGTTGAGGATGAGGAGGAGGGGTTGAGGAGGGGGGTTGAGGATGAGTACCGGGGTTGAGGATGGGGGGTTGAGGATGGGGGCTTGAGGAGAGAGGATGAGGAGAGAGGATGAGGATGGGGAGTTAAGGAGGGGTATTGAGGATGGGGGGGTTTAGGATAAGGATGGGGGGGTTGAGGATGGGGGTGAGGAGGAAGGTTGAGGAGGGGGTTGAGGATGGGGGGTTGAGGAGGGGGTTGAGGATGAGGAGGGAGGTTGAGTTTGAGGAGAAGGGTTTGAGGGGGGGTGAGGATGGGGGGTTGAGGAGAGAGGATGGGGGGTTGGCTTATACTTGAGTCACTCTCCCCCCGTGTCTCTCTAACCCCCCCGTGTGTCTCTAACCCCCCCGTGGGTCTTTCCCTTCCCCCTCCACAACCTAAACCCCCCTCCTCAGCATAAACCCCCCTCAACCCCCCTCCTCCACCTAAACCCCCCTAAATACCTCCCCCCTCTCCCCTCACTTACCTGCTTGTGCTCCGGCCTCCGCTCCTTGACCCGGTGCCGGCACCTGTTATATGCTAATGATGCGGTGCGCATGTGACGTCACATGCGCGCCGGGTCAAGGAGCGGAGGCCGAAGCACAAGCAGGTAAGTGAGGGGAGAGGGGGCAGGTATTTAGGGGGGTTTAGGTGGAGGACGAGGGTTGAGGGGGGTTTAGGTTGAGGAGGGGGGTTGAGGAGGGGGGTTGGGGTTGAGGGAGGTTAAGGGGGAGGTTGAGGGGGGTTGAGGTTGTGGAAGTGGGTTAGGGTTGAGGGGGGTTGAGGTTGAGGAGGGGGGTTGAGGGGGGTTGAGGTTGAGGAGGGAGGTTGAGGATAGGGGGTTGAGGATGAGGATGGGGGGTTGAGGATGGGGGTTGAGGAGGGGGTTGAGGATGAGGAGGGAGGTTGAGTTTGAGGAGGAGGGGTTGAGGGGGGGTTGAGGATGGGGGGTTGAGGAGAGGATGGGGGTTGAGGATGGGGGGGGTTGAGGATGGGGGGTTGAGGTTGGGGGTTGAGGAGGGGGATTGGGGTTGAGGAGGGGTTGAGGTTGAGGAGGGTTGAGGTTGAGGATGGTTGAGGCTGAGGAGAGGGTTGAGGAGGGAGTTGAGGATGAGGATGGGGGGTTGAGGAGGGGGTTGAGGATGGGGGGTTGAGGAGGTCGGTTGAGGAAGGGGTTGATCAGGGAGGTTGAGGATGAAGAGGGAGGTTGAGGATGAGGAGGAGGGGTTGAGGAGGGGGGTTGAGGAGAGAGGATGGGGGTTGAGGAGGGGGATTTAAACACATTTAAACATACATTTAATCAATAAATATGTCAGGGAAAAAAGAACGGATTTAAAAAATTCAAAAAGTTTTAAATATGCTGTTAAGAGATCTTTACATTGGTGTGCTCCACATTGTACTGAATTAGGTGGCCCTTTAAGAGGATCATCAATATTATGATGTATTTCATTTATTGAAAAGGCTTTTATTTTATTCCACCAAGAAATTCAGCACATTATTCTGAGAAAAAGGGAATCAGAGGAACGGTGTCAATCTGCAGGTAGGACTGGGTATTATTAGAACTTTTCAAGCCCATTCAAGAGGCAGAACTTCACACTTTATATTGCAATACTCTGATTATTCACCTGAAATACTGGACATTCACGGCTACTCCACTCTTCACAACTGTTTAAGAAATAATATTCTTTTACAAACACGGCTTTGGCAAGCAAAGCCTTGCTCAAAAGCTGTAATTTCATTTTAAATTATAGTTCCATGGCTTTTATTGTAGTCATTGTTACATTAATAAATCTTTAGAGTAATACGTTTTGCTAGAAATGGTCATAAAAATTTACAGACAGTAACTTTTCCCCTGTCCCTTACAATATTCTTCTACAACCATAAAATAGTTCTCATTAATGACCTCTAAATGGTTGTGTAATGACCCAGAATAGCTTATAAGTGAACACCCATTAAATAATTGCTAACTCTTAACACACTTTAAGTTAACTTTAAATATATGATACTGCACATACAATATATTGGAAAAAGTATTAATTTCACTAAAAATACAGTTAGGTAATTTAAGACCTATCCCACACTGACCATTCTTACAAATCATTATAGCCTTTTCTAATATCCTGCCACATTATTAATTGTGGATTTTAAGCCAAAATTAATAATCCTTTACTTTAATCATCAGTGTTTTTATATGAGTTCTAGGCTGACATGGTGTTTTTTATTAATTGTTATTATTGTTATTGTTATTATTGTTATTAAATTACTATAATATTGCCCGTCAAAAAATGACGGGAATCAAATTGTAAGTGAGATAATGCTGTTTGGTGTATGGTAATGAACTAAATAATACATTAATAAATTAACATGCTTTACCTATTTTGAAGTAATAAATGCAGGAAGCATTGTGCTGAAGAGCTGACAATCTGTTTTCATGTTGCTGCAGCATTAGTGCTGTGGAGCTGCTGTGTAAGTGTCAGCAATGTGTGCAGTGTGTAGTGTAAATAGTGTGCGTGCGCGAGCCAAATCCGTTAGGGTAGCTGTGTACTTCTGCATTCTATAAGTTACTGTTGTAAAATGGCGCCTAATGTGTGGTACGGCTGTGGCTGATTTTGCGTCCTTGTTCTTCGATCTCGTCCAGCTTTTTCGGAAAGTACGCATGTGTTTGGTGGTCTTTTGCGTGTTTAGGGACCTGTAGCCTCGTTTTCGTTTTTTTCTGCGGCCATTTTTTCTCTCGCTTAGGTGATATTCGGGTGTCTAAACTCTTTAATTTGGACTTAAATGGAGATCTAATTTCACTTGCAGAGGTCCTGGGTGCCACCTCTTGCTGTGGGTAAGCTTTTTATGTGTTTGTTTTGTGTATTTATTGAATGTTTTGAGGTTTGCGTGGGTCGGCCGTTAAAGTGGTAATTTTGTAAGTTTCGAGTCTCGTATTTCTGTGTCGTAAGTCCGTAAATGCTGCGAGGTCAAAGGCGCTCCATGCCAGCAACTGCGGCCCTCACTTCGCAACAACTTAGCAACAACTTAGCAACAACCCGCAGTTATGACAACTATATACGTAATAAGCACTAACAAGAACAAAACCGTTATCTCCTCATGTTCCAATGTATAAAACAAATGTGCTGTCTTGTCTTATTTTTACTGTCTTTAAATGTATGTCAAATGTTATCCAGGTGTGTATTGCTCCCCCAGAGCAACAGAATCAGCTGTCACTCTAAATATCCAATATAATAATAATAATAATAATAATAATAATAATAATAATAATAATTATAATAATAATAATATTAAAGCAAAAACTTTGCTCTAAAACATATAAAGAATCCTGTATATAATCTGTCCTGTATGTGAACTGTTGAACACAAAAAAATAATCAAAAATACCAACTTACATAAAGTGAGGTTATACCAGCAAATAAACATATTGTATTAATTACATAACTAAATTAACTATCTACAAAGTTGACATTTACTGATAGTGCACATGGTTTTTATTTTACAAATTTAATGATACAAAATACGTATACACACTTTATGGAAATTTTGCAGCTCTAACTTCCCCTTAAAATATATAAGCTCCTCTAGAGACTATAAAGAGCTAATCAAAAGTGCTGTTTAGTAGTAAAGTCAAACCCAAAATGTAATAGCATATTAATATGTAACCGGTTGGATCTACTTTTATGAATGTGCAAATGTTTACTTAGGGAGAAATGTATATAATTGCAATCCTAAAATGGATGTAATTAATATGAGTCCTTCATTAATATTCCATAGTAGATTTAAGGAATGAAATTAAGAGAATAATATATTCAATACTGTTAGCACAGTTCCTTAAGTACTCCAAATATTAACCCCTAATGTTCTAATGTTACAGTACAGATGAGCTTTGGCCACTGAAGCTAAGATTTAATAGGCGAACAGAGCCAGAGACGGTATACTTCACCTTTGTATATATCACAAGTGAACTATGGATCTAATCAGATGGAAAAAACAATGATGGAAAAAACATTTCTTGTGTGCTTTTTGTCTTGTTTTTTTCACTTGTCTTACAATCTCTTCATTTACAGATAGGTGTGATGTAGGTAATGTATAAAGGAAAGAGACATTGTTGAGCATGTCAGAAATTGGTTATTGTTGGTGAGAAGGCCATAGTTATTATAGATAACAATAGACATTTGTGATCACTCACACTAAAATGAAATCCATAGAAATTTATTGTTTGCTGTTTTTTTTAATAAACTGTGTAAGCATGGGTCAAGCAAGCAAACAGTCATTATGAACAAAATCCAATAGATACATTTCACAGATCACAGCCCAGGATGCTCTATAACTAAGTACCTGTGAGCATGGCACACTTTAGAAGAACTGCCCTCGTTCTGCTGTCTTGTGTGTGGCGAATATATTTTTATCAAGAAAGCAAAACAATATGTTTTATTTATTCTATGGATTTTGTGTACTACTGTGCTAACTGGGTACTCTGTGCAATGATGTATGTAGTGGTACACCTGTTGACTTTACATTTTGGACTGTGGGAGCTATTTCCTTAATGGCTCCAGATCAGATTGCCCTCCTTGGAATGTGCAAACTACGTGAGTTCAGATATAATCCAGACCCCTCTTTAATTACTTCTTTGGATTGTTTAAGCTACATTCACCAGGTCAGTGGTCCAAACGGTAACATTAACGAACACCACTAGTATGCATAAAAATGGTTGAGTTTATAGTAAATATATCAGGAAATGTACTATATTTTCCAGACATAATAAAATCAATGGGAATATAAATACTAATATTGTATGGCTTACATGAAGATAACAGGAGGAGTCAGAACCAATTTGCAATAGATATTGTGCTGTTTGTAGACATATTTAGATAATGCATTGCCAAACCAATATTGCTGAATCATTGTAAAGAAGTAAAGTATACCGAAAACAATAACAGTAAACCAAAAGTACACAAATAGAATATTTTTTTGAAGCCTAATGTGATTTTTGTTTTGCAATTTTAATGGGGGCATGATACTGTTAACTTTTGCCACCTACAGAAAAATACTTATTCATTTATTTTTAGATGATGGAGTAGATAGAAGACATGATATAGACAGGGTAAGAACTTCATTACATGAGCAGAGGACAGCAGTAACACCAAGGTTTCTATAGTCACTAAAATATATGTGGGACACGTGTAAAGGTGGTGAAAAAGGTAAATGAGCCACAGTGTTAGTTGTGATGTCTGAGTAGAGATATACAGTATAGTTTAATTTGCTATGCTTACACATAAATTACACATAAATGCCACCCACACATACACACATTCTCTTAAGGGTGCCACAATCTGTAAAATAGAAATATTAGATTATTCTGCCCCACTCGTTTGCAATACTGAAACACAACAGGTCATAAGAACAGTTTTTACTAGTGACTAGTGCCAGCTAGAAGGATCGTCTGTTTTTGCTGCTCTAGGCATATTCAAATGTGTGCACTCTTTCTTTTCTTTCCTCAGGTTCTGCCTCTTATTGTACCTCATTCCCATTTCTATCAGATGGTGCTCATCTGCAGCTCTGATTTGCATGGTTTTACCTCTCAGCATGCCCAGCAGTAGTGGAGAAAGGAGACAAAGTACCTGCTATATCTGTCAACAAAGTTCTTTCCTTTACAAAAGTCTATTGCATTGACCTATTATATGTATCCATTGGGTGCCTAACACACCTTTAATTATATATAGGAATTTATATTTTATTGGGATACTCTTTATAATGGAAAAACGCTGAAAAACAATTTAAAAATTGGTATATATTAATATATAGTTGCTTTATTGATTGACAAGATTCCATATTTTTGGGAGATATAGAATGCCTGGGTTTCCACGATACAATTTGTTTTTAATATATTTATTGTGAGCTGTTTTATCTCAAATTCTTTTTTCAACTCTATGATTATCAGTGTATCCTGTGTTTACAGGATCATCAGTATAGGCTGATATATGATAGTTGATTTGTTTATTATCATTATTACAGTTCTGTACAAGTCTAGGAATTATTTGATCTGGACCACATTATAGTAATTACAATATTTAAAGTTAATGTAACTTTGGAATTGAGTTAAAAAGTCAGCATACCAATTTTTAAATAGTTTTTCAGCTTTTTTCCAGGATAAAGAGTATCCCAATAAAATATAAATTCCTATATATTCTTTCCTTTACAGCTGATGAAAAAATACTTTCAAGAAAATGGTGCAGATATATTTAAATACAATTGTTTATTTATGACTATCTTGAAAGCATCATCCTCTACTTTTTACAAAAAAATATTAAAACATTGTTTTTTTATAGCACCTTGGCATACCTCATAGATGCAACATATTCATAAGTTTCTGGCATTTTTATGTCATTAATTTGGTTAGCCTTTGTGTGCTGATGCCTCTCGGTGTCCACTTACTCCTCCCAAAACAAGCCCCCATTATAGTCGATAGAGATCTGAAAGAATGCTGTTCATGCTGGGATTAGACAGGTGTAGGAGGGCGACTTCCAAGACTAAAGTAGTTGTATGAAGACTGACCTGTAGCAAAAAATAGTAGATTACACAACATGATCACTGGTTTAGAAAAATGCTTGTTAAGGCTCATAGGCCACGTTACACGTTGATGCAAAACTTTAGTTCCCCACATTATCTCAGTCAAGACACAACCATAAACCATGCTTCTGTCAGTAGCACTAAAGGGCCTGGATTTCGCCACTCTCGCAAAAATTCTCAAATCAATAAACAGGTATGAATATTCTTGCTGCGCCACTGCCATAGCAGCCAATGGAAAACAACCAATGGATTAATGATTGACAGGCATACTGTATATATTTGGAGTTAGCACGCAGGTGCCAAGAGTTTGTGATTTTTGTCTAGAGATAGAGAAAGTGCAGAAGAAGTGGAAAGTCGGAGAGCAGGTTTATATTCATTTCATTATTCTAGATAATTATTCAATACTATACACTTAATTTCACAATGCACATATATATTGATATCACATAATATACATACACATAGCTAGGACACATCATTCACAGTCACCCCCCACCCTTTACCCAATGCATAAAAAAACTAATAGAACATACAATTTTATTTATTTAAAATAATTACACATACTCTTTGTTTTATTTAGCCTTATATTTTGTTTGTATCAGTGATGGAGAGAGGAGGTTAGAGGAAGGGAAGAGAGGAGGGATGTTAAGGCCGGCCCCAGGGGCATGGCCTGGAAGGAGGTAGCAGCCATAGTTACTGATGTTGTTTATGTGCATAGTGACAGTAGGGCAGAGGTTAGGAGGATGATGGAGGAGGAGGCCAGAGCAACAGCAGCATCAAATGGTGGCCTCAGAGTGACTGTCCTCTACAAGCAGTGGGAGAGGATGCTGAACGAGATTTCACTAGGGAAATCCTAGAACCACACATATCTAGCCTGGCTACAGAATGTAGGATTATGGCCTATGTGAATGGTGATATTTTGTAAACAGATGGCTAGCCCCCATGGTCCATGAGCCTCTTCTCTGTAGAGACGTAAGGTTATGTTTAACATTTCTCCAGTTAATGGTCACTGAGGAATGCTGTTGAGAAGAGATGGTGCCATCCCAACTTTTTTCCCTGAGGAATGTTTTTTTTTGTGGCATTAATCAAGTCCATGAATGCATCCTCTTCATCCTCAAGCAGTGCTTTAAAATAATGTGAGTAAAGTATCTACACAGCAGCTATTTGTTGTTAAGTTCAACTCCTAGCAACGCAGATCTGATGTGGGGCTATCAAAGTCCAAAACTGGACAGTTATTCCAAGGCCGCATTAATAATGGGTTGAAATCTCCTAGACTGATGGTGATAGTACTCTGGCCTCAGTGAATGTGGTCACAGCTAAGCAATCCTTACGCAATGCCGCATCATTATTTGCTGTGATGGCAAGAGATTTCCAATGACAGATAGAGAACACTTTGTACTGTTTAAGGGTGAGTCAAAGTGGTTTATTGTTACAGTTACAGTATTTCCCACTGTACTGTACATACATTTTTTTAGATAGTTTTTTCATCTCATCTGCCATTTTAGCTTATGACCAACTTTTTTTTTAACACACTGTTTTGAATTGGACTACTTAATCCAGTATTTTCAGTATCGTTTAATGTAGCAGATGAAGACATGATGTAAGTGCTATGCGCATTCTATTATATGGAGTTTGTAATGAGGATATTTTGTTCATCTTTTTGTGGTTACTGTGGTGTAATGACAAAATGTGAGCCTAGTAAATGCTATGTATCATTCTTTTTATACAGTATTACCTTGACCCATTTAGGTTTTGTCATTTTTACCAGCCTCTTGTCCTTTTGGATCCATCCACACCACACTCATGATATTAATGCATGGTCATATTTGTTTATGACTGTGCTCTGTGTATTCAATAAAGGATATTATTGTTATACCATTATCCATGTTTCCGTGTGTTTCTCAAGCTAATAGATTTTTTAACTATTTTGTTTAAGGATATTGGTTACCATCCTGTGTAGGCATCCCTTTATGCATTTTATGATTCCATTACATTCTAGTGAAACAAGCGTGTTTAAAAGTGATCACATGTGTTAATTAATCCTATATGTTTTCACTCACTTATTTACGTTTTTAGCAATATTTTGTAAAGCATGGGGGAACTAGGTAATTATTGATACATATACATAGTGACAGTGATGAGCTTCATTATTCCACTGAAGGGTTGTTAAGAATTTTACATGTGTAATAAATGATTGATTGATACATGAAGATTATCAGTAATTGTTACATGCTCATTGTTGGTATACATGTTTCCACTCGCACAGCAGCAATGGCGTGGGACTTCCAAGGACAGGTGTAGCCAAACATATTGAGGGGAAACCTAATGATGTATTTATATAATTTCAATGGTTCACATTTGTGTTTCTGTGACTGTAATATATTATTTGTAATGAAGTACTCTGGTTTCTGAAGCTAATTAATATGCTGTATCTTTAAGATAATTCTTCACCTTTGAACAGATATTTCCTTTTTCCATATGTCAGGTAGTTCACAGGTAACAATTACATATTTTAAGATTGTACATATGTACCAATACCAATATAAATCCTTAATTTCTGATGATTTAGCATCCTTTAAGAGGTACTGAGGCAGTTCACCATGTTTTTAAAAGCCACTGCGAATGGTCTTTGGTGCCCATAATAATTTGTTAATTTCTCTGCAGTTACGGCAGTGTCCTGATTTGTGAGCAATCCATAAAATCTTATTAGCAACGGGTTGGGGGTGAAAGTCTCTCAGAGTAACTTGCAATGTATAGTCAGTTTGAAAAGTAAATGGAAAAGTTATCCATAATTTGCAAATTTGGCTTGCCACAGTGAATCGTAGCGGTTCTCATGACAATGTTTTAAGGGTGGGTGATTAACATAACTAGTTAGATTATTATTTTTTTTGCGCCACTACGGCACTTGTAATTGGTTTTGCATAGGGGCCATAGTTACTAAAAGGAGGCTGCAGGGAAAAAAAATGTCCAGGAAAAGGTAAAAGAGCATGATTGGTGGAAGATAGGGACAATTAAGGGAAAGGCAAAATATAAACACTTGCAAAAGGTGCAAAAAGGTGCAAAAGGAATGAAAGATCAAACAAAAGTTCATGAAGCAAGCAATGCAGCAAAACCATCAATTGATAAACCTCATAGGCTAGCAGCCTTCCTTATAAAGTGTGAATATACAGCATCTGAAAAAGGAAATGTGTGGATATAATAAACCACTGAAGTGTTATATTTATAATGAAATCTTTTGGAGAAAAAAAACATAACATAGCTGTTTACTTTTAACTTAGCGCTAAGGAATATGTTGGAGCTTTACCAATAAATGATAATAACTTATATATGCAATTATGCTTTAATGGGGAGAACCCTTTTCTTTTTGTCCTAACAAAATTAGTTGATTGAAATAGACCATGATTACAGATATTCTCTTCAGTTCCACTGAAAAGGCTAGGGGGGCACTTAACAATAGTATTAGATGGAAGTGTAACTCACAGTAGGATAAACCTCTAGCAAAAATTAAGGTTTTCATGTTTTTCATAGCTGCTAATGTTGTTAGTTTGTTGCATACATATTTAACTGTGAAGTGTGTCCAAAATAATAATGGTCCTTTAAAATAGAAATATAGAGTTCTTAAATGGTAATGGTCTTGACAGCAGAAACAAGGGCTTCCAAAGCCCCCATTCAATTGGCCAAATTGTAATTACTAGAGCCTGTAATGTAGCCCTTAAAGTTACTTATATTCAATTGGTTATATTTTGCTACTCCCAATCCATTTGCGAGTTACAGGATTAAAAACCCTTGTGGTTGTAAAAAAAACTCTGTTCTATATACTCCATTGATGTTTCAAACCCTCAAATGTTACCAGTGCTAATCCATATTCAATTACAATAATTCAACAAGCAAGAAATTTCCTTCAAACCCGTAAATGGCAAATAGTACTAGGGTTAAACACCTATACGTAACACTGTAAAAGCAAATATAAACACACTAATGTACTGTAAAATACTGGGTAATTAATGAAAGGCACTAGAATTAATTGCAAAACAGTCTCAAGCTCACAAATCTGCAATACTTTTCTTTTTTTATGTTTTATTTCCGTGTTATATCAATCTTCATGGTTTACGGTTTTAGACTTTAGCCCTTTAATTCCGGTGTTGAGTCAATTGAATACAGCCAGAATTGTAACAAATGTTGCAGACATGCATTCTGTATGAAGGTAATTATGGGCTTGCAATTGAATTGGGGCCCAAGTCAAGCCAAAGCTGGAAATAATTTCATTGCATTCCTTTCAGTACAAGTAGGCTGATCAATGATAAAAAATCTATTCACACATGGAAAATAAATAAACTGTTATACTATATACTATTACTTCCTCTCTCCTTCCTTCTTGAGAACACACAGAAACAGTTATTTCTTTGCTGAAATTGTCAATAAATATAGGTATTATTAATTTCTCATTTGCTTTGTAACTCAGAATCTTGAAACACATATCTTACATAATGACTAAAACCTTTGTTATTACATTCTACATATGTAGCTTTAGGTGCAGCTTTTGAGACATGATACCTTTGTTAATTTACTGAGAACCCTATATTGACAAAATGCAATATACATGTTAAGTATAAATTTTACACTGAAAAATAATAACGCAACCGTACAGATACTACAAAGCTAAATATAATATTTTTTAGTTGGTTTACATTCAACAATAAATACAATTTCATTTTATATGATATATCTGGATTTTAATTAGAAGAAATAAAATTCAAAGGAACTACAAATATGTTGTTCATATGTTTCTCTTTATGTATTTAGATCTGTACTCTTCATTGATATACCAACACAGATGAGAGATGCCAGATTTTACCAGAATTAATTGTCTTCTGCGGTGAACTATAACAGTTTAATGGCACCCACTAGCACATAGTTAGACATGATAATACATTATAATATTATTAGAGCATTAGTGTATTTCAGACATAAACATTTATATCTGACCACATACAAGAACCAAAAAAGCCTCCTCAGGTCTATCTATTATATGGAAATTGTTGGCTTAAGCTATCAGTTCAGCCTTATGAAAATCCCAAACACAATGAAATTGCTTTGCTGTGGTTGTTCCTGACATTTTGTTAGAAGCCTTTTTCGCTTATCACCCCTAAATGTTCAACTTTCAACTATTTCTGAACGACTTTGCTTAGAAGAGCATTAAGCAGTGGCATAGCTAGAGCTTTTGCCGCCCAGGGCTGTCCCTGGTATTGCCGCCCTGGGTGCAAACCTTACATACATATATAAATATATATATATATATATATATATATATATAAGGAAAGGGGGGGAGTCCACTAGAGTAGTCTGTTCAAAAGATAGAATTGAACAATTGCAGGAAAAGGACTAGATGGATGTGCTAATATATGTATATAGTTGCTAATAAATATGGAAGTAAAGAAGAAAAAAGCGGCAACTAATAATATGCATATAGAAAACACAATGATGTCAAATGCAGTGAGAGGGGGAGCTGATAAATACAAACAGCTCATACGGTTTGACCACAAGATTGTAAAGATATTACAATCATGAATGAAAGGTCAAGGACATACCAAATCATTGCTGATCGTGTAGGGCCAATAGGATGATAGCGTGAAAGATAAAACTTAGCCTTTAATAAAATACATGTAAAAAAACCACAAATATAGAAAGTATATGGAATGATAAAAGATGTGTCATGAGACAGACACAAAAACCTGAGTGTGTGGTAAACTGTAGTGCTAAATGTAGGGCATGGCAATAGTAAGTGTCCTAGATAGCCAAAATAGGGCATGTAAAGGACCCCTATGCCCTAAGGGGAGACATGGGACAGCCACAACAGTAGGCACACACATACAAAATCGTGACAAGAGTCATAAAACAAGGTATGTACTAAGTCCCAAAAATAGGCAGACTCGAAATGATAAACAAATGTGACTCACTGTTGAGGAGGTCCCAAGTCTCTGCTCCCAAGATACGCCGGCTGTAAACTAGCAGTCTCACACACTGCGCGCTGGTGGCTGGCGTAGTACAGCGCTGTGTCACTCGTCAGTGACATGTTCGCGCGTTAACCGCGACTGGCGCCAACCAAACGTGCACGCACCCGCGCTCGAGCGCGACCTGGCCTGTCAAAGCCAAAAAACTATCGCGCATGCGCTTCTGAATCGCCCAACGCACGATTCGCACCAAATTGCTTCTACTGGGGCTGCGTTGCCAAGGATTCTACCTCCTTTAAATATCTGAACAGGGATCTCATTAACCCCTCATGGGTCTTGTATGTCCTTAAAGGGGAAGACAAAAAAATAAGGTTGGAAAAGGGTGAATCATAAATCATTTCAGAACTTTTTCCACCTTTAATGTGACCTATAAACTGTACAACTCAATTGAAAAACAAACTGAAATCTTTTAGGTAGAGGGAAGAAAAAATATAAAAATACAATAATATGGTTGCATAAGTATGCACACCCTTAAACTTATACTTTGTTGAAGCACCTATTGATATTATTTCAGCACTCAGTCTTTTTGAGTATGAGTCTATCAGCATGGCACTTTTTGACTTGGCAAGATTTGCCCACTCTTCTTTGCAAAAACACTCCAAATCTGCGAGGGCTTCTCCTGTGCATAGCCCTCTTCAGATCACCCCACAGATTTTTAATCAGATTCAGGTCTGGGCTCCAAAACTTTAATCTTCTTCTGGTGAAGCCATTCCTTTGTTGATTTGGATGTATGCTTTGGGTCGTTGTCATGCTGAAAGATGAAGTTTCTTTTCATGTTTAGCTTTCTAGCAGAAGCCTGAAGGTTTTGTGCCAATATTGACTGGTATTTGGAACTGTTCATAATTCCCTCTATCTTAACTAAGGCCCCAGTTCCAGCTGAAGAAAAACAGCCCCAAAGCATGATGCTGCCACCACCATGCTTCACTGTGGGTATGGTGTTCTTTTGGTTATGTGCAGTGTTGTTTATGCGCCAAACAAATCTTTTGGAATTATGGCCAAAAAGTTCAACCTTGGTTTCATCAGACCATAACACCTTTTCCCACATGCTTTTGGGAGACTTCAGATGTGTTTTTGCAAAATGTAGCCTGGCTTGGATGTTTTTCTTTGTAAGAAAAGGCTTTCGTCTTGCCACTCTACCCCATAGCCCAGACATATGAAGAATACAGGAGATTTTTGTCACATGTACCACACAGCCAGTACTTGCCAGATATTCCTGCAGCTCTATTAATGCTGCTTTAAGCCTCTTGGTAGCCTCCCAGACCAGTTTTCTTCTCGTCTTTTCATCAATTTTGGAGGGAGCTCCAGTTCTTGTGCCATATTTTCTCCACTTGATGATGACTGTCTTCACTGTGTTCCATGGTATATCTAATGCCTTGGAAATTCTTTTGTACCCTTCTCCTGATTGATACCTTTTAACAATGAGATCCCTCTGATGCTTTGGAAGCTCTCTGTGGACCATCGCTTTTGCTGTGGGATGCAACTAAGAAAATTTCAGGAAAGACCAACTAGAGCAGCTGAACTTTATTTGGGGTTAATCAGAGGCACTTTAAATGATGGCAGGTGTATGCTGACCCCTTTTTAACACGATTTGGAATGTTATTGCTTAATTCTGAACACAGTTATAAGAGGGTGTGCAGACTTATGCAACCACATTATTTTTATTTTTATTTTTATTCCCTCCACCTAAAAGATTTCAGTTTGTTTTTCAATTGAGCTGTACAGTTTATAGGTCACATTAAAGGTGGAAAAAGTTCTGAAATGATTTATCTTTGTCTCATTGTTTTACAGCACAGAAACCTGACATTTTAACAGGGGTGTGTAGACTTTTTATATCCACTGTATATATATATAAATATATCCCCCTTCTCGCTCTCTCCCACTCACTCTCCCTACACTTCCTCCTCTCTCTCTCTTTCACTCTCTCTTTTTTCTCCCACTCCTCTCTCTCTCCTTCTATTTCCTTCTCAATCTCTCTTATTCTCTTTCTCTCCCTCCTCACTCACTCTCTCCCTCTCCCCCTTACTCTCCCCTCTCTCTCTATCTCCCTATCTTCCTCCCAATCTTTCTCTCTTCTCTGCCTATCTCTCTCCCTTTTGTCTCTCTGTCTCTCTCCTCTCTCTCTCTTCTCTCTCTCCTCTCCCTCTCTCTCCTCTCTCTCTTCTTCCCTCTCTCTCTCTCTCTCTCCCTATCTTCCTCTCTATCTTTCCCTTCTGTCTCTCCCTCTGTCTCTCTCTCTACCTCTCTCACTCCCTCCCTCCCTCCCTCTCATTCCCTCTTCCCCTTCTGTATCTCCCTCTTCCCCCCTCTCTGTTCCCGCTTCTGTCTTTCCCTCTCTCTCTCCCCTTGTGTCTCTCCCTCTCTCTAACCCCTTCTGTCACTCTCACTTTCTCTCTTCCCCACCTTCTCTCTCCTCTCTCATGTCTTACCCGCCTTCTCTCCCCTCTCTCTCTCTCTCTCTCTCTCTCTATCCTCTCTCTTCCATTCTGTCTCTACCTCTGTCTCTCTCTCCTCTTTCTAATGTATCTCCCCACCTATCACCCCCATCTGTTTCTCCCCCGTCTCTCTCAACTCTGTATCTCCCTCTCACGCCATCTGTCTCTCCCTCTGTTTCTCTGTTTATCTCACCTCTGTCTCTTTCTCTGTCTGCGCACCTGTCTCTCTCACCTCTGTCTCTTCCTCTCACCCCCATCTGCCCCCCTCTGTCTCTCCCTCTCACTCATCTGTCTCTCCCTCTGCCTCTCCCTCTGGCTCTCCCTTCCCTTACCTTCCTGCTGCTGGACAAGGGCTCTTCCCCTGTGTGGCTCCTCCCACTGCTGGCTCCTCCACTCCTCCAGGGGACTCATAGGAGAGATATGGTCTCAGCATCTGGCACCATTTGAATTGTTCCTATATTAATAATATCCATTTAAACACATTATCGTATGTGAGGTCTATCTAAGGATAGACTTTAGGATTAGTATCTTTATGTTGCTGCTAATGCCTCTTCCAATACAACAATGCATCTTACTATGCATATTTGCAGCTTTGTTGCATTGTTTGCCTACTTTTAAATCATAAAGTATTATAACACCAAGGTGCATTTCCTATTCTTTTATTGTCAAACTACCATCTTAGTTTTGTATACTAGGTGCACAATTATGCAGTCTTTCAAACATTCATTTTTTTTACATAATGCTGACTACATTTGTAGCTATAAATATTCGTATTGTATCTGAAAAGCTACAGCAACACTATATAGTTTACCATTGCAATTGAGTGCAATCGCTGCTGTAGTGTAAAATAAACAGAGTGTAGTAAGCAGAGCTATTGTGGGCACTTCTATAACTGAACTACACTTACCTCAAATAGAAATTATATGATTAGAAATGATATAGCTTACTCATGCTAGCAGGAATTCTGTGTTCCTAAATGTTAACGAGAGTAATGTAAGTTATTATACTCATTAAATTAGACCACAAACAAGTCAACAATGATTCAGCAAAATGGTTTTGTTTGTATAGTACAAGAAAGTCTGATAGATAACCAGTCAAACATTTATGGCTAAATGGATGAAGATTTTAACATTACTGCCTAATAAAAACCCCATACTGTGTGATTAAATAAGAGGGAAAGCAGTAAAAAGAGAAAGCATAATGATGGTAACATGTAGGTCAGTTACAATTTAATTTTCATTGCACTTCATTGCTAACATATCAATTCTCTGCTGCTTAGCTTAGCAGAAAACAACAGTTTAGCATGTGCACTGTCTCTTTGTCAAGTACTAAATTCCATCACTTGCTGTTGAATTCTCTAATAGCCACATGAAGTCTTCCTGCTTTAATAGGCTAATGTTGCTGAAAGCACCTGCTCTTTGTAGACTCCTTAAAATCCTATCTAGTTATCAGTAAATGTACTTGAAACTTTACATAGCAGATAAAGTTAGATTGTTATACAGATTCAGCAAGAACTATTTACTGATTCATATTGCCTTTTTTAAATATGGGGAAAAATACTAATACCAAACTATAAATACTCATGCATAGGGAAAAATAAATTATAAAATGGGTTGCATACAAATAAGGATGTGTAACATTTTGTACATTTTTTATTAATTAGTTTTAATTTTAAATAAAAAAAAATATTATTTTATGGCATTCATTTATATTACGATTTTGTATGCATTTAATGTATTTCTTTGTTTTATATATATATATATATATATATATATATATATATATATATATATATATATAGGTGTGTGTGTTTTTTAAATATTTTCCAGAGTATTTTTATTACAATTATTAGCATATTTTAATTATAAATAGTCTATATATTCTATTGTGATGCAGAACTGGAAACTGATATAAACCAAATGTCAAAGTCCCATTACAAGTTCCAGTGGTTTACACTTAAATCATAATTTTTATAAAAGAGGACAATTAAAACTTTAATAATTTTTGTTAAGAAGGTGAAAATGTCACACTTAGGCTTACTTAGAACCAGGTAAACATTTTAACAGTAATAAACTTGGTAACAATATGCTACCATATCCACTGGTAAAAAAATATGTATTTTTTAATTATTGTTATAGTTCTAGATAGTTTTATTTTTGGTGTGTATGCCAGAAAATATAGTACCCTTTGAAAAAATCCAACTTTATATTGTTGGTAAGTATGTTACCTTAAACCTGTCTATCTTTTAGCAGGACATTTGTCAAGCAACACTGACAAGTAAAACACAACTTTCCACTCATCTATTCCTGAATTGGCCGATACCAAATGGAAAATACTAATCAATCCTCAAGTGGGCTGAAATTGTTAAAAACAAACTCATTAATTCATCAACATAAAAACTAAATATTTGCCTTTTTTGAAAAGCACCTCAAAAGGTTTCATAAGAGCTGACTCAGTTTAGCTGGGTAATGGGAATATATACCCCCTTTCTTTTACCCTCTTAGCTTAAATTAAACTACTAATTTAGGTGTCAGCAACATTCCTTTTTAAATTCCAGCCTAGCATATTGTTACCAAGTTTATTACTGTTAAAATGTTTACGTGGTTCTAAGTGAGGCTAGGTGCGACGTTTTCACCTTTTTAACAAAAATGATTAAAGTTCTAATTTTCCTCTTTTATAAAAATAACTGGAAACTGAGCATAACACACAGGAAGATAGTAATACCAAACATTAAAGCAGATGCAGTGATGTAGTACATGTAACTTCCATGTCTTCTAATAGTGGAAAACTCATTGGAGTAATTCACTTCAAGTGACCATGGAGAAATGTGATAGATTGCAACCCATCATGGTTCTTCACTGCATGGTTTTAACATTGATTTATTCTGTGTACATCTGTCTGCTCACACTAACTCACTATCCCTTTTCTTTCCTCACTGCTGTAGTACTTGCACATGCTCATTCACTGTGATCAGAGTTAAAGTTTCTCTGGACATTTTGTTTTGTGTAAGTGTTTTTAAAAGGTTACTTCATTTTATCCTCCTCATATAAAATTTATACTCACTTACTTGCAAAAGACTCCTTGTTTCATAATCCTTCTTAATACCAGGCATTCTGTTCATTAGAATGACCAATGGTGGCCCCCAAACACAATTTGGAACCTCTGATTCAGGTGATAAGATAATTCTTTAAAAATATGAACTTATATTAAATGTAGATCTGACAAAATTGTGACTGAGGAACTGAAAAAGTGCAAAATTGTGTATCATAAGCCCTTATAGAGGTTTTCATTCACTCAGGTTAAAGGCTTGCTGCTATGTCTGGAATATCGACCTTTTAAAGTGCAGCTTATAAGATTCTGTCATGACACAAGAAAGATATAGATGAAAACTTGTTTTAACTTATTTTAAGTGCAGTGCTGGAATGCTTCCAAAATTCCCTTCACACTTGGATCATCAGTGCAGAGGTTTTGGGCTGAATTTGTTTCCTTGTGTATTTTTCTTGCCCGTTGAAATAACAAAAAGTCTGATTGTGAATTTTTGTTACTTCCTGCTGCTTATTGCCCCAGCATCGGAATCAATCTTCCTGGCATCAGTAGAGTACTCACTAAGCAAGAATTTCAATTTGGTGACACATTTCATACTGAGAGCTTCACATTCTTGTTAACGTGCTTAAAGGAACACTAGAAGCATTTTTTTCTTCCTTGCATATGAAATATGGTAATGTTATAAAGTTTCACTATGTGTTTTCTTTTTTCACATGAAGCTCTCAAATTGTCACAACCCAAAGATGAGGGGACAACGTGTACCCCAAACCCTCCTGCTTTCAGCTTTCAGGACACCCCTGAATGGTGAGGTTCTATCCATGTCAGTGTCCAGTTGCCCACAGGAACCAGTCAACACCCAGCAAATATTACCGGCTGTAGCATGCAGGTTCAGCAGGAATACTCCCAGTAATAAGGATTATTATTGCCTCAGGATGAAACACACATCTCAATTATAACTGAACTACTACTTCATTGATATATAACACATTTTTTACACAACCCAGTCCTTTCATTCCCCATCAGGCCCCCTCAATGGGCTGACAATGTGGGGAGGCCTGTCCATCAGTGATGTGACACACTCACCTCCTTTGATACTGAAAATTCCTACCCAGGCTAATTGGCCCATTGATCCTGGCTTTACAGGGGGTATCTGTTCAGATCAGGAGTGGAGACACTTATTCTCTAATGTACAAGACTCTCCATATGTCCAGCATGCTTCCCCATTCACACCTAAGTGTAATGACCTCTGGTGCCAACCGGCTCTTTCCCCTCTGTACTGGATCCTCAACAACCAAGCACCCCATAACTGGGGACCCCTTACCCCAGGGACCCTAGTAATACACTTTATTAAATTCCCTGAGGAAATGCAACATTTCAATACCAAACATGCCCATCTATAAATGTACACCATAATACAATAATTATTGCCTGTGAAGTCCACACACACTGCCCTATATATCATAATATAATACACACACATAAAACACCTGGGCCAACATGGCAACCACAGTCCAGGTATTCAGGGGTTTGGGCAGTATTCTTGGTGGGAAAGAGAAGAAGCTGTGTTCTGGTACCAGGTCCCCCTCAGGGCCCACAACAGTCCTTAGAGCCCACAAGGACAGTGGGCCCTCCTAAGTGTCACACAAAATGTTTATCTGTTCTAAGGGCTTAACCGTGTCAACCAATGACAAGTAATATAGCTGTATGAGTTATATTTGTCTGCCAATGCAATCTGCAGATGTACGTACAGACAATCTGTGCATTTCCTGCTAGTTTCACTGATTTTTATACAGGTTTTACTTAATATTTTTTAATGCAAAACACAACTTTGGTAGCGTTTAAATGATACTCTTTTAAATGCATGAAAAGAAAATACTTCTGTGACATGTCCATTTAATATGTGGTCTCCCAGTAAATAGCTACATCAGGAATGACAAAACTTTGTTAATCTTAATTTGTTTGTTAATAGATATTTTAATGTGAGGCTTAAGAAAACAGTTCTATTAAAAACTGCGCTGATGACAACAGTTTTGCAGGGGTTTAATGGTGCTATGGGACTGAGCCATTGTGACAGATAGCTTGGAATGCTCCTGTATGCCTTGGAAATGTAAACAGTGCCAACTTGGATCCCCATTGTATGACCATGACACTTGGTATCTGTGCCCCTGAATACTGCCCTCTGTTTCAGCCTTTGTTAATAGGCCCCACTTCTTTACTTGCTGTTGATAAATTGTACATTCATGGCCATAGTTTGTATGACAATGTTCCATTTTAAATACAAGATAATATACTGACATTACCATATAAGCTAGAGACAAGTAAAAAAGTATTACATTGTTACACTATTACAAGTTATTGCAAAGTAATTTATTGTATTGCATTCAAACCTGGAGCATTAGAGTGTCCTTTTACTGTTAAAACTTACTTAAATTGGTGTGACGATCAAGCTTAGTATTTCTTGGCCATTTTTCTTAAAGCTTGCAAAGTGCTAACAATATGAAGCAGTGTATAAGATTCCAATTGTTTGTATTGTTTTCCAATAGAGACACTTTTGAGAAATTATAAATTAATACGTAGCATTACCTTTAATTTGTACAATGTGTATACTAGAATATGTGCACAATGGTCCATACAGACAAACTGCAGGATTGACAATCAACACATATCTTTATTTAATTTTTTGTGAGAAAGCAACAGGAGGAACTGGAAAAAGTGGGACATGGTGATAAATTTAAACATGGGACTATCTTTAAAAAGAAGGGCATTTGGGAGACTAAGTGTGACTGAGCAGTTCTTTCTAGTCAAGTTTGCTTTCTTAACTTTGCTATACTGCAACAATTTGAGAGAATCAAAATAAATTTGAAATATTGTAATTTAAATCAAAGGTGCCATTTTTTAGCAATTTTCACACAGCCTAGCGGTAATAATAAATTGAATTATGTGTGTGTTCATTCATCGCTCTTAATGAGGACCTCAACATCTCATTGATTTTTTGAGAAGACTCTATGTGTCTGAAAATGACTGAGTAGATGTATTTAGGCATGTAAGATCCTATCATACCTTGGGCAGACATTTGATGTCGGTGATCTGCATGGATTTGCACAGCTCATGCTTTAATACAGCCTCAGCATTGCTCCTCACCTCAAAGGTTTGGCAGCCTTTTTGAATGAGGCTGCACCATACTGGATGGTTCAGTGCGAGGGTTCCTAGGTGTGGGTGATGATAACGAGAGACTTCAAGGCATTCAATATTTCCTTGAATTGCTTCTTTTGTCCTCCATGGGAGTGCTCTTCCTGAGTGTAGTTCAGGACTTCTCCTTCCTGAAAGATATTGGTAAGAGTGGCATAAAACAGTGTGGGAGCTAGAAGACACGCTTTCTTGATGCCTTTGGTGACTGGGAAGGTCTCAGACATTTCATCCAGGATGCAAGTCATCATACAACAATGACATTGCTGTACCATTAGTTCGAGAGGACTGTGGCCCATAGAGTGCGAATTGTTCCTGTCTGCATCTCATCTGCTTTGGCGCTCAGCCACGAGTCCTGCATTTTGCAGTTTGTTTTGTACTGTTCTGGTAGCGTTCACGAAGACGGCCTTCTTTGCCAATGAAGATGGGTCATTCTGATGGGTACAATGCAGCCAGTACTTTTCAGCAAGTAGGTGAGGTTTTGTCAAACCAGTATTGTGAAGGTGTTCTAATAACTTTGAGCTAAAAGAGGTTGCTCTCTGAGTGGGTAACCAGACCTATAGGACAAACCTATTTCAGGTATTGTCCATTTTTAGATTGAGTACCTCTAATTTCATTGTTGCTAATAACTTGGATGCAGCTGTGTCGAATCTTACACTTTACTTCTCCATTTCACCTGATCACTCCTTCACAAACTGCGGCATCACATCCGACTATTGCATTAAGATCACGCAGAATCAGCTTGCCTATGTGCTTCACTGATGATAGTAGTGCTTCTAATTATTTGTAAAATGTATCTGTCACATCCTCAGGGTTGGTCATAGAGGGACCATTTACACTGATCAAAGTGGCTTGTCTTCCGTTTTGATATACTCTCCATTCTGTCTGCCGTGATATTCTCCAGTAGCATGCACACATTTCATGTGCTAATAGTGATCAGTGTAACCTTAAGTTTTATTTGACTTCCAAACCTGCTTCAATCAGACCTGAGCTGCCTGTGTGCAGATGCGCTTAGTGGTTATTTCTTTATATTTATTTAAAATCACAATAACAATAGGTTTCAATCATACTTTAAATATTTTCATCTTACTTAAAATATTTCCTCTAAGAAATATGTTTAATATTGTTTTGATAGCAAGTCAGACTTAACCTCTCTTCACATAAAATAATATACATCAATGTATGAAAAAAATAACAAATGAAATATGAAGATCAGAAAACAATTGTACTCTTAAGAATGTAAATTCTAACCTGTTATCGTAAAACAAGGTTTCATTTCAAACAATATGATGACATTTTATGTTTTGCTAAAATATTGTTTATCCTTTAGTTTTTACCTGTGTCATTTCCAATGAATGGCAGTCCAAGGATTTTGTTCTTCTCTCTTCTCAAAGCCAAACATTAAATAATCAGATTTCAATGATTTCATTTCAAGTAAGATTCCATTACAAATAAAAGAAATTCAAGCTAGCTTTTATACATACACTTATTTCTAGTAAATAACTCAGAAATACATCATGCATTGAAAAAAAAAAGAGAAAAAAACAAAAAAAGAATTATGTTGGTCTCCACAGTACAACTTCATTAATGTAAAGATGAATTCCAACAATATCTTTTGGTAGATATTTACAAATGAAATAAATTCTTCTCAATAATACATTGTTTGTGTACCTAAAAGTAACAATAACACAAATAATTATTGGATAACCTTCATATCACATATATTCAAGATATTTCACAAAATGCATCTCTTTGTGGACTTTGCAAGAGAAATATGTAAACTAAACCTTTAAAAATTCACCAAACTGTTCTACAGAGGATAAGTATTGTATATTCAAGAATAAGGAGTGTTAATACTTTTCTATAGTCCCTTCCACCTGTTTTTGTTGGGGAGAAAGAAACCGACCACACTGATACAATATCAGGGTGTTTCATGAATGAACATTGCTCCTGTGATGCTGAAATTTGGTGTATTTCTATAACCCAGGCATGACTGGCACAGAAGTTTTTAGTTAGTACCTTGCTTTTGGATAGAAGTTCACTAACTAAAAACTTCTGTAAAAAAATATGCTATGTGCTTATATAGAGCCCTTTTAAATTTGATGAATCGCAATTTAATAAGGCTGTTAATTTGCAAATAATTTTGAAAAATAATTATTTTTCCCACTTAAACATTATAGGCTGTTTTGTGTAGATGAATGACATAATCACAATTAAAACATTTTAAATTCCAAGATGTAACACTAGGAAATGTTAAATAGTCCAAGGCATTATATTTTGCCTATTTTAATCATTTCTACCAAAATGTAGTCTTCTGATCTCCATTAAGATTTGTTGTCAAATTTAATGTGAAAAAAAAAGGAATGTAAAAAAAATATCAGTATCTAAGTATTTATCTTATGTTTTAATCTATTATATTTTCTCTTTCACTGCCTTACAGGTGCATACACATAGTGAAATCTTTTCCACAGATGCAGCAGTCATTTCTCCTGCCATTGCTATAAAAGTGAAACATAGCAATTCTATATTACATAAATATGCACCTACATTGGTGATTGTGGTAGACAGTCTTCAGTAAAATGCTATGTAAAAACAGTCACTGGAGATCAAACCACATTCAACTCATTAAAACATACACTGAGCCTCAACTTTTTGATCTAGCAAGTTAACCTTACTGAATCATTACTCTCAAAAATTACAATAGTCAATGAGGTTAACTAATTCTAATGGCATTTAATTGCAGTGACTACAACAGCTTAACAGCCTTATTGAATTGCGATTCAGCAAATTGAAAAAGGCTCTATATAAGCACAGAACATATTTTTTTTACAGAAGTTTTTAGTTAGTGAATTTCTATCCAAAAGCAAGGTCTTTACTAACTAAAAACTTCTGTAAAATAATATGCTATGTGCTTATATAGAGCCCTTTTCAATTGGCCGAATCGCAATTTAATAAGACTGTAAGTGTTCAAAGCAGTCAATAAAATCCACCAGCTAGCCTACACATGATAAAAGACAAGTTAACCCATTACCCCTAAAATAATAAACCCCAATAAATAGAAAACAATTTCACAAACTGATATGATCAGGACTGGAGTGGACATACCTAACATAAAGGCAAATAAAATCTGTTGCTACATGAGAGCAACATGTTGTTTCATTCATCTTTTATATTATTAGCTGTAGGGCCAAGTGACTAATTGGTCAGTGAGATATTTTAAAGTAATGCAGCAGTGAAATATTATCTAATTTAAATATAGAGATTAAAATATGCTTCCTTTGTAATTGTTATTCACATTAATTTCTCTATTTGAAAGTAAATTCTATTCAAGTTGAAATAAAAGGCGAGGTGGAATATATTCTTTCAATCCGTGCAGTCAACACAGTCTTCTTAATAATTGATTATAATTGATTTAACCTGGTCAGAGAAACATAACCAATCATGTTTGTCCAGCAGAGAAAACAGAATAAGTCAACATACATCTTTTAAAACTCAGACATGAAAAGCAGATGAAATATTTAGTCTGCAAAAGCCATGACCTCCTAATTCTAGCAAGATTTGAACTTGAATCTTTTTTCAACATAGCATCTGGGAGATGATTGCATCTAAATGCACTTGTCTACTATTATTTAAATATTCCACCAGTTTAATCTTTGGATAGACACATTTTTAGATAAAATAAAATGTTACCACACTACATAATTGCTATAAAAATTGGTTTGCAGGATAAAAGTGGTTCTAAAACATATTAGACACTTTTACATGTAAACATTTTATTATCGCAAATTCATAAGGAAAATGTGTGTTTTTAGTGCATGGGATTTAATTTGTGACCTATCTCGTCTACAAATTACTGTTTTCGACAAATGTCTATTAGTTATCCATTATGTAGGTTTTTAGGATTTGGCTATAATAACAATTACTTTAACTGGATAATAGTGGCATACAAGACTAAAGCAATCCTCATATAATAAATGTTGTGCTAAAATATAAGTTGTCTTGCTATAATAATAAGCAATGAAATGTTGTATTTGTTTCTGCAAAGTTTTTCATTTGTTGAGCATGTTCAACAGCAAGAAAATACTTAAAGGAAAACTGATATTTAAACACATTTCTTATCTAATGAACATTTCTCATATTTTTATTTTAAACATGTTAACACTTATTAAAGTATTACATTAAAAAAGATATTACGACAAAAGCTTACTCTAGAGATGGCCTGGCGGCTCCTAATATTATAGAATACTCAAGAGCAGTAACTTTGAGACATATATTAAAATATTGCATGGTAGTAGATATCCCTAAATTCTATTGATGGAGAAGGACATACAGTATCTTATACTGCAAATTTAGAATATATGATATGGGATAATTTTTCTAAAAAAATAAAAAAACTACCATTGATTCCAAGATCCTTACTGAAGCTATGGTATATGCTTAATAATAAACTGAATTTGATTGGGTTTCCATCACCTGCTACATCAATACAGAAAATCAACCTGGAACTTTTACCTTTTTTGAAAGTAGATTGGTCTAAATGGGGAATAAAATCCCTAAATGACTTATTCTTAAAAGAAGGTTTCAAGACCTTTGCATTTATTTGTAAAGAACATGCAATCCCAAAAGAAAAATGGCTGTTTTTTAATATTCTGTATACAGCGATTTTTAATTCTAATTACAATTTAAAAAAGAGAAGAGAATTCACTCTGTTTGAGACATCTCTCTATAATAATAAATGGATGTAAACAATATCAAATTGCCTTAAAAGTATTAAATCAAGAACTGGGAATATAAAATCTATAAAAATATTAAAATGGGAATAAGAGCTCCAAAGAGATTGGGATGAAAAGTTATGGTTAAGATCATACCAAACCACTGAAAAGTTTACTTACTGGTTAGCCCATTGGGTTATCTGTTAAAAAGAGTGGTGCAGAGACTGTGGGGGCTGTTAGCCTCCTTGTCTCCGTGTGGCCGTTTAGAATCCCTGCTGCTGCATGTTTCAGCTTTATTAAGGTGTAATTGTACAGCGTTTGACTCAAGTAGCTGCCTGTGCTGGGTCAGTTTGGCTTAATTGCTGGGCCCTTTTCCTGCCAAGATGGCGACCGTCAGTCCATGGACCTCTATGTCCCCTTCACTACCTTTGTCCCCGCTTGTGTGCTTATTTGGGATGGCCCCCCTTTATATCTCCGACCCGTGGCCTTCTCAGGTTTCCCCCCCTCAATCTCTGAGTGTGGGTATGCGGGCTGGGGAGTTGAATCAGGCCTACCTTCTTCTCTGCTCGCTGCAAGATCAACAATACCTAATTTTTCAGGCATGTGTACATGCCTAATTTTTCTGGCCTCTGGTGCTGCACTGTGCCTTCAACAACCAAACCCCCAAAAAAGGCACATAACAGGAATTAAACTGATAGGAGTAGTACTACTTAACACACCACTCATATCTGGTGTAACAGTAGTGTACATTTAAAACAAAAACATTTTTTTCTACTGTAATAGATTGCATAGCAGTTAGTTGTCTGCAAGCGTGTGTGTCAGACCTACAGTGTCTACTCTGCCAACTTCTGCAAGTGCACAGTGCCACTCATATCTGTTGTCACAGTAGCTTGGACGCATAGTACCAATCTGTCAAAACCGGTAATGATGAATGAGGTCTAGAGTAGCCTGGTTCCCTTATCCTCTACAGGTTGAGACCTAATGTTTGGGTGACTCCAGACCAACACATGAGTACAAGCAGCACACAAACTCAAAGCCGCCATCCTCCTCCTGGTCCAGCATCATCAGCCACATCAACCACTGCTGTCCTCCTTGCCCCCTCTCAACCATCCGCCACTGCGTCTCTCGCCTTGAGCAGTTCCTGCTCATTTGCCCATAGTCAGGTGCCTGTAAAGGACATGTTTGAGCGTAAGAAGCTAATGTCTCAAAGTGCCCCAAAATTGAAGTGATACGACCAACAAAGCATCTTTTTCCATCTCCCGGTTCTAAAAATCCAGGCCTTATACACGCCCCCTGATATGTGCTGTAACAGGTTTTAAACTGATAAGAGTAGTACTACTTAACACACCTTATAATAATGCAGAGAGAGGCAATACAGTGAGAGGAGTCTGAAGAAGAGGAGTCAGAGGAGGAAGGTGGCTTTGAGGAGGTGGAAGACCAAAAACAGCAGGCCTCCCAGAGGGCTTGTTGTCACCTTTCTGGGACCCTTGGTGTTGAACGTGGCTGGGTGGAGGAAGAGACCTTCAATGACATCAGTTAGGACATGGAACGGGACATGGCTAGCTTGGTATCCAACCTTGTGCAAATGGGGAGTTTGCGGTTGTGCAAATGGACTGTTTGCGGTTGTTTGCGGTGCATTAAACGGGGAGTTTGGTCTGTCACTGTGAAGCGGGTGTAACCCTTACACTACCTGATCGATACAACATCATACCTGATGTTTTAAAGCACGTTATTCCAAACAATTTAGGAATGTTAGTTAATTTATGCCCTTTATGGCTTAAAACCAGACTCTGTATCAACTATGTAATTTTCCGTGGGAGTTTTGCCATGGATCCCCCTCCGGCATGCCACAGTCCAGTTGTTAGACCCCTTGAAACAACTTTCCCATCACTATTGTGGCCAGAAAGAGTCCCTGTGGGTTTTAAAATTCGCCTGCCCATTGAAGTCTATGGCGGTTCGCCGATGTTCGCCGGTTCGCGAACATTTGCGGCGGTTCGTGTTCGCGGTTCGCGAACCGAAAATTTTATGTTCGCGACATCACTAATGACCTGTACACCTAGGATGTTGTTTATATGTTGCAATGTGTTTGTTTTATTTTTTCTTCTTTTTGAAAAATGTCATAAAGAAACAGTATAAAAAAATACTTATTTTGTAACATGAATAAAATATATTGTAGTATTAACTGCTGTTTCACGTTATAATGTTTTTTTCTCTATGAAGTAGGCAGGTCCTGCTTTAATTTTTGTGTATAATGTGGTTACAGAGAAAATGCTGGCTATTTCAATATCATTTATTGTGGAGAATTATTCCTACTGCATTGCACATGTTAGTGCTCTTTAAGAAAAAAAATTAGAAGAGAAATTACCAGATGAGCATTGATTTTAGACAGACTTTTTCGGCTCCAGCTTGTGAAATGAAAAACTAGAATCCATCAACTATACCTACTGTAACAGGGCGCACCCTTCTGGCGGGGTTTGCGTCCTGCACTTTCTTATCTTTTCTTTATACAGGGAGGAAGACACAGCAGGCTTGTCCAAAGTTGAGTTTTACTGCTATTTTATTTGTTTGCATAAACAGAACAAAAACAGTGCTTGTATTCAGCAACAAAATAAAACCCTACATAAACGTGCTTACTATACTCAGGAACGCCCTGACTATATCCTGCGCAGCTTATCTGTGACAGGAGAGTGCCACCTTGTGGCCAGGATGCAAACAGTCTCTTAGTTGTGATATATCGCCACCTTGTGGCCAGGAAACAAACAGTCTCTTAACTTTGTTATATTTCCACCTTGTGGCCAGGAAACATACAGTCTCTGATGTCTTTTCCCCTTCGGCTTCTGCCAATAGTGGGTGAAGCCTAGGGCCCTTGTCACCCTCTTGAAATGAGGAACTATCACTTTCTCTCAATGCACTCTTCTTCCTGGGGCATTTGTACTTCTCATCCTCATATGGTGAAAACAACATATATTTGTCACCAACCTTTCTATCCCTTGTTGCCTTCGGCTTCCCAGGGATGGGGTCTTTAGATAATCCTCTCTCTGTGGAATATCTCCAATACCACAGAAGTCTTCTCTGTGCGCAAACTCTGGAACTCCGCAGCCTTCCTGACTGTCTCGCTCCAGCACAAATCCCAGCTCTTAGGATCCCCGCAGCTGAGCTGTCCAGGGCTTTCACACACAGCTCACGGCTGTTAGGCCCAAGCCTAAGTGAGAGAAACTCCACCCATCTCTCTGCTGCTTTTAAAGGCAGTATCCAGCTGGGTTTCCATTTAGCCTCTGATAACTGTCTGGTTTTAACTCTTTTGGTTCTCAGGGGAGAAGTCTTACAGGGCTCTCTTGTGACCCCTAGTGGCACTCCATCACATATCCTCCCCCTCAGCTCAACACCATGTAGTTGAGCTACATGAGCCGAGAGGCCGTAAACGCTCACTTGTAACTTAATCTTCCTCTTGTCTTCTCGTTTAAGGGGCTCATCTTCATAGGGCATAATATTCTCTGGTGCAACTATGCAGTATGGGCTTGGGCCTTGCTCTATTCTCTTGAGCTCAACAGCACGCGTACTTCCATGCGCCAGGAGAACTTTCCCTTCTTCAATTGATCCATCAACTTTGACGAAGTAAGGCTTGAGATACCCCTCGAATAAACTACCATGGGTTTCGTCCATCGCATCATCTATGGGGAACACACTGTCTTGTTCGCCACATGGCACCTCTGGACCTGGTTGGATACTGACAGTATCTCCAAACCACACCTTTAGGTTGTTACACACAACTCTGTTCCTCCTGATCTTCTCATCTAGGCAAGTGTCATCTGTACGACCTTTGTACGCAGTTTTCTGTCTCTTCTTTCTTTTCAGAAGAACAGGTTTTCCTTGGTACAACAGAAGCTCATACTTCTGGACCGGAGTCATCGACATCACTTTCTCTTCATTGCTTTGTTTTTCTCCAATTTCTTTTAATAGGACCTGCAGTTCAGATAATTCTGCAAAGAGCGATTTGGTTGTATCATTTCTCTCACAACCGGTTTCTTTTACATAATCTTTGTAACGATTTACCTCGAGTTCCCTACTCTTATGTTCCCATTCTTTTTCTGCTTTCTGGGCAGTAGGTTTGTCCTCCTCAATGGGTTTCTTTTCAGGTTTACGTTCTTTGACTTCAACGGCCTTGACAGAGGGACGTGAAATTCCCGGCGACCATCTTATTGCCCGGCCTATGCTTTCCTCGGTTTCAGGCTCCTCAGCTTCTGCAATTGCGGAAACCACAAATAATGCGTCACCTCTCTTCCTCTTGTTGGAGACCCTGATTGTCAACTTGAGACCATCTTTCTGCCTCTCCGATGTCATTTCCTTCCCTTCTGTTCCACTGTTTTCATCTTCAGGAACTAACTTGGATCTAGGTTTACTTTTTAAACCTGGAGCTTGCTTCTCTGATTTTGAAGACTTCTCTACTTCTGGAGTTGCAGCTCCATCCTCTGTCAATTGAGACTCAACCACTGAGTTTGCTCTGTCAGTCTGCTTGCTCTCGTAGGGAAGTAATTTATCTTTATGTTTATTTTTTGAAGTACTTGTTTTCTTCTCAGTTTCAGAAGATTTTTCAGTATCAAGTGATTTTTCAGGAGATGAAGTAATGTGATCATTTCCAAGATCTGGGGATTTTTCTAAATTCTCTGAGCTTGAAAGCTTACTGTTCTCTTTGAGGTTATGTAGACTTTGGTTTACGTCACTCTCTAAGAGATCTTTCAGATTTTTCACAGTCTCTTCCATAGCAAGCAATTGTTCTTTTAGGTGAAGGATTTCTTCTGTCATTATCTCCTTCCCAGAGATTCTCTGTTCATAAAGCCGTAACTGGTCGTCCTTCTCAATTAATTGTGTCTTTATAGACTCCATTGTGGCTGCGTGAGTCTTCCCTTGCGCCTCATTCTCAGTGTACAGATTCTGGCATTTAGCAATTAGATCAAGGATTGTTGCATCCCGTTCTTGCACTTTAACTGCCAACTCTGATTTTTCCTTTTTTAGCTCCTCGGATGTGGCCAAACTTGATTGAAGACCTTTCTCAAGAATCTCAACAGCTCGGTTTAAAGAGTTTAATTCTTGTTCATTTGTGGATTTGTACTCATTAAACACATTAAGAGTTGACTCTCTCTCACTAATCACCTTATTGTGCTCTTCCCTTAACTGAACCATCTGCTGGGCCTCGCTCTCCAGTTTTCTGGTGAACTTTGCAAGCTTGTCCTCAGTTTGCTTCAATATACTGCTTAGATTGTCCACGTGGTGGTTGAGTCCAGCTATGTTTTGTCTTGATGACTCTTCACTTATTTGCATGTCTTCAATCACCTGCTCCTTCTGCCTCTTCTCATCTTCCACCCGATATTGGAGTCCCTCAAGCTCCTTGTCCTTTTGCGTTAATACTGTTTTCAGCTTGGAGATTTCCAGTTTCAATGTGGCTATTTGACAAATCAGCTGCTCCTCTTGAGTTTGAGCCGCTTGGTCTTGTCTCTCCTTCTGTACAGTGTTCTCTGAAAGGGATGTCTGCAGATTGGCAATTATTCCCTCTAGCTGCAGTTTCTCAGAATCAAACCGGGCTCTCTGGGTTTCTAGTTCTGCATTGGTGGATCTCTTCTCTTGTTCTAGCTTGGTGATCTGTACTTGGAGGGCTGTACACCTAGCAGTGATTTCAGCTACTTCCTGGGTCAATCCTTCCATCTTCAGGATGTCCCCCATGTTTTCCAGCTTAGACTTGGGAGTATTCTTCCTCTGCTCCCAAATTGGCATCAGTTTCTCATTCCTGTAGGACACTCTGTAGTCCTCAAATGCAGGCATCCTCCGCCATTCAGGAATATAGTCTGGCATCATCTTTACCTCTCGCCGGTCTGGTTTGGTATGACACATCTCCAGGCTCTGCGTCATATGTCCTGTCTGGGACAGTGTGTACTCCTTGAGTTTTTCTGCATTACGGTAAGCCCGTTTCTTTTCTCTGTTATAAGCAGCTTCCACTTCTCTGAACTGTTTTTTTACCATCTCTAAGTCGGATGCACTTTGCGAGTAGCTGGCCTTTTCCACTTGAAGTGAAGACTCAAGGTCCAGGATCCGCAACTGGATAACTTCAGAGTTAGCCTTAGACTCCCGATGGGCTGCTCTTTCCGATTCGATATCTTCTTCCAGTCTTTTTACTGTGTGTGCTGCTGTCTCCAGTTCCAGAATCAGTCTCTCCTCTTTCTCACGACTGTATTCCAGCTCACTCTTCTGACGTGAGAAGTTATCCATGGCGACATTTTTCTCTGCTTCCATTTCATGTAGCTGCTTGTGCAACTCTTGAACCTTCCTGTTTTGGGACTGGATAACAGATTCCATTTCTTTCTTCATCTCCTCTAAGGCCATTCTGTCTGCACTAGCAGGCTCTTTTGCTTTCTCAGCAATATCTGTAACTTCTCCTTATTACAACTCAGGTTCTCTTTGTTCTTATATTTCGGGGTACTGATTCTTTGTGCTCTGACATCCTGGGTAACTCCAACTCTGGCAAGGATCTCAGCTTTGAGGTCATCATAATTTTCTTTCATTTCTTCATTCAAGCTCAGATAAGCTTTCTGAGCTTCGCCCGTCAAATACGGGGCAATGAGGCTGGCCCAGTACCGTTTGTGCCACGCCTCCCTAATGGCAGTTCGCTCAAAAATGGTGAGGTATATGATAACATCATCATCCTCTGTCAGCTCCCAAAGAATTTCATTGGCTCTCGCTCTGGCCGAATCTTTTCTATAGTTGTCCAGTATAGCTTCATTCTGGGCTAACTGGATGGCCCACTTTCTAGTGAACTCTTGATGAGCAGCTGTGGCCTCTCTCATGCGGATTGTTTCCTCCTCTGCTTGTCGCTGCTGTTCCTGCTGTTGCTGCTGCAGTTGCTGCTGCAGTTGCTGCTGCTGCTGTTGCAGCAAGGCCTTCAGTATATCCTCCATCACTGTACTGTACTGTGGGCTGTCTTCTTGCACTCAGACACTTCACTATCCCACCACTGCCACCAGTGTAACAGGGCGCCCCCTTCTGGCGGGGTTTGCGTCCTGCACTTTCTTATCTTTTCTTTATACAGGGAGGAAGACACAGCAGGCTTGTCCAAAGTTGAGTTTTACTGCTATTTTATTTGTTTGCATAAACAGAACAAAAACAGTGCTTGTATTCAGCAACAAAATAAAACCCTACATAAACGTGCTTACTATACTCAGGAACGCCCTGACTATATCCTGCGCAGCTTATCTGTGACAGGAGAGTGCCACCTTGTGGCCAGGATGCAAACAGTCTCTTAGTTGTGATATATCGCCACCTTGTGGCCAGGAAACAAACAGTCTCTTAACTTTGTTATATTGCCACCTTGTGGCCAGGAAACATACAGTCTCTGATGTCTTTTCCCCTTCGGCTTCTGCCAATAGTGGGTGAAGCCTAGGGCCCTTGTCACCCTCTTGAAATGAGGAACTATCACTTTCTCTCAATGCACTCTTCTTCCTGGGGCATTTGTACTTCTCATCCTCATATGGTGAAAACAACATATATTTGTCACCAACCTTTCTATCCCTTGTTGCCTTCGGCTTCCCAGGGATGGGGTCTTTAGATAATCCTCTCTCTGTGGAATATCTCCAATACCACAGAAGTCTTCTCTGTGCGCAAACTCTGGAACTCCGCAGCCTTCCTGACTGTCTCGCTCCAGCACAAATCCCAGCTCTTAGGATCCCCGCAGCTGAGCTGTCCAGGGCTTTCACACACAGCTCACGGCTGTTAGGCCCAAGCCTAAGTGAGAGAAACTCCACCCATCTCTCTGCTGCTTTTAAAGGCAGTATCCAGCTGGGTTTCCATTTAGCCTCTGATAACTGTCTGGTTTTAACTCTTTTGGTTCTCAGGGGAGAAGTCTTACAGGGCTCTCTTGTGACCCCTAGTGGCACTCCATCACATATCCTCCCCCTCAGCTCAACACCATGTAGTTGAGCTACATGAGCCGAGAGGCCGTAAACGCTCACTTGTAACTTAATCTTCCTCTTGTCTTCTCGTTTAAGGGGCTCATCTTCATAGGGCATAATATTCTCTGGTGCAACTATGCAGTATGGGCTTGGGCCTTGCTCTATTCTCTTGAGCTCAACAGCACGCGTACTTCCATGCGCCAGGAGAACTTTCCCTTCTTCAATTGATCCATCAACTTTGACGAAGTAAGGCTTGAGATACCCCTCGAATAAACTACCATGGGTTTCGTCCATCGCATCATCTATGGGGAACACACTGTCTTGTTCGCCACATGGCACCTCTGGACCTGGTTGGATACTGACAGTATCTCCAAACCACACCTTTAGGTTGTTACACACAACTCTGTTCCTCCTGATCTTCTCATCTAGGCAAGTGTCATCTGTACGACCTTTGTACGCAGTTTTCTGTCTCTTCTTTCTTTTCAGAAGAACAGGTTTTCCTTGGTACAACAGAAGCTCATACTTCTGGACCGGAGTCATCGACATCACTTTCTCTTCATTGCTTTGTTTTTCTCCAATTTCTTTTAATAGGACCTGCAGTTCAGATAATTCTGCAAAGAGCGATTTGGTTGTATCATTTCTCTCACAACCGGTTTCTTTTACATAATCTTTGTAACGATTTACCTCGAGTTCCCTACTCTTATGTTCCCATTCTTTTTCTGCTTTCTGGGCAGTAGGTTTGTCCTCCTCAATGGGTTTCTTTTCAGGTTTACGTTCTTTGACTTCAACGGCCTTGACAGAGGGACGTGAAATTCCCGGCGACCATCTTATTGTCCGGCCTATGCTTTCCTCGGTTTCAGGCTCCTCAGCTTCTGCAATTGCGGAAACCACAAATAATGCGTCACCTCTCTTCCTCTTGTTGGAGACCCTGATTGTCAACTTGAGACCATCTTTCTGCCTCTCCGATGTCATTTCCTTCCCTTCTGTTCCACTGTTTTCATCTTCAGGAACTAACTTGGATCTAGGTTTACTTTTTAAACCTGGAGCTTGCTTCTCTGATTTTGAAGACTTCTCTACTTCTGGAGTTGCAGCTCCATCCTCTGTCAATTGAGACTCAACCACTGAGTTTGCTCTGTCAGTCTGCTTGCTCTCGTAGGGAAGTAATTTATCTTTATGTTTATTTTTTGAAGTACTTGTTTTCTTCTCAGTTTCAGAAGATTTTTCAGTATCAAGTGATTTTTCAGGAGATGAAGTAATGTGATCATTTCCAAGATCTGGGGATTTTTCTAAATTCTCTGAGCTTGAAAGCTTACTGTTCTCTTTGAGGTTATGTAGACTTTGGTTTACGTCACTCTCTAAGAGATCTTTCAGATTTTTCACAGTCTCTTCCATAGCAAGCAATTGTTCTTTTAGGTGAAGGATTTCTTCTGTCATTATCTCCTTCCCAGAGATTCTCTGTTCATAAAGCCGTAACTGGTCGTCCTTCTCAATTAATTGTGTCTTTATAGACTCCATTGTGGCTGCGTGAGTCTTCCCTTGCGCCTCATTCTCAGTGTACAGATTCTGGCATTTAGCAATTAGATCAAGGATTGTTGCATCCCGTTCTTGCACTTTAACTGCCAACTCTGATTTTTCCTTTTTTAGCTCCTCGGATGTGGCCAAACTTGATTGAAGACCTTTCTCAAGAATCTCAACAGCTCGGTTTAAAGAGTTTAATTCTTGTTCATTTGTGGATTTGTACTCATTAAACACATTAAGAGTTGACTCTCTCTCACTAATCACCTTATTGTGCTCTTCCCTTAACTGAACCATCTGCTGGGCCTCTCTCTCCAGTTTTCTGGTGAACTTTGCAAGCTTGTCCTCAGTTTGCTTCAATATACTGCTTAGATTGTCCACGTGGTGGTTGAGTCCAGCTATGTTTTGTCTTGATGACTCTTCACTTATTTGCATGTCTTCAATCACCTGCTCCTTCTGCCTCTTCTCATCTTCCACCCGATATTGGAGTCCCTCAAGCTCCTTGTCCTTTTGCGTTAATACTGTTTTCAGCTTGGAGATTTCCAGTTTCAATGTGGCTATTTGACAAATCAGCTGCTCCTCTTGAGTTTGAGCCGCTTGGTCTTGTCTCTCCTTCTGTACAGTGTTCTCTGAAAGGGATGTCTGCAGATTGGCAATTATTCCCTCTAGCTGCAGTTTCTCAGAATCAAACCGGGCTCTCTGGGTTTCTAGTTCTGCATTGGTGGATCTCTTCTCTTGTTCTAGCTTGGTGATCTGTACTTGGAGGGCTGTACACCTAGCAGTGATTTCAGCTACTTCCTGGGTCAATCCTTCCATCTTCAGGATGTCCCCCATGTTTTCCAGCTTAGACTTGGGAGTATTCTTCCTCTGCTCCCAAATTGGCATCAGTTTCTCATTCCTGTAGGACACTCTGTAGTCCTCAAATGCAGGCATCCTCCGCCATTCAGGAATATAGTCTGGCATCATCTTTACCTCTCGCCGGTCTGGTTTGGTATGACACATCTCCAGGCTCTGCGTCATATGTCCTGTCTGGGACAGTGTGTACTCCTTGAGTTTTTCTGCATTACGGTAAGCCCGTTTCTTTTCTCTGTTATAAGCAGCTTCCACTTCTCTGAACTGTTTTTTTACCATCTCTAAGTCGGATGCACTTTGCGAGTAGCTGGCCTTTTCCACTTGAAGTGAAGACTCAAGGTCCAGGATCCGCAACTGGATAACTTCAGAGTTAGCCTTAGACTCCCGATGGGCTGCTCTTTCCGATTCGATATCTTCTTCCAGTCTTTTTACTGTGTGTGCTGCTGTCTCCAGTTCCAGAATCAGTCTCTCCTCTTTCTCACGACTGTATTCCAGCTCACTCTTCTGACGTGAGAAGTTATCCATGGCGACATTTTTCTCTGCTTCCATTTCATGTAGCTGCTTGTGCAACTCTTGAACCTTCCTGTTTTGGGACTGGATAACAGATTCCATTTCTTTCTTCATCTCCTCTAAGGCCATTCTGTCTGCACTAGCAGGCTCTTTTGCTTTCTCAGCAATATCTGTAACTTCTCCTTATTACAACTCAGGTTCTCTTTGTTCTTATATTTCGGGGTACTGATTCTTTGTGCTCTGACATCCTGGGTAACTCCAACTCTGGCAAGGATCTCAGCTTTGAGGTCATCATAATTTTCTTTCATTTCTTCATTCAAGCTCAGATAAGCTTTCTGAGCTTCGCCCGTCAAATACGGGGCAATGAGGCTGGCCCAGTACCGTTTGTGCCACGCCTCCCTAATGGCAGTTCGCTCAAAAATGGTGAGGTATATGATAACATCATCATCCTCTGTCAGCTCCCAAAGAATTTCATTGGCTCTCGCTCTGGCCGAATCTTTTCTATAGTTGTCCAGTATAGCTTCATTCTGGGCTAACTGGATGGCCCACTTTCTAGTGAACTCTTGATGAGCAGCTGTGGCCTCTCTCATGCGGATTGTTTCCTCCTCTGCTTGTCGCTGCTGTTCCTGCTGTTGCTGCTGCAGTTGCTGCTGCAGTTGCTGCTGCTGCTGTTGCAGCAAGGCCTTCAGTATATCCTCCATCACTGTACTGTACTGTGGGCTGTCTTCTTGCACTCAGACACTTCACTATCCCACCACTGCCACCAGTGTAACAGGGCGCCCCCTTCTGGCGGGGTTTGCGTCCTGCACTTTCTTATCTTTTCTTTATACAGGGAGGAAGACACAGCAGGCTTGTCCAAAGTTGAGTTTTACTGCTATTTTATTTGTTTGCATAAACAGAACAAAAACAGTGCTTGTATTCAGCAACAAAATAAAACCCTACATAAACGTGCTTACTATACTCAGGAACGCCCTGACTATATCCTGCGCAGCTTATCTGTGACAGGAGAGTGCCACCTTGTGGCCAGGATGCAAACAGTCTCTTAGTTGTGATATATCGCCACCTTGTGGCCAGGAAACAAACAGTCTCTTAACTTTGTTATATTGCCACCTTGTGGCCAGGAAACATACAGTCTCTGATGTCTTTTCCCCTTCGGCTTCTGCCAATAGTGGGTGAAGCCTAGGGCCCTTGTCACCCTCTTGAAATGAGGAACTATCACTTTCTCTCAATGCACTCTTCTTCCTGGGGCATTTGTACTTCTCATCCTCATATGGTGAAAACAACATATATTTGTCACCAACCTTTCTATCCCTTGTTGCCTTCGGCTTCCCAGGGATGGGGTCTTTAGATAATCCTCTCTCTGTGGAATATCTCCAATACCACAGAAGTCTTCTCTGTGCGCAAACTCTGGAACTCCGCAGCCTTCCTGACTGTCTCGCTCCAGCACAAATCCCAGCTCTTAGGATCCCCGCAGCTGAGCTGTCCAGGGCTTTCACACACAGCTCACGGCTGTTAGGCCCAAGCCTAAGTGAGAGAAACTCCACCCATCTCTCTGCTGCTTTTAAAGGCAGTATCCAGCTGGGTTTCCATTTAGCCTCTGATAACTGTCTGGTTTTAACTCTTTTGGTTCTCAGGGGAGAAGTCTTACAGGGCTCTCTTGTGACCCCTAGTGGCACTCCATCACATATCCTCCCCCTCAGCTCAACACCATGTAGTTGAGCTACATGAGCCGAGAGGCCGTAAACGCTCACTTGTAACTTAATCTTCCTCTTGTCTTCTCGTTTAAGGGGCTCATCTTCATAGGGCATAATATTCTCTGGTGCAACTATGCAGTATGGGCTTGGGCCTTGCTCTATTCTCTTGAGCTCAACAGCACGCGTACTTCCATGCGCCAGGAGAACTTTCCCTTCTTCAATTGATCCATCAACTTTGACGAAGTAAGGCTTGAGATACCCCTCGAATAAACTACCATGGGTTTCGTCCATCGCATCATCTATGGGGAACACACTGTCTTGTTCGCCACATGGCACCTCTGGACCTGGTTGGATACTGACAGTATCTCCAAACCACACCTTTAGGTTGTTACACACAACTCTGTTCCTCCTGATCTTCTCATCTAGGCAAGTGTCATCTGTACGACCTTTGTACGCAGTTTTCTGTCTCTTCTTTCTTTTCAGAAGAACAGGTTTTCCTTGGTACAACAGAAGCTCATACTTCTGGACCGGAGTCATCGACATCACTTTCTCTTCATTGCTTTGTTTTTCTCCAATTTCTTTTAATAGGACCTGCAGTTCAGATAATTCTGCAAAGAGCGATTTGGTTGTATCATTTCTCTCACAACCGGTTTCTTTTACATAATCTTTGTAACGATTTACCTCGAGTTCCCTACTCTTATGTTCCCATTCTTTTTCTGCTTTCTGGGCAGTAGGTTTGTCCTCCTCAATGGGTTTCTTTTCAGGTTTACGTTCTTTGACTTCAACGGCCTTGACAGAGGGACGTGAAATTCCCGGCGACCATCTTATTGTCCGGCCTATGCTTTCCTCGGTTTCAGGCTCCTCAGCTTCTGCAATTGCGGAAACCACAAATAATGCGTCACCTCTCTTCCTCTTGTTGGAGACCCTGATTGTCAACTTGAGACCATCTTTCTGCCTCTCCGATGTCATTTCCTTCCCTTCTGTTCCACTGTTTTCATCTTCAGGAACTAACTTGGATCTAGGTTTACTTTTTAAACCTGGAGCTTGCTTCTCTGATTTTGAAGACTTCTCTACTTCTGGAGTTGCAGCTCCATCCTCTGTCAATTGAGACTCAACCACTGAGTTTGCTCTGTCAGTCTGCTTGCTCTCGTAGGGAAGTAATTTATCTTTATGTTTATTTTTTGAAGTACTTGTTTTCTTCTCAGTTTCAGAAGATTTTTCAGTATCAAGTGATTTTTCAGGAGATGAAGTAATGTGATCATTTCCAAGATCTGGGGATTTTTCTAAATTCTCTGAGCTTGAAAGCTTACTGTTCTCTTTGAGGTTATGTAGACTTTGGTTTACGTCACTCTCTAAGAGATCTTTCAGATTTTTCACAGTCTCTTCCATAGCAAGCAATTGTTCTTTTAGGTGAAGGATTTCTTCTGTCATTATCTCCTTCCCAGAGATTCTCTGTTCATAAAGCCGTAACTGGTCGTCCTTCTCAATTAATTGTGTCTTTATAGACTCCATTGTGGCTGCGTGAGTCTTCCCTTGCGCCTCATTCTCAGTGTACAGATTCTGGCATTTAGCAATTAGATCAAGGATTGTTGCATCCCGTTCTTGCACTTTAACTGCCAACTCTGATTTTTCCTTTTTTAGCTCCTCGGATGTGGCCAAACTTGATTGAAGACCTTTCTCAAGAATCTCAACAGCTCGGTTTAAAGAGTTTAATTCTTGTTCATTTGTGGATTTGTACTCATTAAACACATTAAGAGTTGACTCTCTCTCACTAATCACCTTATTGTGCTCTTCCCTTAACTGAACCATCTGCTGGGCCTCGCTCTCCAGTTTTCTGGTGAACTTTGCAAGCTTGTCCTCAGTTTGCTTCAATATACTGCTTAGATTGTCCACGTGGTGGTTGAGTCCAGCTATGTTTTGTCTTGATGACTCTTCACTTATTTGCATGTCTTCAATCACCTGCTCCTTCTGCCTCTTCTCATCTTCCACCCGATATTGGAGTCCCTCAAGCTCCTTGTCCTTTTGCGTTAATACTGTTTTCAGCTTGGAGATTTCCAGTTTCAATGTGGCTATTTGACAAATCAGCTGCTCCTCTTGAGTTTGAGCCGCTTGGTCTTGTCTCTCCTTTTGTACAGTGTTCTCTGAAAGGGATGTCTGCAGATTGGCAATTATTCCCTCTAGCTGCAGTTTCTCAGAATCAAACCGGGCTCTCTGGGTTTCTAGTTCTGCATTGGTGGATCTCTTCTCTTGTTCTAGCTTGGTGATCTGTACTTGGAGGGCTGTACACCTAGCAGTGATTTCAGCTACTTCCTGGGTCAATCCTTCCATCTTCAGGATGTCCCCCATGTTTTCCAGCTTAGACTTGGGAGTATTCTTCCTCTGCTCCCAAATTGGCATCAGTTTCTCATTCCTGTAGGACACTCTGTAGTCCTCAAATGCAGGCATCCTCCGCCATTCAGGAATATAGTCTGGCATCATCTTTACCTCTCGCCGGTCTGGTTTGGTATGACACATCTCCAGGCTCTGCGTCATATGTCCTGTCTGGGACAGTGTGTACTCCTTGAGTTTTTCTGCATTACGGTAAGCCCGTTTCTTTTCTCTGTTATAAGCAGCTTCCACTTCTCTGAACTGGTTTTTTACCATCTCTAAGTCGGATGCACTTTGCGAGTAGCTGGCCTTTTCCACTTGAAGTGAAGACTCAAGGTCCAGGATCCGCAACTGGATAACTTCAGAGTTAGCCTTAGACTCCCGATGGGCTGCTCTTTCCGATTCGATATCTTCTTCCAGTCTTTTTACTGTGTGTGCTGCTGTCTCCAGTTCCAGAATCAGTCTCTCCTCTTTCTCACGACTGTATTCCAGCTCACTCTTCTGACGTGAGAAGTTATCCATGGCGACATTTTTCTCTGCTTCCATTTCATGTAGCTGCTTATGCAACTCTTGAACCTTCCTGTTTTGGGACTGGATAACAGATTCCATTTCTTTCTTCATCTCCTCTAAGGCCATTCTGTCTGCACTAGCAGGCTCTTTTGCTTTCTCAGCAATATCTGTAACTTCTCCTTATTACAACTCAGGTTCTCTTTGTTCTTATATTTCGGGGTACTGATTCTTTGTGCTCTGACATCCTGGGTAACTCCAACTCTGGCAAGGATCTCAGCTTTGAGGTCATCATAATTTTCTTTCATTTCTTCATTCAAGCTCAGATAAGCTTTCTGAGCTTCGCCCGTCAAATACGGGGCAATGAGGCTGGCCCAGTACCGTTTGTGCCACGCCTCCCTAATGGCAGTTCGCTCAAAAATGGTGAGGTATATGATAACATCATCATCCTCTGTCAGCTCCCAAAGAATTTCATTGGCTCTCGCTCTGGCCGAATCTTTTCTATAGTTGTCCAGTATAGCTTCATTCTGGGCTAACTGGATGGCCCACTTTCTAGTGAACTCTTGATGAGCAGCTGTGGCCTCTCTCATGCGGATTGTTTCCTCCTCTGCTTGTCGCTGCTGTTCCTGCTGTTGCTGCTGCAGTTGCTGCTGCAGTTGCTGCTGCTGCTGTTGCAGCAAGGCCTTCAGTATATCCTCCATCACTGTACTGTACTGTGGGCTGTCTTCTTGCACTCAGACACTTCACTATCCCACCACTGCCACCAGTGTAACAGGGCGCCCCCTTCTGGCGGGGTTTGCGTCCTGCACTTTCTTATCTTTTCTTTATACAGGGAGGAAGACACAGCAGGCTTGTCCAAAGTTGAGTTTTACTGCTATTTTATTTGTTTGCATAAACAGAACAAAAACAGTGCTTGTATTCAGCAACAAAATAAAACCCTACATAAACGTGCTTACTATACTCAGGAACGCCCTGACTATATCCTGCGCAGCTTATCTGTGACAGGAGAGTGCCACCTTGTGGCCAGGATGCAAACAGTCTCTTAGTTGTGATATATCGCCACCTTGTGGCCAGGAAACAAACAGTCTCTTAACTTTGTTATATTGCCACCTTGTGGCCAGGAAACATACAGTCTCTGATGTCTTTTCCCCTTCGGCTTCTGCCAATAGTGGGTGAAGCCTAGGGCCCTTGTCACCCTCTTGAAATGAGGAACTATCACTTTCTCTCAATGCACTCTTCTTCCTGGGGCATTTGTACTTCTCATCCTCATATGGTGAAAACAACATATATTTGTCACCAACCTTTCTATCCCTTGTTGCCTTCGGCTTCCCAGGGATGGGGTCTTTAGATAATCCTCTCTCTGTGGAATATCTCCAATACCACAGAAGTCTTCTCTGTGCGCAAACTCTGGAACTCCGCAGCCTTCCTGACTGTCTCGCTCCAGCACAAATCCCAGCTCTTAGGATCCCCGCAGCTGAGCTGTCCAGGGCTTTCACACACAGCTCACGGCTGTTAGGCCCAAGCCTAAGTGAGAGAAACTCCACCCATCTCTCTGCTGCTTTTAAAGGCAGTATCCAGCTGGGTTTCCATTTAGCCTCTGATAACTGTCTGGTTTTAACTCTTTTGGTTCTCAGGGGAGAAGTCTTACAGGGCTCTCTTGTGACCCCTAGTGGCACTCCATCACACTACTATATTCAAGCATACCTCAGCACAACCTAATAGATCAGTGTCTATACTCCAACACTTATCTTAATACTTATTTTCTAGATAGTATTGTCATCACTGGCAGGGATGTAGATTATTTGAACAAAGAACACAAAAAAATAGCTAAATTAAATTTAATCATGCATTAACAGATTTGGAGCGCTATGGAGTAGTATGTCTTTCCCATGAAAGCTTTTCCCATCATTTATATTACATATATATATATATATATATATATATATATATATATATATATATATATATATATTATATTGGGGGCAAGTGGCTCAGTGGGGCACAGGGGCATTGAAAATTTAAATAAAGACATTTAAAAAAAAAAGTTTTTGGGGGGCACAGCGATAGATCCACCTCTGCTGCCTGTCCTGGGAGCTGGGAGTAGAGTTGAATTTTCACCACTCAGGCCACGTTTTTTTGCCTCTTTAAACTTTATCCCCCCAGATTTTTTGGGCTCCTACGCCCATGATCACTGGAACCAACGCTATCAACCCTCTAACTAAGTGAGCTAAGCCTGTCTCTAGAGACAGATTAACTGAATATGTCATGCTTTGGTAGAATGCAAATCCAATGAGTAAATAAGAAAAGTCAGGTAACAGCGCTCAAAGCCAAGCAGCGGCTGCAAAGGCAAATAAAATATTAGCATGTATTAGGAAGGGTATAGAAGCCAGGGAAGAAGATATAATTCTGCCACAATACAAATCTCTAGTACGCCCTCATTTGGAATATGGAGTACAATTTTGGGCACCACCTCACAAAAAAGACATTTTAGAGCTGGAAAAAGTACAGAGAAGGGCTACAAAACTAATAAGGGGAATGGAGGGGCTAAGTTATGAAGAAAGACTAGCAAAATTAAACTTATTTTCGCTAGAAAAAAGGCGTCTAAGAGGAGATATGATTACGTTATTTAAATACATCCAGGGTCAATATAAGGCTTTGTCAAGTGAACTTTTTGTAGCAAGAGATTTTCAACTGACAAGAGGACATCCGTTGAGGTTAGAGGAAAAAAGATTTCACCTTAAACAAAGAAAAGGGTTCTTCACAGTTAGGGTGGTTAAACTGTGGAATTCTCTACCAAAGGAGGTGGTGACAGCGAATTCGATAGACAACTTCAAAAAGGGGTTAGATATATTTCTGAATAAAGAGGGCATTCAAGGCTATCCTAGATAACTAGCAAGGAATATTGATCCAGGGAGAAATTTGATCGCCAGTTTCTGGGGTCAGGAAGGAATTTTGCTTTTTTTTCCCCTTATGAGACAATTGGCAAAGTTTCAATGGTTTTTTTTTTTTATGTTTGCCTTCCTCTGGATCAATTAACAATAATTAACGTCTTTTTTCAGTCTTTTTTACTATATAAAGTCTTTTTTCAACCTTAATTACTATGTAACTATACTATGTAACTAAGTCCATTCACAGAGATGCTAGAATAAAGTTGTTATTCAAAGAGCTTACACTCCATTGCTCAACCTTCCATGGATAGATGTGGAGAGAGGGAGAAATGTGGAGAGAGGGAGAGATGTGTGGAGAGATGGAGAGATATGTTGTAAGAGAGAGAGAGGAAGAGGAGGGCAAAGATAAATAAGTGATGAGAGAGGGAGAGGAACGTGATGGGGAAGTGAGAAGAGAGGGAGGAGAGCAACGCGAGAAGGTTAGAGATACAGGGGAGATTAGGAGGGGTGGCATCAATGAAGGGTCAGAGAGGGCCTAGAGTGGTAGCAGTGGAGGAGTGGTGGAGGGAGGGATGCCCCAAATGTAAGGGCACCCTAACATGCCACCACCATCACGACTGCCACCTACAGCTCTGCAGGCTCCACAGACAGTCCAAAGTCCCTCACCCCAGGGCCATCAATGGAGGCCAGCATTGCTGAATTATCCACCTACTAGAGACAGCAGGAGACAATGATTGCGAGTCTACTCACTGGTTTGTTGTCCACCAAAACACCTGTGGCATGCACATACCGGTAAATGTATAGGGAGATAACAAGACACAATTAGTAGGTGGATACCTATCTGGCCAGGCTGTCAAAAATGGTTAATAACCAGAGCGTTGTGAACACAGCATCATCCATGCCAGAGCAGACGCCAACAGCTTTGCCCAGTCCCCTCTGCCTTGATGCCTCCACCTCAATTAGTGATGCCTCAACTCTTACCTCTTTCAGTAATGCCTTCACCTGCATCTCCCGTAGGAGACGGTGTGATGGCACAGGAGGGGGGCCCTGTGACTAGGCAGAGGAAGAGATAGGGGCTACATTTAATTTAATCCTTATCAAATACAGTCCTCAGTGATCCATCCACCATCACATAATCTTATCTGTGGTCAGATAAGTTTATGGTTAACATTTCACCAATTGATGTTCACTGAGGAATGCAGTTGAGAAGAGATTATGTAGTCCCTATTGAGTATGTTTTGTTTTTACTGATAAACCCTTTTTTTTTGGTTTTAGGAAAATGTCATATCCATTAAGGCAGTTTGTTTCATCAGTAATAATGTCTATATTTTTAGATATTATGGTATAATAACAAAACACAGTTATCATATAACACCTCTATACCATTAAAATATGATATCAATGTGGCTAAATAATATCATATAGATATATTGATAGGATGCATAGCCTTCCAATTGTGGCCATAGTTAGGCATTCTTTTGAGACCCCACATCACTGCTAAATATCTGCAATTGGTCATGACAACTGATTTCTCATGACAGTTACAGCATTGTTTGCACTGCTTGTAGATGAACATCAGGTAAGTCAATTTATTGTTATGGAAACAATATTAAGCACTGTACTGTACATACAGATCTTGCTAGATTTTCTTTCTCAGTTTTTTTAATACGATCATACACTGGTTATTTAAGAGCTGTGTCATACCAATCTCAAGGTTTTAATGTCACACAGTATGTGTGTAATTTATTTAGATACATAATCCAGGAGATATTAGATCTGTTTAATTGAGCAGATGAATACACCATGTAAGTGCTATGCATGTTACAGGTTACTTCTATTTTATGAAGTGATGAATGATGAGATTTATATTAATCTAAATATTGTTATTGTGTTGTAATGACTATGTGTGACTATAGTAGATGCAATGCATCATAATTATTTTACAGTATTACCTTTACGCCAACAGACAATCATATTTATAGTATAGTAATGTGACTGGCCACTTACAGAGTGTGCTCTATGGATATAATAAACAAATACTCATTATACTGTAATCCATGTGTCTGTTTATTTCTAATGACTACATTAACATACATTACATTAAGTTATTGATCTAATATATGTATACCCAGCCTATGTTAATGTATAGTGGATGTGTATAAATTATATATTATGAAGTCATCTGCATTTATATGTCAATTATGGATGATTGTAAAATTTGTCTTTGTTTTCATGCATTTAATTACTGTAATCTTATGTTTCCATGTCAATAATGTTTCCTTAATTAGTAACTAATGTTGTTATGGCCAAGTGCTTACATTTTCCATTATTATTATTATAGTTTATTTATAATGCGCCGACATATTCCGTAGCGCTGTACATAGATTAGGTTCAGACAATGATAAATACAGATTAACATTTAGCAAAGGAAGGATGGCCCTGTCTTTGAGCTAGGAATCAAATGTCCATGGAGAATTCCCAAACTCCTAAGGATAGAAACTTGCAGACTTACAATCTAAGGGATAGTGAGTGGTAAAAGAGGGGTGATATGTGTGTTAGGGTAGACGGTGATACGCTTCTTTAAATAGATGTGCTTTAAGTGAGGTTTTAAATGTTTTGAGGCAAGAGGATAATCTGGTGGAGCAAGGCAAGGAGTTCCAGAGACTAGGGGCAGCACAAGAAAAGTCCTGGAGGCGGGAGTGAGAGGAGGTGACAAGAATTGTAGAAAGAAGAAGGTCATTAGCAGAACAAAGAGTGCGGGTGGGGGAGTATTTGGAGATGAGAGCAGAGATGTAAGGAGGAGCATTATTGTTGAGGGCTTTGTAAGTTAGGGTCATGATTTTAAATTTTATTCTTGAGGCTAAGGGAAGCCAGTGTAGTGATTGACAGAGAGGTGATGCCGACACTGAACGTTGTGTATGGAAGATGAGTCTAGCAGAGGCATTCATAATGGATTGAAGTGGAGACAGTTGGGTGGTAGGTAGGCCAACAAGAAGCGAGTTGCAGTAGTGTAGTCGAGAGATGATGAGAGAGTGTATAAGGATTTTTGTTGTGTCTTGTGTAAGATAGTGACGAATTCTGGAGATGTTTTTTAGATGGAGAAGACAAGATTTAGTAATTATAAGTGAGGGATGAAAGACAGAGAGGGGTCCAGTAGAACTCCAAGACAACGGGCTTGGGAGGAGGGGGTGATGATGTCTTTGTTGACAGTGAGAGAGATGTGAGGAATTGACGCTGTGGGAGAGGGAGGGAAGATTAGGAGTTCAGTTTTAGACATGTTGAGTTTGAGATGGTGGGTGGACATCCAAGAGGATATAATAGAGAGGCAGTTGGAGACGTTTGTTAGAAGAGAGGGGGGTAGATCTGGAATGGAGAGGTAGATTTGGGTGTCATCTGCATAGAGATGATAATGAAGCCCAAAAGAGTTTATGAGGGTACCAAGTGAGAATGTGTAGATGGAGAAGAGGAGGGGGCCAAGGACAGATCCTTGGGGTATACCAACAGACAGGGGGTGAGAAGAAGAAGAGGTGTCAGAGAAGGATATACTGAATGATCAATTTTGTAGGTATGATGAAAACCACGAGAGAGCAGTGTCTCGAATACCGAGGGAGAAGAGCATATGGAGTAAAAGTGGATGTCCGACAGTGTCAAAGACAGCAGAGAGATCTAGAAGAAGAATAATTGAGAAGTGACCTTTTAACTTGGTGGTAAGCAGGTCATATAATGTTAATATCAATATAATTTAACATCAATCACATTTTGGTGCAAATAACAGGTGAAATATGCATTAGGTGTGACATCATGATCAAATATTTAGCCTTCTTTTCTATCAAAAACATGTCCATGTGAACAGTACAAGCTATAACAATGACACAGATTTGATTATTGAGATCACCTGAATTAATATGACCAAAATGTGTTCATGCAGTATTGTATACATTGTTAGCACAGATTTCTACTTTAAGCATGAACATCAATAATACTTATTTGTGGAAGTAATACTACTAAATCTTTACATCATAACACTGTTCTGGATCACTATCCGCTGAAGAGATCCTTAAGAAATCACATGTCATTTTCAGACTATATTAATACACAAACACTAGATATAATTGAATATATTTAGTAAATGTATACATATTCTAACATGCACCTTAGCAATGGCAGGGGACTTAACAGGGCAGGTGTACACAAGAATCCCTTTAATGGAGGTAGGTTTTATGGGGCTCCTTCTGCCTCTCCAGAGCTTCCTTGGGCTCTTGCTGGGCTTCCTCAACAGCTACATGCAAATTAATGTGATCCTCCTGACCAGCATTTGGCCCTATATCCCCATGTCCCTGTGCCTCTATACTTACTGATTACTCTGTTACTTACTGATTCCTTTTACAAAATGCTGTTCATAGCCTGGACTATATAGTAATTTTGACATGGAGGTTCACCTCCAGAACACATTAGAGGCGCACATTTACACACAATTAGTGCCAACCACTCCTCTCTTTAAGGCCTCAAGCTGTCAATTGTGACATTTATTACACTCTGTTGTGTAACACACAACTGTATTGTATACATAACATACCTTCCCATTGCTGTGACATACATGATCACTCTCTGTGCTCTGGGTCCATGCTGTTAATTGCTGTTGTATGAATTAACTTCTTAAATACTGGAATATGTTTTATCATTGCATTTGATATATGTTATTTTGATCTGTATTATTGAAAATAGTTGATGTTCACAGATGTATGCAGACTCATACATCATATTATTTTTTGGGCAGAGACATATGTGTCTATGAGAATATTAAATATAAATTTAGTTTGCAGTTACATGTTTTTTTCATGTTTTTTATTACAGTACTGTCTAACTACTTTTAAAAAGGTCTCAACAAGGTTTTTTAGAGCTCTTATGGGTGCTATCCAGTACACATACCTTTTTTGGGAATAATCAGTTACTGTAAATCTTTACACAGCTTCAGTAACTTGAACACCTTTAACTGTGACTGGAATAGTTGGAATGTTGGAAGCTCAGATTGTACGTTGTGATTTTCCAATCTTGTAACCTTTCTTAGGTTACTGACTTATTAAAAATAATAAACTCTTTTTCCATCCCTTTGGTTAGGATTAGAACATAGAATCAGACACCCCTTTGCTTAGAATGTCAGACTTAGACTGCCTGAAACTTTACTGGCTTCCCAACCAAAGCATTTAAGAAAAGACAAAGAAACAAAGAAAAAAACAACATTAACATGAGAGAGGACAAGTTTGAATTCCACGCCTCAGTGCACAAGCACCGATGAGATGTATAGCTGTACGGCTTGAATTAGCATAGTCCAGTCTGAATAGCCCTGTGTATGTGGGGTCAGTGCTGATGTCACATGAGGGTCAGCCCTCTGCTGGGGCTGATCTTTTATCTGAGCTGAAAGCAAGCAGCCCTATAGAATAAAGGGAAAGCATGAATGGAAACTTGCTCAGACCAGCCACAAGTCACTGGCTCCATTTTGTGTGTTACTGGTGGCTAAATATTACATTAGCAGTAAAAGACACAATATCCTTTAAACATTACACATCAAAACAACATGTCACAGCTCTTAAACAAGTCTTATGTCCATTTTAATAAACTTCAATATTTCCAATCCAATGTGTTAGTGTGCCAATTAACAGGGTGCGTGTGGGGTTCAGTGGAGTTCCAAAATCAGTCATGACAATAGGTTACTAAGTTACATACAAAGTTGCACCATAAGTGCCTGTGTAAAAGATTGGAATGGGGTCCTTTGTCTTCTACTGTCCTGTGATAGAATGTGACATTTAGGGCCATTCCGAGCAAAGCCGGATCCTTGATGTCTTCATTTGCAATTTTGTTAAACTGAGACCATTTTAAACATTTTCACATTTTGTCATGGTTGTGTTAATGGCTTTAAATTATTGTTGTTAATTAATTTTGTTTAATTGACTGGGAGTTCCCTTCTAGGGAATACAGACTGTTCTGAAGTGACTAGCCACTCACATCACCCTCACAAATACTGTTATGAAGTAAACATTTAGGACTACTGCTAAAAAGGTTAATCAAAGTAAATCAGAGTTTGGCGGTGCTAAAATGCCCACTAGATTATGGGTATACATTTTTTTGTGTCAGAACCTGGTTACTAGACAAATTCAGACCCTTCCAGTTTGAGGTTGCAAATGTAATTTAATGAACAAAAACAGGATATACAAAGCTTGGTAAGTATCCTTTTAAATTAAAAGCCCAATGCTTGTATAAGTATATAAAACCATGGCCATGCACTGAAAGCAAACTTGCAATGCTTCTATACAACAGCAGAAACTGTAAACAGAGGTCCTCAGAAACAGAATGGGACCTGAAGACAGGAGCCAGCACCCAAGTGGAGGTGATAGCTGGAACAGAGCAGAGGAAAAGGTACAGGCATAACTCTTGCCAGACAGGAACAGAAGCAGTAGTGTTGGACATGAACAGTAGTAGTTTAGGACACCAACAGAACTCTAACCAGACAGAAACAGCAGTACAGGACACCACAGCTGCAACAGTAAACCAGGAAGGACAAGGTTTGCAGCAGAAGTCACTTTGGAGTGATCTCAGCCGGATCTGAAAAGACTCATTAGATGCGGATTGAGTGAGCAACATCACCTATCAGTGATTTGGGAGCAGAGTTAAGACTCACAGGAGCATGCTACCTTTCCTATGTCTCCCTCACAGTCTGTGAGTGACTACAGGTCATTGATTGACTAGAACAACCAGCGTTGTGGTCTTTCTTGGCCTACCTTAAGGCCTACCAGAAGAGGATAGTTTGTAAAAATGTTCTAATTTTCTATAGATCCCCATAACACCTACAATAGATAGATAGATAGATAGATAGATAGATAGATAGATAGATAGACAGACAATATTATTTTACACCAGGGCTCTCCTTTCACTAGTTCTGTCATTGCACAAAGGATATGTTGCCCCAGTGCAGAGATCACTAAAATCTAAATTGATTGAGATTGCAGCACCAAGTAGTTCAAATTATAATGTCTTATATATTGTACATTGTGCTTTTTTATTATAAAAGTTTTATATTAAACTTTTTTAATGAGTTGCTATACTGCACTATTAACCTATTCAATTGCAAAATATAGTAAACACTTTTCACAGTCATCTTTTTCTCTGTTTTGCATAACAAGTAGCTGACTTTTAAATCTAGTTAAAATCAAAAACTTGAATTACATAATGTTCTATTATATATCTTTCGAGAAGTTAAAGAAAAATATATGTTATAAGCAAAAAACATTTTTTAAGCTGTATTTATTTATTTTCCTGAAATATCAAATCCACAACATATTTTTTGTTATCAGTGCTCACTTCAATCCATGACTATTGATTTACTAAGAAGAATGAACACTGTTGTCAATATTTGCAGTTTCCATCGTTTGTAAAATGATTTCAACTCTTGCTCTCTTTCCATAATAATTTTTCATTCATCGAGTGACAGACAACATGTGAGATTCTCCTATTCTTTGGTAATCTTTTTATATTAGCTTTGGCAAAATGTATTTTTATTCATCTTTACATAGAAGTGCATCTTTTATTTAAAAGGGTCTATGTGCCCTGATGTGATTACAATGCATTTGAACACAATGCTGTATCTTCATTGCAATAAACAGGCAAAGGCTTATCTACTACGTATTGTAAATTCGCATTGTAAAGTTAATACATGTTGTGACATGCTGAAAATTACTGTCAATTTAAAATGTTTGGAATTCAAAACAAGAATAAAATAATAGTCAGTACAAAATAAAAGATTGCTTAAGAGTTTTTACAATAGAATATGTCATATTTTCCCTAAAACAGCAAGAGACCTGTCCTGAAATCTTGAAAGCATTCAATTTATTTTAGTTATTTAGATTGAACAAATTAAATTGTGGGCTTGGAACAAACACTTTAACTACAAAATGTCTTATTTCCATCTTTAAAAGAAGTGGTATGCTTTGATTAGCAATATTTTTGTAATTATAGCTAGACAGAATATATACACATGATGATTCATGGTACCCATCATTTTTTTAAAGTAAAGGATGGAGGATGTCTTTGCTTTACACAGTATTCTCTAATTGCAAATAAGCTCAAGGGAGAAATAGGGCCCTATTAAATTGTCAAAATTGCAATTACTGAAGCCTGTAATGTAGCTCGCAAAAGTTACTGATATTTAATTGGCCTCCTCTAGCTACCCGCAATCTATTTGCGAGCTACAGGCTGAAAATTCCTGCGGTTGTCAAAATCATAACTCCGACCCATCTAAGCCTTTGATCTTTCAAGCCTACAAATTTTACAATCGCTAAAATTGCAAATCGCTATTTAATTGCAACAATTCCACTAGCCCACAAGTGCCTTCAAACCTGTAAATGGCAAATGTAGCAAAAACTTCTATGAGTACTCGCAAGGAGGTTAAACACTTGTTCATAACACTAAAAAAAACAAATAAAAACACAATACTGCACTTTAAAATATGGGGAAAGCGATTCAAGGCATTGGAATTAATTGCACAACAGTCTCAAGCTTGCAAATATATATATAGTAGCGAACTGCCCGTCAAAAAATGACGGCAATGAAATTGTAAGGTAGCTAATGCTGTTTTGTGTGTTATAATGAAATATGTAATAGATTAATAAATTAATATACTTTACCTATTTTGAAGCATTGTGTTGAAGAGCTGCAATGTGTTTTGATATTGCTGCAGCATTAGTGGTGTGGAGCTGCTGTGTAAGTGTGCTGAATGTGTGCAGTGTAATAGTGTGCGTGCGCGAGCTGAAACCGTTAGCGTAGTTGTGTACTTCCGCATTAGCGTAAAATGGCGGGTAATGTGTGGTATGCGTCTTAGCGGAATATCCGTAGGTGTTTTGCCAGTTTCTTGTGGTGTTTTGCGAGGTTTTTGTGGTGTTTTGCGTGTTTAGAGTGTTTAGAGTGCTGTAGCCTCGTTTTCGTTTTGTTCGGCGGCCATTTTTTCTCTCGCTTAGAGAATTTTTTAGTGTCTAAACTCGTTTATTTTGAGTTAAATGCAGGTGTAAGTTGCTTTTTTGAGGTCCTGGATGCTCCCTCGTGCTGTAGGTAAGCTTTTTACGTATGTGTTGTGTGTATTTATGGTGTTTTACATTTTTTCATGTTCGCGGGTTGCAGACGATTTTTGCGAGGTCGTAATGTATGCTATTGTGTCTCGATATCATTATCACATCTCTAGGCTGACATCTTCGGCCTGAGTTCATTATTTATGTAAATCAGTGAGCACCGTAAAGCGGGGTTGCTGTCAGACTGTATGGGGCGCTGAGCCCTAGGCCTGTTCGGTACTGGCCCTGTTCCTGACCCGATCTCCTCTCTTGGTGTTCGGTAGCACTGCTCGCGGGGTATGGGCCCGCTGGGAGCCGGTGTGTGCCTGTGCTGCCGCCCGGTGTGTGAAACCTGCCATGTGAGCGAAGACATCAGGCAGCCGCTGAGGGCATGGCTGGAGGAGAGGCCTCTGTTGTCCCACAAGGTGCTGAGGGCTCAGCTTGCATCATGTGTCACCAGCCGGGCACTGCACATACTGGCTGTGCAAGGCCTGGAAACCCGAGCCTGGAGGAGAGGAGGGCCTCCATCCCAGCAACAGAGGCCCTTGCCCGCCAGACATCAGGCAGCCGCTGAGGGCATGGCTGGAGGAGAGGCCTCTGTTGTCCCGCAAGGTGCTGAGGGCTCAGCTTGCATCATGTGTCACCAGCCGGGCACTGCACGTACTGGCTGTGCAAGGCCTGGAAACCCGAGCCTGGAGGTGAGGAGGGCCTCCATCCCAGCAACTGAGGCCCTTGCCCGCAGCCCTCGCTATGCGAGGGCCGCGGCTCGCGCTCCATGCCAGCAACTGAGGCCCTTGCCCTCAGCCCTCGCTACGCGTGAGCAACAGCCCGTACGCTCACAACTATATACAGTATGTGATATATATTTTTTATGTTTAATTTCCGTACTATATCAATCTCGGGAATCAAGGAGTTAATACATATTAGGCCACCCACATGGACTATAAGAGTTTGGCCATTACTTTTTTACATTGCTGGATTGCGAGCCTATTCGCATATCAAAATGCTAATTGATTGACATTTAAAACACATGTTTTACTGATGTCGTGATGACGGTCTAATTTACTATTGGCTTTTTCCAAAATTCTAATTTACGGGCCTGCTTAATTGATCATGATCATGTTCTGAAATGCTACATACAGGTTCATGGTTTACGGTTTTAGACTTTGGCCCTGTAATTGTGGGCTTGTTCAAATCGATCTGTAACATTTGTATTGTAATAGGACAATACAGATGTATGTCCCTATTAAAACACAAAATACTTTTTAGATTATATTTAACTCAGTTTATAACCATGTCCTGACTTCTGTCTGTATTGCTTAATATACCCAGAACAACATGACAGAAGTCTATTGAAATGTTTAACTCCAAATAGGGTTGCTGTAACATTTGAACATGTACTATATGAAAAAGTTGCCTGATTGTATTATTGTAATATTTCTCGTAGGGAACTTTAGTGAAATTTATAAAATAAACAATATGTTGTGGATGAACAAGAAATCAAGTATAAACAAGTAAAATCTTGTTTTCATGCTTCAGTTTATCGTTGAGAGGATTTGTGGAAGATGATCTGCCCAGGAAGAACTCCTAATACAGCTTTCACTCCGCAAATATCTCTCACTGTTGACAATGCCATCATCACTCCCACCTCTCAGGCCGACTGTCTTGGGGTCCTACTGGACCCTTCCCTCTCTTTCATTCCCCACATCCAATCACTCACAAAATCTTGTCACTTTCACCTAAAAAACATATCCAAAATACGCCACTACCTCACACAAGACACAACTAAAATTCTTATCCACGCTCTCATCATATCTCGCCTCGATTACTGCAACACTCTTCTTGCTGGCCTTCCTATCACCCGTCTGTCTCCACTCCAATCCATTTTGAATGCATCCGCTAGACTCATCTACCATACTAAACGATCAGTGTCTGCAGCACCTCTCTGTCAGGCACTCCACTGGCTTCCCATAGCGTCTAGAATACAATTCAAAATCATGACCCTAACATATAAAGCCCTCCACAATAGTGCACCCTCCTACATCTCTGCTCTCATCCCAAAATACACTCCCACCCGCCCTCTTCGCTCTGCTAATGACCTTCTTCTCTTCTCCTCTCTCATCACCTCCTCTCATTCCCGGCTTCAAGACTTTTCACGTGCTGCCCCTATTCTTTGGAACTCTTTACCTCGTACCACCAGACTATCTTCCTGCCTCAGATCCTTCAAAATCTCTTTAAAAACACATCTATTCAAAAAAGCCTATCATCTTTAGCCTCTTCATTCACTATGCATCTCTCACTCTCCTGTACCTTACCCATACCCTTTAGAATGTAAGTTTGCGAGTTTTAATCTTGTGAGGTGCTTTAGGGAAAGCACAGTGTATATCAGATTGAAAGCTCAATAACAGGGTCTTCCATTATTTTCATTGTGGGGCATTGTTTATACTTGTACCTAACCCCTGTATTGCGCTGCGGAATATGTTGGCGCGTTATAAATAAAGGATAATAATAATAATAATAATAATAATAGGAGTCTGTATCTTCCTCACTATAGACAAACACTTATATCATAAGAGCTTCCGTGGTAGATAAACTGATCACTGCAGAAAAACCTACCTACCATTCCCAGACTCCTAATAGAGAATAAAAAAAGATCTGATTGCCCCTTAACGCAAAAGCTATGTTAAATTATCTTCATATGCTGATTTTGTTGCTTATAAAATAAAATGCAACCCTACTGTATGACCAGTACTGTGGCCCCTTATGATAAAGTGTTCAAAGTTGTAAGTCTTAGAAAAGTTCCTTTATATCTAAATCGTAATGTTTCACATCCACAGAAGTTAATATTTTGCACCAAAAAAAATGCAAAAATGTTTTGACTGTCTCACATGGGGTTTACATTACTGTTGTTGTTCAGTCCTTCAGTCGTGTCTCACTCTCAGTGACCATATGGACGCAGCACGCCAGGCACATTTGTCTGTGCTTCTGGTTGTGCTTATCCATATGGTTTTCTTGGCAATGATACTGGAGTGATTTGCCAGTAATTTCTCTAATTTGTCTGGCCTCTCTGCTATGGCCTGCCCATCTTGGGTGATCCTACATGGTATGTCTCACAGCTTCATTGAGGTAGACAAGCCCTGAAAACACTGAATCCTAACCACTGGACCACCAGGGAACCAATAATTACACTTTAAAACTGAGATCCAGTCCAAGTGGGCCACATCTCTCATACAAGTCAAATATTGGATAAGAAGTCTTCTGTATAGTTATTAAAGATATGTTCCAGCACTATATGAACAATATATTCAGGATTCATGGTTTGTGACAATACTGACTTATACATAATATATAGCTTAAAATGACAATTTCTGGCTACATTTTGACAAAGCATGAACTATTTATTTGCTTAAAAATCACATGTTAATACAAATATTACTTGCTGACTAAATATTTTAGGTGACATGTTTTATTCACTGAAATGGTTGGGCACTGTCATAATTAGCCATAGACATTTCAAAAATCAAAACAAGCAATATTTTTTGCATATGTATAAACTATATATTTTACAACTAAAGGCACTTCATAGTGAAATAAATAACAGTTTACAGGGGCTCTGCTGTTTGAGTATAACTAATTAATAATTAAATCTTCAGGCACTGTTTATACTAGGAAATATCTTCATTATATATATATATATAGCAAGCAGATCTATATCTATATACTGTATATATATATAGACTTCAACTGTTTAATATAAATGTGAGCATTGTTTATTTCACAAACCTATACAGCAGATCTATATCTGCTTTATTGCCATTTTTTTAAACAGATATAGAGAACCTAAAACAAAAAAACGATATATTAAAAAAACATACATGTAATGCTAAATACAATAAAATAAATATATAGTTATGCATACTAGTGTGAAAAAATGCTTATTTCTAACATTCTATATTGCCAAATTACCTTGTTTCTATTATAAGTGGATAATTGATATACAGTAAATCGGCAGGATCTCCTATCAAATTAATAAAAGTAATGAAAATAATCATGTCCAATTGATGTAACTACCATAGCATTTTCAGTAATGTACACAGTATTTCAAAATGTTTCTTCTTATTATAGGAGGCTCAATGTGTTGTTTTATCAAATAGATTCCTCACTATCCATTGTGTACCATGACACCCACTGTGACAAAAACAACTACATTTAATGACCTTTTTAAATCTTATTCTTAGAGTCCATAAAAGCTTCCTAATTCAGTTGTAAAACACACTTTAATAATCAAAATGCAGCTGTTAAGATAGCATTGCTCATAATTCTAACTTCAGGCGCTTTTTTTTTTATTTTATGCCGCGGAGCAGACCACAGTTTAAAATTCCTATGAGGTCACAATTGGCCATTACTGTGTTTTTTGCAACTTAATAATAGATGTTTTAAAGTTTAAGTGCAGCCTCAGGCACTCATAAGCATTTATTACAAATCGCTGGTTGTCTCCCTTATGCAGAGAGGAATAACATTTACATACAGTAGCATGGATTAATAAGATAAAAAATGTGAAAAACGTGTCAGTCAGGGACTGGAACTGTTGCTAATAAAGCCTACTATATTCTTCGGGAATATCAAGCCGTCTGTTCCAATATTCTGCCATTCCCCGTGAGGTACACACATCCATATCAGATAAGACTCAAACAATGCCACAGACATGCTGTTTTGTTCTCCAGTGGCACCCAGCTGAATCTTTTATTTATCTGCAGAGCAATTGTATATTCAAGTGTACTAAATACCAAGATAACTCATCATTAACTTTTTTCAAAGTTGACTTAAAGACAGTATACTGCTTATTGTTTACAAATCATTAACCCGTTTTTCATAAACGTGTGTGGAATATATTTCACACAGCTAAATATGCTGGATTTCACGTTTAACATAAATATGATACAGAACCAGGTATCCTTTTTAAAAATAAGAACATTTTCAACAACAACAACTACTACGTACAGTCACTACGTATTTTTCAACTATTTCCCTGCTATGTTAAACAAGTTTGAGATAATAATGAAAATGCTTGAAATGGTATAGCAGAATAAAATCTATATAGTGTGAATTTATAATTACACTTTTATAACATTTAAACATAAAATGAAGTGCATCAGAAATGGGATGAAGTATACCATATTTTTGTTATGCAGCTGTGCATTTTGGTTTCAATTAAATTTGTGCGTATTCCACTTTCCTTACTACTACTTATTTTTTTCCTTGCTACTTCCCCATTCTAAGATTACACCACATATGTATTTTTGACATTATCATATGTATTATGCTCAAATAATAAACGTGTACACTAAGCCACATGTACATAAAGAATTAATAAATCTGAATATGAATTACTCTGTCTGATTATCATTAATTAGATGTTGTCTGATTATCATTAATTACATTTCAGTAACCTATTTCTGAATTGGTCTGGATCCACTATAGTGATATACAGTATCAGCCTTATTAAATTGTGATTTGGTAAATTTAAAAGGGCTCTATTTAAGCACACAGCATATTTATTTACAGAAGTTTTTAGTTAGTGAAGACCTTGCTTTTGGATAGAAGTTCACTAACTAAAAACTCCTGTAAAAAAAATGCTCTGTGCTTAATTAGAGCCCTTTTAAATTTACTGAATCGCAATTTAATAAGGCTGCATGTGTGTAGCCATGGTCTGGCATCCCATTTAGTGCTAAAATCATCTTATTATAAACAGCATGCTAGCTTAGTTCAGTTATTTGTACATATTCACATGGTCCTTGCTATTGTTCTCATACTCTGCAGATAATTAATTAACCCTATATTGCATTACTGAACATCAGATTTACACTTCTCTACTGATATCACACTTGTCTCTGTCATAAGCACTTAATTGAATAACCTGGATTGTTGAGCTAGCTAGGCTAACATTAAATGGTGGAATTTTCATAGAGAAAAACATCTATAAAATAATTCTGGAGTGACGATACAGAGTGGCCAGGCACCTATTTGTCACTGTGCAAAATAAATCAACCCTAGCTCTCTTCTAGGCAGCCCTTAGCCTTCTTGAATTGTTTATGTTTTTTGAGGGAAAATAAAAAAAAACAGTTTTAGAGGGAATGTTAATCCCAGCTCCATGTGTAGTTCTACTCATCTGTATTTCAGTGTATTGAAAAGAGACAAAGTCAGGGATAATTTAAAGTGTCATTTTAGGAACAATATAGAAGCCATCAGCCTTATTAAATTGCGATTCAGTAAATTTAAAAGGGCTCAATTTAAGCACAGAGCATATTTTTTTACAGAAGTTTTTAGTTAGTGAAGACCTTGCTTTTGGATAGAAGTTCACTAACTAAAAACTTCAGTAAAAAAATATGCTGTGAGCTTAAATAGAGCCCTTTTAAATTTACTAAATCGCAATTTAATAAGGCTGCATATGTTTTTGGTTGGTTAGTTGAACTGAGACCAAGAGGCAACCAGTAGATGGAAAGAACTGAAGCACACCAGGCATCTTCTCTAGTGTGGGAGAAACAATGAAAGGGGCAGAAGTGCTTTTGCCAAAATAAATATGGAACGTAAATCTATAACTTAAATAGCTTGCATAAACATAGTTACTGACCTGCAGTTCACTAAAGCAAACACAGAAATGAATCTGAACTAGAAGTCTGACTTGTTTACAGAGCTCCACCACAATCGATGACCTGGGTAGACTTGCTAAAGAAGAAAGGGAAAGCACAGTCTCTGATAGGGTAATAGCAAGTAATCGTAATCGATAAATTAAATGCATACCATTTTGTACATTCCTGTTCTTACTCTTGGATGATGTCCCATCACAGTGTTAACAATCACAGACTAGCCATTCTGACTGATATGGTAAATCCCAAAAGAACATCTGTGCTGCTGATAAAACAACTTTAAACAAGAAGCTGGAAAGATACAAGAAATAATAGGTACATGTGAATCATTTCTCAAAACATTCATTTATGTAGAATTTCATATTTGAGAATGATTATATACACAGGCTTAATTTGTCTGAAGTTCTAAAGAATGTAAAGCATTCTGTATCTCACAAATTGCAGTTAAAAATAAATGTTTTCATGCTTTTTACTCACTTATATGTAAAATCGTGGACTTCCATACATTAGTCTGATACGTAATCCTATTCTGTGTGATTTAAAAAACAATTAATCTATCAGTGGGTCTGTATCAACGGTTTTGTGCTGGCCATTTAGCTTCAAATGCTTATGGGGACCACCTCATAGATCGAGAGTATTTCTAATATCATTATTATTTCTATTATTCTTTATTTGTAATGAGCCAACATAATCCTCAGCTATATACATGGGTTGAGTACAAGGCAACAAAATAGTCTTAATACAATGCAAATTAAAAGACATCCTTGTTTTTGTGCTTAGAATCTAGCATACAAAGTGCTTTCTTTAAAATCTTACAAGATTGTAAACTTACAATCTAAAGGGTTTGGTTGTGATAAACAGGGTGATGGATGTGTTGTGCATATTAAGGATAAAGGTGATCAGCTTCTTCAAACAGATGAGCTTTTCATGAAGTTTTGAAGGTCTTGTACAAGGAGGAAAGTTTAGTGGACTACATGTAACACACTACATTTTTATTTAGTTTTGATCTAATACCAATCTAGTACACTTTAACACAGACAAGTTCCTTATTATCAATACGTTTTACAAATGGAAGTGGTGTGTTTGAAGTACTTGGCTCTCCTCAACCTTCTTGTTCCTGAGAACTAGCAGGTAAGGTCTAAGGGACTGCCATTGGTCTTAGAACGGGCTGTTGAGAAACACTGATGTATATGATTGCAGTTATTAGTTATTAAACATTGCAATAGATTATTTTTTGTATGAAAAATGCAAATTACCTCATGGGCCTTTGACTATTTTTTTTATGTAAATCCACATAAAACTAAAAACAAGCATGTGAAGACCATAGAGAGTAACTAGACTGGTTAAGCTAATTACTCCCTTGGGTCTCCTAGACTGAAAACTTTACCTCCTAGATTTTAGAGTAGGATCTTTACCTCCCCCTGTATCAATGAATATGCAAACATATGCTGTCTTGTCCTATTTTGTGTTCTAGGTATGTCCAGAATGTATTCATTTTATTGTACTGCTTGAGCTCTGCAAATAAAAAAATATCACTTTTTTTAATACAAGTTATTTAAACAATTTAGCCATGTAATTATTCAAAAGAGTATATCTTAAATATAGGACTACAAAGTAAATATTGCACAAATTCAATCATATGTTAATAGATTACGACCACCAATATTTTCCTTTAATTAAGGTTTATAATGACAATGTCTCTTTAAACATGAGCATACTAGAAAACCCGGCTGATTGCAGGAAAAAACATTTTCTTTACATGAAGCTATGTACTGCTTAATAAACTAGAGCTTGGATCCATTATATATATATATATATATATATATATATATATATATATATATATATATATATGCATTTGTTTCTATGCATGTAAATAGTGATTTCTTTCACTATGCCGTCTTCTGCTGTGAATAATGCCCATTTTGAGATTAGGAGATTAGGTTATTCATCACACGAGATGCTCCCTGCTGTGTTGCTGCTATTGGAGCACAGCCAAATCAAAACATCTCTGGAAGGCATCTTAGAATAACTAAATGCACCACAATTTCCCTATTAATATATATTTCATATAAGATATTATGCAGCAAATGTACATATTATCTGCTACTTTTTGTTAGTGTCGTAAACAATCTATGATGAAGGGATAGGTTACAACTACTGTATGCATTTTTTTGGAATTCAATATAAATTAAACTAAATCTATGTAGCAATAAAGATATGTCTACAGGGGCATGTTACTAAGCAAATGGTAATTTAAATATACTCTGAATTTTTATAAGCAGTTTAGTAATAAAATAGTGTACACTTTTAATATTTGTTTCTTGAAAATGAGTAAATTCAAACAATGAACTTGTATATAAAATACATTTGTAATATAAAATGTAAGATTCTTACTGTTAGTAAAGCTATCTTTACCTTTAATATATTTACTTAAGGGGTTTTATACATTTACTTAAGGGATTCAAATATAATTTGCATGAGAATTGGAAAAATTGAGAAAAAAGAAAACATAGATTTTAAAGTTTGTCTCTGTCCAGATAGAATGTGGAGAACAGCCACAGTGCACATATAATCTTTTACATATCTCTAAAGAAGGTGTGAGAATCAATTTATGAATTAAAATCCAAACTTGTGCCTACATAAATATTAACTATATACACAAGACATTCACAAAAGAAAAATAGGCAATTAAATGGGCAAGTAACATACACATTATTATCTCCAAAGACACAAACATTAACAACAATGAAGAAATGACAACTAGACCATTATATGATTTCATATTGAAAGTCTTCATGGTAGTCCAGTGGCTATGAAATAATAGTAGCCATGGAGTTTAAAAGAATGGGGCAGTAATATTGAGTGTCTTAGACTATATGTAGAAAGTTCAGAGAGAAAAGGTTACAATGGAAAGGAGTTTGCAAGTGAATTAATTGCAAAGTTGTATAAGAGGTTATCATTTCCATTAATGGAAAAAAGTATTTCCACTTAAACTTTACCAGAACTTGGAGAGGCACATGGAGCAACAGCAAACTGACCTCCACCAAGGCCAATCTTGGGTACACCCATCCTATAAGTTCCCACTCCATTGCTCTTGGTCATGTGGCAAGAAGTATGCCAATAATATTTATGTGAAATTCTGGCAAGTGTTCTTTTGTTAATTATTTATTAAAAATATATATAATTTGGTTAACAACCCTTCAGGGGAATGGTGATACTGAACCGTACTACAATGTATTATTTTCCTGAGTATTAGCTCACAGACATCACCATAATGTTGTTTAAGCATGATATCAAAAGTCGGCAGTTGGCCATGACACAACCCAATTATGTGAAGATTAGTGACATGCAAACATATGATTACTGTATTCAAATGCATGAAGGGATGGCTATACAGGAAGATGATATACGTACAAATATTTAATTGTTACATACATGTTATGTATGTTGATGTTCCTAAACATTAACCATTAAAAACACTAAGAACCAGTGATAACGGTATAACAAAACTTCATTATATACAAAGAGCACACTCATAAATGTATATGACTGTGTATTAATAACATGGATGTGGGGTGTGGATGGATCCCGGAAGGACAAGAGTCTGTTTGGGAAAAGGGGAAACCTAAGGGGTTAAAGATAATACTGTATAATATCAATGATGCATTGCATCTACTAGAGTCACTACACCACAGTAACCAGAATCTGATGACAACAATTTTTTTAATAAAAGTAACCAGTAATACGTATAGCACATTCATCTGTTTAATTAAATAGATGCATAAACTTCTGGATTACGTAATCCAATTCAGTGACACCCAAATAGCGTGTTCAAAAAATGAACATAGTACAGTACTAAATACCATAACTGTAATAATGAATCAACTTAACTGATCTTCATCTGCAAGCATTACTAACCATTAGGTGGGTGTCATGATCTATCAAAAGCCATGATGATTAATGGTGATGTGTCATTTCACAATGAATGCTTAGCTGTGACCACAGTCCATGTTCCAAGAGTACTATCACCATCTCTATATGATATTGTTTAGCCACATTGATATCACGTTCATCTGGAATACAGGTAATATCACCTTTTGAATGAATCTTATGATATCATGATGTCTGAACACCTACCCATTAATACTGAGAGGGCACAAAGGTCATAAGCCATACTATCTGTTAGTTACATCAGACAAACATATCTGTTCTAATATTGAAACTGAGGAGAAGATGACAAGCTTCACTAATGCATGTATTAATGGTGGCTTTGATTAACATGTCATTGTGGGATTTTGCAAGTCCCCCACCATATCTGCATTGGTCTAATTTAATAATTACAACAGCCATGTATTCCCGTGATAGTCAACTTGGTCCCTATCGCCCACTAGTGGGCGATTCAAGCTTTCATGGGTGGTTGAGGAGTAATCACTAGGTTGTGTAGAGTGATGTTACATGCCAGAGACCTTCAGCACCACGCTTGGCTGGTTGGAGAGCTGGTGAGAGAGCCTAGGGACAGCAGTCAGCACCGGATAACTATCTAGTAAGTACAGGGTGATACATAGCTAGGGTCATACGATTTATGTAACAAGAAATGAGAGAGGGTAAAGTAAGTTACTGCGGCACTGGTGGACGTTAAAGGAAATTTACCATCAAAAGTGGATGATAGGTATTAAAAGGTTGATGTATTCTAAAATTGGATATATGATTTAATTAATAGCATGTGACCTACATTTCAAGTCATTGATGAACCTGAATTGTGTCAAAAATCAAAACATTACAAAAAAAAAATACTAAAGCCTTAAAAAGAATAGGGACTGCACCATCTCCTCTCTATTTCATTCCTCAGTGACCATCAATTGGTGAAATGTTAAACATAATCCTATGTGTCCACAGAGAAGAGGATCATGGACCATGTATTGTAGGGTAGCCATCTGCCTTCAAAATATTACCGTCACAAAGGCCATGAATCTCGTTTCTGTAGTCGAGCTAGATTATATTAACAATTGGACCAATAGATGGTCACTGAGGAGTACTACTGAGAAGGACCAAAACTATGTGCAGCCCCTACATCCTTCTCCGCCTTGCCATAGGGCTCCAAACCCATTTGCTCGCACACCGTCTCACTAGATAAGATGGGGGTTACAGGGGGAGGCATTCCCCCAGGAGGCAGCAGCAATGGATCTGGCAGAGGCATTGAGGGAGGCAAGGGGGACCAAGCTGTGGGTGTGCAGGGGAGGCCTCTGGAGTGGAGGAAGCAGTACTTGTAACCAGAGCGCGCTGATGGTGTCAATGTTCAGTTGGACAGTTGGATGAGCTTGCTCTGGTTATTCAACGACTGGAGCAGCCAGGCCATGTAGGACTCCATCATGATGTTATGCCTCTTCACCTCCCTCTAGATCCTCTAGAGGCTGCTATTCACCGAGACCTAGTTTGAGGAGACACTGGTCTGGAGCATCCAAATGCTCCAGCATCAGGACCAGTATTTCCTCAATTGCAGCCTCCAATGGTGGACATTGAAATGGAGGTTTGCTGTGATTGGGCATGGCTGGGTGAGGAGGCAGTGGTGGTGGCGGCCTAGTGGGGAGGGGCTGGGGTCAGCATGGGTGGCGAGACAACTTGTTGGAGGAGGGGTTTCTATGGTGTTTTCTATGTGTGTGTGATGTACATGTGGTGGCATGTGGTACATGTGATGGCATGTTGGTGTATCTGATATTCACCGGGCAAGGAGGCTAGATACGGTTGGTCTACCAGGCCTGGAGCTCCAGAGATGGGCACCTGGCTCAGAATCTCCTTGAGGACCCTAACGCACCCCGTTGTACTTGACAGTCGCTTGGGGGCCACCACTTGGAGATCATGCTTTTCTCTTCTCCTTTATCATTGTCCTCCATAACTTGGCCAGGAAGTCATCAAAGCGATGTTTAACCGACCTCACATCCCTTTCTGCCAAGCCCACTGCTGTAAATGGTGCTGCTACCTCCTTCCAGGCCTGAGTCCTGGGCCAGGGCCTAACCCCTTACCTCAAGGATAGTGGAGCAGTCACGGCTGGCACTGAGGAGGACCACCATCTCATAGTGCCTGTTCTTGCCCTCCCGACTATGGATGGGAATCCTGTCCTCCCTCCTCTGACCTCAGGCCTCTCCCTCTCTGACCCTGTGCTAGGCATACTTATCACTATGAGTAAATCCCTCCTTCCCACTACCTCAGCTCCTCTCCCTCTCCTCCTCTCCCTCTCCTCCTCCCTCTCCTACTCTCACCTCCTCTCCCTCCATACTCACCTCCACTCCCTCTCTCTCCGCCCTCAACTCTACTCCCTCCATCCTCACCTCCACTCCCTTGCTCTCCACCCTCACTTTCAGTTCCAAGGGCCACCTCTCTCCTCTTCACCTCCCCACTTCTCCCCTCCTCTCTTCACCCTCCATAACAATCACAAAAATAAAATAAGGATAAATAAAAATAAGTGTATATGTACAGGGAGTGCAGAATTATTAGGCAAGTTGTATTTTTGAGGATTAATTTTATTATTGAACAACAACCATGTTCTCAATGAATCCAAAAAACTCATTAATATCAAAGCTGAATATTTTTGGAAGTAGTTTTTAGTTTGTTTTTAGTTTTATCTATTTTAGGGGGATATCTGTGTGTGCAGGTGACTATTACTGTGCATAATTATTAGGCAACTTAACAAAAAACAAATATATACCCATTTCAATTTTTTTATTTTTACCAGTGAAACCAATATAACATCTCAACATTCACAAATATACATTTCTGACATTCAAAAACAAAACAAAAACAAATCAGTGACCAATATAGCCACCTTTCTTTGCAAGGACACTCAAAAGCCTGCCATCCATGGATTCTGTCAGTGTTTTGATCTGTTCACCATCAACATTGCGTGCAGCAGCAACCACAGCCTCCCAGACACTGTTCAGAGAGGTGTACTGTTTTCCTTCCTTGTAAATCTCACATTTGATGATGGACCACAGGTTCTCAATGGGGTTCAGATCAGGTGAACAAGGAGGCCATGTCATTAGATTTTCTTCTTTTATACCCTTTCTTGCCAGCCACGCTGTGGAGTACTTGGACGCGTGTGATGGAGCATTGTCCTGCATGAAAATAATGTTTTTCTTGAAGGATGCAGACTTCTTCCTGTACCACTGCTTGAAGAAGGTGTCTTCCAGGAACTGGCAGTAGGACTGGGAGTTGAGCTTGACTCCATCCCCAACCCGAAAAGGCCCCACAAGCTCATCTTTGATGATACCAGCCCAAACCAGTACTCCACCTCCACCTTGCTGGCGTCTGAGTCGGACTGGAGCTCTCTGCCCTTTACCAATCCAGCCACGGGCCCAACCATCTGGCCCATCAAGACTCACTCTCATTTCATCAGTCCATAAAACCTTAGAAAAATCAGTCTTGAGATATTTCTTGGCCCAGTCTTGACGTTTCAGCTTGTGTGTCTTGTTCAGTGGTGGTCGTCTTTCAGCCTTTCTTACCTTGGCCATGTCTCTCTGAGTATTGCACACCTTGTGCTTTTGGGCACTCCAGTGATGTTGCAGCTCTGAAATATGGCCAAACTGGTGGCAAGTGGCATCGTGGCAGCTGCACGCTTGACTTTTCTCAGTTCATGGGCAGTTATTTTGCGCCTTGGTTTTTCCACACGCTTCTTGCGACCCTGTTGACTATTTTGAATGAAACGCTTGATTGTTCGATGATCACGCTTCAGAAGCTTTGCAATTTTAAGAGTGCTGCATCCCTCTGCAAGATATCTTACTATTTTTGACTTTTCTGAGCCTGTCAAGTCCTTCTTTTCACCCATTTTGCCAAAGGAAATTAAGTTGCCTAATAATTATGCACACCTGATATAGGATGTTGATGTCATTAGACCACACCCCTTCTCATTACAGAGATGCACATCACCTAATATGCTTAATTGGTAGTAGGCTTTCGAGCCTATACAGCTTGGAGTAAGACAACATGCATAAAGAGGATGATGTGGTCAAAATACTAATTTGCCTAATAATTCTGCACTCCCTGTATATATATATATATATATATATATATATATATATATATATATATATATATATATATATGATGCCCTCCTTCCTTTGCTAAATGTTAATCTGTATTTATCTTTGTTTGAACTTAATTTATGTACAATGCTACGGAATATGTTGGCGCGTTATAAATAAACTATAATAATAAACTATAATAATGATGTTAAAAAAGTACATTTAATGTGTATTTATTATATGTTAGGGGATAGGGTAGGGGTGTGTGGATATTGTGACCTACCTATATGTGAATTATTACTCTGTGTATGTATATTATGTTTATTATATTATGTGTTAATATGTGTTTTGATGAATTACGTGGAAAATAAGTATTTTAGAAAAAGAAATCAATAAAACCACAATAAACTATTCTCCAAAATCACCTACTCTCACTCTCCAATACCAAAAACCTCCAGCTAAGGGCCCACATGCTAATTTGTCAAAATATACAACATAATCAAAGGTTGGGCATATAGCTCAGCTTAATTATCTCTCCCTGTCAATCACTGAGCCATTTTTTGTTGGCTCCTATTGCTGTAGCACATACAATGCAAGCGTATAATCAAATAACCCTAAAAGCTTGGGAGCGAGGGCAGGGTTCACAAGTTTAAGCTTAAGGACATAATTTGCGGGCTTGCGGTAATAGAATAGGGCTCTAAGCTAGACACATGCTTTGAGAATCAGTTATGTGGAAATGGAAAATACCAAGCTAAGCAATGTGGTGGCTGTGGGGCACTAACTTAACTGCTGTGCAGGCGAATTTACCACTTCTAAAATGTTGCTACTACCAGGCTGGTAGGCATTAATATCCTATATCTGGTGCTCTGATCATTCACAATCCTTTGTAAGCACCTTTTTGAACACCACATTTAAATACTGCTTCTTTTTGCAAATGAAATGGCCTTTCATAGTGTTCACAAATTTCAGTTTCTTAGGGTTGAAAGAATAAAACATAAACCTATTCATGTCAACTTTCAGATCCCAACATGGGTTTATTAAAAAAATAAACTTATAGACACCTTAAAATGTTTACAAATCAATTAAGAACAAGTACTACCAACATGGAGCCCTATTACATTTGGGCTACGTGTTAAAACGTAGCCTGTAACTCCCAATTTACGTGCTACAGGTATTAAATTAGCACTGATCTGGATCAGGTGTTTCATAGATAAGCAGGGATGGATTCAAGGTTAAAAATAATGGTAATATGATAATAACTTTGTGTATTCTGTGCAGTAAAATTCCCTTGCAGTCTTTTTTATGTGGAGAATTCCAAACAAGCTACACCCATGACTAAGAATAACATTGGGGAATCAATAGTTCCAATACAGTTCAATGGAAACACTAGGTAGTTGAACTTTGGTTTTAAGTATAAAACATATTATTATACTATTTTGTGGCAAAGAAGGAGTGGAAAAAGGGTCAGAGGATTCGAATAAACTGACAGCTTGTCGTTTAGACAGTATTTTAAAAATGTTAAGAGGTATTTTGATCTGAACACAAGGTTGGCCCAAAAGTATAGCTGTTGCACATCTAGATGCACCTGTTTAGCAATATATACTGTAAATTCTATGCAGTTCAAACTTACTATACTAATTTTATAATATAATGTTCATTTTCCATTAGTATGTTTGGTCCATCACTGTATCCATCATTATATGTTGCTATGGGATTTTCAAATTATACAATTTATTGCATGACTGTGAACAAGTGCTCTTCAATTAGGTGTTTTGTTACAATGTTTGATAAAAAATGTAGGAAGCGCTGATATATTCTGTATGTTCTTTTTTGTCACTTAATGTATGAATGTATATACACTTACTTAACTTTACCAGACATTGTACCAGACTGCTTTTTTTAAAATATTTTGTACATATTTTGGGTAATAAAAGGAAAGCCAGACATACTATACTTGAACTTGTAAACTGTGTGTAATTTATGGATAACTTGTAAAATTTCTAATTATGTTTTTTTCTGATATGAATGGTTATGTAGCACAATATTCTTTAAATTCCAAGCATATGCTCTTATATAATAAAATAGACATGGTTTAGGTTGAAACAATTATTTTAGTCCATCAAGTCTGATTTTTATATTTTTTAAATTATCAGTTGATTCAAAGGAAGGTAAACAAAAAAACCTCGAAACACTGCCAGTTATATTAGTGAAGTATAAAACCCATCCAACCTCATTTTAATTAAGTAACTAATGAATTAATTAATTCATTTAATGAATCTCTTGAATCTGTTGCCACAGCGCCCTTTGGTAGGAAATTCCAAAACCTTACTGTATAGAACTTTTTTTCTTCCTTTAAGGTGAAATATTTTTCTTCTAAACTTAAGGGGTGACCTATTGTCAACTGTAAGCTTTTTGGTACGTAAAGTTCCCTTCACAAAGCCTTATACTGAAATATCACCTCATAAGCACTTTTTTTATAGACAAAATAAGTTAAATTCAGTTAACCCCTCTTCTTAACTAAATTTCTCTGTTCCCCTTATTAATTCTTTTTTTTGTAATCATTTCTTTTGAAGGGAATGGAGGTTGTAACAAGAGTAGATGTAACATAAAAAACAGCCTCATTAAATTGGAGCCCAGTAACTTTAGCATGTGGTCCGCATCGGCTACGGGCTCGAAAATCCCCTGTGTTACAGTGCTATTAAATTGGAAGTGGCTGCATGCTAGGGGCCGGAGACGCAAAACCACAACGCAGTCTGTCGCACGTTGGATGTGCGAATGTGAACACGATCAATTAGTCTAACCCATAGTAAAGAGTTAGACGTAGCCAATGGCAAAGAATATTGCCATCCTGGCTAATTAAAGGCTGTGGGAGCCCTCACAGGCTCCTGACCTCAGCCCCTGTGTCTTCTGCTTGGCTGCAATCTGATTGATATTTACAACAACCAATCAGAAGACAGAGATGCTTGGAGCCAATCAGAATGGGATACACCCATGGGGTTAATCCCATTCTGATTCTCTGAATGCAATAGTGCCTTTTGATTGAATTAGAAATGATTGACAGTTACATCAGCCAATCAGAATGGGATATAGGGGTGTATCCCATTCTCACTGGCTCACCTTTGTGTCTTCTGATTGGCTGAAACATGATTGACAGCGTTTTCATCCATTCAGAAGGCGCAATTTCTAAATTTTAGTTGAGCTTGCGTGAGAACCCTCATTTGCGGCGGAAGGAGCTCCTTTTATTTTTTAGCACGTAAATTTTTGGGGGGAGGGGCCCTGCCTGCAAAGACTTTGAGGAAGACTGGGGCCTCGCTGGATGGTCATTTTGGACAGGTAAGTGCCCTATTTAGCATGTACTGTATTGCATGTTGTATTTATTTATATATTAATTGTAATGTTTCTTTTTTTCTGGACCTGGGGACATTATGGAGGGCCCTTGTCGGGGATGAAGCATGGAAGACCATCATTGCTGGAGGGGCATTTGGGTAAGGTAAGTGTCCTAATTTACCCTAATCTAGTTTTAGTAAGGGGTTGTTTTAGGTGCAATGTAGGGTTTTTTATTGTATGTCATTTAGTTTGTTATCTTATGAGATTTTCTGTTTTATTTTTGGTAATGTAGTTTGTTACTTTCAGTAATCCTTTTTTATTTTCTAAAATGTAGTGTTTATTTTTTGTGTAATTAGTGGGTGTATTGTTTTTGGCACTTAGTGGGGTGCTAGGGGTTTCATTAGGGCTTAGGTAGGTAGTGTAGGGGTTAATAGGGTAGAGGGGGCTTAATAGTGTAGAAGGGGGTTAATAGTGTAGTGCTTAGACTTTGTGTCATGAGGGTTAATTAGAGGCACCCATAGAGTTAATTGAGAGGGTTACGTACCTTTTGGTACTGATAGGGTTAACTAGAGGCTCATGATAGACCCCCATGAGTGATGTGGTTAATTTTAGGTGCCACAGTGTACTTATAATACCCCTGCAGAAGGAGTTAATTTTTTAGTTAACGCAGGTCCTTTAAGGACCATTATGGTCATTTAGGGGCCATTATGGTCTTTTAAGGACCCGTGAGGCGGAACATTTGAATTTTTAAATCAGCCGGGGTCCCAATGGGGACCCCCACTGCAAGGGACCCCCAGCATAGGGGGGTTATTGTTAGGGGCTGGGGGGGTACTTAAAGTACCCCCTTTAGACAAGGGTATGGGGTTCAACTGCTGCGGGGATCCCAATCAGGTTTTCACAAGCCGGTCGTCTGCGGGCCAGTTTAAGAGGCTAATTTAATAGCCTTAAGTCCTACTTTTTTCACTATGGGCTACTTTTTCAAACGTAGCCACAATTTAATGATCCTAATAGTCAGCATAAATAGTGAACAATTAACATCTAGGATGGCTTGAGTCTATTACTCCCTTCTTTTGGTTTTTCTGTATTTATTTTACATCAGCATATGCCATAAATCACCAGTTTATTAAAAAAAAAAAGATAGAGGGTAAAACGGGGGGACAACATAGATAGGAGACTAAATGGGGGAGAAAAAGAAAAAGGGAAGGGGGAGGGATTGTTTGCAGTTGTATGCTGCTCTTGCGGCTGGTGTGAATCTTTCTACCAAGTTCACTGCCATGCAATTCGTAATGTCCATATGTCTCAACATGAGGCCAATTTTTTATAGTTGGCGTCTAATTCGGCTGAAATCTGGCCCATAGAGTATATGGATTTGATTTTCTTCATTAATTCCTCAAACATAGTATTGGCTATCTTCCAATTTTTAGCAAGGGTGCATCTGGTAGCTAAAATTATTTGGTTCACAAGAAATTCACCCTCCTTTGTGAGATCTGGGATAGCAAGGCCCAAAAAGGCTTCTTCTGGTTTTTGAGGTATCTGAAAACCCCACAATTTCTCTAAGATTTTGTAGGTTTCATTCCATATGTGGGCTCTTTTAGGACAGTCCCACTGCATATGCATTAAAGTTCCAGTGGCTTTGGACCGTCTAAAGCATTGTCTGTCTAAGGATGGGTTTTGTTAAGTATTCTCTCTAAATATTATATTGAGTGAGGGTTTCATCACATTTATATTGATTTTGTTTGATTGTGCTTTCCCCTTATTAATTCTGTCACGCTTCTTTGGAAGTTTTCTGTCTCTACAATGTCCTATTTGTGACGCAGAGAACTGGAAATATGGTATTAACAGGGATTTATATAGTGGCAGAATTAGACTTGCTTCCCTTACTTGTATACCCAGTATTGCATGCTAATATTTTATTTTCCTTTGTTGCAACCTGATATTGAGCACTGTAGGTGGTTGTCCACAAGCACTCCATTTTTTAAATATCTCTGATACCCCTAAACTGTTTCAATTTAGATTATACATTGTATGCTTATTTTTCCTTCCAAAATGCATAACTTTACAGTTCTCTGTGTTAAATCACATGTTCTATTTAGCTGCCCATTGGTACAGTTCATGCAAGTCCCTTTGAGGGAAAACACATCCTTCATCTAATTTTAGTTACTTTGAACATTACTCTCCAGGCCTAATTATAAATTATTAGTAAAAAAATGTAAATAATAGAACCTAGTACTGAACCCTGAGGTACCCCACTTATCCATTAGTCTCAGTATGTTCCATTTACATAATTCCTTTGTTCCCTGTATTTTAACAAGTTTTCTAGCAATGTGCAGGTTTCTATTGCAATTTCTTTGTCTTTTATTTTGTACAATCGCCTTCCATATGGCACAATATCAAAAGCCTTTGTATAATCCAGATAAACATAAACTGAGTTGCCCTGGTCAAGATTTTTACTTCACTTATCTCTCTTTTTTAATATTTATTTAGATTATATAATGTATATAATGTGACAGAATATGTAGATTTAATTTGTATTACGTTTACTTCTTAATAATTTTTTATTATATGGTTGTTATTATACAATACATTATTATACAATTTCATGCCATATATTTCATCTACCAACCACTATTGAGCCTTTGATGGCGCATGAACAGAATCTAAACACATTTGAATGTAGCATCAAATGTTTAACATGCAACTGCTTCTGCTCCAACAGAAAGAGCTGATGAACTGCACATACTTGATCCTTGGTGCTACTCCATTTGGTATGTGTAAAGGACTGTCTTATTGCAGACCTAATTATAATACCTAAGTATTAACACATCCTGTTAGTAAATTCCCCCAATGTCTCAAAATGATACACATCACACATATCTGTTGGTTGAACCAATCCACTTGTCAGCACTATATTATATATTTTTTGTTCTGCATAAAAATGACAGCAAATCAAGAGTACACTAAAGCCTTTTCTACAAGTTTCATTTGTGCTATGTGAGCATAGCAATATTATTGTACACCTCCAACATTTTGTACACCTTTGGTGATTTTTTACTACAAAACAATTTGGATAAACAACTATTTATGTTTTTGAATACTTTATATTTTGCAGAACCATTGACTTTAATTTGTATCTGTATAAAATACAGAATATTTTCATTTCAAGCAATTGCTCTATTTATTTGAAACCTTGCTTTTATCCTTTGTGTTGCCAAAAACACTGATACAATATTCTCATTGCTGATGCACAAAATGTATTATTGTCATTAATGAAAAAGTTAATGGGCCATTTTCTTATATATCAATTTACATTTTACAATTTGAGTACACAAATGATATATACAGCAGAGAACTGATTATTTTTGCTCAAGGAAACAGTTTTAATGTGTTTTACGGACATCAAATATTGTGAATAATGATGCATCTACAAAATGCAAATAGAACAACATTTTGTGTGCTCTGATCAACAGTTCTTGCTTATAAAGGTCTACATTGATAATATCTGAAATAGAATTTGGTACTCAATGCAAGCTAACAGTAAAAATATAGTAATTAAGGAATTATTTTTTTTCAAATGAAGTAAGTATCAAATGTAAACATACAGGTCAGTTGTATCTTAAAAAAAACATAAACAAATAAAAAAAAGATATTAAAGGATTTTTAGATTTGTTTTCATAAATCATCACAATCTAAAAATAATAATATTAATAATAATAATAATAATAAAATATCAACATTATCTAAAGTTCCTTTAAATTGTTTAAAGAACCAGATAAACAAAATTTACAGCAATAATTATTTGAATTAAACAATAATAATGGCTGGTAAATAGCATGAATATATGTAAAATTAGTATAATGATTATAACTTTATCAATCATTAAGTACTATTTTAAAAATGTATTTGTGCATGTTGTTTAAAATGATGTTATATGTTACCATAGTGTTACTTTTGGGAATGCTGCACATTATGACAGTTTTGATAAATGTCCTTGGCATATTAGTACTTCCCTGATTATCATAATTTCCCCTTTTACTCCATGATGCAAACATTAATTAAGCCATTAAAATAATATAATGAAGTCCACCCTTCAAGATATATCTGCAGTCTCTGGTAAAAAGCTGTCTCATAAATAGCAACAATCATCTGCGGAGTCAAAGATTATGCAACACAAGGATAGCATTGATGAATGGGTTTCTATGTTCTGCATTCTATATTTTGGGATGAGTATAAAATTATTCAGTGACATACCAGTTTGACATTTATTATATAATTTAAAATGCTAAAACTGTGTTAACTCTTGTAATCATGAGTAATGCTTCATCCAGGGTTAGAAGGGAAGGATATTAAGAATTGCATTGTATTAACTGAGCATAATAATATTATTACTTTTTATACAGTGCTGTAATTTATTGAAACAAGTTATAAAAGGACAGTTGTAACATTATTACAGAGAAATTAAATTGAGAAATACCATCAGGTTAGATGATTGAAGGTTATCAAACACCTGGACCTGTGATCTAAGGCCTAAAATGTCCATTGTAAGTTTATGTGCAAAGTTGTAGACACCATTAGCAAAGAGAATGCAGGATGATGAGACAGAGTAAACCATCCAAATATATAGTGGGACTCAAATGTATCCCTTTGGATGTGATGACTTTGTTCACCTAGTTCAGGAATAGCCTAAAATGTCCTGACCAGCAGGAATTATCTGATTTTTCTTAGGACTCTCTATGGAACCAACAATCAGCTAAGACAACTGCTTAGCTCTTTCTATATCCAGTTGATGTACTCAACAACATGAAACATGTGTAAAATGTGTTTTTGTATACATTTACATGCTATGGGTTTGGGGCATCCCTTTGATCCAGGAGGCAATTTTTATTCATCATTTTATGCTACAGTTGCCATGATATTAGAGACATGGGAACTACTTTTGTGACATCCTGATAAGACCTACAAATTATTCCTCGCTGTCACATTCAGATACGTTGCACACATTTTCATCTCTCCCTGTTCATCCACACATACACCAAAAGCTCTACAGTGCAATGAGGAAACTGTATTCTATAAAGTGAGAATTAACTTGTCACTATTGTGGTAGGTTGTGGTGTTCTTTTTCTGCAACACTGGTTTAGTAACAATTTCTAGGAGTATGTTTTTATGTACATCTGAAAACAGATGTTTTTTAGATTATATTTTATAACATCATAATTCCCTTCTCCAACTCACTCTCCTTTGTTTTTGTCAATTTAAACATTGCCACTGACACTCCCACCTCCCGTACAGCTGCAAAATTACTTTCACTTACCACTTCCCTTGCCCTCTCACAATGGAAAGAATCCCCAACTCACCCTTGACCTTATTTTTACTCTGTACAACCTCCTACCATGTAACCTTCCCACTCCCTCTATATGACTAGCATCTCCTAACTTGCAACCTCGCCACACCTTCCACTCACTGCAGTTCTTCACTCCCGGCCACCAGAATCCACAGAAACATGCAAACACTTGACCCACTTGCCCTAGCTTCAAAATTGCTTAAGTGACTCGTTTACAAAAACCTCCAACTCTCTTCCTCCAACTCTCTCCTTAACCCCTTCCAATCTGACTTCTCACCCCAGCACTCCACAACACTCAAAAGAGATATGGCCACATATCTCAGTTAAGGAACCAGCGAAGTTAGCACTACTCATAACCTTTAAACAGTTTTAAAAGGGTAATATGGTGTCTGCATAATTGTAAGGAGGTAGCTCAAGTATATTTTGTGTTGTATTATAGGTTCTGTTCTCCTCAACTACTGAAACTCTCTCCTTGCTGGCCTCCCCATCACTAACAGTGTACCTGACAGAACCCAATATAAACCTATATGCCATGGAGATTCTGGTGCCTCCATGGCATCTAATCATATCATAAATATATATGTTATGGAGGTCCTCTAATCTTAAAGCACCAACATGGCTCCTGCCATTAACCCTTTAACAATTAATCCCATACTATGGGGGTCCTCAAAGGATCACCATGTTAATTAAAGGTTAACCCCTAGTACCATGGGGATCCCTAAAGGACCCCATAATATTCTAACATTAACCCTTTAAGGACTCACAATGGTATCTATAATTAACCCCTAGTACCAAGTACCATCTTTAATTAGTCCCTATGTACCAGAAGGGGCCTCAAAAATCCCCAGAGCACCCTAAGCAAAACAAATTAACCCTACAGTACAAAAAAATATACTACACTATATAAAAAATAGAAACAATTAATCTAAATTACAAAAAATAATAAAAATCTAAATTATAATAAAATAAAAAATAAATTACAATAAAATTATATAAGAATTACAGAAAACAAAATCAGATTTACATTAAAAATAAAATAAAAATGTATACAATAAAATAGTAAACTAAAACTACAGAAAAATTAACTTAAACCTGTATTGAAGACAATTACCATACTTATCTACCCATCCAGCGATATCCATGATGCCCTGGTCCTAAATCTTCTGCCCTGGATAAAACAGGCTATACAACTTGATAGAGGATTTGTGTATTCTTCTTTTTTGATTGAGGCCAGAGATCTTTAACTTCTGGGCTATGGAACGGGCCCTCCACCTAAAAAAAATTAACTGAACTAACGGAACTCCTTCTATGAGGGGCTCCACCACCGTAAATGGCTTTTACCGCACATGTGGGGCCTAAATACTATTTTGTGTGTGATTTCTGATTGGCTAAAATATATGTCAATCATATCTCAGTCAATCAAAATTCAGTATTGCATGTGCCCCTGCTCATGTTCGCGTGGGAAATTAGTTTCAACCAATCAGAATGCTCAGATTGATAAAGTCCGTCAATCTGAGCAGGTAATTTAAAGTGCCACAGGGATTGGGTAGAAACCCACATGGTAGTTTTTTTTTTTAATGTGCGATGGAGGTCCTTTAAGGATATCTGTGGCACAGAGTTAATATTTAAGTGCCATGGGGGTCTATATTCCCTATAGTTATATATAGTAGTTTAGTTCGGGGGTTAGCGGAGAAGGGAACAACAGGGTTCCCTTCAGTGCATTGGATTAGGGAATCCCCAGGGTTCCCTTTAACAGGCGAGAGGGGGAAAAGCCCAGAGTTCCCCCATTTGATATACGCTAGGCTCATAGAGGGTAGAGGTCCTAAGGTACTCCCAAGTTTGTGTACTTTTTAGTGTATTAAGGGACTTTATTAATACCTTTATTGTGTTGGATATAAGAAATTAAGCCTCATGTCCAACTCCATTGAGGTGTTAGTATGATCACAGTGCAGGAGCTGATTGATTTATTTTCATACGAGTGGTCTGGAGTACACATAGGATCGGGGAAGAAAAAAGTTAAAGAGGATTTTGTAGGCAGGGGATTTATGACCGCACTGTCTACCATGCCTGATAAACCCAGGGATCACTGGGAATTCCCTCATTCCATGTGCTGAAAGGTTAATGCCCCACTAACCCTAATTCCCATTTATATAAATAAACATTGAGGTCTATATAGACTCCAATGGCACTATCTGTTAACCCTGTGCCACTGAGGACCTTATATGACATCCAGGGAGCCACATATGATCGGGGAAGTAAAAAGGGCTTATGCATAGTTACTAACTTACATGAAGCAATGGTATCACTAATTGGGTTGGCTTGGAAGGAAATCTAAATGTGACAGCTATACCTAACTTGCCAATGCATATCCTTTCACACTATTCAGGGCTACCTTGACTAAGGGCTATTTCTTTCTTGATTTGGATCAATACATTGGTAATTACATGTCAGCATGTAAATGTACATGTATCCAACACTAAAAAGGCCATAGAACTCTACTTTGACTAGAAAACAGGTGGTATCAGAAACTACTAGGAAGTGGATGAGATATGAATGCTGTGGAAAGGCTTTGTCTGTTCCATGTATAAAAAACTAAGATGTCACCCACATATACAAATCATATTTGTCTATATATCCATATTTATAATTTACAAGATGATATCCTGCATAACCAATGCCCTCTTTCAACTCCCCTATTTTGTAACACCTTTATTCCCACCATCTTTAAGTTTATTTACTAATTTTGCTTTGCATTCGCCATTTCACTCTTTATCCATTACACCTTCATTCTATTATCACATACACTTCATCAGTTCATTTAGTCCAAAAGGCCTTCATTCTTTTAGGTCACAAAACCATTCTGCCACTCAGTTACTTTCCCTTATGTCTATTCTCTGCATCAGTTTTGTATTTCTTCATTCTGTTAATCCATTCAGTTTACCCCTCATCACCTTCTTTACATTAGCCTTTTTAATTCATACGCACCTCATTACATTACCCTACAATGCCATTCTCTCTTCTTTAATATTCCCTCCTCAGGGTTCCTGCACAACAGAGGAAATTAGATATGGGTATGATACTTATCTGTGTGTGGCTTCATATTTTCCAGTGCCAAAACCATTATATTGCTCATTCGGTCATAATCTGAATGATTCAAATACCAAGGGTCTTCTAATAAAATAAAGGAGCAACATTACCTATATTTGAACATTAGAAGTGAACATTCTGGAGATAAAGGAATTTGTTCAGGACACACAAGCAGTACTTAAGGACACAGGGCACTGAGAAGATGGATCCCTTTTGTTTTTAAATGATCCTGTGAAACTGTATTTGAACTAATAACAATATTGAACATTTAGAGGAACCATGTCGCTTACTCAAATTGCAGCAATGCAGCTACAGAAAGTATGTACGTATTGTTCATGTTCCACTACAACAGATGTGAAATACGATGAACATCCTGTAAATGTCTCTAACATAACTATTTAGCGCTGATAATATATTTTAGTATCCAGCAACCAAAAATTGCACTAAGCTAATGCTATGAAAACAACATTTCTAAATATATTCATTATGTAATAAATCAGTTTTATTTCAATGAATTTTCAAAGCTTATACACTGTAATGGTTTTAAGATAATAATAAGTCTATTTAAGATAATCAACATGTGCTTAAGGAAGTCTTCTGAAAATGTCCTCCATTATTATTATTACATGTATATGAATTTATTTCCTTGTATGTTCTTTGTTGCCAGAAAAACTTATATAAATCAATAACCACCAGATGGTGCAATGAGCAAAGTAGACTTGATGTGCATCTTTACACTCTGTAGTACAATTTGTACAATGTAAATGTTATTTTTCTATCAAAAGCATTCTGTTTTCTAGAATGATGATACGTTGTTATATATAAGTTATGGATGTACAAGAACACATAGAATTGAATATCTATTCATACTACACAAAAAATGTTTACATGTTTACCTTCCATGAGGAAGTTACAGACTCTTACTAGCTTATTAAAAAATATAATAAACATTTTTCCCTATCCCTTTATGTAGGATTGCCCATCATTCATGAAAAACACCATGGATTAGTGTAGAGACAGACTGCCTTTATTTTCACACACCAAACATATTTAAAACAGTCAAATAACCAATCATATTAGCTCTGTTTGCTGACCAGGTGGTTTTGCTTGTGTCCCCCCCCATTCCTTCTTAAACAAACATTGTCCAAAATAAAAGTGTATTAACTGCCCCATTACTAGTTTAAATGTCGGGGTTATTAATTACCTCCCTGGGCTTATGAGTCTGAAAGTCTAAGCGATTTAATAATTTGCTCTATTTCCTGCTTTCTATACTCTGTAGGGGGTACTTAGCGAACCATTGCTTCCATTTTTATTATCTTGTCTCTTATCTGATCTAAAAATTCATGAACTGACCCTGCTATGAGGTGACTATGTACCATAATGTCTAAGTAGAGGTTTGCTAAATACAATTATGACAGGAACATGACAATATGGAGGCCTCATACTCCATTCCAAATTCTTGTTCCCAAATAACAACAATACATTCCCATTAGTCACTTTTGAAATAATATTTTTGCAGTTACTATTGTTACCAACAAACTAGTGAAGATAAACTCTTACAATCATTACCACTACTACATCAGATCACTTGTGTAAACATTACTAGATACAGTAAGTTGGTACTTTGTCCTAGTATGTTCTGACCACAACCTGAAATGAACCATTACAAACTATTTTGAGTAGGCCCGAATACTTCTAGACAGGGCTCTTGGGAATTCAGGTACATAGCGAGAATCTGAGGCACATTAAATAGGTTACTATGGTCACAACAAAATAGTCCATGATAGTTAACTCCTTCCATTGTATGTCTACTACACAATATGTTATAATGGAGTCACACTGCTTCTCGTAACCCATGAACAGGAGCCCCAAAATGATAGATTCTGGCCTGCAGTCCTCAATCCAGTGTCCCAAAAGTCAGTCATGACAAACAGACTTATACAATTTAACTCAAAAAATGAAAATAACACAGCAACACTCCAATGAAAACCCATAACATGGCTTACCATAAACAAAATGGAAGACAGTTAAACATGGCACATAATAACAATATAGCTGTCACACACAAACATCTGTAGTAACATTATCCATCTTGTGCCAACATGACAACCACAGTCCAGGTACTCAGGGGCTTGGGCATTGTTCTTGGTGTGAAAGGGAAGGAGCTGTGTTCTGGTACCAGGTTCCCCTCAGGGCACACAACAGTCAATAGCCATCATTTACAACAAATATTGTTATTTTTTTATTTGTTAAAAATATGAGACTGACAAGTCCCTGTAACAAGTCTTTGTATTGGTCCTGGCTATATATGTAATGTTATTGCCTCGCAAATGTTTTTTTAAATGCAAAATAAGCTAATTTTGCTAGCCTTTTCTCATAAAATAAACGTATTCCATTCTACTTATTATCAGTTGTCCTTCATAAAATCATGTTCAATTAATATTATTACCAATAGCTTTTAATGTGGCAAAATAATATTGCATTAGGCCGTTGTTTGCTCACAGTTATTCACAAAGATATGTATAGTTGGACTTCCGAAACCAGTGTTATCACATAAGGTAAAATAGCCATTGATAGTATCACAGTTAGTTGTTCTTGCATGGGTTTTGAAAAGGTACATACATGTATTTTTACCCTATGTCCTGCACAATGGTAACAGAGACAGACGTGCATTACTCTAAGACATTGTATGGGAGGTTTTTGTGGGTTTGTAAAAGGAGAAGCAAGTGTGTGTATGAAAAGTGTCATAAGGGTTTGTGGAGGACATTCCAATTCCATAACTAATAGACAAACACGCCTAGACAGAGACTACAGCTTACCCAAATAACGGTATAAGGAAGGGAGCAGGATTTGATGTGTATGTGAGTTAGTACCGAGGACTGTTTTGTAGTGAAAGAACCACTGCATGTGGCTTTTAAGTTGTGTGTTGCCTATCATTGGTAGACACAGGAAGTACCCTCCTTCATATGAAACAGGAACTAAATATACTCCTAAAGATGGCTGAAGAAATTGCAACCCACTGCCAACATGTATTTATTTATAAAACTGTACCAGGACTAAGCCATTTGCAAAAGATGGAAGGAGTTCCTGCTAAGATAAGGGGAAATCAGTTATATACAAGGTACATTTTTTTCACAGGAGATCAACTTTTGGAAATCACAATAAAATCAAAATTATGAAAGTCAGGTCATTAAAGAGGGCATTTATTTCTGCTGCCATGGGGGCAAAGGATGATAATCATGCAGGCTCTGAGAAGACATTGCCAAAGCTTTTATAGATGTCCATAACTGAGGGGGAAATTCTGCCCTCTCATTATTTGCTCTTTATTTTGGAAAAGAAAATCCATGGGTCATATGGGATCTGGGTCATATGGGATCTTGTGATTCTTGTAGCAGAGCTTAAAAATATTCCCCTGAGAAGTTCCTTTAGATGATTAGCACATGTAAGAAGTTAATTTCTACCTTTAGTGAGGGAATAGGCCTGTATTTATGAGGTAAAACTGCATCCCCAGTGTCTATTATGTCTTTATAGGTGCACTGATGTCACAAATATGCTCTCATACATAAATGCCAAAATGCCAAAATGCAGCCGTTAAATCGGTCTTTTAAGGTCTTTAAAACTTGCTTTTGATGTAATGGTTGGACCTCCTGAATTATCTTCACATTCTTTACGTATAGCCAGTAGGAAGATAACGGACTGTTACCTTCTAGAGTATCCTCCTTTCCTGCTCTTCTCTCTCATGTGAATTGACATCTTACCAAGCAGTCACCTTAAGCATGGGAGGGTGCTTCATACTACTGGTGTCTCATGGTGCTAAGAAACAGACAATACCATACTGTTTTTAAAAGCAGCTTGAGACACTAGTAGTGTTAAGCCATTCACCCTGATTGTGGCTTTAGGCCACAGATCTGCAAGGTGTCAACTTGTTAGAGAGAAGAGCAGGAAATTGAGAGGCTCCAGAAGATAACAATCTGTGACTCTTAGAAGTAAGTGAAGCGTAAATTTCTTGTAAATTTAATGTCATGATTCCGTTGAGAGATGTAAACGTAATTAATTAACCTAGTTAAAATATTTATATAACATTAAACAATTTTCCTAAATAGTCCCCTTCATATTATTGCCTACCATTTTGGGAGATTGGGAGATTAGGCGATTATGTCACTATTTGTGTTGACTAGAAAACCTACAAAAACCTTAAAAACCTACATTGTTAATGAGCAGCTTGGGCAACATGATATCATTTGTTGACTAGGAAAGCCTTTTGGATTACTGTATTAAACCTAAAACTTCACAGTCAACAGCACAGTTTAACCTATTGCTAATCCCACTGATACTGAACAGCATCTGTTAAGTGATGTGTCACTTCTTAAATGTAATTTTGGTAGCATCACTATGCAATCTGCTAAACATCGAGCAATATAAAAATGTTTAGAAAATGAACAATGATTTTAAAATAATTTCATTAATTGGAGTGCAACTGCAGTAGCTTAAATTACATTCCCAGTGGCCAGAAGCCTTTCAAACCTAATTTGTAAGACAAGATGGTGGATTTAATGACTGGCAGCAAAGTTTCTTCAACAGATTTCATGGGGCATGATCCAAAGATAATAGGTTTTCAGCCCAATGACAACCCAATTACAATGCCAATCAAAGCCAACTTCATGCACACTAATTATCAGCTTTAGCTGTCAGCTCAAATACAAACATAACACGTTTATTTAAATAAAAATTTAATTTAGGAAAAAGGAGACTTCATGTGTGATTTATTGAGACTGCAAGAGCAATCTTACTTATTTTCCAAGTAATATAATGAACTCACTCTTGTAATAAAAATGTGAAATTTCTGTATTCTCTTTTATGCACTATGTACTTTTATAGTGAATTTAATTTGAGAGACAGGCCAGAACAGAGCATGCAAGTACATTTTTATAGCTGATAGTTATGCTGCGGCACTTTGAAATATTTTACAGAATTAAAGTTCAACTGAATGGGTTCTATCTAATTTGTTTACCAAGTTCGTTAACATTTTGTTCCAGTATAGTGTCAATGTTTTATTATCAAAAAAGAATATTAAAATCTAAAGCATTTTTATTGTGCCAATAATGGGGTCCACTTGAACAGAATTTAAGACCCTTAAGGGGCAAGGTTGCTTTAGAGATTTACTAACAGCATTAGAACAGAAGCGTTGTCCTAGGTAGCCTTAAATATTGAAGTCCATAAATCACTACATGCCATAGATTGCATGTGGCAGGGTACAGTTACTACATAAACAAGAGTCCATACCGGTCCAGGTTCTGGAACAAGAACCCATGCAGGTTTAGATACTGGAACAAGAGTTTGTGCAGGATTAGGTACTGGAACAAGAGCTCATGCAGGATTAGTACTGGAACAAGAGCTCATGCAGGATTTGGTGCTGGAAGAAGACAGCTGAAGCACAGACGCAGAACTGGACCTCTGAAACCAGGCACTAGTAAATGGCTCTATGGAAGAAAAACACTGTAACAGAGTAGCAGTGTGAAAGACAGCCTCTGCAGCAACTGACACAGGGAGAAGATGTCCTCAGAAGCATAATAGGACACCACAGCTAGCTTGGACTAAAGCAGGGTAACAAAAAACTGGATCCAGAAGGCAGGAACTTGTGTACAGTTGCAGGAACAAGCTGGTCTTACAACGATCACCTTGCTATGAGCTCAGTCAGATCTTAAAGGACTCTTAACCAATTGTCTGAGTCCCAGTGCTGTCAAAGACAAGGTGATAGAATTATTACACAGGAGAGCCAATTCCTTGGAGTACAAAATTAAATGAGTCAGAGATTAAAGGGTTCTGTCCAGATAATTATTTGATCATAGAAAACACCCTCTTCCAAGAGCCTCAGAGAAGACTCTACACATGGGCATCACCAGATGGACAATAGAGAAATCAGACTTACTATATAGTTTGTAGTAGAAGATGAAGGAGCTCTATAAGTCAGCATAAACAAGACCTGGAGCTGACTGTGGTTTAGATCATGAGCTTCTTATTGCAAAGCTCAGCATTAAATGAAGGAAAAGAGGGAAAAATCATAACGCTAAGCAGATATGAAATAAATGATATCCCTTGTAAAAAAAAGCATTGGAGGTAAGGAACACTTTTAAGGGGCTAGACTTGGTAGGTACCGTATTGGCCCAAAAATAAGCTGCACTGTTTATCCAAATTTCAACTGTGAAACGTTAAGGTGCGCTTACATTTGCTTTTACAACATTTGATCATATTGTATTCTGTGTAAAATGATGCTGATTTCTAATTTTTAACCCTCACTCCTCACACTAGTGGCATATTTAAGGGAGTGGTCCACCCCGGGCAGCACTTCTTTGGGGGCAGCACTCCTGTGCCTTCTTCCAGGCTCCCTCCTACCCCCTTGTCTCTCCCACCTTTCTCCCTCTCACCTCTTGTCTCTTCCTTCCCCCTTGTCTCTCCCCCCCATCTTGTCTCTCCCTTCCCCTATTGTCTCTCCCACCCTTCTCTCTCTCTCTACCCTCTTGTCTCTCCTCCCCTCTACCCTTGTCTACCCCCCCCCCCCAGTTGATCACCTCTGTGTGCGGGCCTGGGTGGTGGTTTCTCCTCAAATGAGTCAGATGACTCAGAGCAGAGAGCACTGGCCGGCAGGGGAAGAAGCTACCATCCAGGCTGGCACACAGAGGTGAGAAACATGGGAGATGGGGGAGAGACAAGGGAGAGGGGTGGGATACAAAAGGGGGAAGTGAGAGAGACAAGGGTGGGAGGATGGGGAGAGACAATGGGAAAGGGGAGAGACAAGGGGTGGGTGGAAAGACAAGGAGTGAGGGTAGAGACAAGGGGGGAGGGGAGAGACAAGGGAGGAGACAAGAGGGGGGGAAAGACAAGAGGGAGGGGCGATATTAGATATATGGTATATGGTAAAATGAAATCACTATTATTTGCTTGAATCTAATTGATTTTTTTATTTTTCTCCCTGAAATTTTAAGAGAGCAGCTTATATTTGGGTATTGTCTTTTTTTCCCCATTGAATTTTTAAGGTGCGGCTTATTTTAGGAGCAGCTTATTTTTGGGCCAATGAATAGCTTTGGACATAAGTTATTGATATTGTCCAGAAATTAGCAACAGAAAGTAAACTAATAACTGGCTATCTGATGAGTCTTTGAAGGTACCCCAGGAAAGAAGAAAAGTTAAAGATAGTGCATATACTAAAATATTTGTCCAACTGAAAGCAGAATTCCAGAGGAGAGTAAGACGAGACAAGGAGACATTCTTTAATTAAAGATGTAAAGAGATTGAAAAAGAGAACATAATGGGAAAGTCGAGAGAAAGTTAAGAAAAGAAAACATAGAAGATCTATACAGGAAGGATCTTAAAAGACATCTTGAAAAAAAAGTTGATGGAAACCCAGCTGAACTATTCAAAATACTTGAAGATGATGCTTTGAAAGTGTTGCTTGCATTATGCCAACACACTTGGAAAACTCAACAATGGCCAGTTGACTGGGAAAGATTAGTCTATATACCAATCCCAAAAAACAGCAGTGAAAAAGACTGCTCCAAATATCGAACAATTGCACTCATTTCCAGCATGTTTTGCAGAGGCGCAAGAGGTCAAATTGCCAATATCTACTGGATCATAGAGAAATAAAACAGTTTACTTATGCCTTATAGACTAGTCTAAAACCTTTGACTTTATGGACCACAACAAAAGGTGACAAATTCTTAAAAAGATGGGGGTACCAGACCATCAAATCCGCCTCCTGAGCAATCTGTATGTGGACAAAAAGCCACTGTTAGAACCGAACATGAAACAAGCGAATAGTTCACGATCTAGACAGAGTACGACAAGGCTGTATATTCAACTTATATGAGGAATACATCATGTGCATTGCAGAACTGGAAGAATCCAAAGCTGGAAATAATATTGCTAGGAGAAATATCAACAACAACAAATGATACTACTCTGGCCTGTTAATGAAGGTGAAAGCTGGCTTGCTGCTTAGTGTTAAAAAGATGAAGATCATAGAAAGCAGCAATCTCAGTTCCTGGCAAATAGATAGGGAAGAAGTGGAGGCAGTATCAGATTTTATTTCCTTGGGCTCCAAGATCTCTTCAGATGGTGACTGCAGTCATGAAATCAAAAGATGTTTGCTACTGTGGGGAAAAGTTAAAACTATGGAATTCCCAGTAGTAACATACAAATGTGAGAACTGGACCATAAAGTATGCTTAGTGCCAAAGAATTGATACCGTAGAATTGTGGTGTTGAAGAAAACTGCTTAGAGTTCATTGAACTGTAAGAAGATCCAATCAATCCATACTACAGGAAATCAAGCCAAACTATTCACTGGAAGGTAAGTTTATGAAGCTAAAGTGGACAAACTTTGACATTACACTAAGCGGGTATTAAGCCACTTGAGCAATACTGTAAGCAGTATAGTCTATTTTAAAACACCACCAAATAAAAAATGTAGAGTAGAGGGTGGATCCTGTATAATGAGCATTAAACTAGAACTCCCTAAAGATCATAACTCTCAGCATGTAAATTCAATCATCATCACCCTATACAAGATCAATGTAGAAAAGTCAGACTGCTCCAATTACCAAAGGATAACTCTGCTCTCCGTTGCAGGTAAAATCCTTGCAAGAGTACTCCTCAACAGACTGGTGCCCACTATCACAGAAGAACTCCTCCATGAGGGTCAGTGTGGCAAAAATGTCAACAGGAGCACCATGAACATGGTTTTAGTTCTCATGCAGCTCCAAGATAAATGCAGAGTACAGAACAAGGGACTTAACATTGTTTGTCAACCTTATAAAAGCGTTCGGCATAGTGAGCAGAAAGGAGCTGTGGCAAATACTTGAATGTATAGGATTCAAGGCACAGCAACAACCTGTCAGAGCCCTTCCCAATAAGTAATGGCGTGAAGCAGCTGTGTCCTTGCACTGACTCTATTGAAGCTATTCTTCAGTATAATGCTTCAAACGGCCACAGCAGACCTTGATGATGAGGATTGTCTCTACATCCGACAGCAGTCTGTTCAACCTGGGGCCACTACAGGCCCATACCAATACAGTGGAATGACTTTTTTGAGAGCTACTCTTCGACGATAACACTGCCCTGATTTTCCATATGGCGACAGTTCTGCAGCAAATTACATCTTGCTTTGCCGAGGCTTCTGAGCTCTTCGGTTAGTTTGAAGAAGAAGTAAGTTCTCCACCAGCCCACACCTCAGGAAGATTACTGTCCTCTTCACATCGCTATCGGCGAGTCCACGCTCAAGATATTCCACCAGTTCAGCTAACTGGAATGCATCATTTCCTTGGACGTGAAAGTCATCAAGGAAATTGGCAAAGGTTCTATAAAGGGGTTTGGAACGACAAGCTTTCAAGGTTAGTTATGCTGTTGTGTGGGCCATCCTACTGTACGACTACAGGTCATGGTTACCTACCACAATCACCTACGACTTCTTGAGCACTTTCATCAATGCTGCCTCCGCACAATCCTCAACATGCACTGGAATGACTACGTTACCAACACTGAAGTCCTCGAACAGGCAGGAGTCACTGGTATTGTGGCCATGCTGTTGAAAATGCAGTTGCACTGGGCAGGCCACATCTCTAGGATGGAGGATGACTGGCTGCCAAAGTTTGTAGTACATGGTGAGCTCACCACTGGTAATAGCGACAGAGGAGGACCGAAGAAGAGGTACAGGATTTAGCTTCAGACCAGAAGGCCTAAAGATGTACCAATCACCAGGCTATCTCTTCTTTTGAGAGCACACGCAGGGCTGATCTTAAGGACAAAAGGAGAAGGAAAAATTGTGTCACTGCAGCAGCCAACCCAGAACAAACTTTTCCTTGTAACTACTGTGGTTTGATCTACCTGTTCCTCATTGGCCTCCTCAGATGCAGATGTGTACGAAATCCCTCTTAAAACTTTGTCCGTGAAGCCACGCCTTCCCTCCATCTTTCTATTTCCTCTCCCTCTCTGCCTCCCTCTCCCTTCTCCCTCCCTCTTTCTCTCTCCTCTCCCTCTCTGCCTCCATCCCTCTCTCCCCTCCCTCTCTGCCTCCCTCTCTCTCCCTCCCTCTCTCACCCCCCTTCCTTCCCCTCTTCCTCTCTGCCTCCCTCCCTCTCTCTCTTTCTCTCCCTCCATCTTTCTCTTTCCTCACTCTCTTTGCCTTCCTCCCTCTCTCTCCCCTCCCTCTCTGCCTCCCTCTCTGCCTCTTTCTCTCTCCCTCTCCCCCTTTCATTCATCTTTCTCTGCCATACCCCTCCCTCTCTCTCTCTCCTCCCCTCTCTCCGCTGCAAATGCACAGTTGCTTGTTTCCCCGCAATGAGCTTATGAGTAATGCCTGCGCAAAACGCATTACTCACAACTGAAAACTATTATAGTGTATATATATATATATATATATATATATATATATATATATATATATACTGTTTAGTCGTTTAGTCTTGTCTGACTCTCTGTGACTCTATGGAACGCAGAACGCCAGATACATCTCTCAGTCACAGCCCCTCTGAGCTCCATCAATTTCATGTTCATTGGTTCAATGACCTCATCTATCCATCTCCGCCTCTGTCATCCATTTTTTTCTTGTGCTTTCAATCTTTCCCAGCATCAGAGTCTTTTGTAGGGAATCCTGCCTTGTCATGATATTGCCAAAACATTTGAGCTTCTGCCTCGTGATCATACCTTCCAGTGAACAGGTCATCTTGACTTGATGATTTATATGACTCTCAGCAGTTAACGCCAACACAACAATTCAGTGTCATCAAATCTATTGCGCTCACCCTTTTTTATGGTCCAGCTCTTACGTCCGTATGTTACTACTGGGAAGACCATAGTTCTAATTATGCAGACCTTCGTTGATGGTTTAATATTTTTAATATACAAGCTTGCCAAAGATTTCCTCCTCAGATGCAAACATTTTTTAATTTCATGATTATAGTCACCATCTTTAGAGATCTTGGATCCAAAGGAAATAAAATCTGTCACTGCCCCCACTTCTTCCCTCATCTATTTGCCAGGAATTGAGATTGCCATTTGCCATAATCTTTGTCTATTTAACATTGAGCAGCAGGCCAACTTTTTCACTCTCTTCTTTTACCCTCATCAATAGGTACTTTAGTTACTCCTCACTTTCAGCCATAGTATCATCGGTGTATCGTAGGTTGTTGATATTTCTTTCAGCAATACTAGATTATAATTAATATTTTGTGCTTGACAATATTGTGCTATAAATGGCTTCTTTAATGTTCAACTCATACATTTAAATTTAGCAGATTGCTTTCATATATTCTGTATGTTTATGATGTAATGAGAAAACGCACACAGGTCTATAACAAATGCATATGTAATAGCTAAATAAGCAATGTAGAAAAAAGAACAATATTAAATTTAACATATATGGTATGATGTATTACAAAGTGCAAACACCTTTATATACATTACTCTTAAATTATGATGATCCAAAACTATGCATTGAATAGCAGTAACGAAATTCAGTATCATCACTGCTTTGAGAATCAGCTTAAGTTTCTAGACTGAGTTATCCAATGTGTTGATTTATAATGACTTTCCTATTAATCTGACTCTATAAACCAGATGAATGTATCTTTTGCTTTCTAATTATCAGCAGCACTCTGATTTTGTCTTGTGCGTTGCTCCACAGAAAATTAATTTTCCCCTCACAAACTATATTAAGCTTAATAAATATATTTATGAAAATTACTTTGTACAGCCCTTATGTAATCAGCCATGCTGTGTATGATAGCCCAAGACAATAAAAACCCATTGACTTTTTTTGTTGCAAATTAGTCTACCACCTAATCGGTGAACCCTGCTAAGCTTTTGAATTATGGCAAGAACCAGCAGCTCAGTTAGAACACTCAAATGAATTATATCAATTCATAAACTTGTTCATGTCCAGATTTCATTAGCCACACATTAACAGCATTTTATGTTTATTACTGCTCTGACACAATCTATAAATAACTAAAATGCTAATCATAGTGTTCTGCCGGGCATCATCATTTAATCATAAAGAGATACATTATTATAAACTATAATAGATAATAACAAGCCTGGGTCAATGGTCGCATATTAAAAGATCACAATTATATCCTATAAGGGTACGTACCTCGTTCATGTGGTGACACAAAGGTCCCTATCTAATCAAAGGCAAATCCTTCCTTTGACACACTTATAATTCTGGATGACACAATTAGAGAGATACTCTTGTTAAACATGTGAGTCCTTGAGAATTAAAGTAAACAGAGACCAATCAATTGTAAGAAAGAGAAATATATTAAAGGTTAGCATGTAGTCTTAATTAGATTTCATATTTATAACTAAGTGGCATTTTAGTAACTCTGATGTCATATTGAATAATTAAAAATATTCACACAATTTAACAAATGCTATTCTAAATATTAATTATTAGGGATTGTGTTAAGTTTAATTATGCAATTACAATGGGGTGCTGAGTAAAATAATATCACCCAGTACCTCAAAAGGTACTCTATTCACAAACTATATACAGCTTTAAAACATAACATTTAATGATACTGCTAAAACAGACCAAATTAACAGGGTAAATAAAAACAATATGCAATAAAATAAACGCATGTGAGGACCAAATGATGTCATACACGACAAAAAAGAACATTATTATTTAACAGTCTATGTTGTGCAATGGTGCTCAATGTAATGGCATAAAGATGGGCAAACAAAAAAAGGGGGGCAGCTTACCTACAAGCCTGCTATCCCTCTGGGTGAGTCCTATTGTGTGCCCATAAAGCTTGCACCTCTCTCACTACTCCCTCCGGCTAGTCCAAATACCATGAGCAAGTCCAATTTAATCTGACCTCTAACTCTCTGAGAGAAAAAGCAGATAGATGCTGCAATCAACATTTATAAATAGACTGCAATACTTAATCATCCGGTCCCCACTGATGTCCAACGTACATTTCACCGCTGTCACAAGCGGATTCGTCAGGGGAGCTTACAGCTACTGACCGCGCTGGCTTTTAACTATAATGTCACAACCCTTTGATGACATCACAAATGCTATGCAATAATTGCCACAATGCAATTTGGCGCAATTACTGCCATCAATAACATAGAGGTGAATGGTGAAAATGACGGTGTCCACAAAGGGACAGGATTCTCAAGTTAGCAATTTCTTAGTAACTTAGGGCTATATTCAGTTGAGCGAATTTGAGATCTGGGATCCCGTAAGTGAGGTTGCATGCTATTTTGCTATTCAATTGGTGTCTTTGCTTGGACCAGCTTCAGAGTTACAAGCTTGAAAACATGGCGATGCTTAAACTCGTAACTTACAGCCTCCAGAAGCCTTTGATCTTTCACGTTCGCAAGGCTAAAATCGCAAATTGCTATTCAATTGCTCAATTTCCCCAAGCCCGCAAATGTTTTCACACCCGTAAATGGCAATTGAAGTAGAAACTCCTACGATTGCTAGAGTGGTCCACCAAGGGGGTTAAACACCTATTCGTAGCACTGTAAATGCAAATAAAAAATCTATATTTCACTGTAAATAACGGGGAAAGCAATGATAGACATTAGAATTAATTGCACAACAGTCTCAAGCTCAAGGAAGCTCAAGGAAATAAAATTAATTTTAATGTGTCATTTCGGGGTTAAATCGATCTCGGGTATCAATGAATTATAACATATCAGGCCACCCTATATGGACTAGAACAGTATTGGCATTCATTTTCATAATTCAGTATTTTTTATGTTTTGAGAGTCTGATTACATATGGGACCCCAAAACCTAATTGATTGACATCAACCTCCGTGTTTCACTGCCGTAATAATGACAGTCTAATTTTCTATTGCCCGGTTCGAAATGAGCAGTTACAGGCTTGCTGAATTGATCAGGTTCCTGCCCAGAACTGCTCCGAACAACTGCATGGTTTACAGTTTTGGCTTGATCCCGTAACTTGTGCACTTCAGCAATTGAATAGCATTGCAATCAGAAACCAACGGAAGCCCGTAACTCACTTGCAGACATTCAGCTGTCTGTAATCGAGTTACAGGCTTCGAATTGAATGTGGCCCTTAGTCTTTACATGTAGTACCTTTATTGGCCACCACATTATGTATGGCTACCATGCAAAACTATGGTGTCCACAGAGGGACAAATTTCTCAAGTTAGCAATTGCCTAGTAATTCCATCTTTACATGTAGTACCACTAATGTCCACCACATTATATGTGGCTACCATGCAATAAGGAAAAGATTCCCAGCGTCTAGCTCCTAAATACTTAAAAATAAAGGATACATTTGTATTTTTAACTACAAATGCTGATGTTAAGACTGGTAAAAAAGAATTGACTTTATAAATATTGAGGAGACCATACATTAGATATACCATAGAACTAATAGTCCTGTGATTAAACATTAAATTTCTGGGGACCTCTAATATTATGATTTAGAATAATAATATTCAACTATTAATAAGAATTTAAATGGTGGGAAATTATCATCTAGAAGTTGATTGCTAATGTATTAATGAAAACTTAAGTGGATACAATGTAAATGAAACTTAAAATTAATTAAGTGTAGGTAAAACCTTCATTCAAGCCTTTAGGTTTTCAGGAAGAAGATCCATCTGGCCTCACGTTGTAAAAGTCTCCAATTTATGTCCACCTTCCGTTGTGACCATTTTACTTTTTCGATGCCACAAAACTTGAGCACCATGACGTCACCGTCATGAATGTCATCAACATGCCTGGCTACAGGTACATCTAGTTTGTTAAGAATAGAGATGATGTGTTCAAGAACCCGCCTTCTCAGTTGGCAACATGTTTTGCCCACGTATTGGAGCCCACAGGCACATTTCACTGAATAAATTACTGCTGTTATCTGACAATCAATATGAACACGTTTGGTAAATTCTCAATTTCCAGATAAATTCTTAAAACTTTTTGTGGGGATCATATGTGGACAGGCTTTGCACCCCTTAGAGAATGAAGATCCTGCTGTCTATTGTGTCAACCAGCTACTCCCACTCTTCATATGAGAGGAGAAGTGACTATGGACAATTTTGTCTTTTAATGTGGTTGCTCGCCTAAACGAAATAGAGGTATTGTCAGGCAACACATCTTTTAGATCTTTATCTGATTGCAATATGTGCCAGTATTTACCAAAAATACTTTTGATATGTACATTCAAGAGATTAAAAGTGCCAATCATTCTTATCTGCCCTTTATTGGTCAATAATCCCTATCTGTTTTTTTTGTTTTTTTAAGCTTACATATATGCTTTTTTGAGGGTATTATGTGAGTATACACGTTCTTTAAATCAATGATACAGATCCTTGGCTTGGATCGCAAAATCAAATTCTTTAGAACAATTGCGTTTTAGCCGCAAATATTGACCGTATGCTATGCTCTGCAGTAAGTGAGGTGGATGGTGGCTTGAACCTAATAGGAGACTATTAGTGGTTGTCACTTTACGAAAGGTCTCGTTGTCAATGTATCATCAGAGTTTTTAATGATCAACAAATTACAAAATTCAATATCAGTGTTACTTACTGTAGATGTCAGTTTTTATACCAAAATCATTACTGTTGAGGCACTTTATAAATGTAAATTTAATTATGCAGCTCTTAAAAACTACATGTGATTCTCAATTAAAAAAAATAATATTTTAAATCGAAATGTACTAGTGTATTGCACTGTTCTATTGTTATAATGATTAACTCCAATAAATAGGCAAAATCCACAAAACTGATAGCTTGCCATTTTTATTTTATGTCATAAATAGGAGCTGAGTTTGCAGAATTTACATTTTATTTCATTTATACATTTATTTTGTTTTTAAACAACTATAAATTAGCATATGTTAGCACAATTTTAAAACATAGGAAACTATATCATCAGTATTACAGAAATAAATTCTGTAATACTTTTTAATAGCCATACATTATCATGTACCAATACATTTTTTTAAAAGAATTGACAGTACCATAAAAATAAATACAATGATAGAATATAGAGGTGGGAGCTTTACAGCAGCAGCCATTACTGCACATGTATTTTTTATGTTAATTAATGGTGAACTAAAAAAAATAGATTTGGCATGAAAAGTGCTGACACTGTTTTTTTAAGTTTGTTTGTTTATGCACATTACAATTTCTCAGGTTAAACATGTACAGCCTTATTGAATTGTGATTCAGTAAATTTAAAAGGGCTCTAGTTAAGCACATATTTTTTTTACATAAGTTTTTAGTTAGTGAAGACCTTGCTTTTGGATAGAAGTTCACTAACTAAAAACTTCTGTAAAAAACAATATGTGCTTAATTAGAGCCCTTTTAAATTTACAGAATCCCAAGTTAAAAAGGCTGGTAATGTCTTCCAAAAGGTGGTACTATTCAGTGAAAACATGTAGCTTATATACATATTTCCTTGAACTTGTATGCATTTTATTCAACATTAATCATTTTGATTAATATATTTTCTTACGCTTTCTGAATGTGTTTTATTTGTCGAGTTTTATCAATTATCAAACTGTTTAGGTGAATACTTTTGTCAAAAATGAAACACATGAAATTATATATCAATCAATATATGAATATTTGGCAGTTGCCACTCATTTACCCCAGAACCACTACTCAGCTCTACATATATGTTGGGGTTAATTATTAATGTTATATTGTGTATAGCTATTCCAAGATTTTTGCGCAATGGTTGTTCTATGATAAAAAGTATTACAGAGCTTAACACAATCCTTTTATAATGGAATAAGGAGCTACTGCTAGCATTATCTTGAATGGATTTTGATTAGGAAAATTTGGTGTGGGGATGGAGCACAACAATGGATTCTTATATCTAACTTAATATTTTGCCCAAAATAAGAATTTTACAGTCATGCTGTTATCATGATTACGTTTTTACAGTGGCTCTCTTTTATCGTATATTGTTCTGATGATGTATAACCAACTTTTTGCTCCCTTTAATTGAATTTTTTTAATAAGGCCAAATTGCACTTTGCAATCACATGTTAATTAGATGTAAAGAAAATGACACTATTATGATACAATATATTAATTTATTTGTGGCGTTAGTATATTTAGTACAATATTTAATCTGATTTATTAGCTGATACTTCAGTGTCACAAAGTTATACCATAATTAGTCATTTTCATTTTTAAATAATCTCTTTGCAACTTGTTTATGGTGTATCCCCCAAATCTTTTCTTATTTAGGGGTGTGTTGCAAATTTATTTGCACTATTATAAGAGCTTAACATCTTTGCAGCTCTTATTTATTCTACAAATCTTTACTTCTGAAGTGTATCTATTCCTGCCAACTTAAATCGGACTGGAGGGGTTTTAATGTATATAGATAACATCAGTATGATTATTAAATTATTTATTGGTCTTTGTAGCACCAGCATGCTTGCATTACAACCCATCTCCTTTATTTAAAAATGCAAATTAGCAAAGGCATTTTAATATTAATAAAGCTTTAATAGTTATTCTTCCTAACCATGATGATTTAGCTTTAATTATACTTCTTATGTAGTGCAATGACCTATCATAATTTAATTGTTTACTTCATATATTCATTAATTGGGACACAAAATAGATTGGGCTAGGGTAAGAGAAAGCAAAAATGCATATAGTATATTGTAACAACAGGTTACTTTGTTCAATATTAGTTAGAAAATATGTCAGTAGGAAAACAATACCATATTCACATATAATATACATCTCATGAGTGAACAGTATAAGTATCATGGACAGCAAATATTCAGCAAAATATCTGAAGTGTAAACATCAAGTGTGTGATTTATTGATTTCAAACAGGATGGGTCATAATCCAAATTAAAATCCTAATTAAACAAATTAAAAAACCCTTGTTATAACTTTTTAAACTATAAAAAATGCAGCCAACTATATGATAGGCTATCCAGATCATTATAACCATTGCAAAATTCTAGATACATTAGTATTAAAAAATATGTTGTTGATGCCCATATTTATATCTTGTCTATTGATAAACATATTAAAACTCATGTTTCCTGTCTTTCTGCAGCATCAGAAACGATATCTCCTTTATTTCTAGAATCCCATAATTACTTCATTATCCCAAACCTGTTCTATTGTATAACTATTAAAATCCACTACTGTATCAACAGACTTTACCAAACTTTTATAGCTGCAAAAACACCAAAAGAATAAACATAACAGGGAAGCCTATTATTTACCCTTTAATATCTGACACCTACTTCACCTGGAAACAAGGTGTCCTTACACATCTTGTTTCAACCTTTCACAATCAACATTTTCACCTTCAACAAAGAAAATGAGTCTTCACAGTAAGTGCAGTCAAATCGTTGAACTCACTACCAAGGGAGGTTATGATAACAGATTCTACAGATAACTTTAAAAATGGGGTTAGACAGAGAAAATAATGGTCTAAAAACGGTTATAATGTTTCTGTTAGAAAGGTAGTCTGTTTCTCCATAGTGAAATTCACTTGCTGCTTTTTCGGTGTAATTCTTATAACAACACATCATTGATGTCACATAGTTTCCATATCCTCCATTGTCTCATTCAGATCAAAATTTAATTTTGAAACATATTTCTTTCAAGTCTTTCTGCTACACAACTCTTTCCTCTGTAGTTGACTTAAAGGGCTATGGAAGTGTTATGTTTATAATTTTTGGATAATTTCACTTAGTAATGGACTAAATTGTTTTAGAAAGTTAAAAAATACATTATTTACGTTTATTTATTTATTTGCTAATATTTGCTCTTTTAGGGCAACTGTAAGGAAGACTGAATTCAATGTACGGTAATTATATTGAAAGACTGACATTTTGAAGAGGAACTTGGCAATAGAGCTGATGCCCAAGTAGAAGCCAGCAATGGAAGTTGTAAAAGTACAAATGGAAGTACAGTGGTACCTTGGTTCCCATTGTTAATTGGTTCCAGAAGGCACAACGAGTGGGAAAAAAATTATGAGTACCAAAGTTCCCATAAGAAGTAATGTAAATTGACTCATACTGGTCTTAGCAAGCGTGATAAGTACTAAGAAACGACAAGTGCTGAGGCATTTTTTCCTTTTCAAACTGTGTTGAATACCAAATTTGATGACTTTTGAGGTTGAAGAGTGCCAAGGTACCACTGTATCCAGAGACAAACAAGGCCTGCTAAGATTTTATCCAAAAATGTTTTGTTCTTATTGCATACTTGGCTTTAGTTTCCATCAGCTGTGTGATGCTGGAAAGTTTTGTATTAGCTTTTCATTATGTCACACTTCACTATTTTTCCTGCTGACTGCCCCTTTTGCCAGCTCAGAAATGTCTCCACTACATGCAATTCTAGATCCCATCAAAACTAACCTCCCCTTTCGAATGCAAATTGAAAGAACAATAAGTTTTCCTATTTTCTATATTATCACCCTTCTATCCCTATAAGTCTTCCTTCTAAAATAATAAACAAAACTAACATTAAACAAGCAATATATGAAAAAGTACATAAAGTGGTTAAATTGTGTACTCTGATCTGTGTATTGGTATAGAATACTGATATTTTTGTTGCCTAGATGATAGATTATTGAATTTGTTCTGCATGCTTCTTTCCTTATGCTTTATTAAAATGATAAATCCTAGCAACAAACAAATAATTTACAAAACTAAAATGTTTAAAAAGAGTAGATATGCAGAGAGATTTGAATCTGACCTACAGACCAAACATTAATGACAGATTATGGAAGCATTATAATTTATAAAAAAATTAGCTAACTAATTTGAATCCTTCATAGAGTAAGATCAAGAGATATACGGCAGTTTGTCATTTCATGCATTTGCTCCTCACAGCTCAGGGTGAACTGAGAGAGATAAAGAAAGGATTGTAAAACACTATGGAAACCAACCTCTGGAGATTTAATATTCTGATCAGCTCACCTCCGAACATCTGGCTCTTAAATGTTCAAGCACAAAAACAAGAGAGCTAATGAAAGCCTTGCATATTATCTCTCCCATCAATGTACCTCACAAACACCTGCTAAAATTAAAACAAATTGAATCTTGATTGCTGATTAAGTGCCCCTTCCTTAGAAAGATATTCTGTCATTATTTGCCCTGGCACACAATGCACAAACTGATGAAATCTAGTGGTGTGCTTTGAAATCAAAGGTTAGTATGGGGTGATAGAAAGTAGATGAAATTGAATATGTATTTCAAATTAAAAATGCTTGTACAGTAACCCGGAGAACTCAAGAGTTTGTGCATATTTTCAGTGATATAACAGACTCAATTTAGTTTATATTTATTATGTATATGTTTTTGTTACGCTCTCATTTACATGTGTAACTCATTTAACCCATTGCATGCCTGTTCATTTTAGTCCATGTCAGATAGTAGATTGTTCTGTCCTGATCTTCAAAGGCTCAATTGCTTCTCCAGGTAAGTACTCCCTTATTGAAAAGAAAGGTAACAAGTAAGCAAATAAAGCAATAGCAGCAATCAATAAGGTTTAATTACATAATATATAGTTATTACCATGGCCGGATTACCCATTGGGCCAAGTAGGCAGCCACCTAAAGGGCGCATCCCTGTGAGAAGCTCCACTTTAAAAAAAAATAAATGGTTCCTGGATTAAAAAAATGAAATGCTGCAGTTCAAAGACTGGCTACTAGGGGTAACAACCTAGAAAAAGAAGGAACTTACAGGAAAAGGAACTTAGATGCAAAGAAAATGCAAAAATGGGTCAGTGCATACCTTGTGTACTCACTCGCAGGGCTCCTCCACTTCACTGCCCAGGGGCTCCAAAAAGGTGGATCTGGCCCTGGTTATTACATTAATATGAATTTATTTTCTGATTTTTTTTTTATTATTTTCAAGACTTTATCTTCAAAAGAGCACACTACAAAGTGGGACTTAAATGGTCCTTCAAGAAATGCTCCACCCTCTGCATATAAACAGAGTTACACACAACTTGTGTGTGGTTGTGGTACAGACCCCTCTCATCTCAGAGCAGAGACAATATTATTTTCGGACACAAGCAAAGATCCTGTTATATTTGTTTGAAATATTATTATGAATGCACATTTATGGCATCTATAGTAATTCCAGCAGTTTAGGCTTTTATTAAATGCAATAAAGGTTTTTATCCATTTTTAGGTTTTTCATCATTTCATTTATATAGAGTATCACAGTAACTTTTTGTATCACAACATTTATTAGCAAATAGCAAACCTCCCATCTCTGTTTCATGTTCACTTGAATTTTACGTAATTATTGTTGCTAGTGATATTTATTATTTTTCTCTTAAACAATTAATATATATTGTTTTTTATTTGAATATTTGTATTTAATGTTTTACAATATTGGGTACCAAGGTGTGAAAGATAATACATTTTCAATTAATACAGTAGCCTTGCATGGTTTGAATACAGTTTTAAAATCCAACAGTGCAGCATCAATGTATCCAACACTATTTTCTTCTATTGCATATTGGACATGCACATGTTCTATTTTGTTTCTTTTAATTAAACTTTTCTTCCTGTTACTCTAATTGTTTTTTATGTTTTTCTTTAATGAATAAGTATATTGTCGTCATATCTTTTTAATACAAACTATATACAGTCATTTCTAGAATTAAATTTAAAAAACGACTTTTCTGCTGTACTTTTGAGCAGATAATTCCTAAAATGAACACATTTATTTTCACATCGGTCTTCACTTTTACTCAGTTTGCCTTGTTTGTTTTCAGCTCATCGACTGTTGAAAACCCTAACTCACAATGACAGGCTATTGGAAATAGAAGAATGTATTTCAGGAAAGTTCAGGATATTCAGTCCATACATACAGCCAAAAATATGTTAAAGTTTTCTCAGCAAGCATTACTTTTAATGATCCACCAGATGAAAATTCCTTAAAGCTTTCCATTTTTTTAATGAAAGTTTTGAATTTATTTGCTCTGGGCAGTCAATTTCTGCAAAAAATATTTCTTCTCTGTTTAAATCCTGTGCACCAATGTGAATCCATATAGTTCATTTAGGCTTCAGAAAGCTTCTCATTAATTTCTTCATCATAAACAGGTACAAAATATTAAGAAGTTGGGAAAGACTGACATTTTGTAATGTATGGTAGACATACCACAGTTTACAGAGAGCCGTAAAAGGTTTTGACATTCCAAATTGAAAGTTTATATTTTAGAATTTGTAGGACTATACCCAAACCACCTTATACAATCAAGACTTTTGTCATTGAAAGGACCCTGCTTGTAAGCATAGAAAGAAAGGGAAGCATGTGTGAGTGGGGAAACGTTGTTTGAAAGCTCTGCTTGTGTCTGATCAAAGCAGAAGGTCAGTGTTTGGGAAGGAAATAAATATCTCGTTTTTTTCTGGTCCTTTTTTACCTTAATAGTCTTGAAGCAACCATGAAGATCCTTCAGAATCACTGTGGACTGAAGACTATGGTATGATAAAAAAATTCTTATTGGAGAATGTTCCATGGCAAAGATTCCACCATTCCCTGAGTTCATCCTCACTTACAGCCTTATTAAATTGTGATTCGGTAAATTTAAAAGGTCTCTATTTAAGCACATAGCATATTTTTTTTACAGAAATTTTAAGTTAGTGAAGACCTTGCTTTTGGATAGAAGTTCACTAACTAAAAACTTCTGTAAAAAAAATATGCTATGTGCTTAAATAGAGACCTTTTAAATTTACTGAATTGCAATTTAATAAGGCTGTTAATGTATAGGGGCAGGAAACTAATACACACCTCACTGAAATTTCATGATTTTAAACCAATGATTTGAAATATACTCTCTGTATTTCTGCAGTGAATAGACAAAATATAATATACTGTACTAATAATCTGTAAGTATGTTCTAACCTATCTGTGCAACTTTTGCTACTGGTTTCAGTATATCACCCACAAAACAAATATTTATATTGAGTTATTCTTCGTTGTTATTAATTACATTATTTTGATTTGTGTACATGTTAAGGATTTTTATTTATCATTTTATGCACTTCATCCATCATTAAACCATTTTGCATTTGTTTTACTATTCCCATTTTCTAGTTATGTAAACAGACTGGGAATCTGAGTTATAAAAAGTGGATTTGGACTTACTCACACTTTCCTGATTGAAATCTCTCAATTATGGGTTTTCTGAAATGATTATCTAACCAGTTTGGAGCCTATTAATTTCCATATGAACTAAATTAAATGAACTAATTAACTGATGCTGTAATTTCCACTATATCTAATAATTTATAGAGATTAATGTGACTCATTTAGTACTATTTTGATCTATGTATCTATGCTCTGCTAATTTTAGTTAAGCATGTATTAAAGTTAAATTTTTTCATGAAAAATACATTTTCTGAAGTTGTATATTTTATATAAATAATATATAACTAACATTTATTCATTAATATACATGCTCTATAACATACATTGCTAGAGGTTATATATAGCAGGAAAGAAGGAAAGTAAAAGGTAGTGCATATAGGAAGAGATTTGGCCAACTCAATGCAGAATTAAAGAGAGAAGCAATAAGAGAAAAAGAGACATTCTATAATGAGTGATGTAAAGAGATAGAACAATTGGAAAGTCAAGAGATCTCTTCAAGAAAAGTAGGGATCTCGAACATTTCATGCCAAAGTGGGCATGATTAAAGGCAGAAATGGTAGAAATGGCAGTGCCAAAGAATGCTCCAATTATCAGCTCCAACAATAAATGGACTGGGAGCTACCTGATGTAAAACCCGTGTTCCATAGAGAAAGAGGCACAACATGAAATTGCAGTTGAGTGCTGTACAATAGAGAAAGCAAGAGCTCCAGAAAAAACATTTACCTCTGCTTCATAGACTATTGTAAAGCCTTTGAGTGTGTGGATCACAACAACATGTGGCAAGCTCTTAAAATAACGGTACCAGAAAGGGGCGTAGGAATTGGGGGGGATTCCCCCCCAGGCTAAATGAATATGGGAATAGGGAACACAATAAATTGCAAAATTAAACTTAATCATGTATCACCAGATTTGGCCACTAGAGTATGTCTTTCCTATAAAAGCTTTGACCCATAATTTATATATATATACATATATAGACATAATAAGTTGGCATATAGACATACATTATCAATATAAAAGATCTTTTTATATATAATTAATATATATATATTAATTATTTTCTACCAGTAGATCCGACCCTGCTTCCTGTCCTGGGAGTAGAGTTGAATTATCCCCCCCAGATTTTTTGAGGCTCCTATGCCCATAATACCAGATCATCTCATCCGCCTATGGAGGAATCTGTATGTGGAAGCCATGGTCAGAACCGAAAATGGAAAAGAATAGTTCAAAATCGGGAAAGAAGTGCGACAAGGTTGCATATTATCGCCTTATTTATTCAACTATATTGCTGGAAGAAATATCAGAAGACTCAGATACGAGGATGATGCTACCCTGAAAGTGAGGAGGAACTAAAGATCCTATTGATGAGGGTGATTGAAGAGAGTGGAAAAGCTGCCCTGCAATTTTAATTTCTCTTCAGATGATAACTTTAGTCATGAAATTTAAAAAAAATGTGCTACTGGAAAGCTATGGAAAGTCTGGACACGCTAGTAAAAAGTAAAGATAATACACTATCAACATAGTTAGTAGTAACATATGGATGTGAGAGCTGGGCCATAAAGAAGGCTGAGCATCATAGAATTGATGCTCTTGAATTGTGGTTTTGGAGAAAACTGCTTAGAGTTCTTTGGACTGCAGGGAGATCCAATAAATTAATATTTCAGGAAATCAAGAGACACTGTTCACTGGAAGGTATGATCATGAGACTGAAACTCAAAAATTTTGGCCCGATCATGAGAAGACATGTTTCCTTAGAGAAGGCTCTGATGCTGGGCATGATTGAAGGCAAACAGAGATGGATAGATGAGGTTGTCATGACGCAGGGGAAAGGGGTCCATGTGTGCCCACAACTCTCCTGCTTTCAGCCACAGGAAAGACCCTAGATTGTCAGGGTTTTATCAATCTCAGAGCCCAGTTGCCTTTTCCAGGTATCAGGATACATGCAAAAGAAGCCAGGAACACAGGAACCTCAGGAAGCTTAGCAGTGGTACTCTAAGTGGTTAAGAGTATAGTTCAGGCAGAATCTGAAGTAATAATTTCTGTAGTAACATGGCACATAATAATAATATGGCCCTCACAGCCCCAATATCAAGGCTTGGAAGACATCTTCCTGGGAAAAGTGATTGCACAGCTAATCTTAGGGTCTCCCTGGGCATTTCAATAACACAATATGTTGCCAAACACAAACATCTGTAGTAACATTAGCCATCTTGGGCCAACACAGCAACCTCAGTCCAGGTATTTAGGGTTTGGGCATTGTTCTTGGTGGGAAAGATAAGGAGCTGTGTTCTGGTACCAGGTTCCACCTTATGGCCCACCTCAGTCCATAATCTCCAAAAGTCCTGTGGGCACTTCTGGGCATCACAGAGGTAATTGAAACAATAAAAAGGAGCTTGATTTAGTTCAGAGGAGCAGTGGCTGACAGATGTTAATGGTGTGCTGCAGTCCAGAGAATTACAGAGTCAGACACAACTGAATGTCTACACAACAACAACAAAATGTTGTATATAATAGGTGAACATTTATTTTATTATTTTATTTAAATATAAAATGTATAGCTTTACAACGTTTGAAACTTGTGATGCTGAATATCAGTATTGTGGGTAGTAAACAGCCCCCAATGGTGCCTGTAGGTATAACTATGGTGGACCCACATGGCATCTAACATTAACCAATCAACAGACCTCCATGTTATTCTAATTTATAACCATGAGAGAACTTATTAACCACCATGGCACCTAAACTTTATCCGTTACCACTGGGCTCTCTAAGGACCTCCATGGTAATCTAATTTATAGCCATGGGGGTCCTTATGAAACCCCATGGTACCTAAAGTAAGCCCCATGGGAGTCCCTGGATTTCCATGGCACCTTAACTACAACCATATTGGTCCTTATGGAACTCCCATGAACCCTATCGCCCCTTGAGGGAAAAAATGGCCCCCAAAGACCTTTAATACCCCCACTCCCATTCATTGAATTGAATAAATAAACAAAACTAAAGAAAAAAGACAAATAAGACTTAAAGAAAACTTAAAATAAATAAACAAAGCTACATAAAAACAAAAATAACTTAAAAAAGGTACTATAAGTGCAAATAAAATAATTACATTAAAGTTAAAAGTAAAATCTTCAAAAAAGAAATAAGTTTAACCTGTATGGGAGGAAATTATAATTACCCTCCCTTTGATGACTCTCCAGAGATGGTCCGCTACGCCCTTGTCCACAATCTTTATCACTCGATAAATGGGCACATCAGTGTTGATAGTAGATGCCAGTTCTGTTCTATCTTGCTTGAAGAAACTCGGCTCCTTATCTTTGGCCCACAGAAAGGCTTTTCACCTAAAAAAACAAAATGCTGTTCTGTAAAAAACAATAGGAACACTAACAGAACTCCTCGGAGGAAATCCTCCACCACTAATGGCTTTCTGACAATGCCCTCAACTTTTATGCCATTTTTATGGCTTCTGATTGGCTCAAATACATTTCATACATACAAGTGATTGGATCTGGGAATTCCTATTGGTTAGCTTTTAACCAATTGTAAGGCTCTGTTTTTTCCTATTCTGATTGGTTGAAAGGACAGTCAATCAGAATATAGCTTACTAGTGATGTGAACCTTATGGAATTGGCTATAAGTATAAAATACCTGCTGTGACTAGCTTTTTCAAAAGGAAGTTAAAGAAGGTTCACAACTCTAATAATCCATATTCTGATTGGCTGTCATTTCAACCAATAAAAATAGTGGGAAATAGAGCCCTATGATTGCCTAAAGCTAACCAATATAAATACACAGATTTCAATATATTCATTCGGTTGGAAGGCAAGCTCTTCAGATGAGGAGTTTTGTTATTTTATTTAGATGGAGCCCCTATCTGTGGCCTCAGATGAGAAGCCAAGGGTCTTTAAGCAAGATAGAAGATAATTGATTTCTACTATCAACATAGATGTGCCCATTTTTCAAGGGAAGAAAATTGAGGATAAGATCATCACTTATCATCCCTGGAGGGTTGTCAAAGGGCGGGTAAGTATAATTTCTTATTTTAATCTTAACCTTTTTATTATTTTATGTATTTATTTTTACTTTTCTGTAGTTCTTTTTTATTTTTAGTGATTATTTTTATTTTCTGTATTTAATTTATTTAAATGGGTTGTAGAGGCAGGGACTATGGGATTCTTGTGGCCCTCATCTGGGGATAGGGTCCATGGTGGTAATTATACCACTAGCAATTTAGTAAATCAAATGATGATTAGAGCTGATGAGCAACTAGCCATGTTACATCACAGCTCATTGTTCGTTCTGTTTGTAAATTCCTCCCAAAGTTGAAAGTATAACCCTATATCGCAGAAAAAAAAATGTTCAGTAAAGGGACTAAAGGATAAGTAAGACTTGGAGTAGAAGAATTGGTGAAGCACTAGTTTATAAAAAGGGTTAACAAGTGAGAAAAAAAATTGAGTCATGGGGCAAATCTGGCTGAGTAATTCATTCATACTTGAGGTATGCATATAAGTGAAAAATGTAGGTAGATAACAGTTTTAGGGTAGAGAAGTTTGTTTGTTCTTGTTTACTTTCAAAACCTGTATCTATGTTCAACACTGAAAAGCAGTTTTAAAAAATGAATACATAATTAGCTTGCATAATGAGCTTGGATGCTAATGAAAGTAGTATAATTATGTCACTACATCAATCACTGGCAAAACCTAATTTGGAATATGGAGCACAATTTTAGACACCACTTATAAAGAGAAGGAACTAGGAGGGTTCAGGGAAAGACAACTACATGAATAGGGGAAATGGAATAATTAAGCTCTAAGGAAAGATTAGTCAGATTTGACATACTGTTATTTTATTTATTTATTTAGAAAAAAGGCACATGTGAATGTACGACTACTTTACAAAATTGGTTACCACATTGTGGACAGTGAGCTTCCTTTGGCATTTTAGTAAATGTAAAAGGTTAAGATACCAATTAATAAGTTTTGGGAAAACATGGTGAACCTTTATTGGTTTTCATGTTGTATTAGATATCCATGTTAACACTGACACCAGCCTAAATTAACCTTATGAGCCAGCCAAGTCTAGTTGGTCTGCTAGGCTATTCATCAAGACTTGCCTTAGCTGTTGTGACCAAAATAAAAACACTCTGCCACTACAGCTGTATAGCAATCCATGGAAATGTGATGTTGTCTCCTCATATTTGGAAGAAGATACCCCAAGCAAGACAGCATACATCTTATCTTGCTCAGTGTTTTTTGCTTTTGCATCTCAGCAGGGAAAACACACCTATGGATGTTGTGGATGAAAGCATAACAGGTGTATAGCCAAACTGTTCCTTTCCTCCACAAAATGTAATGAAAATGCATAAGTAACCAGACCTATAGAAAAATCCCACTGGACTCCTTGCTCATTGTGGCTTAGGGAGTACAGCTGCACCTCACTGACGAGACCCATAAAGGTTGAAACACGTCTGGGGTTTGCGGTTTCTCCTGCTCGGGGAGAATTGCGTGGTATTTTGGGACTGGATCACTCTTCTGAGTGAGACCAGACTCATATGTTACAGGATATTTCTCCCTGTTAAGGGCACAAGTGAGCTAAAAGAGGTTGCTCTCTGAGTTGGTAACCAGACCTATAGAAAAAACCCACTGGGGTATTTTTCGTTCTCAGATGAGCACCTCTACTTTTTTTTTTTTTAAATGCACAAATGATGAAACTTTAAGAATTCATATGTCATTAATCTGATATTATATTCAAATCATGCCAATTATTATTTCTATTTTGACAACACCAAACAAAAGATTAGCCCTATAACATTTTACTATTATGACTATTTATTCTATTCTATTGATGACCTAGATGGTAAGGATTTGATTAATGGCTTCTTAAATATTAATATGACTGAGAAGTTCAAATATATCAGGTACAGCTTAATTTTAGCTGGAACTCCTACTTCCTTCTTGTATATGCTTGCTAGGAAGATCAAAAACGTTTCCAAAATTGTAAATCGATACCTCCTGCAAAACAAAATTCTATGTTTATTTTTTCTAGCTGGAAACCATTTTTTTTAATCCATGGTTTGAAGAACAAACTGGTTAATATTTACTTTTTGACTCAGATTTATTAAATAGTGTATTTGGAAAAAATAATCCGCTACAGTAGACAATACAATCCTCTTTACTTAAAGCAGTAGTTATAAAGCAGCGGAAGTGTCTAGGTGCCATTCAATATAATAGAAAATGTGTGCATGCAAGGGGTGGTGAACAACTTAAAAATTATTTTTGGTATGCCAACAATAATATTCCTGAACAAATTTGAGCTATTTTTTTCTTAACCGCCTGAGCAGTAATCCCAAGCGTGGCTCAGGGTTAATTTTTACTACTTACAGCGGCAACCACGAGCCACACTCAGGATCACACACATCCGTCTTCCGGGTTCCCTTCCCTGCGAGCATAGGCGACGCAGGGGGGACGGAACAAGGCGGTCTGGCTGCGTCAGCACCCCCGAGTGTACCGCGTCAACACCCGGGGGCACTGACATGGCCAGATCGCCAGGGAGGTTAAGCCACTGTAATTAAATAGAACAATGTGTATAGATTAAAAATAATGGGTAAATATCTGGAAACATGATAACTTAAAATGTAAAAATTGATAATAATAATAATATTACATTATATAATAACATATATATATATATATATATATATATATATATATATACATACAGTATATATATATATATATATATTATAAAATACAAACATATATATCAAATTAGCAAGTTATTAACATTCTGTGACTATTGAATTACTACACATATATACTTACATGTAAAATGGCTCTTTTCTTTTATGTAATACTCCTCCCATTACCTAACCTTTACTAGATACTCTATGTATTGCATACCCATAACATAAACTGTTCATTACAACAGGTAATACATCACTTAAATACAATTTTGGTCACTATTGATGAATTCACCTAATCACTTCATAACTTTTCTGATTTCAATGCCTAACACAATGCTGAGTGTTGAGGTGAAGTGAGGCAAATTAATAAGCCAAAATGTGTTTGCCCTTTGATAAATCTGGACCTCTATGTTTGTAGTTTTGTCTTTGAAAACACACAGTAATGATTCCATAGTAGATCTCTTAAACCCATATGAGATTAACATGTAATTTGCGATTTGCTTTATTGGAAGCTCCATCACTCTATGGGGGCGGGGAATTTACTGAGCATCTTAAGTGAATCTCACTTGTATCCCTTGGTTTACTAGGGATGAAATTAGGTGAGACTAGATATGTTTCTGCATGGAAAATAGTGCATAGTAAAACAAGGAATAACATGAGATGTACTTGAGATGCCTCATAAATTCCTCCCCCCCAGAAGATAAATAATAAAAAAAAAAAACACAACCTTTACATTTTGCAATGTGTCTTTCCTGTGTGGCTCCATTTTGCTTTCTTTCTTTGTAAATGAAGGAATTTCTATTTAGTCCTGCTAATTGTGCTGCAGATCTAACTGCCAGATTTACATTGTGCAGAAAGAAACTTCCTGTGTATTTAAAATATCTTGCCACCTCAGGAACTTGATCTGCTGATTCCAAAATGGTACTGAATATAAAAAAATACGAAGAAAAGTTATTGCTTTTTCCACTATTTATCAAAAAGGTTCCAGACATTATACAAAGACAAGAACAACGACAGTTTCTAAATAAATCAACATGTGATTTTGCATGTAGTTCTCTAGCTCTTACATGTACTTGCAACCTGCTTTAGACATACTGTACGTTTAGGAGTCTGAATTTCAGGGGTCTTCATAGCAATAGCATATAGCCCTATCATCTTCCCATATCCTTATATATCAATTCACCTTTCATTTTGCTGTAAGAGGAATGTAATAGGAATGTAATAGCTACATAGCTCCCCTACATGGAATTTTTAGCTCCCCTACATGGAATTTTTAGTTGTAATTTTTTTTACGGAAGCCATGTGAATTGAGCCCTAAAACATGTACAGGGAAACCCAGCTTAACTCTACCCAGATGAGTGCTGATTCGTTATAGCGCTCTTTTCCCCTTTAATTCTCCTGCTCAACTCTAAACCTTGCAATAATGCAATTTGGGCTAGCAAAATCTTGTTTGTCCATTTAAGTAGTGCTGTCCGAGCATTATGGCAATAGAATCTTCTGTTTACAGCTGTTTCACATAGCGGATTAGAGGTTGGGAGAAGACAGGTTTTAAAAAATTTTTTATCATAAGTTTTTTTATTTTTTTTACATAGAAATAAATACATCCCAATATACAATCTTTGCTAATAAAAGTATTGCGTATAGGTGTTCAGTCATTTGTTGCATAACATAAAATACAATACAAATACCATAGAAAAAATAAATAAATAAATAAACATTACATACATAAAATGTTACATCCAGCGAGGAGAGAAGACGTGCTGGGAGGGGGAGGAGCCCACCTACATGAGGTTCCATAATTAAGATAGACTTCAATCATCAAAATATTATTATCAATTATCATAGCCTTAACTTCCGACGCCTATACCTCCTCCAGGATATGGAGAAGAGTGATTTCTGGGGAAGACTAAATAAAACATTACATATACTTGATAGTATGAGAAGGCGAGTTTTGACAAGGATTGGGTGTGTATGGTAATTTGAAAAATGTGGGTTCCTAAAGTCATCAACATTATTTTTTAACTTGCTTGCCAGACCTTGAGAGAGGTTTCATTAAAAGTGAAAAAATATAGACACTGTATATACATTACAATAAGTGCTATAGTTTAGCAGTTATAACTGAATGCCAATTCACTTCTAAATAATCTCTATAAACAAAGAATGAATATAGGATAAAAGGGAAAAAGGAATTTCAGTATCAAGGTCTATAGCATGAAACAGAACATCATTGTAAAACTTTCTGTATTATTTTTTTTCTGATGATTAAAGAACAGATTAAAGAGCAGCCATGCAATGCAACAACACAGTGGGAAAGGCCAGTGGGGTTCTAGGTAGTATGAGGAGAGGCATTAGCAAAAAAGAGTTAGTAATGCTATATGCCATCCATTTAAAAGTTATGAAGCAGCAATAATAAGAGATACAAGTGAAACTGGGATCCCTTCACATGGCCCTCTTGTGTATTCAATCCAATTCAAAATTTGATTTATTTTAATATTCTATAATTAGTTATCTGGTTTATTTTTATAATGTATATTGTTTTTCTACATATGATCTATTAGCATAAAAAAAGTGCACAGAAGTCAAGGATATTATGATCATGTTTATAACCTTATACAGTAAGAACATTTTTTGTTTTTATGTTTTATTTCATATTTGGAGAACTGTTTTTCACACTACAATGATTTCTTAACATTACTTAAAAAAAAACTAATTGCAAAATGAATAAATATTTCCTAAAATAATAGTATTTTAACCTGCATATGCATTTTTTTCTACAAGCTTGCTATGTATGTGGTACATTCAATGTGATTATTTGAAATTATGCAATTTTAAATTATTGAATATTTTGGTAAAATGACAGCTTGTACTTGCTTTAGGACATACCTGCCTGATAATTATTCATGAGCAGAATATATTGAAAACTAACTAGTTATACACCCACTGTAAATTTATGCTGTGGAATTTCCCCATGGCCATATGACATTATTCAAAGTGCATTAAAACAGCAAATGTCCACAATGTCATAATTATCCCCAATGCATTATTTGCATGCATATAATTTAGATTCACTCATACAATATTTAAAATTACAAAATAATAATGCTTACCGTTTATTAACTGACTTTTTGTGGTTGTTTAGTTTATCAGAGAATCGTATTGGTCCATACACAGATTATTTGAGTATTGGTAAAAAACTTACACTTGCATTTTACTGAGATAGTTCATCACTAAAAAATATGATAAAAAACTTACACTTGCATTTTACAGAGATAGTTCATCACTAAAAAAATATGAGAGAGCAGAAAATTCTGCTAAAAGATATAAAAACTAAATGCAATATATCTCTCTATCTACCCATCTGTTCATCTAACTATCAATCTTTCTGTTTGTACTTTCTTATTTATTTTTTGTGGTATTTAATTGTAGTTGTTTAAATGTAAAATACATGTGTGTTTAAATGAATATATACCTATATGTATCTATATCTGTATATCTAAATATTTATATATTTTCAGCACACATACTCACACAGAGTGATAGATAGATAGATCGATCAAAAACATATAAGGAATTATTTTGTTATTTTTGCTGTGTTGTCATCTGTTGGTGGCATGGACCTGATCACTATTCCTATCTGCAGGTATCCCTGATGTCAGATTGTAAGATACAGAGTCTTCTTGAGATAGCTGTGAATCAATGGGGTGCCCCCGTCGCAAAAAGAAAATCAAGAGGGTGGTAGGCACAATTTTATTTTGCGCTTCCCGGACTCATATTTTTTATTTTGGGCATCCCGGACTTATATTTCTAGAAACAAACCTATTGTATATATATATATATATATATATATATATATATATATATATATACACACACACATATATATGCGTATGTATATATACATACATATATAAATATATATATAAACATATATTTATATATTCATATATATATTATATGAGTATTTTATATATATATATATATATATACATACATTTATATATTTATATAAAATTGGAATGCAGGTAATGCTGTTATGAAAAAGACATTAATTTTTTTGGTGGGCCGAGATCCTTCGGCGCTCATTGCAAGGCTGTTGGTTGTTGTATTTTTTTTTCTGATAGGCACTTTTGCTGTTCTTGTTTTGTCGGCATTGTTCTACTTTTTGCGCTCATTGCCAGGCTTTGTGTGCTATGATCAGCGTTGTCGCTGGTTGTGAGTTGTGCGGTGAATGGTTTTTGTGTTTATTGTGAGTGTTTTTCTTTTGTTTTTGTGTATATTTGTTTTTGTATGCTAATGAAATAATTAATAAATTAATAAATTAATATACTTTACCTATTTGGAAGTAATATATGCAGGAAGCATTGTGCTGAAGAGCTGACAATCTGTTTTGATGTTCCTGCTGCATACAATGTAGATTTGCACTGTTGTGGAGCTGCGGTGTAAGTGTCAGCAATGTGTGCAGTGTGTAGTGTAAATAGGCTGCGTGCGCGAGGGAAAGCCGTTAGTGTAGCTGTGTACTTCCGCATTGTGTAAGTTAGTGTTGTAAAATGGCAGCGAATGTGTATGTGGTACACGGCTGTGTATGATGTAGCGTCCTTGATAAGACTGTATCTTGTACCTCTTATGGCTTTTTTGAAAAGCCGTTTGTGCTTGGTGGTGTTTTGCGTCTTTAGGGTCCTGTAGCCTCGTTTTCATTTTTTTTGGCAGCCATTTTTTCTCTCGCCTAGGGGATTTTCGTGTGTCTAAACTCATGAATTTGGACTTAAATTGAGGTGTAACTTCACTTGCAGAGGTCCTGGGTGCCCCCTTGCTGTAGGTAAGCTTTTTATGTATTTTTTGTGTGTATTTTTTAATGTGTATTTTTTAATGTTCGGCCGTTAAGGTCGTATTTTTGCGAGGTCGTAATGTCCCACGTCTCGTATTTTTGTATGCTAAGTCCGTAAATTTTTCGTTCTGTTCGTATTTTTTTGTGTAATTCTGTATATAGTGATTGCGTGTTAGATCTATTTTGGTATAGCGCCGTAGAGCATCCATCTCCTCAAATGCGGCCCCTCGCTTCGCCTGCAATGAGCCTTTGGAGCCTTTGGCTCATTGCAGCCGACGTGGCAGCCTCCACCTCCGCAAATGCGCTCCCTCGCTGCACGTGACAACGACTCATAGTTTGACAACTATTAAATGTGATGCACATGGGCCGCGGAGTGCCACATGGGGCTGTGTTAGGGCCGCGGCGGCCGTGGGGGAGCCACAGGGTCTGCGGGAGGTCCGTGGGGTCTGCGGGAAAGCCACAGAGGGCCGTGCTTTGCACCGGCTGCACTGGTGGTAGCTCCGCCTCTGCTGTGCGAGTAGTATACTTGTCCAATTGCCACAATAAGGTCCTATTTGCATGTTGCATTTAAATGATTTTAAGAGAATATTTTGGTTATTGTAGCTGTCTATTCTAAACCTTCAAGCATGTTCATGCAACACTGCAGCAATAGCGATTTTATAGGGAATCAAATTATACCATTATAGATGTAGTAACTAATAAAAATTGCTCAAAACACAATTTAATGGTTGCAAATATTAAAGACCAGTATAAAGATATTTTCCATCTATTGTGAAAAACATGATCTTTTATAATAAAATGTTCTGTACAATATCGATTTCTTTATATCTCAGGGTGTTGCTATATTAAAAATAAAGATTGGAAGCATTGTGCACAGGATGAAATTAACAAAAACATTAATGACTCTCTTTACATGTGCACACAAAAATATGATGATGTACATGTGATATATTAACAGACATGATGTGGACCGTTCTCAATTTATATGGATTGTACTAAATTATTGTTGCCTAACCAAAAGAGTTTGCAACTGAAATGATTTGACTTATTATCAACTGATATGAACTGAACTAAACTGGCTAAAATGTTACTTATGTGGACTGAAATAACATGATATGAAAATGTCTTCACTGAACGGAGCTGATACCATAAATATTCAGCTGTTGGTGAGTTTTTCTTAACTTATATTGACTGAACTAAATGAATGTGAGCTGATCTTAATGTGGGTAATTTACTAAGCATCTCAAGTGCATCTCAGATTATCTCGTGATTAACTATGCACTATTTCCTATGGGAAACATTGCTCTTCTCACCTTATGTCAGCCCTTCTCACATTATCTCAGTTGAGAAAGTGCTTAGTAAAGCCATTCTAATGTTTGTGGTCTGAACTGAGCACTTTAACACAAGTAAGCTGAGTTAATTTTGGAGAGTTTAGATCAATTTGGTTGAATTCAGTTCACTCAATAAATAATTTAGACTGATTTGAACTAGACAGTAGACAAATAAATGAATTTAAGATGAAAAAACAGAATATTCATGTGGTCTAAAATTAACTGATGTAGCATGGACCAAACTAAACAATCCTAGACTTTCTGGTGGAAGAAATCCAGGAAACCACAGTATCCTCCATGCCAGTCCTGGCCAGATGATCTGTCCTACCAAAGCAAAGGTTGCAATGTTTTCTGAGTGACCCTGGAATCCATCCAGAGTAGGCTCAGCTCTTTGTGCCCCAAAAGTAATAATATTGCTGTCATTCTAGAATAAGAACAGAGTGACAATAATGGATTAACGGGTGTGCTTTATTTCTGCATCTATAGCTGAACATCTTTAAGCACTACTGGATAGACAGGTCTCACTGAAGATGGGGGTCCAAATTATTTGCTCTCAACTGCCGGTCTGAACTAATCTTTAATTATTTGACATATTCTTACATCCAATGGATTGAACTACACTGAGATATACTATACAGAAGATTTGCAGAATGAGCTAATCTGATCCAAACTCTACTCAGCAACTGTTGACTTTTGTATTTATTGAATTTACCTACTATATACTAAACTGAAGACTATTGGACCGAAATAAACTGACTTAATATTTGTTTCTGAACTATCCTGGTTTGATTTTTTTCTCAACTAATGCAGAATTAAATACAATTATTATGTGCTAAAATGATTATTTGTGGACTAAACTTAATATTTTATACTTGACTGAACTAATATTAAGTATTAATGTATTATCAGTTCATGTGGCTAAACTGAGCTGATGAGGACTGAAATAAACCGCTAAACTGATATTAGCTTATATAATAAGCTAATATGGACTACATTTATTATTTCAAAATTGTACTGATGAGGCTCAATTAATGTTTACTGGGCTATTGACTATTTTTTTTTTTTTTTGACAGCAACATAATGATTTAATGGCTCAGATATAAGATAGCTGGGAGGTAGATTGTTTTTCATAATAAAGTTGGCTCTATCCATGACCTTATCTTTCTGGTCAAGTAAGAAGGAACCTTGGACACTGAGGATATCTCAATAATTGTGTATTAAGTCATAATGCCTATTTCTGCACATTTCTGTATATTTCTGCACATTTTAATGCAAAAAAAATAATTTTGTGTGTTTGTCTGGTAAATCAGGAAGGAAACGTGGAAACTGAAATGTAGCAACTAATAACCTCATTAGATCAAATGTTTTCAAAATAGTTTAATATGCTATAACAAAAACTAAATTCATAGACACTTGGCAATAAGCAACACCTGCTTATCATCCTTGCATTGGTAGCTTACCAGCAATTCCAACTATCCTATCTGAATCTTTTAGAATCACCCTATAACAACCCAAGCTATGACAGTTAATTTATATTTATGTTTTATTCACACCAATTTACCTATCACCATCTCTGCGTCACCTTCCTATCTTTTTTCCTGACACTCACCAAGCCATGTTTCCTACTGCCACCAATGAACACTTCTGTCTCACACTTTTCCATTAGCTTCCCATTAACTGCCTTCACCATCTGCTACTATTTCTAACTTCACATAGCTCTCTTCATTCCCTCTTTCCTCATCCCAAGTCCTTTCTACGTAAAGCACCAACACTTTTTTTAACAACCATCATATTTTCACCTATAATAAATGTTTCACTCACCAACTTCACCATCACATCCAGAGCTCCACCCACTCTATTCCGTATAACCCATGGCACTCCTCAACTTTTCCCCTTATTATTATTTATTATTAACTTGTATTTGTAACACGCCAACATATTCCGTAGCGCAATACAGGGGATAAAAACAAGGGAAAATACAGCATTAACAAAATTCCAAAAATGGAGGACCCTGTTTTGAGCTTAGAATCTTTGCAGAAAGTGCTTTTTCCCAAAGCATCCTAGAAGACTGAAAACTCGCCACTTACAATCTAAAGGGAATGGAAGGGGCAGAAGTCAGGGAAAGATTAAACAGATAAGGAATAAAAAGGGTCAGAAGCGAAGTGAAAGTTAGAAAGGTTTTTCATTTAGAGAGAGAGAGAAGGAATAGAGGTGAGGGCTCTAGCATTTAAAATGTTGTCTGCCCCTAGTGGTGAGATAATATATGCAAGTAGGAAAGTCTGGTGATTCCCATTTCACTATATATTTAATCAGAAATGGGGTGGGAGGGTGAGGGGCAGGGAGGGAGGGCAGAACTCCCAGAATTCAGAGTAACCAGTGAGGCCTTCTGAAACCAGATGCAGGTAAAATTTGGGGCTAAAAGAAAACAATAAAATATGGTATAAGGGACCAATAGAACAGGGAGGGAGAGAGAGGGAGAGAGAGAGAGAGGGAGAGAGGGAGAGAGAGAGAGAGAGAGAGAGAGAGAGAGCAGTTAGCAGAGAGGAAATGCCAAGACATGTGGAAAGGAGGAGATCTAGGCAAATTATACAGGCCATAAAAGGGGGAAGGGGGAGTAAAGCCAGGCAAGATACAGTAAACATATGAAAAAGTTTGAACTAATTTTAGAAATAATTCTATGTCATCAAATATAATAACAAGCATATAGTAGAAATATTAATAAAAGATATTGGCTCCTGGGAAGATGCAGCTTTCAAGGTCTTCTCCATACCTGATGGTGTGTACAGAACTCCCAGAATTCAGAGTAACCAGTGAGGCCTTCTGAAACCAGATGCAGGTAAAATTTGGGGCTGATGGTGTGTACAGAACTCCCAGAATTCAGAGTAACCAGTGAGGCCTTCTGAAACCAGATGCAGGTAAAATTTGGGGCTGATGGTGTGTACAGAACTCCCAGAATTCAGAGTAACCAGTTCCATTCCTTTTTATTTTCATTCTTCATTTACCCCATTATCCAGAGCATTTCTCCCCTCTATATGCCTCCAAATCTTCCTTCCACTTTCAGCATCCCTTTCTCCTGCTCTTATGCTCGCCGTCCTTTACTTTCCTTCCTATACGTTTCGGGCCTAACTCTGTTATTCACTGTCTTTCATATCATTCACACTGAATTTGCTACCCTTCACCCACCAACCGCAATTCTCGCATACCTCTCCTCGACGCCTCTCTGCAACCCTCACAAAGTCTTCTACAAACCCATGTCAGTTCATACGTCACTTCAGACCCAAGCCTCATTCCAATATATCTCACTTACTACGTGTCATCCACATCATACCAAGCCACCATGACCTTCGCATTTCTTTCTTATCAGGTCTCTGTACTCCCTCATGTAGCCCTACCAAAATGGGAAGCTGGCTCTTCATTCCTTTTTTGACACAAGGATATCTCACTTTGTATCCATATGGGGTTTTGTTCTCTCACACACAAGCTCTCTCACCATTCAGCTTCTTGTCCCTTGCTCACGCAAGAAACACCTCTCCAGACATCTTGGAGAGCAAAGTGAGATGGAGACCTTGCTGATAACAAGGGTGCAGGAGTTGATGGAATCCCAATTTAACTTTTCAAAATTCTAGAGGATACTGTGAAAATGTTGCTTGCCTTACGCCAACAAATTTTGAAAACTCTACGATGGCAAATAGACTGGAAAAGGTCAGTCAATCCCCAAAAAAGGTAGTGCCAAAGAGTGCTCCAATTGGTGAACAATTATACTCATTTCACATGCCAGTAAGGTAATGCTTAAGATCCGACAAGCTTAACTCCAACAATCTGTGGAATTATCTACCAAAGACGGTGGTGACAGTGCATTTGATTGATAACTTTAAAATGGGATTAAATATATTTGTAAATAAAAAGGGCATTTAGGGTTATCCCGGATAATTCGAGAGGGAGTATTGATCCAGGGAGGAGTCCGATCACCAGTATCTGGGGTCAGGAGGTAATTTTATATTTTTTCCCCCTTTAGAGACAATTAGCAATGTTTCACTGGGTTTTTTTTTTTGCCTTCCTCTGGATCAAGTAACAATTAACAATGAATCTGCCTATTGCAGATCAGAGGAGATCTGAAAAGTTTGAACATGATGGACTAAAAGTATTTTTTCAACCTCAATTACTATGTAACTATGTAACTATGTAATAATATATGTACCAGGAACTACCAGATGTGCAAGTCGGGTTCCATAGAGAAAGAGGCACAAGAAATCAAATTTCCACTGTCCGATGGCTAATAGAGAAAGCAAGAGAGTTCCAGAAAAACATTTACTTCTGCTTCATAGACTATTTTAAAGCCTTTGACTTTGTGGATCACAACAAAATATGGCAAGTTCTTAAAGATATGGACGTACCAGATCATCTCATCTGCCTCCTGAAAAATCTGTATGTGGACCAAGAAGTCACGTCAGAACTGAACATGGTACAACAGAATGGTTCAAAAGCAGCCTTATTTATTCAACTTATAAGCAGAGTAAATCATGCATAAGGTGAATCCAAAGCCGGAATCAATATTGCTGGAAGAAATATCAACAACCTCAAATACACATATGATACTACTTTGATGGCTGAAAGTGAGGAGGAACTAAATGACCTATTGATGAGGGGTAAAAGAAGAGAGCGCAAAAGCTGGCCTGCTGCTAAACGTTAAAAGGACGAAGGTCATTGTAAACGGCAATTGAATTGTAGTGTTGGCGAAAACTACTTAGAGTCTCTTGGACTGCAAGATCCAATAAATCAGTACTTCAGGAAATCAAGACAAACTGTTCACTAGAAGATATGCTCAGGAGGCTGAAGCTTAAATATTTTGGCCATATCATGAGAAGACAGGAATCCCTAGAGAAGACTCTGGTGCTGCGGAAGATTAAAGACACAAGAAGGGGACCACAGAGGCAGAGATAGATAAATGAGGTCAGTGAAGCAATGAACATGAACTTGATGGAGCTAGGAGGGGCAGTGACTGAGAGATATACCTGGTGTGCTGCAGTCCAAGTTCACGAAGAGTCCAACACAACTGAATGACTAAACAACAACTATAACCTTATTTGGATTTAGCCCTATTATGGTGACTAAACTGAAGATTTATGCATGTCACTAAACAGATATCATCTATCCTCTACTAAACTGGAGTGAACTAAACTGCAGATTTATGGAGAGCAATGATTTGAACCATTTTCAGGTTATGTGGTCAGAACTAAACTGATACCGAACAAACTACAATTTAAATATAATTTTTTAATAATATAATTAAATATACTAACGCTATCTGTACTTAACAAACTGAACTTTTATATGGAGACTAAACTACTGAATTATGTACTGACCTGGACTGATGTGATCTTTACTCAACTGGTGTGGACAAATCTGAATATTTGTCAACTGGACTGAACTCATGTGATGTATTTTTAACTTATTTGTACTGAATTACACAGGTTTGATGATTAATGATTTCCTGATTGAACTAAGTTGATGTTCGCAAACCTGACAATTATTCTGCCCCTGTCATAATTCTAACAGCCCATCTGTTTTTTATTTCTTCTTTATAATTTTTGTGGATGCCCATTTCCTAAGGGAACTATTTATTTGAACTTTATTCACATTCATTCTTCCCTAGTAACTGATCTGTGGTATGGATGGAACACTGTGCTTTTCTAGATATGATTCTACATACCTCTAAGAAAATTTTCAATATGTTAAATATGTTTTGGTAGCATGAGACAAATTTAAAATAACAAATCTTCTCTTTATCTTGTGGCCTCTGTTCACTTGCTTTTCATCTAATATGTCTGCTAGAGAATCACAAAATGAACAATTTGTATTTTTACAGTATCTTTATCATCTGTCACTGATAAAGTGCATGAAGCACATTATTTACAGATTAGCTAGATATAATGTTTGCAGTATTTGTTTTCGCATGAATATTTACTCTTGGAAATTAAACATATAGTATAGATATATATTTCTGCAGAATGTGAAAGAGTAAAAATGTACCACAAGATGGCACTTATATTCATATGCACTTTATATTTGCATAATGCTGTTTTAAACAGAATTTTTAAGAAACCGTCAATATCTCTCATCCATTTATACTATTATTAACTACTGAGATAAAATTATGCATGATTATTTTTATCATTACCCTTTATTTGTAACGCACCAACATATTACATTTGTCTTTCTTAGTTTTAGAGATGCACTAATCAATTAATAAGGTATTATTTATCACATTAAGCAAATGCATGTAAATTAATCATTAAACTTTTAAAGAATATATATTCCTTAAGTTGACACATTTTCATTATTTACTGTATTGCATGCTCATTTGGCTGTTCTTAATCTTTTGAGGCAAATCTTTAAAAGGTTAAGTTGTTGTGAAGTCTTGCTACATATTCTCCTCAGACCGTTAAAAAAATGAAAACTGAACAGTTATATCTCAAATCTCCTTTTACAAACACCCAGGATATTTCCTAAATGTAACATAATATACAATTGCCCCTTCAATATTTTGATATCTGAATCCTATTCATTTTTTGCAAAAGTTGTTGTCATAGTTAGATGTCATGGAGAGCTGTATATATCTTTCCTACTTACAACATTACCTGTAACCCTCACTTTCATCTTATCATTCTGCATACTTCCCAATCTTTATTATCTCTTTTCATCTACCCTCTATCTACTTCGTTTCTTGCTTCAGTACCCCCTTTTACCTTTCTTCCAATCTCCCTCAGCACCACTATATTATTATTTTATTTTCATGTTTATAATACAGAGTACATTATAATTAAAATGTTTATTCCTTAATACAAAGCTTGTGATCCATTTACTGTTTATGAAATAGATATAACTAAGAGGAAATTACAACACATATAGAACATCACACCAAAATTGCGTTACCATATCGATCAATAATTTTAATTAGATAGTATCCTTAGATATTTCTCTTAAGATGCCTTACATGAGATAACAGACCCAAAAAGTTATTCCATTTATCCCATTTCTTTGAGAATTAACCTAAATTTCCCTTTAATAATGTCATCCGGGGTGGGAAGAGAGAGAGAGAGAGAGAGACAGGAGTGGAGGAAATGAGAGAGATAGAGACAAAGGGGGAGTAGAGAGAGAGAGAGGTGGAGGGAGAGACAGTATGGGGAGAGAAAGAGACAGGAGAGAGGGAGAGAGAGGGAGAGGGAGGGAGAGAGAGAGATAGAGAAAGGGAGAGAGAGGGGGAGAAAGAGAAATAGAGAGGGAGAAAGAGGGAGAGACAGAAGGGAAGAGAGAGAATGGGAGAGAGAGAGAGAGAGAGTGGATAGAGAGAGAGAAAAAGAGAGAAAGAGATATAGAGAAAGAGAGGGAAGGATAGGGAGGGAGAGGCGAGAGAGAGGGAAAGAGAGAGGAAGGGAGTGGAAGGGAGAGAGGGAGAGAGATAGGAGAGAGGGAGAGAGAGAGTGGAGGGAGAGATATGGAGAGGAAAGAGAGAGGATGAGAGGGGGAGAGGGAGAGAGAAAGGATGGAGAAAGAGTGGGAGAGAGAGGGGAGAGAGAGGAAGAGAGAGAGAGAGTGAAAAGAAGGGAGATAAGAGAGCGAGACAGAGGGGGAAAGAGAGAGGAGGGAGAGAGACAGTGGGAGAGAAGTGAGTTATGATATATATATATATATATATATATATATATAGAGAGAGAGAGAGAGAGAGAGAGAGAGAGAGAGAGAGATAGAGAGAGGTGGAGAGGGGGAAAGAAGGTGGAGATAGGGGGAGTGAGAAAGAGGAAGAGAATGGGATAGAGAAGAGGAGAGAGAGAAGGGGGGTGGAGAGAGAAGGGAGATGGAGAGGGGGAGAGAGAGAAAAAAGGAGAACAGAGAAAGGGGATTTAGAGAGAGAGGGGGAGTGAGAGACAGAAGGGGTGAGTGTGAGAGAGTAAATGGAGGGATAGAGAGAACAGAGAGAGAGAGAAGGGGAGAGTTTTATATTTTTCTATTTTAAGTTCCAAAGTACATATGTCCCAGCAGGATGACATTTTTTTATGATTTTCATCTAGTTCAGCTGAAATTCTGCTCATCATGTATATTTATTGTATTTTTCTCTTAACTTCTTCAAATATGTGAATGTTTGTTTCCAATGTTTTGCTATGACACTTCTGGGGCTGATTTGTTAGAAATTGTGATTCCTTTGGGAGTTTTGGTATGGGAATTCCTAGTAATGCTTCTTCTGTTATTTTTGAGAATATCAAATACCCACAGTTTTTCTAAGGTAGAGTATGTTTCTTCCCACATATATGAGCAATTTTAGGGCATTCACATAAGCCATGTCTCGTTGCAGCCTCCAAAACATTTACCCTCTGTGGATGGATTTGCGATTTATAGTCTTGCTATATTGAGATACCATCTTAAAAGAGTTTTAAAGGCATTCTCTCTTAAAACTATATTTAAAGAGGAGATTGCTGTGTTTTTTATTGCACTTCGTCAAGGGTTGTATTCAGTCCTTTTTCCCTGGAGATTTTGTAGGGTAATTTGACTGTTGTAACCTGGCCGTTTAGTTAATCATATAGAATGGAGATATTTTCTTTCCATTAGAGTTGTAGATGCAGCATTTCTCAAAGAGTGTTTTCCTGGCTGGTTTGTTGTCTGTTACATATGCCATTTTTTTATTTATTGAAGCTCAGTTAAATCATTCTCTTTGAGGTAAGTGGAATTTATCCAATTCAGGGTTTTTGTTAGGATATCTGCTGCTATGGTTATATTTTGTCTGATCCACCATGATAACTGACAGTTTTTATCATTCTTAGGTTCCTTATGGGGTAGCCATAGTGGAGTGAGCCAAGTTCCCTTCTCTAATAAATGCATTATTTTATTGATCTGTTTTCACAAAATAAGAGAGTATGAATTTCTTTGAGGAAGAATTTTCATATTAATTTTCTTAATTAGTCTTAGCCAGAGCACATGTTCTATTAAGATGTTTTGTTCTTTGAGTATATAACTTTAAATTTCTACCCATCTAGGAGGTGTTTCTTGGGTGAACCATTTAGACAGTTGTGCAAGTCTTGTTGCTTTGTAATTTGTTAGCAGTTTGCGTGATCCTAGACCACCTCTATTTTTTGAGGCTCTATTTACCTTTGTTGCTTTTTGTGGTTCCAAATAAAGTGGAGGATTGCTCCTTGTAGTTTCAGTATATCTTTTGTTTTGATTGCTATCTGAATTGTTCTGAAGAGATACATCAGTTTGGGGAGTGTATTCATCTTTACTGCATGCATTTTGCCTAACCAGGAGATTTTGTGGGAAGACAAGTCATTTAGGTCTATAAATACATTTTAAAGATATTTGTATAATATGCACTATAGATTAGATTGGTTAGTTTGGGTATATAGATGCCCAAGTATTTTATGTGGTGTCGTGTGCAAAAAGACTCAATTTATATTATTTGTCATCAAATTTCAATTCCTTTGATATTTGCTAATTCCTTTGATATTAGCTAAAGGTTCTATGTAAAGAGCAAAGATGAGCCAAAATAGGGGGCAACCTTGTCTCGTCCCTTTAGAGATCTTACATGGCTGAGAGCGAAAGCCTTGGTAGGAAATGTATGCTTTTGGAACAGAATAGTGTCATAATGATTTTTAAGAAATTATCGCCTAGACAAAATTTGTGCAAGGTTTCATACATATAGGGCCAATCTATTCCCTCAAAAGCATTCTCCCCATCGAGCGATAGCAGCATCAATTTTTTTTTTGGGAAGCAATATCTATGAGGTTAAAGGTTTGTCTAGTTATTCTGGGGCATCTCTGCCTGGATTGCATCCAACTTGATCCAGATGGATCATATATGGAAGTAAATGTGCTAATCTATTTTCCAGATTTATTTTCTATAATTTGATATCACTGTTTGTTAATGAAATCGACCTGTAACGTTGGCATTGGGTGGGGTCTTTACCCTCCTTATGTAAAACAATAATTCTAGCTTCTAGGAATGCTGCTTTTATTGATTTACCTAGAATAAAATTGTTAAATGAAGTTTTGAGATGGGGTAAGAGGATATCCATAAATTGTTTGCAATAATAATTTGTAAAGCCATCTGAGCCAGGAGCTTTGTGAGGTTTGGCAATTGTTATTGCTGTTTTATTTTTTTAATAAAAGATAGTATTTATTTGTCTATTTGAGAAAAAAAATATTCTAATGGAAATGTATTTATTTGTGCTTTATGGCCAGTCGAGCCAGTTTTGAGTATAATTCTGTGTAAAATTTTGCAAAAGCCTCCATAATTTCCTTTGGTTGGTATGTAAATGTATTGTCTTTTATTTTAAATTTAGAGATGAACGAGTCTGCTCTTTGTTTTTTAAGTTGTTTAGTTAGCATTGAGTCTGCCTTGTTAGAAAACACAAAAAAATGCCTGGCAAAGGAAGCAGACATGGGTGAGTAGAGCTCCACATGAGAAGACCCTAAGTTTTTGCACAAAGCCTACCCAACTTTTTTTGCTGCAACACAACCTACTAAAAAAGGAGATGTCGCAGACAGTTTTACAAATCTTTACTATAAAAAGCATGTTGACTTACTTTCCCCCCACCTAACAAGCCTTTTTAATTACATTTTAGATGGTCACCAGATGCCTCAGGAATTAAATCAAGTGAATATCGTTTTTTTCCGAAAGGGAGATAGAGACCCACTTGAGGTCTGTAATTATCGAAAATAATGGCAAACAGGATATCTGGTTTTCTTCCTAGACTTATTCATAAAGACCAAACAGGGTTTATTCCACATAGGCAGACGGGGGATAATGTCACACACATCTTGAACTCTATTTCTTGGGCGACTAGCAATAAAATCCCAATGTGCTTGTTGGCACTTGACATAGAAAAAGCATTTGACAATTTAGAATGGCCCTATCTAAATGCTGTGCTTAACAAATTTGGTTTTAATGGCGAATTGTTGAATTTGATAAAGATATGTTCCAACTCTCCCAAGGCTACCCTGAAACTTCCAGGAGACTCACTTGCACACATTGAAATCCAAAGGGGGACCAAGCAAGGGTGTCTCTTCTCACCTCCGTTGTTTGCTTTAGCAATAGAGCCTTTGGCCCAGGACATATGATCTAACGCAAATATAAATGGGATTAAAGTTGGTCTTCATCACTGTAAGTGCTGTCTATTTGTGGATGACATGTTATGCTCCCTTACGAAACCTGCCAGCCCTCTTTCAAACCCTTGACTACTTTGGAGCCCTGTCAGGGTTAAGGATCAATATGACCAAGATGGAAGCGTTGGGATTTTCCCCTCGGATATTGACCTAATTCAACAAAATTATAACTTTGCTTGGCCCAAATCCCACTTTAAGTATCTAGGTGTAAATATAACTAAAAGATTGTCAGATCTTTATAAAGCAAACTATTCGACAATGTTTAGAAATTTACGTCTAGATTTAGCAAAATGGACGAAAGGGCAGATTTCTTGGCTGGGGAGAATAAATGAGGTAAAAAATTAATATTCTCCCCCATCTTATGTTTTTGTTTCGCACCCTGCCAATAGCTATAGATTATAAGGAACTTGACAGATTTCAAAGTTTAGCATTTAAGTTTATATGGAATCATAAAGCCCCAAGAATACCGAGAATAAATATGTACATACATAATACAAAGGGTGGGCTATCATGTCCGAACTTTAAACAATATTATAAGGCTGCTCAGCTTGCCTTTGTACCTATTACCCTTTGGGTATTTATTGAAAATTTTGTAGTCTGGCTCTCTAAAGCACGGGTAATTTTGGGTCCAATATCTAACCCTATTATCAAACACTCACTTAACATTTGGTCCTGGGTGGCTCAGCATGATCGCTTAGTTCCAAAATGATCTACTCTTACTCCCATCATACCCAACCCACTATTTCTGATACAACTTACAGCCTAATTCACTGCATTGGTGGTAATTTCATAATTTACTAAGTTTGGGCTTTGGTTTAAAAATAATAAGAATATAACATTTGAGTATTTGTGGGATAACTTTAACTTGCCCTTAGCAGAGCAATACATTTTTTGCAGAATTAGACATTTTATCACAAGTTTAACATGAACATTTGGAAATCCGACCGATAATTGGTTTACTGGGCTTTGTAGAGATCATCCACCGTGTAGCAAAATCATTAGCTTGTTGTATAATTCCTTTAATGAGATAACCCCAGCGTTAAACCAATATATATGCGATTGTGGGAGGAAACCTGGGAGAACCTCTAAGTGAAAAAGCCTGGGAGAAATCCTGGCGAACTATCACAAAGGGGTCCTTGACTTATAGCATACATGAAACGTCAATAAAAGTCCTACATAGAACATACCTTACTTCTGTTAAGTTTTACAAATGGGTCCTTGTCCAAACTGATAGTTGCTTCAGAGACTGTGGAAATACAGGCTCATTTATACATATTTGGTGGACATGCCCAAAAGTTAAGGATTTATGGGGAAAAGTCCTCACATTAGCATCTACAGTTTTAAGCTCCCGAATTGACGGGGATATTGGGGTGTGCCTTCTGGGTCTCACAGCGAGGGACAAAACTGCTCGCCTCAAGTAAGGGAGAGGAGGGGGGAAATGAGACACAAGGGAGGAAGTAGAGGCGCTCAGCACTGGGCTCGCGATGAGCGCCGAAGGTGGCAAACACCATTGTCAGGCTTAAAATTGTATTCCCGTCATTGTTGACCGGCAAGTCTCTAGTACTATTATATTGTTTAACTGATATTAAAAATGAAAAATTAGGTTTTGGCAGTAAAACCAGTTTTAGGTACAGGTAAATATAAAATATATTGATATCTGTGTTTAATGCATGTCATGCTATATTGTGTATTTTATGTGAAATATTATTGGCATAAGTGTGACTTATTTTCATATACGTTGTAATGTGATTTGCCAATGAAAACCTTTATGATAAAAAAAGAAAACTCAAAACATGTCAATTGTGTATTTTTCATTATTGTTGTAACCTTCCTCTGAAGAATCATGTTAAGATTGTGTTTATAGCTTGAAAAGGAAAGAACACTAGAACAAATGATAACACTCAAATCAAACATGTGACAAAATAAAATATGTCTCAGGCTGATATGAAATTAAAACACAAAGCTTTATTTAACAGCCTTTATTTTTACAGCCTCCGTTGAAGCTCCTTCCGAGACGCAAGCTTGTCAGGCTCTCTGCGACGTCCCCTCCTGATGACGTCACACGCCGGATCAGCAGGATCACAGAACTATGAGTTGCAAATTCTAATATAATGCATACTGCCTAATACTGCACAAATATCAAATGTATTCATGCTAGATACATTTACTAGTTGTTCACGAATATTGAGTTAATTCGATATTGTATATAATGATATTTGGCATGTTAATATGGATGATTATGACCTAAATATCTGTTTTTTGATAATCAGATCCCCAAAGAGTATTTTAGACTCTATATATACTTAAATACAAGTGGATCTAATACAGTCATGACATCTGTTTGTAATGTGTACATAATTAAGCTGGATATTTAATCTCATGTTGTAAACACATAATGGGTGATTTGGACTGAACAGCTATCTATACTGTTTATATATATTGCATTATTTCTTGTAATATATATAGTTTGGTTAGTCACTGTATCTATAAGACACATATGGAAAATATTAATTCACAGTTATATACAGTTCTCTAACTTTACTAGATCTTGGATATAGTATCTATACCACTAGGTGAGGATATATTGTGATTATTCATAATAGACTTCACTCTGCATAGAGATATATAATATAGAGGGGACACATGTACATCATTTTTTGGTTTTTAATAAGATTTGTTTTTTTATTTATTGTTAAATAAAGATTTGTGTTTTAATCTCATATCAGCCTGAGACATATTTTATTTTGTCACATCTTTGATTTGAGTGTTATCATTGGTTCTAGTGTTCTTTTCTTTTTCAAGCTATAGTATTTATTAGCATTATCAATGGTAACCTCCCCATTTACTACAGACAGAAAAGTAGCATGTATATGTTATAATTGAATACATCTTTGGACTGTATATGGGGACAAATCCCAGATAAATACTCAGTTTTTTCATTGTTTGTTAAGATTGTGTTTATTTTTAAGAATTTTATCATAGATCTTAGGAGATCTCTGAGAGGTGAATGGTTTTTGCTCATTGATTTGAGTCAGTTCTTTTTTTTTTAGTTGTTGAGCCTAGTTGAGTGCAAAAGCCTCTCAGGAGCTCTTTATAGGCAGCTCATACTCCCATCTCATCTACTTCACCACCACTACTCAAATGGAAATAATGTACTAGGATACTTTACTGTATGTAAAACTAACTAAATTAAATTTAGAAACAAATAAAAAAAATTGTTTGGAGTAGTACGAGGCTTAAGACAAGTTATAAAATCATGCATGCTCTTACCTTGCAAGGTACATTGGGTATAAAATAGTTAGGTAAGGTTTAATAAGAAAAAACACTTTGCTAAACTATTATTGTACATTTAAACAATTGCTTACTATTGTTCAATTAACCCCCAGGCTGTATAAGCTCTGTATCTCTTCACTCCCTAGATGAAGGATTGTTGGCTGGACTGCACCCACCCAAAGGAAAGAACCAAATTGAAACACACATTAATAGATGGGGGCAGTGTAACCTGAGCTTCTAACCATGTACAAACACACTTTCTAGTCACCACCCACTATCATATTGCAGCTGTCGTATGTCAGTTTAGATAATCCCCCACTCATTAAAGAGATGGAGGGATCTGGAACTTCCGTAGCTTGGAAGCATAACTGAAGAATAATGATTAATTGTTTAAAAGCACAGTAACAAATAAATTCATATTTTTTCTTATGAAGCCCCATTTACCTATTTTGTAGAGAGTCCTTTACATGACAACTAAGGTGGTCTTTTAAGTAAAAGATGTTGTGGTCTACATATATTTATATAGAACTGATATTTAAATATATTCATTATCTTTAAAATATAATTTTAAATAATTTTGCAGATGAAGCAGGTACAAAGAATTGGGTCCTGCTAAAGGGACTCTTACTTTTTACGGGAAGCCAGATGGGCACAAAACCCAGTCTTTATATATTAGCTGTTACATTGATGCTACTGGCACAGGCTACTAAATATATATATATATATATATATATATATATATATATATATATATATATATATATATAGAGAGAGAGAGAGAGAGAGAGACAGAGACAGAGAGAGAGAGATTCAGATTCAGAGACAGCCAGGAGTGAACCTTGTGGAATCCATTTGTTGTCTGGTGTAACAATGCACTAAAGTGCCCCCCTTATTTCTATTGAAGAATTTGAATGCTTCTGTACTTCCAAGATGTCTTTTTAATTGTAGAAGCAGATTAACAGAAACAAGAATGATTTCTTCCACTACCTAATCATTGCATACAATAGTTAATACTGCACTTGCTTTTGTACTTTCTAAAACAATTTGCCCAAGTATACTTACTCAAAATTGCATACTGAAAGTATTGGACACAGTGATCTAAGTTTAGCTGTATTCTGTAAAATGAAACAATTTGAAAAGTTTTATTTTATATTAATAATATATTATAAATACAGTTTGCTTTGAACTATGAGCAAAATAATTGATTCTCCCATATCAAATATTTATGCAAATATGTATTGAATGTTTTCCCTTTAATTAATGTAAATGGAAAGCTGAGCTACCTCGGCAGCTCGAAGATCTTTGTAACCAAAACAAAAAATGCAATTATGATAGTCAGCATTTCTTTGGATATGCCGTTTAAAAATGCCTAAACGTTACCATATTAAATCAGACATATTCTCTGTTCATATTTTTACATATATTTTTGGATAATACTGGGTTTATTATGTGGTTTGTATGCATAAGTAAAATACCTTTGCAGGTAAAGGAAATGTACTCAATGTTAAAACATATTCTTTAGAATAACTCTAGCTACTAAAATATATATAAGACATAAAATATTGCAAGCACTTTTACTAAGTTTGATGGAACAAAATAAATTGCAAGTTCTTGGCGTATTTTTTTATTGGTGTATTTTTTTTTCTATTTGGTGAATTTGGGACTGCCTTGCCATATTTTAAAGAGACACATATGCAATATAAGTGAAACTATAGTTAGTAGCAAGTACTTGATTGCTTGAATGCTATTAAAATGCATTTTCTTATTATTTATAGTACTTGATATTTATAAAGTGTTAACATTTTCTATAAGGCTAACTACAACTGCACAGTATAAATAAATGACAAAAGTAAAATATGTGTTATACAGAGACAATATAGCACATCAAAACAATAACATACAGTTGAGTTATTACTCCATAGAGCTTACAACCTAGATCAGTGTTGGGCAACTTGAGTTACACCAACAGTGGTAGTGGGAGAGAAAAAGTCACTGAGATGAGAAACTAAATGTTAAATTTTTGAGATAGGATGTGAACTACAAGCTAACTTTTTCACATATCCCAAGTGAGTGGAAAGTCAGCAGCATAGGAAGATGGTCAAATGTATCAAAAGCTTCAGTGAGATCCAGGAGAATTACGACTGAGAAGTGACCCTTTAACTTGATGGTGACCGAATCATTAGCAACTTTAGTAAGGGATATCCTTGTGGACCACTGGGGCTGGAAGCCAGATCACAGTATGTCAAATTGCAAGTTGTTGGAGGATGGAAAGTGGGTTTTGTTCCGCAGACCAAGCCTTGGCTTTTATTTTTGGACTAGGGCTTAGTTCAATATAAGTTCAAGCCTTTCTCACAACTAAGACCATATACCAGGGCTTTTTTTACCATAGTCCCTAAGCACTATGGTCAGCTCAATAGTCTCCACAGCAGCAGAATTTATTAGAAGCCATTGATGTCCTAGAAGGACCTCCTTGGCATATCGGTCACTATGTAAGTGCCATCGAGGTGCTTGCAGTACATGAGGATCCCTGGGCTCATAAGGGATAGGGTTAATAGGGGGAATTCAGGGAAATCACAGTGCTTCACAGTAAGCAAATTGTGTGAAGACATTTAAATGTGACAGCTAACCCTAAACGCTCCTAAGCCCTATAGTCAGCTTAGTAGTCTCCACAGCAGTGCTGCAGTACATTACACAGCCCCCTCCCCCATCTAACTATATAAACCCCTTCCCATGGCAGGGAATAAGTTAAATCACCTGTATGAACCCATGGAACTCTGGGGTTTCCCTCTTTCCATGAACTAAAGAGAATCCATGGGGATTCCCTCTCCCACTTACCTGATTGCTACATAAATCTATAATGATTGGGGTCTATTTGGATCCCCATAGAGCCTAATAACTAACCCCTACCATGGGGGTCCCTAACAAACTCCTGTGGCACACTAAATGAACCCGTAGACTAAGAAGGTCCTGTAGGACCCCCTTTGAATCTAACTATTAATCTACCCAGGTTTGTAAGTTTGAGTCCCCCTACTGTTTGCCATTTTTTTACGGTTGCATTTTCATTTTTTCTTTATACATAACCTCAGTATAGCGCTACAGAATATGTTGCCACTTTATAAAAAACTATAATAAGAATAATAAAGTTCGGTAGTGCTGTTATCGTAAACTTGATATTTTTATTATCTTTTTTATTCTGCAGGATGACATTTTATAAATGTAATTGATTTTATTTTTACTGTCTATCAATTCTTGTATATTGTTTATTTTTCTAATTTTTTCTAGGCATAGGGGAAATTTCTTATCATGCCATCCCTGGAATTACTATGGACTACTTCTTCTGGGAAAAAACAGCCCTCCTCAGGAGGAATTTGCTATAGTTTTTCTCACTCGAATCACAATGGCTGATATGAAGTGAGAAAGGCACTTTTCCCTCATAGAAAATAGTATATAGTAAATCAAGGGATGATGTGACATGCACTTGAGATGCTTAGTAAATTTCCACTATGTCTAGTAGCAAGGCATATTTGATGTACTGAACATTATTTGTCTTGTAGGCATATTCAATAGTTTTTATTTAATATTGCTGTACATTAACATGGTATTTATAAGATCAAAAAAATGTCCTCAAAATTTCAACAAATAGGTATGTACACCACATATTATAATAAGTATGTTTTGCACCACATTCTCTGAAACAGGTTTTAGAACAGGTATTATGTTGTTTATATATACAAAAATGTTAAGGGGTAAAATACTCATAAGCTTTACATTAAAAAATGTATTCATCTCACACACTCATTGTCACCTTATCAGTGGACATTGAATGCATATGATCAAGTCTGAGCATCTGGCTCTTCACTGTTCCTGACATTAGCACAGACAACAGAATCAGTGGACTATTGAATGCAATTACAGTAAGCGAGACAGACAATAAAGATTGATCGTGCTTTCTCTTTTTATCACACACAAAAATAGTGGGGGTTAAAGCTTGCCTTGAGCTGCCTTCATTTAACAATGATTGAAAATATGCATTTGGACACTCTAGCTTGTGCCACTTCATTTACTGGACACATTATCAAATTAAATGAAAAGTGAACTGCCAAAAGCAACAGTTATTAGGCATTAATGATAAATATTTATTTTACATTGTTCACAATTCAAATGCAGAGCACATTCCTTTATAGTATCGTCTCTTTTAGACAATACTTGAATACCATATTCATGTTTTGTTTCTGTATATTCCTATGTACAAATCTCTAGCAGCAAAATGCATCATTGACTTTGTTATTTTACATTGATTATAATCATTAGTGTCAGCATCTCATTGATTAATGCTAATTACTGATGTTTTCAGTTTGTTTTCATTATAAATTACTTGTACACTGTACTAGTTTTCTTTCCCCACACATATATTAAACTATTCATCAGAATAACCATAGTATCTCTTTTATGCAAATTTTAAAAAGGAGTATCATTATAATATGCCCATTAATGTTTAAAGTACCATGCTTATAGTCAGCAGAAAGTAGGCCTGTGATGTAATATATACATATTTATGTGATAATCTATGTCATGTGCGAAAATGCATTATACCTGCTTAGCTGCCTATCAAATTATCTGTCCGGTGTCTGTATAATATTTAGTCCGCATTACTTAATCACATATTATAATTGTCGAACTATGAGACGTTGTCACGCTTTGTGTGGTGCGTACAACTTAGGCGATGACCATCGAAGGCTCTCATCACCTTCGAGCCTCGCATAGCGAGGCAAGCCGTTAACTTGCAGCACTTAGGCGTTGCTCATCGCCTGCTAGCCTCGCGTAGCAATGCGAGCCGTTAACTAACAGCACTAAAACTCACAGCACTTGGCCGATAAACGCCAAAGGAGCACATTGAGTGAGGTGAGCAGTGGAGGCAATGAAACACGCAGGACTTAGCCTCCAAACACTTAGGAAACGCGGGATCACCTTAGGTTGCAAGCACTTGACGAACGCAGGACTTAGAAAAAAAATTAAGACACATATAACACAGTATGACACAGCTTTGTATAGTCGGTGTATGGGCAAACTAAAAAAGAGGAAGATATCAAATTGTCCACATCTCTATGTACAGTTTAGGGAATTTGACTGTTAGTGTTCATATAAATGAATGTACCTGCAGTGTGTAAAATATGGCATATACATACATAATACATTTTAACATAATGACTTTAAAAAGTGTATTTTATAATATAAATGTTATCATATAAATCTCTACTACAATGATACATTCATGCATGTATATATGTGTACGTCTGTTTTACTGTTACAGTGTATTTTTCAACAAGGCCTGCATGGTCTTGTCCTGTGAGAAAAGGCAATAGATGTGAGGAGGCTCCTGTCAAAATAACCCCAAGAATCACAAATGGTCTTTATTTACAGAGCAACCAGTAAAACGCATGTATAGCGCTACGGAATATGTTGGCGCGTTACAAATAAACAATAATAATAATAATAATAATAATAATAATAAATCTTAAGAAGGAAGGTATAGGAATTACATTGGTACATTTTAAACAGCTGAAGACAATCACCTTTACAGCATAAACATAGCTCAGAGTGTCATCAGATGGGTGTAATGTTACAGCCTTTATGGGAACCAAAACTAAATCCATTTTTTTTTGCCATAAATGACTTATGTAGAGAGGGCGAGACATAGCCAAATGGCTTATAAAAACCCAAGTACTGTTCAAAAGAAGAGTGTGCCAGAACCTCAAAGAGAGGATGCAAGAGAAGCCAAGGAGACTAGTGGAGCAGACAGCAGAACCTGATGGAGAATGTTCTTCAAGAGAGCACTGACTATAGAGGGTGGTATAATAAATCTTTATATAACAATATAGAATACATATGTTTTATTTTTGTAAATATTGTCTTTAAAGGGCAACGTAATTCCACACAACTTGGAGAACACCACTGTAAATATCTCCCAAAAGCATGTTCAAAACTTTTAGAATTTTTGAAATATGTGCATTGTTCACACAGAAATTGATAAATGAAGACTGTGTTTACATAAGTCACTGGCAAACCCTTCAGACACACCCACAGTAACAGCTGCATGCAGTGAGCAAAAGAAAAAAAATAATACATCTATGCAGAGAAAGGAATGATGGAAACACCTAATAATGTCAGCTGGGGTTTAACATCTCCTGCTGTATTCCAGAGTGCAGGGAAAAAACTATTTGTGTTCACAGAGCCTTCACAGCACAATGTTGACAGATATTATTAATTATGGAATAGTCAGTAGGCAAGCTACAGTGTGTTTGTAAACAGACCTTTTTTCTTGTAACAATATTTTGGTTTATGTGCAAGACATCATTTTAATTATACCTTATTTGTCTGTTTGATTATTCACATGCCCAAAAGAATATAGTATTTGTAGAAATGATATATTCATTTCCTACAAGTGCTACCTCCAAATAGTAATACTAATGCTGTATCATTAAACATACCCAATATATTAGGAATAAGTGCATATATTTAGCCATGGTATATTATCAAATTTAAAAAAAAAAGATTTTTTTATAGTGGGAAAATGATCATTTTTATTTACATTTATTTACAAGAACAACGATGCACACTTCAACATTTAAAAACAATAAAAAAATGGGATAAAACACCTCCTTTACTATTTTAGATATTATCTAGAAATCAGACTTTTTATCCAACAAATTGCAATTGATTCTATAAGTTTGTCATTCACATATGCAATTTTATGTCTTATTCTATAATTTTATTCTCAAGTTAATGTTAGAGACTTCAGTCCGAGCCAACTAGAGTAGTCCACAATAGTTTCAAGGGCTAATGAATTAGAGGATATAGTATTCTCTTTATTTTCTGTATATGACAGATTTTGGAGTTGAGGGTAAAGGCCTGCCAACCCACAGGGTAAAGTGACTTCACACGGATGGTATATATATAAATATCAGCTTGGGCTTGATCTCTTTTCTTATGTATAACCTGTACAATGTATTCCTCTTGGACAGCTATACCCCCACTATACCGAATACCCTCACTTTCCCTATCGGACTAGCCTAGCTGGCTTCGTCTCTAAGTGACGTCGGCTGTGACGTCACGCCACATGTCTAACCCTCGACGTCGGCGTATGACGTCACTCCGCACGTCTGACCCTGATTGCATCTTTTTCATACTCCAACGTCGAGGGTTAGACTTCTCTAACATTAATTGCAATTGCAATTTTTTGGATAAAAAGTCTGACTTCCAGATAATATCTAAACTAGTAAAGGGGGTGTTTTATCCAATTTTTGTAATTGTTTTTAAATGTTGAAGTGTGGATTGTTGTTCTTGTAAATAAATGTAAATAAAGATGATCATTTTCCCACTATAAAAAAATATTTTTTTCTTAAATTTCACATTAATATAGTGTTAAGCACTTTTAGTGGGAGTTAGAAAACTCCTATTAGTCTTTGAGTATGGTATATTATCACACAAGGATGCATACCTCTGACAAGATTAAAAAGGGCAGTAATTCCCTCTGTCTCTCCTCTCTCTAGCTCTCCTCTATCTCTTTCTCTCCCACTCTTTATAAACTCTCTCTCCACTCTCTCTCTCCACTCTTTCCACTATCCTCTCTCTCTTACCTTCTCTCCCATTTTCTCCACTCTCTCTTTCTTCTCTTCTCTCTCTTTCTCTCCCTCTTTCTCCACTCCCTCTTTCCAATCTCTCATTTCTTTCTATCTATCTCTCCACTCTCTCTCTCTCCACTCTCTCTGTGTCTCTCTCCTCCTCTCTCCTCTCTCTCTCTCTCTCTCTCTCTCTCTCTCTCTCTCTCTCTCTCTCTCTCTCTCTCTCTCTCTCTCTCTATGTATTTATATATATATAATCAGAGTGTTTCAGTATGTAGGGATACCTATCTTATTAGACAAACATTTAGTGACAAGCTTTCAAAATTTGCACCTCTCTTTATCAAGTCAGAAGCAATACTGATCAAAGTTTAACATGAGCACTAGAATATACTGAACATGAATTCTATGTAATAACAAATTCAGATGGACCAAAACTGAATTACAAGACAATTGACACATAGAAAAATAAAATAATTTTACACTTATCTCTTGTCTTCAACCAAGTGGTGTACTTATAGTGCTTTTCTTCTGTCCCACCTTGGTTTGTTAATACTTTAGATCCCTGTTTTGTATTTTTCAGTGCTCACGTTAAACTTTAGTCAGTATTGCTTCAGGTGCAACTCTCAAAAGCTTGTCACTCTTACTAAAATGTTTATCCAAAAAAAAGGTATCATTATATAATGCAATACTCTGATTACTCATTTAGATTACTGCTACATATGCAGGAGAGTGCCAGTAATTGTGCGAGGGACTCTCTCCCATGCTACATCTTAAGCTCCACTCACCTGCTCCTCCCTGCACATCACATTGTCTGTTTGATTGCCATGCTGCTTGTCTGCATTTCTCCTGCTTTTGGAGTTTATTCATTGCTCGCCGGTATTTTGTCCCTTGGTTCTCCTCCATTCCGTGCCACTTTCCCTGCCAAGGCTCCCTCCTGGTTCCTTTGTCCCCTACCGGTTCTTCCCTCCCCACTCGTACCTCCGTTCTTGCTCTTGCCTTCTCTCTTCTGTCACCCAGCAACCTTTGCGTCCACCTTTGGGCCTCTCCCCTGTAACTCCCTCTCTCTCCCTTGGCTCTCCCTGTTGCCTCCCTTCTTTCTGCTGATTTGGCTCTGCCCGCTGCACGGTCTTATTTGTCTCCCTCCTATTTTGGCACCTGCCCTACCGGGCGCTGTCACCCTCGTCTTACTTTTGCATCCACCACTGCATTAACTGCACCACTGCTAAGCAGTGTGGACGCCCCTCACTTCTTTTGCAATGCCTTGACCAATAGGACAGGCATTAGTCGAGCAATAGCTTGCTCCAAAGTTTTTTCTCCCACATACTCCACCAGTAATAATCATTCCATAAGTTGAAAGGATTCCTAGATCAGCACTATTTCCATTAACCACAAAGACCCAAATCACGCATGTTTGCAGCCATAAGCCACTGCTCTCTTACTCACTAACTATCTATCTTTCTATCCAAGACCTGGGATAACCCACTCACTTAAAAAGCACCAAGCTGTGTTAGCTATCGTCTCCTGTCGCTTTCACCTATAATTAGACTAGTTCTTATTAAGAAAGCACCATGCCAATGATGACATTGTCACCCACATAATCTATAAACCCTTTCACATCCCTTTCACTCCCTCACTTCCTTCACCTCACTTCACCTCCCACTCCTCTAGCCTACAGCACCGGTCTTCGCCCACCTACCCTTCTCTATGGAACGGTCATTAGCCGCTACTCTGTTTCAACTCATCCACCACTACCACCAGTAGCTCACTTCATTTGGAGATGCTTCTCATGACAGCTCCAGCACTCCCACCGCTGAGCTAAGCCACATGTCCTTGCTCGATCAGGCATTGGCCTCCATAATTTTTTCACCTAATGCTCAACTACTCCACTTGATAATCGCTTACTTGCTATTTCTCTCATGCCGCTTCGCACTATCACTCCACCATTTGGCCACGATCACATATTAGGCCCCAAGCGGTAATCCTCAGGACACTGTACCAGTCGTTCTGGGCCATCACCAGTCGCTCAAAGAGCTCCACTCTCCGGATGATCAGACTATTACCATAACCAACAATCACGGACCCAGAAACTGGTGTATATTCCAATCTTAGATATTCAGGATCTTGATTGTAAAGGATCCTTGCATTAGTGCAGCGATGATCCTTGCGTTTTCCTCCGAACTCCAGCTGAAACAAAGTGATTATAGCTCCAATCCCCCAAACATGAGTCAAAACTTCATGAAGGGGTAAAGATTAACTCTTTACTGAGGGCTACACGGCGGGTCTATATCAGAACTTCCTCCTGGTGGACAAAGGAAAAACAGTAGCCAATCACAGTGGCTATAGCATAAGCACTCCCCTTACACATAAGTCACTCCCTCTTTTCTATCCTGGAGGTAATTAAATTAAGGTAGCACAGAGAGCCTATATTATCTCCAGGAAGAAAGGAACATGGCTTCTTTGTTTTAATAAAACAGAATAAAAATGTATAACTTTGTTTTTACACAATATAAACTTGAAGTTCCACATATCCCCAGATAGCTGAGATCTGAGTGCATATTCTAGGCGAATAGCGCTCAGATCCCACGAACGCAGTTCTCAGAATCATCGACTGAAGTTTGTCTTATTAGGTATTTCCACGAAAGCCCATTGTAAATCCTCAAATAACCGAACAGGTGGGTTCGTGAAGTCTGTAAAATAGGGGATTTCGTTACACAGCTCCCCCTTAGTCCCATGGAACGGCATACCTGCTTAGATCCTAACGGATCGGCTAAGGGATGTCCGGTAATCCAGAAACAAACCAAAATTACGCCTTTTCCAGTTCAGTTTGCCGGGAGAGGCCATCGGCATTGGCATTCTGTTTCCCAGGGCGGTACTGCATTGTGAAATTATAAGGTTGCAGCGCCAAGCTCCATCTGAGTAATCTGGGGTTATCGCCAGCCACTCTGTTGAGCCAAATTAAAGGGTTGTGGTCAGTCAGCACGGTGAAAGAGCGTCCATACAAGTAAGGCTGTAGCTTCTTAAGTGCCCAGACTAATGCCAGACACTCTTTCTCCACAGTGGCATAGCTGACTTCGCGGGGTAATAGTTTTCTGCTCAGGTACGCCACTGGGTGATCCATGCCATCGTCTCCCACCTGGCTCAATACTGCTCCCAGTCCAAACATTGAGGCATCTGTGTGGACGAGAAACCTTTTAGTATGGTCCGGTGCCGCTAACACAGGAGATGCACTTAACGCAGCCTTGAGTTTCTGGAAAGCCTCCTCACACTCAGTGGACCAGATTACTTGTCGGGGCAGGGACTTTTTAGTGAGGTCTGTCAAGGGCTTGGCCAGGGTACTGTAATCCGCTACAAATTTCCTGTAATAACCTGCGGTACCCATGAATGCCATAACCTGAGTTTTTGTCCGTGGTTGGGGCCACTGGGTGATGGCCTCAATTTTAGCGGGCTCTGGTCTCTGTTTCCCTGACCCTACTCTGTGGCCTAAATACTGGACTTCCGCCATGCCCACGTGGCATTTCTCAGGCTTCAACGTGAGCCCTGCGTGCTGAATTCGGGTGAGCACTACTGAAATGTGTTCCAGGTGGGCTTCCCAAGTGTCACTGAAGATAGCTATATCGTCCAGGTAAGCACAAGCGAAGCCCTGAAATCCCTCTAGGAGCCGGTCCGCCATCCTTTGAAAAGTGGCTGGGGCATTCTTCATCCCAAATGGCATAACCTTAAACTGGTATAGGCCAAATGGGGTGACAAATGCTGACTTCGGAATGGCCCCAGGCTCCAAGGGGATTTGCCAATATCCCTTGCACAGATCAATAGTGGTCAAGTAATTCCCCCCAGCCATACGGTCTAGCAGCTCATCTACTCTGGGCATGGGGTAGGCATCGGTAATGGTCCGATCATTTAGTTTACGGTAGTCCACGCAGAACCTGGTGGTACCGTCCTTTTTAGGAACCAGGACTACTGGGGAAGCCCAGGGGCTTTGGGACGGTTCTATGACCCCCAGTTCTAACATATCCCGGAGTTCCGTTAACATACTTTCCCGTACTGCCTCTGGAATTCGGTAAGGCTGCTGCCGCAGGGGTAACTGGCCTGGGGTCTCCACTCGGTGGACTGCCAGGGTCGTATACCCTGGGGCTGCAGAAAACATGCCCCCAAATTCCTTTAACAGTTGGGAAACCTGAGCTTGTTCCTCGGGACCTAATGCTGGCCTCAACTGTACTTGGTCTACTCCTGTGGGTTTCTGGGGAAGCATATCTGGTAGAGGGATACCCTCGCTATCCTCATATGCTGGAGCGCATACTGCGGCGACCTCCTCTGGCCTCTTGAGATATGGCTTAAGCATATTTACATGGAAGGACCTCCGGATCCTATTATCGGAACAGTCTGCCACAATGTACGTGGTATCACTGATCCCCTCTAGGACCGTGTAGGGGCCCTGCCAGGAGGCTTGCAACTTATCTGTTTTGATGGGTTTCAGAACTAGGACCTTTTGTCCCACTTCTAATATACGGTCCCTAGCTCCCTTGTCATACCAGTATTTTTGCCGCTTTTGGGCGGCTCGCAGGTTCTCCCGAACTGTTTCGGTCAGAGTCTGTAGCCGGTCTCTCAGCTCTAGTACAAATGAGACTATAGGGGTACCTGCTTGTTCCATATCACCTTCCCAATGTTCTCGCACGAGGTCCAGGGGTCCCCGGACCCGTCTCCCGTATAATAGCTCAAAGGGAGAGAATCCGGTGGACTCCTGGGGAACCTCCCTATAGGCAAAAAGTAAATGAGGGAGGAATCTTTCCCAATTCCTGCAGGTCTCTGTGAACGTGATGAGCATTTGCTTAAGGGTGCCGTTAAATCGTTCACAGAGGCCATTGGTTTGGGGGTGATAGGGGGAACTTAATATGGGTTTTACCCCACAGCTCTGCCAGAGTTGTTGGGTAATCACCGCAGTGAATTGGGTTCCCTGATCGGACACTATCTCCCTAGGGAATCCCACCCTAGTGAACACCTGAACTAGTGCTTCTGCTACCGTCTCTGCATGTATATTCGACAGAGCTATAGCCTTGGGGTAGCGGGTAGCGTAGTCTACCACAGTAAGAATGTATTTCTTACCGGATGGACTGGGTTTACTGAGTGGGCCAACTAAATCAACCGCCACTCGGAAAAATGGTTCCTCAATAATGGGTAGGGGGCGTAGCTTTGCCTTGGGGTGATCCCCTCTCTTCCCTACCTTTTGGCATACTTCTCAGGTCCTACAGTAATCTTGCAAATCTCCCGTGACCCCTGGCCAGAAAAATGACTGGGTGAGTCTGTCCCTCGTCTTTTTAATGCCTAAGTGGCCGGCTAGGGGAATATCGTGGCTAATCCGCAACAGTTCTACCCGATACTTACGGGGCACTATCAACTGTCTTTTTTCTACCTGGCCCGCTCCTGTCCCTGTCCCCCCAGTCACTCGGTACAGTAAACCCTTTTCCCAGCTAAACCTTGCCTGATCTCTGTCTCCCTGGGGTTGTTCTACCTTCCTCCTATACCCTTTTAAGGTGGGATCCTCCCGTTGTGCTTGCCCAAAGTCTTGAGGGGTACCCCAGTAAGAAGTCTGGTCAGGGGGGATCGTCAGAGGGTTATCGCTTACCTGGTCATGAGTCGAGGGAGAGGCTTCCATAGCTCTGGATTGCTGCCGGGTGGTAACCGGTAGGGCTCCTTCGGTACTGCAGGCTGCCAATTGTGACGTCAGGCATCCTAGATCATTTCCCAGCAGTACTTCCGCGGGCAAATCTGGCATGATGCCCACTTCCACCGCCTTGGCCCCGGTACCCCAATCGATGTGGACTTGGGCCGTTGGTAACTTGTGAATTGCCCCTCCGGCTACCCTTACAGCAATGGTACGTCCTGTGTGCTGGGTTGGGGCGATTCGGTGTGGCTGGACCAACGTAATAGTAGCGCCGCTGTCTCTCAGTCCTCGAGCCTCTTGCCCATTGAGTTTTACCGACTGGCGGTGATGTGCCCTGTTATCCCCAGCCGCTTGTACAGGGTTTACCTCATGTAAGGTGGCCCAATTTTTACTATTGCCACTGGGTGTCTCTTGAGGCAGATAATTGTAATCCTCTTGCACACAGTGTGCGGCGGCTTTTGTCTGTGGTATCGGTGCCCGTCCCCAGCGGTCTGTAATGCGTTGTGGGCAGTTAGGTTTGATGTGCCCCACTTGCTTGCACCCATGACACATCGGAGCAGTCCTTTGGTACCCTCTATTTGTGGTATTACCCCTTGGTGGTGGTACCCTCTGTGGCATAGTTGGTGGGCCAGAGGCAGGCCGCTGGCTCTGGACCCCTCGGTTTCCATCCATCCGCCTGCTCTCATGAAATTCGTCTGCCAGCCGTGCTGCCTCCTCTACTGTTTTTGGCTTTCTGTCTCTGACCCAATCTCGCACCTCCGCTGGGGTATAATCAAAAAATTGTTCTAGCAACAACAACTGCACAGCATCCTCTAAAGTAGTTGCCTGATTCCCCTGCATCCAATTGCTGGCAGCGCGCTGCATACGATATGCCCACTCCGTATAGGAATTTTTACCTTGTCTTCTGAGAGCCCTGAATTTCCTTCTATGAGCTTCTTCGGAGGTTACAGCATACCGGGCTAACAAAATCTCTTTTATCTTGTCATAGTTTTGTATATCCCCATCTGGCACAGCTCTCAATGCTTCGGCTGCTCTACCTGATAGTTTACTACTTACTACGGCAGCCCAGTTAGCTCTTTCCAAATCTTCTAACACACATTGTCTTTCAAAATCTTGCAAGTAATTGTCAATATCCATCTCACCTTCCACGAAGCTTTTAAATGCAGCGTAGTTAATTTTCCGCTGACGCCCCCTTGTAGATCCAGATAGTGACAATATATCCACTGGAGGTGATCTGTCTCTGGCTTCTCGTGCTTCCCTGGCATTCTGGGTCTCAGTAGCTTGTGCCAAGATCTGTACCACGATCTCTGGTGCAGGGTTAGGTCCTACCAGGCTGAGTCTCTATCTCACGTCCCTCTGGAAGTCTGTTTCCTCTGTATTCGCCATTTGTGGTTCGCCGGTTTGATCGCTCTCCAGTAGTTCGGCTATTAGCGTGGCTTTCGTTTTGTTGCTTGCCGCTATGCCTCGAGCTTCCAGCAGTTCCTTTAGTGTGGTTCGTTTCAAGCGTTCGTATCTATGCGCCATTCACCAGTTTCAGTTCGGTATATCCGTTCGGGAGGAAATCCCCACCACTTGCCACCAGTGTAAAGGATCCTTGCATTAGTGCAGCGATGATCCTTGCGTTTTCCTCCGAACTCCAGCTAAAACAAAGTGATTATAGCTCCAATCCCCCAAACATGAGTCAAAACTTCATGAAGGGGTAAACATGAACTCTTTACTGAGGGCTACACGCCCGGTCTATATCAGGACTTCCTCCTGGTGGACAAAGGAAAAACAGTAGCCAATCACAGTGGCTATAGCATAAGCACTCCCCTTACACATAAGTCACTCCCTCTTTTCTATCCTGGAGGTAATTAAATTAAGGTAGCACAGAGAGCCTATATTATCTCCAGGAAGAAAGGAACATGGCTTCTTTGTTTTAATAAAACAGAATAAAAATGTATAACTTTGTTTTTACACAATATAAACTTGAAGTTCCACATATCCCCAGATAGCTGAGATCTGAGTGCATATTCTAGGCGAATAGCGCTCAGATCCCACGAACGCAGTTCTCAGAATCATCGACTGAAGTTTGTCTTATTAGGTATTTCCACGAAAGCCCATTGTAAATCCTCAAATAACCGAACAGGTGGGTTCGTGAAGTCTGTAAAATAGGGGATTTCGTTACATTGATAGTAGTTAAATGTTAAGGTGTCCAGTTGCTTCTGAGAGAAACTGTGTCTCTAGAGATCCCTCAGTGTTGATGGAGGTTTGCAGCTTTTAATGGGGCTCTGTTCACTTGAGTGCCCAATGTTCGAGTAGAAAAGGGTATGGCTATGGAGTGGAAAAAGCGCACATTCTTGTGGTAAAATTAAATAAATGAGGGAAAGGTGGACACCCCCAATGGAGCAATATGTTTGCTAATGTAGGCTCTAATGTATGTGTAGTATTATAAGAGTACAAGACCATGGAACAGTGTCCAATTGGTAGGTCGCTTCTATGTGTGTCTATCGTTTTCCCGTCTTGCCAAATATGGAGTAAAGGAGAAATAAAAAGTTAGAGCCTCTATCTGGTGGTGTAGCTAGTCCTCCAACATGTCAAAAAATATAGAAAAAATACCAGAGCTTGGAGACGGGGATGTATAGAAATGTTTTATTCGTAAAATGTAAAAGTTCAAATTTCCAAAGGCCCACCCTTTGGGTGGAAAAAACCTTATGTTCTCAACATAAAATCACATTTGGTGTTATAGTTGGCATTATTAGAAGGCACAAACATATGCGCAGCCCCTATCTTCCTGGCGGTGGTGTGGGAGGGCAGGGGGAGACACCACCCCGGAAGACTATGGCACCTGCAGTGGTGGAGACATGGTGGATAGAGAGGAGGGACCAGGCTACGGGTGGCCTGGGGATGTCTCCGGGGTGGAGGAGGTGGCGCTGGGGACAAGAGGGCATCACATGGCATCTGTGGTGACTCTTTGAAATGGGCTCTGGTCCGCCCAATCCTGAGCAGCCCGGCCAAGTAGGATTCAGTCATCAGACGATGCCTCCTATCCTCCCTATTGCGCCTTGCCAGGCAGCGCATTACCTTTAAATGATAGGCGGAGATGCTGGCCTGGATCCCCCGAAGCAACTCCACCTGCTGATGCAGTGCAGCCTGGCCTGATGTGGGTAATGGAAGCCCGTGGGGCGTGGCCAGTGAGGAGGTGGCGGTGTCTGAGCAGGGAGGGTCTGGGACCCGGCTGGAGCCTTTGGCAAAACTGGCGGTGGTGTGGGTGGGCCTGGTGGTGGCGGCCAGTCCAGCACCCCACTGTGCGAAATGCTCAGTCTTTGGAGGAGAGGGATAGTGGGGTTGAATCCCGGCAGTGTTGCCGGTGGTCCTGATGGTAACCCCACTAGTCATATGACATCCTCCTTATCTGAGCCAGGGCCCTCGGGTCCTCTTCTTTCCTTGTCCCCTTGTGCCGGTTCCAGATGGGCAGGGGCTTGCTTCTCCACTAACTGCTCTGATGGAGCCGAAACCCCTGTCTCTGGCTTGCCACTGGACCCAGACCTCCTTGATGCTGAAAGAGAGAAAAGAGAGGTATATGTCATTAGTATGATGAATAATACATTGTTTTGTGTGCATTCCTATCTATCTGACATCTAGACTTAAACCTGGATGATACTCCTAATTGCAACTCAAATTAGCTATCATTTGCTAGATGTGATCTATTCTTTGATTCATGGTCTTGACCTTTCTTGGCTCCTAATAATATCTTGACTCCGGCTGCATTCTATAACTGTATAGGCTGCAGGGGCAAACTAATAAATTTACTCTCTATTGCTTGATCACTGTTGTTGTGCCCAGGAATGACAGTGATTTGTCAGCTTAATTGATTTAATGACGCATCCATCAATCCCTTATAAATTTCATAGAGCTGACATGTCAGTGTCCTTGGTGGTCATCATGTACATGTGTACTGTGGTGGGAGGAGGAGAGGAGTGGCATGTTGGTGTATGTGATATTGACCTGACATGGAGGCTGGGTCCTGCTGGGCCACCAGGTCTGAAGCTCCAGAGGTGGGCACCTGGCTCAGAAGGTCCAAAGTGACCATCTCCCACTCATTATAGGTCACAGTCTGGTTCTTGTCCTTCTTGGCCATCATCCTCCTCACTTTGGCTCTGATGTTGTCAAACCGGTACTTGACAGATCTTACATCCCTTGGCTCTGTGCCTACCACTGTAACTTTAGCGGCAGCCTCCTTCCATGCCTGAGCCCTAGGCCCTGGCCTAACTTCCTCCCCCCCTGCAAGAATCATGGGGCAGCCACGGATAGCACCAAGGAGGACCACATTCTCCCAGTGCATATAATTGTGGGCCCTGTGCTTGCCCTTAGCCTCTTGCCCTCCTGACTGTGAATGGGAATCCTGAGTCAGGCTGACCTGTCCCTGAGGCCTGTCCCTCCACCTCCTCTTCCACCTTTACCTACACCAACCTCCTCCCCACCACTCCTCTCTTCCTCCCCCCACTCCTCTCCTCCTTCCCACTACTCCTCTCCTCCTCCCCACCACTACTCCCCATGGCAACCTCTCTCTCCTCTCTCTCCTCCTTGCCTCTCCTCTTCTCCTCCTCCCCACCTCTCCACTCCTCTCCCTTCCTCTCTCCTCCCTCCATCTCAATCCCAAAAAGAATAGAACGTTAAATAAGAATAAGTGTATCTGTTATTATATATAGGGGGAAAAAGAGTGTATTATGTGTAATTAATACCTGTTGGTGGAGGGGGTGTAGGGGATCTGATGGGGGGGTGGTTTATGGAGTGACCTAGCTCTATATCTGTCTATGTGTGTTCTTTAAATGATGTGTATTGCAAATATGTGTAATCTGTAAATATGTGTAATCAAGGATTAAGTGTAAAATATTAAATAGTAGAATATTAAAGAAAAATGGGTGTTAGTAATTCTTGTTGTCAAAACCCTTGAGGTGTTTATGCAGCCCAAAAAACAGTCAAGATGGAATCCTGATAAGCAACATGGCTGACCACATACAAATGTGGTAAATGGTTTATTCTTTCTTCTCACAATTAACCAGAATCAGGGTCTAGCAGGTCCCAACATAGTTTTGACTGATATTAAATCACACTGGAGCCGCTAAGGCCCTGATATCATAAATTAGATCCTGTCAGTCACATTTGACCACAGTACATCAATAACAAAACAAACATTTTAACCAAAAAAACATGGCCTCCAAGCTAAGCCACCATATCACGGATTACACCATGTTTAAGAGGAAAATATATTCCGCTAGCTATATTAATAATCTATACCGGAACACTTGCGATATAAATGCTATGAGGCAAGGAAAATAACGGCAAACTTTTCCATTGATTTTGCACTGCTGAAACATTACGAGTTAATCTGTTAGACTTTCCCACCAAAACCTTTATGATGATGATATTTTGCAGACCACTCAAAAAATAAGGCGGCGACATAACTACAAAAAACGAATGTCATGGGTACCAAAGACCACTCACAATTGATTCTAAAACCATTGTTGAGTGCTGCAGCAGCAATTAAAGAGACAGTATAGCACAATTTTTTTTTAAAATGATGACATTTCAACACTCCAATATAAACATATGTGTAATAAAAAAATATGAAATTGTACTATTATGTCAGTTTCATTATACAACATCAAGGATAACACACAACCCAGTACTTAATGGGTTAAAACATATCAGGAAATCATGTTGCCTAGGAGCAAATGCTCTAATGCATTAGTTGTAATTGTTACAAGGGCTGATTGACATTAGTAACGGTGCCTGGGCGCTTGGAGCAATGGGTTTCAATATACAATGTGTCATGAATCTTTCCTTGGTGGAAGATCTTCCTCTAGGGACTCTGTATGATGCTCCTATTAATATCTGCTGTGTTCCTCTGTATCAGCTGTAGTGCTGCTGCCCTCTCCACCAGACACTGTCCACAGTAGTGTCGATATGTAGAAAAACAAAATGAGGGGGGGGGGGGGGGTAGGCGCAACAACATCTGGTTCAGGTCACTTGGATAACCGGTATGTGTTATATATTTCAGAGATGAATACGATTGGACCCTCACCTTACTAGACCTACGGCATGGGAGGTACTAGAATCACTCTCATCTGATCCTTCACTCTGGTCAAATGTCTAGTGGGTCTCCCAAATCTCTGTAGTGCTATTCGATATATGTCCTTATTTGGGTTATATCAAGTGTGAAATCCCAATCTCTTATATGATTTTAAAAGCTCTTATATAGATCAGTAGCTTATTGCTAGACCGCCTGTTCTCAGTATTGAAAAGAATATATATAGTATCTAGGAGCTCAATATGTCAGATATACTATTACAATCCTGTAATAGGAAAAAAAGATGTATAGAAAAACATATGAATAAAAATACAAGAAAACAGGATATTGCATTAGAATAATTAAAACTCCATATGAGTAATCGATCAAAAGATTATTTTTGATTCAATATTGGTGATAGATGCATTTTGTCACTACTCATGTGGCTTCTTCAGTATTAAACTGAAATCTCTTGTGGATAAGGCAGGATTACGGATGTGAGGAGTGCAGTAATATTGTGTGTGAAAAGATTAACAAAATGTATAAAGTAGGGGAAAAGCTACCACAGCTGATTTACAGATATACGGCAAGACAGTAACTATATGTACACAATGTACAGCTGTCCATCCAGTTGTGACATTATATGTCACTATAAATATGTGAAGATGACTCAATGAAATGCTTGGGTTAGTTACTGTCAAAACTACTTCCTCAGAAAACAACATCATTTTATACAAAGTTTTCCCAATATTAACTCCTTGAATGTTACTTGAAGTTCTAACCATCTCTGCCAGTGGTTCTATAGTCAAGATGAAAATTAGTGGTGACAGCCTTGATGGTTACCATTTGTTATACTAAATGTATTAAATTTAGAACCTAAACCTGAAACATGCTGAAGGTCCAGAATAAAGGGACTTGATTGCCTTAAAGCCAAAAGTCCAAAATCCCATTTTATGCAAGTCATCTTTGATCAATTCAAACACTAAACTCTCTCTATGAAGAGCCATATGCTCACGTGAGACATGTAGCTATCAATCAGATTGTGTCTAATAAAAAATGGTACAAGACAATGTTGTCCTTTATTTTTGCATTGTATCTTTAGTAACCACAGTTAGAAACAATATTAATATTAAAGGGATTAATGAAGTTACAAATAATTAATGTGCTGCTGATTATCATTGCCACAGCCTATGATTTCTATTCCAAATTTATAAAAGCATTTATACAAAGTAATCAAGGATTTTAGAAGCTTATTTGAATGTAATATTAGTTAAGAAAATATGAAGTTTTAAATATTTTTCTTCCATTTCAGATGGAAAACATATCAAGAGAAAAGGGTGTGTTAAATGGAATGGTACATTTGTAAGCAAATCAGGAATAAAAAAATAATAACCACAAATATAAATTAATCATATAAAATATGTCATCAATAAAAATGATATAAATTATTAAATAATTGTTCACAATTTATTGAGCAGTGTCCTGGTGGAGACAAATGATTTATATAATCTCAGGGAGTTGGCTGGATTAAGTGCAAGTTGTCCCATAATCAGGATGATGGCCCTTTAAATTCCACAGGCTCCAGTAATTCTGTTTGTTATAGGACACAGGGAAACCCCAACACTGGTACTTCTTATCACATTTTAAACCAGTGGGACTTGGACATTTTATGTTAAGGCTGAGTTGCATACAGGACACTACCTTTGATTATCACTCATACAACCTGCTGTTTAATACACAATACACAAAACACATGAATATGTACTGCATTACATTTGTTATACTCCACATGATTACTAGTTTAATAGAATGTGGGAAGTAAAGAAGTACTGTATCAATGATTTGTGGGCGGTCTTAAATAGTGTTTAACAGTGATCACAGCAAGCATGTTGCATGCACAACTATAACAAGTAAATCAGCAATGTAATAGTAAAGTAATAATGTGGGTGGTGATTTAATAAAAGCATTGCCGACCTTATTTGACTAAATTAATCTTTACATTATGTTATTTTCATATATTTTACATTTGGTTGCTTTCTCTAAGTATTTTAAGAAAGATCATAATGATTAAACAATTTAATACAATGAAAAAGTAATCAGAGACATACAGCCCTATTAAATTCCCCCAACGTTAAAACTTGTAGCCCATAAAGGAGATTACAGCTATTAAATTGTCCTCTTAAAGCTACCCGCAAACGATCTGCGGGTTACAGGCGGAAAAAACCTACGGCTGACGAATTTGGAACTCCGTTGCCAATAAGTCGTTGATCTGTCCAACCCCTAAATGTTACAATCGCAAATCACTATTAAATTGCTATAAGTACCCAAGGAACACTCTGGCTTTCAAACCCCCAACTGGCAAATGCTTCAAGCCACAAAGGCATAAGAGCCCTTACGTATGTTGCAGGAGCTCCGCGCCGCAAATGGCAGTTCACACGCATGCTCCAGCATATAAAATGCATTGGAGTGTTCTGATTGTTAATTATTAGTGTACCACAGGGCCTTTAAGGACCTTTAAAGGACCCGTGAGGCAGGAAATTTGCATTATACATGCTGCGGAGTCCCGATCGCGACCCCAGCAGCAAGGTTATTTAAAGTGACACCGCAGGGTTCCCAATGGGGACCCCGCAGTATGGGAGGTTAATTTTAGGTGCCGCAGGGGTACTTCAAGTACCAATGCGGCAAGGGTTAACTATTTTTGCGCCACAGGCCCTTTAATGCGTGGGATTTTAAACATTTAAATGCGGCGGGGACCCCCGCAGCAAGGTGTTAATGTAGGGAGCCTGCGGGGGTTCCTGCAGGCTTTATTGACGTCACGATGAGGGTATCATTTACTATTGACTGTGTGTAACAGTAACCTCGGGCTTGCATGAGCAAACCCTAAAATGCTAACATATGGAAACAGGGTTTGCGGGCTTGCGGCTCTGGCCCGTTGGTTGCCACATGGTTGTATGTAATAGCTCTGTAACTTCACCAAATTTCAATCCTGCAGGCTTTGCAAGTGTACCGGTGCTGCTACGGGCTTGGAATTTAATATGGCCCATAGATTTTCATGCTGATGAAAGCAGGGCTATAGTCTTGATTTGCTATCAAAGCTACAGTGCTGATATTAAGAAATAATTAAAGGAGTATTTAAGTTTCCTGCATAATGATGATAGAGGAGAATCAGCAGTGTATGAAAACATTTTTTTTGCATGAAAAAATACCAAAATAAACATTAACAAATCACCCTGATGTTTGCTAAATGTCTTTAGTTAACAAGCAGTTGCTTTTCATGGATAACAACCCCTACATATTTAAGCTAAAATTAGCCTAAAATTTATAATTTTGTCATGCAATAAAGATAATGACAAAAACATTACAATGTATAGAATAATATATTTTATTGAGTTCACTTATCAAGTTATAGACAAGTATATGGCTTATGCAGAACAGTGTTTATTGAAACAATAGTAAACAAAAGATGAACAACTGTATGTATCCAAACATGTGAAAACAATCTATTTTCAGATAGATCACAATATAAAAGCAGTGAGATGTTTATCAAAATCCAATTAAATTATTTATTGCTCACAGCTCTAGGTATTGACTAAAAGTCTATTATTTCAAACCTAAATAGAGCTGGCATGAAGGCTAGTAAAGGGTTAAAACCAGTACCAAAATGCAGTGTTTCTATTGGGAGGTTTACTGTGACTATGGGCCTCATTCTATTAGCGGCCGCAGCCGTTGCGGGGCCGCAAGGACCGGCCGCAAGCTATTCTGCTATTCTATTCCATTACGGCCGGAGGCTCCGGCAGGCTTGCGGCCGGTGCCTTGCTATCTCTTGCGGCCGCTCGCGCCAGAGGAAAGCCTTTGATCTAAAACGGCCGCAAGAGTTTTGCAATTCAATTGCTCCGGGAAACCTCTCTGCAAGGCTAAAAGCGAGCCGCAGCTTACTTGCAGGAAAGAGGTCCCGCTAGCACCAATTAAGCACATAAAATAGCTCAAATAAAGCCATCCTGCACTTTGAGAAGACTATAAAGGGATTTTAGGTGTTAGAAAAAATAGCACATAATTATCCTATACTCAAATCCGTAAAATATTTTATTTTTAATATCCGTAAAATATACATGTAAAAAGTCCAGAGTGCTTGGAGCACCTCAGACCCGCCCACGCCGCAGCCGGAAAATAAACAGTTAATTTAAACTCGGGTTTGGGCTGATGTGCAAGCTTGAGAGTGGGTTTCTTTTAATCCTCATGTCCCCCAATATGATCCCTAGCATTTACAGAGCTGTACAGTGCAGGCTTGAATTTATTTTTGCGTTTTTACATTTCTGCGCTTACGGCCGGTTCCAAGATATGCGGCCGGCCGTAAGATGAGATCCTTGCGGGGCCGTATAATAGAATCGCGAGTTAACTGAACCCCCGCAAGGAATCGCAGCCTTACGGCCGATTTACGGCCGGTAATAGAATGAGGCCCTAAGTAAGCAGCTCTGGGGGTGTGGAAAACAAGTTTTTTAATTTAAAAAAAAAATTAGTTTATTAGTGTATAGAATAACTCAATGTAATGTGTGTTTCTAAAATATATGCAGCACGTGTTAGATTAGACATTCAGTTTAAAGGGACACTAGTTTTCTTATAAATGACTCTCTAAGGAATAGTTGGGTAGGGATAATAACAAAAATTTAAAAGAAAATGTTATCACATTTTACTGTACTATTTTATGATAACATTAAAGAGAAAACCTTTCTGCACAAGACCCCAGTATGAAAATGCCAATAAATAATTTTGTAAAAATAATTTTGTGATTTTTTTTTTCATAAACCTCATGTGAAAAAAGATCTTTTAAAGTAGCATTGTGAGCAAGATAACAGACCAAACCGAAGAACTTGATCCACGTCATTAGGAAGAGCTGCTATAAATGGTGGTATAAAATGGAATAAATAAGAAGCAGTGGACAAATAAAAATAAAAATCATATTAGTTGGTAATGGGTATAATAGCATCTAAACCTTATGTCCACAAAAGCCAATATGATTTAAAATGGAGAAAAGCAAATAAAGAAAATGATATTGTTCCAAAAATATTGGGTACAATTGGTGACCCTAATTTATATTGATAACAGTTAACAACAACATATATGGTGAGAGTCTGTGTAGTGATAACGCTAATAATAAAGAATAGTGATGTCGCGAACATCAAATTTTCGGTTCGCGAACCGCGGACGCAAATTCCATCAAATGTTCGCGAACGAACGAACATCGGCGAACTGCCATAGACTTCAATGGGCAGGCGAATTTCAAAACCCACAGGGACTCTTTCTGACCACAATAGTGATGGACCTGGACTGTGGCATGCCGGAGGGGGATCCATGGCAAAACTCCCACGGAAAATTACATAGTTGATGCAGAGTCTGGTTTTAAGCCATAAAGGGCATAAATCACCTAACATTCCTAAATTGTTTTGAATAACATGCTTTAAAACATCAGGTATGATGTTGTATCGATCAGGTAGTGTAAGGGTTAGGCCCGCTTCACAGTGACAGACCAAACTCCCCATTTAATGCACCGCAAACAACCGCAAACAGTCCATTTGCACAACCGCAAACTCCCCATTTGCACAAGGTTGGATACCAAGCTAGCCATGTCCCGTTCCTTGTCCTCACTGATGTCATTGAAGGTCTCTTCCTCCACCCAGCCACCAAGGGTCCCCGAAAGGTGACAACAAGCCCCCTGGAACGCCTGCTGTGTTTGGTCTTCCACCTCCTCAAAGCCACCTTCCTCCTCTGACTCCTCTTCTTCAGACTCCAAGAGTCTGGGGGCTTCCACTGCCCAGCACGGAAGATTATACACAGGTCAGAGTCTGGGGTTTCCACTGCCCAACATGGAAGATTATACACAGGTCAGAGTCCGGGGGCTTCCACTGCCCAGCATGGAATATTATACAAAGTTCAGAGTCTGGGGGCTTCCACTGCCCAGCATGGAATATTATACACAGGTCAGAGTCTGGGGGCTTCCACTGCACAGCATGGAATATTATACACAGGTCAGAGTCTGGGGGCTTCCACTGCACAGCATGAAAGATTATACGCGTTGCCTCTGTCTGCGTTATTATAAGGTGTGTACTGTTAAGTAGTACTATTCCTATCGGTTTAATCCCTGTTACGTCCCCTATTAGGGGACGTGTATATGGCATGGATTTTTGGAACAGGGAGATGGAAAAAGATGCTTGGTCGGACCTCCTAATTCGAATTTGGGGCACTGCACGTGCAATCTAAGGTGCCACCAGATAGGAGAGGTGTATTAAGTTGTACTACTCATTACTATCAGTTTAATACCTGTTACATTACCTTTCAAGGGACGTGTATATGGCATGGACTTTTGGAACAGGGAGATGGAAAAAGATGCTTGGTTGGACCTCCTACTTCGAATTTGGGCACTGCACGTGCAATCTAAGGTGCCACCAGATAGGAGAGGTGTATTAAGTTGTAATATTCATTCCTATCAGTTTAATACCTGTTACGTTACCTATCAGGGGACGTGTATATGGCATGGATTTTTGGAACAGGGAGATGGAAAAAGATGCTTGGTTGGACCTCCTACTTCGAATTTGGGGCACTGCTCGTGCAATCTAAGGTGCCACCAGATAGGAAAGGTGTATTAAGTTGTAATACTCATTCCTATCAGTTTAATACCTGTTACGTTACCTATCAGGTGACGTGTATATGGCATGGATTTTTGGAACAGGGAGATGGAAAAAGATGCTTGGTTGGACCTCCTACTTCGAATTTGGGGCACTGCATGTGGAATCTAAGGTGCCACCAGATAGGAGAGGTGTATTAAGTTGTAATACTCATTCCTATCAGTTTAATGCCTGTTACGTTACCTATCAGGGGATGTGTATATGGCATGGATTTTTGGAACAGGGAGATGGAAAAAGATGCTTGGTTGGACCTCCTACTTCGAATTTGGGGCACTGCACGTGCAATCTAAGGTGCCACCAGATAGGAAAGGTGTATTAAGTTGTAATACTCATTCCTATCAGTTTAATACCTGTTACGTTACCTATCGGCGGACGTGTATATGGCATGGATTTTTGGAACAGGGAGATGGAAAAAGATGCTTGGTTGGACCTCCTACTTCGAATTTGGGGCACTGCACGTGCAATCTAAGGTGCCACCAGATAGGAGAGGTGTATTAAGTTGTAATACTCATTCCTATCAGTTTAATACCTGTTACGTTACCTATCAGGGGACGTGTATATGGCATGGATTTTTGGAACAGGGAGATGGAAAAAGATGCTTGGTTGGACCTCCTACTTCGAATTTGGGGCACTGCACGTGCAATCTAAGGTGCCACCAGATAGGAAAGGTGTATTAAGTTGTAATACTCATTCCTATCAGTTTAATACCTGTTACGTTACCTATCGGCGGACGTGTATATGGCATGGATTTTTGGAACAGGGAGATGGAAAAAGATGCTTGGTTGGACCTCCTACTTCGAATTTGGGGCACTGCACGTGCAATCTAAGGTGCCACCAGATAGGAGAGGTGTATTAAGTGTTAATACTCATTCCTATCAGTTTAATACCTGTTACGTTACCTATCAAGGGACGTGTATATGGCATGGATTTTTGGAACAGGGAGATGGAAAAAGATGCTTGGTCGGACCTCCTAATTCGAATTTGGGGCACTGCACGTGCAATCTAAGGTGCCACCAGATAGGAGAGGTGTATTAAGTTGTACTACTCATTACTATCAGTTTAATACCTGTTACGTTACCTTTCAGGGGACGTGTATATGGCATGGACTTTTGGAACAGGGAGATGGAAAAAGATGCTTGGTTGGACCTCCTACTTCGAATTTGGGGCACTGCACGTGCAATCTAAGGTGCCACCAGATAGGAGAGGTGTATTAAGTTGTAATTCTTATTCCTATCAGTTTAATACCTGTTACGTTACCTATCAGGGGACGTGTATATGGCATGGATTTTTGGAACAGGGAGATGGAAAAAGATGCTTGGTTGGACCTCCTACTTCGAATTTGGGGCACTGCACGTGCAATCTAAGGTGCCACCAGATAGGAAAGGTGTATTAAGTTGTAATACTCATTCCTATCAGTTTAATACCTGTTACGTTACCTATCAGGTGAAGTGTATATGGCATGGATTTTTGGAACAGGGAGATGGAAAAAGATGCTTGGTTGGACCTCCTACTTCGAATTTGGGGCACTGCACGTGGAATCTAAGGTGCCACCAGATAGGAGAGGTGTATTAAGTTGTAATACTCATTCCTATCAGTTTATTACCTGTTACGTTACCTATCAGGGGACGTGTATATGGCATGGATTTTTGGAACAGGGAGATGGAAAAAGATGCTTGGTTGGACCTCCTACTTCGAATTTGGGGCACTGCACGTGCAATCTAAGGTGCCACCAGATAGGAAAGGTGTATTAAGTTGTAATACTCATTCCTATCAGTTTAATACCTGTTACGTTACCTATCGGCGGACGTGTATATGGCATGGATTTTTGGAACAGGGAGATGGAAAAAGATGCTTGGTTAGACCTCCTACTTCGAATTTGGGGCACTGCACGTGCAATCTAAGGTGCCACCAGATAGGAGAGGTGTATTAAGTGTTAATACTCATTCCTATCAGTTTAATACCTGTTACGTTACCTATCAAGGGACGTGTATATGGCATGGATTTTTGGAACAGGGAGATGGAAAAAGATGCTTGGTTGGACCTCCTACTTCGAATTTGGGGCACTGCACGTGCAATCTAAGGTGCCACCAGATAGGAGAGGTGTATTAAGTTGTAATTCTTATTCCTATCAGTTTAATACCTGTTACGTTACCTATCAGGGGACGTGTATATGGCATGGATTTTTGGAACAGGGAGATGGAAAAAGATGCTTGGTTGGACCTCCTACTTCGAATTTGGGGCACTGCACATGCAATCTAAGGTGCCACCAGATAGGAAAGGTGTATTAAGTTGTAATACTCATTCCTATCAGTTTAATACCTGTTACGTTACCTATCAGGTGAAGTGTATATGGCATGGATTTTTGGAACAGGGAGGTGGAAAAAGATGCTTGGTTGGACCTCCTACTTCGAATTTGGGGCACTGCACGTGGAATCTAAGGTGCCACCAGATAGGAGAGGTGTATTAAGTTGTAATACTCATTCCTATCAGTTTAATACCTGTTACGTTACCTATCAGGGGACGTGTATATGGCATGGATTTTTGGAACAGGGAGATGGAAAAAGATGCTTGGTTGGACCTCCTACTTCGAATTTGGGGCACTGCACGTGCAATCTAAGGTGCCACCAGATAGGAAAGGTGTATTAAGTTGTAATACTCATTCCTATCAGTTTAATACCTGTTACGTTACCTATCGGCGGACGTGTATATGGCATGGATTTTTGGAACAGGGAGATGGAAAAAGATGCTTGGTTAGACCTCCTACTTCGAATTTGGGGCACTGCACGTGCAATCTAAGGTGCCACCAGATAGGAGAGGTGTATTAAGTGTTAATACTCATTCCTATCAGTTTAATACCTGTTACGTTACCTATCAAGGGACGTGTATATGGCATGGATTTTTGGAACAGGGAGATGGAAAAAGATGCTTGGTTGGACCTCCTACTTCGAATTTGGGGCACTGCACGTGCAATCTAAGGTGCCACCAGATAGGAGAGGTGTAGTAAGTTGTAATACTCATTCCTATCAGTTTAATACCTGTTACGTTACCTATCAGGGGACGTGTATATGGCATGGATTTTTGGAACAGGGAGATGGAAAAAGATGCTTGGTTGGACCTCCTACTTCGAATTTGAGGCACTGCACGTGCAATCTAAGGTGCCACCAGATAGGAGAAGTGTATTAAGTTGTAATACTCATTCCTATCAGTTTAATACCTGTTACGTTACCTATCTCTTCTCCCAATAGCACATTCTATATGTCATCAACCGGCCTGTGTGTATTTAGAGAACCACAATTTAAGGCCCTTAACCTGGTACAAGGTGGCTCAGAGCCTTAAAAACTCGTCAAACCCCCTAATCAGACACTCACTATCATACTGGAAATGGGCCAAGAAACACATGGGTTTGTTCCCTGGATCCACCCAAATGACCCCAATTCTTGACCACCCACAGGCCCCGAAACACATGAGCACAACATTCCAACACTGGTGGAGGTCAAGGAAACTAGATAGACTGGGAGACTGGTTAGTAAAGGGCCAGATGCTCACCTATGAGGAACTGAGGGACAAGCATGAGCTACTGCTGTCAGAACTTTACAATTACTGTATCCTGAGGCATTTCACACACTCCCTGACCCAGAAACAGGGGACACCGGTCTTAAAATAGTTCTCCAAAATTTGTAAAGATAAACCTCTATCAAGGGGGATCATTGGGTCGCTTTACAAATATAAAACATTTGTTACTGGTTGAAGCGACACTGGGGGAAGGACCGGAGTGGGGGAGCCCTGGAGACCCTTCAGAAGCAACCTGCGGCAAAATCATCCCAGGAAAGGAGAGGTCGCTTACTGAAGCCTGCCCTAGGGTAACCCAAGGGTGATTGCCCAGGTTATATATTGTAAATAATAAGCTAATACTGCTGGAGGGATGATAGCTAATAGGACTTTGGTGTTACCTGCAGATATACTCTTTACTATTGTCTGTTTTACCATGTTTTAGGTATCCCTTAAATTGCAATCACAGTAAAAAATAAGAAAAATTATTAACCTAAAAAGTAAAAATAAGAAGGAATAGCCAGCTAACTTTCACACAATGTCTCTATTGTAAATATGTATTTTTGCTCAACTGTTATGCAAGACTGTTCAAAAATGCTTTATTTTTCCTTACTTGCGGTACGCCTTCTAAAATAAAATAATTTAAATGCAAAAATTAGGTATTGTTGCAGCGACCAGAAAAATTGATGTTAGTTTGCAAGGCAGAAAGTGCCCTAAAACATTGCATCTTGAACCCTAGTTGTTGGCGGATAAGTCACACAAGTCATCCGGCATTCAGGGATAAAATACAGCAGCGTGTGGGCCATTATTAGCTCAAGGCAGCTCATCTATCAGGCCTTTTTTAATCAAATGTATCGCCCACTGTCAGTCCCTTTGGGATCCATCCCTCATTCATCTTAATAAAGGTGAGGTAATCTCTTCTTTTCAAACTTTTTTGACCTAGGCGACTTCTCTTATCAGTGACAAAACCTCCTGCTGCACTGAAGGTCCTTTCTGACAGGACACTTGAAGCGGGGCAGGACAGAAGTTCTATGGCAAATTGGGATAGCTCAGGCCACAGGGCAAGCGTGCACACCCAGTAGTCAAGGGGTTCATCGCTCCTCATAATGTCGATATCTGTAGTTATGGCGAGGTAGTCTGTTACCTGACGGTCGAGTCGTTCTCTGAGGGTGGACCCCGAAGGGCTGTTGCGATGCATAGAACTTAAAAAGCTCTGCATGTCCTCCATCAACAACACGTCTGTAAAGCGTCCTCTCCTTGCCGGCGTGGTCGTGGGAGGAGGAGGATTATGTTCACCTCTTCCGCTGATAGATTGCCTTTGTGCTGTGACATCACCCTTAAACGCTGTGTAAAGCATACTTTTTAATTTATTTTGGTAGTGCTGCATCCTTTCCGACTTGTGGTAATTCAGGTAAAATTTCAGGCACTTTCTGCTTATACTGGGGGTCTAGTAGCGTGGACACCCAGTACAGGTCGTTCTCCTTCATCCTTTTTATACGAGGGTCCCTCAACAGGCACAACAGCATGAAAGACCCCATTTGCACAAGGTGGGATGCCGAGCTAGTCATGTCCGGTCCTCGTCCTCAGTGATCTCACTGAAGGTATGTTCTTCCCCCCAGCCACGTAAAACACCACTGGTACCAGATAGGTGACCCTGGGATGCCTGTTGTGGTTGGTCTTCCTCCTCCTCCTCAAAGCCACATTCCTCCTCTGACTTCTCTTCCTCACAATCCTCTTCCAGCGTTGCCGCAGGTCCAGCAAGCAATGCAGATAAGGCTGTTTCTGGCGGTGATGGTGACCACGACTCTTCCTCTTCAAGCTCATCTACGGCCTGATCCAGCACTCTTCGCAGGGCACGCTCCAGGAAGAAAACAAATGGTATGATGTCGCTGATGGTGCCCTGGGTGCGACTGACCAGGTTTGTCACCTCCTCAAAAGGACGCATAAGCCTACAGGCATTGCGCATGAGCGTCCAGTAACGTGGCAAAAAAATCACCAGCTCCGCAGAGGCTGTCCTAGCACCCCGGTCATGCAAATACTTGTTAACTGGCCTTTTCTTGTTGGATCAGGCGGTCGAACATTAGGAGTGTTGAATTCCGACGTGTCGGGCTGTCTAAAATCAAGCGCCTCGCTGGCATGTTGTTTCGCCGCTGGATATCTGTAAAGTGCGCCATGGCCGTGTAGGAACGCCTGAAATGGCCACACACCTTCCTGGCCTGCTTCAGGACGTCCTGTAAGCCTGGGTGCTTATGCACAAAGCGTTGTACAATCAGATTACACACATGTGCCATGCACGGCACATGTGTCAACTTGCCCAAATTCAATACCACCAACAAATTTCTTCCGTTGTCACAAACCACTTTGCCGATCTCCAGTTGGTGCGGAGTCAGCCACTGATCCACCTGTGCGTTCAGGTCGGACAGGAGTGTTAGTCCGGTGTGACTCTCTGCTTTCAGGGAAGTCAACCCCAAGACTGCGTGACACTGCCGTATCCGGGATGTGGAATAGTACCTGTGGAGCTGGGGGGGTGCCGTTGATGTGGAGCAAGACATAGCAGCAGAAGAGGACTCAGCCGAGGAGGTTATGGAAGAGGATAGAGTAGGAGGAGTAGAGGAGGTGGCAGAAGGCCTGCCTGCAAGTCGTGGCGGTGTCACCAACTCCTCTGCAGAGCCACGTCTTTCATGCTTGGCAGCCGTCACCATGTTTACCCAATGGTGATATACCTGCCCTGACCATGCTTTGCAGACCAGGTATCCGTGGTCAGATGGCTCCTTGCCCCAACACTGTGTGCCAGAGATGCCATTACTTCCATTTGCACAATCGAGTACAGGTTGGCGATTCCCTTTTGTGCAAAGAAATTTGGGCCGGGTACCTTCCACGGCGGTGTCCAATAGCTACAAATTTTTTGAACGCCTCAGACTCCACCAGCTTGTATGGTAAAAGCTGGCGGGCTAAGAGTTCAGACAAGCCAGCTGTCAGTTGCCGGGCAAGGGGGTGACTTTGTGACATTGGCTTCTTTTACGCTCAAACATGTCCTTGACAGACACCTGACTGTGGGCAGATGAGCAGGTACTGCTCAGGGCGAGACACGGAGTGGTGGATGGTTGAGAAGGGGCAAGCAGGGCAGCAGTGGTTGACGTGGCTGAAGATGCTGGACCAGGAGGAGGATGGCGGCTTTGACTTTGTGTGCTGCTTGTACTGATGTGTTGATCCCATAGGCGTTTGTGATGTAACATCATGTGCCTTCGCAAAGAAGTTGTACCTAGGTGGGTGTTGGACTTCCCACGACTCAGTTTCTTTTCTCACAGGTTGCAAATGGCATCACTGTTGTCACAGGCAGACACACAAAAAAATTGCCACACTGCTGAGCTCTGCAATGACGGTATTCTGGTGGTGGCAAAAGCATGCGTTGACTGGCGTGCTGTCTGGCTGACCCCGGGTGCCGATGCATGCTGTCTGACTGTGCCACTAGATACTTTCGACGACCTCCCGCTGCTTCCAACTCGTCTCCTCCTCCTCCTCTCTGTCTCCCCATCTGAACTTTCCTCCTGTTCTTCTTCTCTTATAGCGGGCATCTACGTGAAATCCACGGACGCATAATCATCATCAACCGCTTCACTTGTATCTGACAACTCAACAAAGGAAGCAGCACCGGGTACAACATCATCATCATCATCAGACCGTACGTCCATGTGTGTAATGCTGCCTGACTGGGACATATCCCTGTTATCTACATCCCCTGGCACTAATGTTTGTGCATCACTAATTTCTTCCAACGTATCTGTAAATAACTCTGCTGACGGATCAAGTGAAGCGGCTGTGGTGCTAGTGTTGGTGGTGGCGGAAGGCGGGTGAGTGGTAACTGGAGAGGTGCCCGAAGCTAAGCTGGAGGAGGATGGTGCATCTAGGTTCCGAGCGGAAGCTGTAGAAGATTGGGTGTCCTGTGTTAGCCAGTCAACCATGTCCTCAGAACTGTTCAAGTTCAGGGTACGTTGCCTCTGAAAACTGGGCATTATTCTAGGGTCAAAGGGAATCGCAGCACCACGACGGCCCCTGCGGCGTGGCCTGCCTCTGCCTGTCATTTTTTTTACGATTAGTGGTACTATGTGTGCAAGCTACTGTGACACCAGATATGAGTGTCACTGCGCACTGGCAAAAGTTGGCAGACTAGATGCAATAGGCCTCACACACACGCCTGTAGGCAGGCTACTGATATTCAATCGATTACAGTAAAAAAAGGGTTGTTTGATTTCACTGCACACTACAGTTGCACTAGATATGAGTGTCACTGTGCACTGGCAAAAGTTGGCAAACTAGATGCAATAGGCCTCACACACACGCCTGTAGGCAGGCTACTGATATTCAATCGATTACAGTAAAAAAAGGGTTGTTTGATTTCACTGCACACTACGGTTGCACTAGATATAAGTGTCACTGTGCACTGGCAAAAGTTGTCAGACTAGATGCAATAGGCCTCACACACACACCTGTAGGCAGGCTACTGATATTCAATCGATTACAGTAAAAAAAAGGGTTGTTTTATTTCACTGCACACTACGGTTGCACTAGATATGAATGTCACTGTGCACTGGCAAAAGTTGGCAGACTAGATGCAATAGGCCTCACACACTCGCTAGCAGGCTGGCATATGCAATTAGATTACACAGAAAAAAGTAATAAGATAAAATAAAAAGGGCTTTTTGGGTTGCTGTCCTTGCAGCAGATATCAAAGGAGTCCTTCAGGTGTGTAGTTAAAGCTAAATACACAGCCTGGCTATCTATTTCCCTATTAAATCAGCAGAAAAAAATAATAAAATAAAATAAATGATGTTCTAGCCCTGAAAATGGCTTTTGGGGGTTGCTGTCCTTGCAGCAGATATCAAAGGAGTCCTTCAGGTGTGTAGTTAAAGCTAAATACACAGTCTGGCTATCTATTTCCCTATTAAATTAGCAGAAAAAAATAATAAAATAAAATAAATTATGTTCTAGCCCTAAAAAGGGCTTTTTGGGTTGCTGTCCTTGCAGCAGATATCAAAGGAGTCCTTCAGGTGTGTAGTTAAAGCTAAATACACAGCCTGGCTATCAATTTCCCTATTAAATCAAGAGCAGGTAGAATATATCTCCTCTCTCCACGAATACAGCTACAGAATGATTCTAAAATGGAGGCTGTCATACAGATGGAAGGCTCTGGAAGGGAGTGTATACTGCTGATTGGCTGGAATGTGTCTGCTGACTGTAAGGTGCAGGGTCAAAGTTTCCTCAATGATAAAGAATGGGGGGGCAGACCGAAAAGCGCATATGTTTGCCGTTCGTTGCAAACGTGAACATGCGAAAATCGCCGCGAATAGTTCTCCAGCGAACTGTTCGGGACATCACTAGTAAAGAATAAAACTGTTAACTAAAAAGAAATATCAATGATGGTATGAAAGAAGACTGGTTAAAGTGGCTTAATGATATTTCCGGCAAATGTCTAGCAACCAATATTAATTGCTTAATTTTAGCGAGATCTTGTTCAGCATTTTTAATGTTACATTTGTTTTCCTGCATTCTTTCCAGTTAGGCCCTTGTTGTCATCCCTATGTAAAGAGTATTTCAAGGGCAAGACAAACAATATATCACATTGTCCAATTTACAGTTAATGTAACTTTGTATATCATGTTGTTTATTAAAGCTGTCAACGATTACTTGTGTCTTTACCATATGTGGGCATATCACCACATCCACCACGTTTAAACAAGCCTTGGAATAGGGGCTTCTTGGGGTTCTGGGTAGTGAAATTAATATGTACTAAATAGGGGTTTTGGTGTTAGGTGATGTTTCAGTTTGACATCTGTTAGTAACACATGCCAGTGTTAATTCAAAAATCATTATATCTCATAAGAATAAGCATTAAAAGTTATTATAAATCTAAGTTGATCCACAGATGATAATGCATTCTCAATCATACATACATTGTAAAAATCCTATGTGGGGTCTGCCAACAACTTAGTTATCACTGGAATTCTATTAATTGTCTACTGGCCTCCTCTATATATTTGTTTCTTTCGTTAGAGGATCACATTACCCCATTTGTCACTTGGCTTCATCTCAAACTTATCCCACATTTTTATCTCCTTTGCGCATTTTTCTTAGCTAAAAAAAGATTTCTACAATAGTGTGTGAATCAATTTGTAAAATGTCCAGAAAAAACTTGTGCTGCTGGAGATTCTTTTTTGGGAGGCACAAATGTACTTTTTGGTTTACCAAGTCTTAGTTATTCAGAATTTTCTGTCTGTTCTGTCCCAGTATTTTCCTCTAAAAGTGATTCCAAAAATTTAATCATAATCCTTGCAGTCAAAATCTTGTATTGTCTGTGTTTTATCAAAAAAAATATTTTAAAAATATTTTACTCACAAAAACATGAGCATCTTTAATAGCGTCAAAATAGTTAATTGATTGTACCTGGAAAAAAAAAAGGACATTAAATGAAACTCATAATTTTCATTTTGGTACTTCCCCCTGGGTGATTCCCATTCCCATGGTGGAGAGATCTGGTGCTTATACAGGCTGGAGTATGATTTCAAAAAAGTAATTTATTTTTTAAATGAACAGTAAAAGTTTAATGAAGGTATTTTTCGTATCAAGCCCTAAGACATATCAATTCTTTAAAAGAATAGTAAAACATATATTTATTCTTATCCAATACATGCTAAAAAATTTTATATTTTACAAATATAGTAAATGTTTCTTAATGTTATTGTATTCTTCTTACACATTGTAAAATAAAATAAAAATGTACAAACAAAAGTAAAAAAAATGCACACAACTCAGCACACAGATAAATAGTGCTTTTTAAACAACATAATAACAAATGTCTGCACATCAATGTAAAAAAATATGCTGCCAACTTTTACATATTGAATATTTTTGGTGTTCATCCTAACACAGAGCACAATTAACTAACATAAGCATTGCACTGATAACAATTATTTTGTATCACTAAATAATTCTGTTTAATAACTTCACTTAATGGCCTTATTGACCGTTAATAAAACCTATTAACAGTCAATTACGTCCTACTCACAGCAATTATACCATACTACACTAAATTGCACACCAATCATATATTCATCTAGCTAGTCTAATTAATTTGCTTCATCTTTATTCTAGGTTTCCCCCCAAAAAGTATTTTATATCATGAACACTAAACCAATTATTTTCCAATGTGTATTTTAACTGGCACATATTTGTTTTATAACTTGTGTTATTTTATTTTGTAAATGCATATTTTCTGTAATGGCTTGGCTTCTGACTATACTGCATTGTTTTTCATTATGAAGTATGTTTTGAAATTATACTACACTTTAGTTTTGCTTACTATTTTATTATTAGTATCTGTTTTAAGGTGATTCTGCATTTTCCCAATAATGGAAGGAAATATATTCACAGACTCTCAAGAAATGTGTTTCTATTGCAATCCATGAATTCTGTGTAGTAACATGCAAATGGGAAAACACAGTGTTTCACTATGTGATCCAAAACTTTACTGGCATCACTTTCTTTACAGTTTGTGCACACTGTTATAGCACACATTTTCACTACAGACCGAAGTGGATGTTCATACTGTGTGGGGTTAGTGGTTAACTAATACAAAAAATGTAATTCCAAAGCCACTTCGGTTTCTCTGTTCAGCCCCTTGCCATCCTACCCATTTCATATGAAACAGGATCAGTATTGAAACTTATTTAGACAGACTTGTCTATTTTGTATTGCAATTTATTTTTTACTTTTCTTTATCACTCCTCTAAGTCTGAAAATCAAGATACTCTTTCTACAATAGAGAGAATGTAACCCAGATGTTTGAGGTATTACTTACCCTACCAAATTCACATTTTAATGGAAGCTGAAATTGTTACCCCACAAATATTCCTGAAACCATAAAATGAATTTGGGTGAGACATCCCTATGCTACCTGCAATAAATTCAGGTTATCATATTAAGGACCTTATTCTAATCCTACGTTTTTGAAATAAGTAGTCGCAAGGGGAGGCTGCAAGCTACTTACTGTAGCTATTCTATTTGCGGCCTCTTGCGGCTTATGGCCACCGAGCTGCGATCCCTTGCAATCAGCTCAATCGCAGCTTACTTCCGTCAAAGTCTTTGATCTTATGCGGCTGCAAGAGTAGCGGCCACAAGAAAGCCCAATTCACTATTTAAATGCTACGCTCACCCTTCCATCAAATCCGTAAATTGCTAAAATCGAAAGGAAGCTTACTTACACCAAAGAGGTCCCGCAATGCTCTTATTTACAAAATGTACTATTAATTAAGCACATAAAAAGTCATCCTGTACTTTTATGAGAAGTGAAAGTGATTTTAGGTCTTAGTATTCATAGCACAACATTTCCCTACTCTCAAATCTGCAAATAAAAAAAATGTTTTTCATGTTCAATTTTCGTGTTCTATCCATCATGCAAGTCCCACGGGCTTGGAGCATATCAGACCCGCAACGGCTGTGGGATTAGCCTCCATCAAGTCCGTAAATGGGTAAAATTGACCCACAGGTTACTTGGGCCACGGAGGTGTCGCAAAGGGCTTACTTACAAATCGTAGCACTAATTAAGCAAATAAAAAAGCCGTCCTGTCCTTTTATTAAAAGGGAAAGTCATGTTTGGTCTTAGAATTAATAGCACCACATTCCCCTACTCTCAAATCGGCAAATACAAAAATGTTATTTCATGTTCAATTTCGTATTCTATCCATCATGCAAGTCCCATGGGCTTGGAGGACATTCACTCTCCAAGCCCGTACGGGCTTGAATAACGAGCTATAAGCTTGGAGGTCATTCAAGCTTGTGGGACTTTGTTCAGAAAATAAACCTGAAAGGAAAATTTTGATTTTGGCGATGTGCAAACTTGAGAAGGTTTTGTTAATAATCCTCATGTCCCCCATTGTGTTCCCCATCATTTAAAGTGCTTTACAGTGCTAGATTTAATATATATATAGTTCTTATGTACAACGCTACGGAATATGTCAAGGCGTTATAAATAAACGATAGTAATAATAATAAAATAATACAGTTTTCTGAGTTTGCGGCCTTGAAACACAAGTTACAGGCTTGCAGCAAATGCTTACGGCTGATTGCATGGTTTGTGATCGGCCGTAAGGGGGACCTCCTTGCGGCGCCGCCTGACTGAATACCAGCGTAAATGTAGATTAGAATAAGTCTAGCAAATTAGGTTGTACTATATATTCTCCTTTCAGAACATTAACTTGCTTTTATTTAAACTAAAGAGCTATAACACAAAGATCATGCTCATAGTTCATAGATCAAATAAATCAACTGTAAAAATAAGGTTCATGTGAGTTTGTCATTAATTTTATTACTCATTATTGCTCTAATTGTTACTCATTATTACATGGAATTAAACAATTATTATTATTTTTGTATAAGTAATTATACAAATTTTGCTCAGTATGGTACTAGTTTGTGTTTATTATCCTAATTTTCACTAACTCACATTTCTTTACACTATATATATTACATCTCAAAATATTTGTATTTATATTATTTTAATTTGGTACACCATGCATAATATCGCTTATATTACAAAAATTGTTGAATAGTACATGCCAAAATATTATTATTTATATTATTCTAATTTGATACACCATGCATAATATTGCTTATATTACAAATAATGTCTAAAATGTATATTAAACAGAAATAATTAAATAAATATAAGGAAACATTAAAGAATAATATCATACAAATCATAAAACCATATTAACAGAATAAATCTGTTAGTGTTCATCAAATAGAATTTTTGCCAGGTTGGTACATGTCATTCTATTAGTTAGATCACAATACATTCTAAGTCTAAATTCATCTATTATTAAAAAAGGTGTAATTTATGTGAAGTTAAATACTACCTCCCCTAGGTATTGGCTTCTCAAATGGAAAATCCAAGATTGCTCTAATATAAGAAGAGGTTTCCCTCCAAACCCCTTTAAAGAAAATGAGACAGCATTTATTTATGTACTTTCAGGTCCTCTATCTTCTAAAAAAAACAGAAAGGCACTGGATCAATTGTATTCCAAGACTTCAAATAGTTTTGTGTATTTGTCCTTACATATAGGTACTCTTTTATTTTACATTACAAAAATGTAGTGTTTCCCACCCAAATATATGAAAAAGATACTTTACAAAATATACCTAAAAAGCGGAATTTTGCAAATTTTTATTTCAATTCCAAATAAGTATATTCCCACCTAATAAATATGGACAGATGCAACATTATCTACTTCATTGATTCCATGGTTATTCCAATCCTGACTAACAGCCTTATTAAATTGCGATTTGGCAATTAAAAAGGGCTTTATATAAGAACAGAGCATATTTTTTTACAGAAGTTTTTAGTTAGTGAAGACCTTGTTTTTGGATAGAAGTTCACTGACTAAAAACTTCTGTAAAAAAATATGCAATGTGCTTATATAGAGCCCTTTTCAATTGGCCAAATCACAAATTAATAAGGCTGTAACCCCTTGTTCAATATATTAACACTATTAGTCAAAATACTTTTTTAGATTTTTTCCCAAAAATAATACTTTAACTTTTTCCCAATACATTACTCAATAGATGATCATGTTTTACAAGTTCCCTATGATTTTGAGGCCGATAGAGGGTGGTACCTTATTATCCAACAGAATAGATATCAGATCCAACAGAAAAGATAAGTATTTTTGCAATAAAAAGTGAACTTATGGAACCCAACTGTTTCATCATTGGACTTTGTTCATAAAAAACTATGAATTTGAAGAACTGTCCTGAGCTCCCTCCCATTTGGTATATATTATGTTGTGAAAAGAACATAATCACTTAGGCTTCATTGGTTTTTATTTTAATTTACATTTGTTCTGCTTTTAATTGTTAGACAACAATAATTACACTCTGACATAAACATCAAAATATCTGATCAGTTTCTTCTTAATTGAATAATATATATGTTACCTTGGTATGAAAATCTAATAAGCAAAATTTTAGTAAATGTCTTGATGGCATGCATTGCATGTCTGTATTGCAATGCAGCCCTTTGTAGGTATTATTTTCAATATAAGCAATATAATGCATAAAGTATAAAATTAAAAGAATGCTAAAATTAGTCTCAGGGTCTGTGATGTGATGAATGAAACTTCCGTTTTTTCTTCTGTTTTCTGCCCTCTCCTCTAAATTCAAAATAACTGTAATAGCCAGTTTTTTTACTCAGGGCACTCATTCAAATAGTGATTATACAGTATACTGTGATTAGCATATTCATTTTTATCATTGTAAATCATTTTTATTTATGTTTGCTTGAGAACATGCTTTTGACAGAAAGGTGAGATTCTTTTTTAATAAATTCCTATTTAATTATTTATTTTGTTATATTTATTCTACTGGCATATGTATTAGATTGTTTATGACAAAGTTTATACTTAAGAAAAAATGAGAGCTATTAGTTCAAAACGCAGTGCATTTTGACCCTAATTTCATGTTATTTTTTTCTTGTCTCTAGGGCATTGTGGCCTTAAGTTAGTCATAATTTCCTTTTCTTCCCCACCTTTCTTTAGTATTTCATTTCCATTTACAGCACATCATGTCCTCACTAAGAGTCAGTTATTTCTTTTAACAGTTGAAATTGCTGCAAGTGATTTAACTGTCATTTAATTTGATTCCTTTCTTCTGTCTGCGGAGAAATATGTTTAATGTACTGGAAATTATGTTAATAAGAAAAAGCATTATCTCATTTAATGAAATAAATACACAAATATTTCAAAATAAAATAAAGAGGCAATCTTCACCATGGAAATGTCTCTTATGGTTTGCATAAAATAAACAAATGGGAAACTTCATGAATATATTGAAATATAGTAACACAAATTAGTCTTGCACTTTATGGAACAAAAGGAAATCATAGAACCTTCAATGCATATTAGTTAACCAGTACAGAATACAACAACATTCTTCCCAAAGCAAACAAGAAAATTAGCATTTAACTTCACTACAACTATACAAGAAGAAACTACCAACCAGAACTCTGCCTCATGATTTACACATTATGAGCATTCATAATGATGTAAGTTAAGGTATTTCATGTTTAACCATTAGGATGGCTTCTAGGTGACCTCCCCCAACCCATAGTTCCTATGGGTTCTAGCACTAGTGAGATTTAATGGGACAGTGTCTCTGAAATTAGGGAAAGCACCTTTTGTGATCCCAACCCAACATGACAATTTCAACTGTTTACCTGCAACTGTCCAGTACTAGTGTTTTCTAAGTTCTTGAATTTAGATCATTGTTTGCTGATGATTCTGATCTGGCCCTTCCTTATTCCTGATTTCCTGCTATTTGTGATTGTATTGCTGTGTTTCCTCTTGCCTGCAGCATGTGCCAATGTTGTCATGTACATGTCATCTGTCTGTGCCAGTTTTGCTCAGCCATTGCCAGAGTCCCTGTATACTGTCATCTACGATGGGCCCCATACCAATCTTTTTTGAACTGAGTTACATGTCAAGTAGATATGTAAATCTGTACTTAACTATGCAAATCAAGTAAAAATCCAGTGCTGCGTGAAGGCAGCGTTGAATAGTTTGAAATATTCCACGTGGCATCTCACAATAAATCTAGCCATGGAGGTAATCCAATTACCTCAATGGCACTTACACTTAACCGTATTCCAGGTAGGTCCATCAATCTGAGCTTCCGTTTGTTGAGTTAATTTTTTTTTAGGCGGAGGGCCCTTGGCTTTTTAGATGGAGGGCTTTTTCTATGGACCAAAATAAGAGGATCACTTGTATTTAGCAAGAAAGAAGAGGACAGTAATTTACAATCAACTTGGATAGCCTGTTTTATACAGGGCAGAAGAATAAAGACTAGGGTATCACTAACATCGCTAGATGGGTATAAAATGTAGGTAAATATGAAACTTTGCTTTCATTCAGGGTTAATAATTTCATTATTTTCTGTAATAATGTTTCTTTTTTATTGCATTTTATTTACTGTAAATCTTTTTCATTTCTTTCAATGTTTTAATGTAATTGATAATTTTTTTTATTGTAATTTTTTTTGTAATCTTGTTTTTATGTAGTTTAGTTAATTTAATATGGTAGTGTGTTTTTTTAATTACTGTAGGGCTAGTGGGTTTTTATTTAGGGTGCCATGGGGGTTCTTGAGAACCCCCTTGGCACATAGGGGTTCATTTTTAGGTACGATGGTGGTCCTTTATGAACCCTTATGTTAGTAGGATTTACATATTGGATATTAGTAGGGGGTTTACATATAGGATATAATGGGGATCCTTTAAGAAGCCACATGCTAGAAGGGGTTAATTATAGGATGCCATGGTAGTAGGAATTAACTTTTAAGTACCATTCTGTGGGGTTAAGTACCATGGTATGAGATTAATCTTTAGAAGCCACAAAGGTCCTTAAATGACCTCCATGGCATGCATTCATTTAAGGAACACAGGTCCTCCTTGACATATTAGTTACATTAGGACCCAATAGATCCTTACAGGACCTTTAATACAAAACAAATGTATCTGCACTATATATATATATATATATATATATATATATATATATACAGCTGTACATGGATTGGATACTCAGCCTGTGTTTATTCCATCCTTGGCTTTGCATTAAAGCTGTGTAATACAGCATGCATAAGCTTAAAGGAAGCCATGTTTGATAATGGCTACGGAATGAAGAGCGAGGCATTTGTGGGCATATTTGTGTGTCCCAGCTCAACTTCCCAGAATGCAGTGTAATAACTGTTTTTCTCGGAACTCTGAGCTGGAAGCAGGTTTTTTAACTTGTTTTAGACATTCAAATGTGAACACAGATGTACTTTTTATTTACTATATATATATATATATATATATATATATATATATATATATATATATATATATATATATATATATAACCAAGAGCTCTATTCTATTTGAGCAACACAAATTGCATTACTACATAAAATTGGCTGCGGGAGTGTTAGAGCAGGATTTCTTCCACTGCTAGGAACAGTGCTACCCCAGGGTGAAACCTTTATCAACCTCCTCTTGGCTCAGATATTTGGGAGACAGAATGATACACACACACACACACAAGGTGGTGATATCAAGTTGTCTCAATTTATTAAGTGCTTCACAGTAGAATATATAGGGCTTTGCCCTCCCATCATTTGCATTATTATCAGAGGTAGATGCTGACTTTACATGGTCAGTTATGCAGGGTTAACAATTACAAGTCATGGTTGGTTTTAGCTCGTAACAAGTATTTGTACATACATTTTGTGGTATATAAGGAGAGGTTACATAGGCAGAACACAAAACTATGAACTCCATGTGGATACACTAGATAAGGAACTTACAAGGGCCTGCAATAAATAAAAACTGGCTTTATGCAGCCTTGTGGTCACTAGTTCAGTAAGGCAAAGGTCAAGTAAAATGTTAACTCTTTCAACAGGGAGCTTTTTCTCTACATTACATACGTATTCAATGAGTTTGACCACTTGCAAAATTGCGGATCCAACCTGGCATCTGTAAACCATGCTCTCGTCAGTAACATTGACGGAGCTTGATTACAGGACACTTCCAAAGTTACACCAATCAATGTATGCAGATTATTTTGCCGTGCCAGAGTCATTGGAGCCAATAGAAAACTGTGAATAGAACAGTGATTGACCGGTAGAGATAACATATTTGCGAGCAGTGCACCGCACCATTGGATGTGTTGTAGATTTCTGGTTCTGGAGCTGGAGGTTTTCTGAGCAAGAGAGAGAGTGAAGAAGAACTGAGGGTTGGGAGTGCAAGTTTATACTAATTTTACTTTTATCAGATAGATACATTTACACTTAATTTACCAGACACATAAATACTGATAACACATAATATAAATGCACATAGATACACATACAACTAGGCCACACCATCTTACAACACTAACTTGCAACTGATAACATTACAAATCTAAAAGGGCGCTTTACACACCTAAACCAACGGTTTGGCTATTTCTAATGCACAGTTGGGACATTGATGACACTTTCTTCTCAGGGCAGCAACAGTCCAACTGTACATTGTATGCTGCAGGAAAATAAAAATAGATTCTTAGCTCTTCAGGCTACTGATTGCTTGATGGATTAATTAGAAATAGCTTAAGTATATTAATTTATTACGTAACTAATTATTTGATTATTATTTAAAAAAATATAGACATATGTATCTCTCTTTGTGATGAGCACCGAAGGTGCTCAGAGTAGCAAAAGTACACCAGAGGAGAGGCTCGCAATTTTTGACGGGCAAGTCGCTAGTCAGTTATAATCTGATAACAGCTGTACACCAGATGCATGTGCTATCCATGTGGATAAATATTATCATTTGGAGATGGTGATAGAACTCTCGCCCACTGACTGTGGTCACAGCTAAGCATTCTTTGTGAGATGCCACTTCATTACTAATGTTGATGGCAAGTGATTATACTGTACATAAAGATTTTATTAGATCAATATTTTTCTCCTCTTTGCCTTCTCTAATTTATGACCACAAATAATGTGCAGATAAAGACATGATGTATGTGCTATGCGCAATACTGGTTACTTCAATTATATGTAGTGTTGAATGATGATACGTTTATTCATCGAAGTACGGTTACTGTGGTGTAATGATCACATGTGATTTTAGAAAATGCTATGCACCATTGATTGAGGTAGAATTTCTGGTACTCAATTTGTCTATCCACAACCTCCTTTTGTGTTTGCAGGCCTTCCTGAACAGCTTCAGAACAATAGTGTAACCCACGATATATCCCGATATGCCCATGAACCTGTAGCTATAACACCCTATTCCTTAAATGCTCCATGAAAACATACAGTGCCTGACTTGTGCTATCTAGTGATATACCTGTGGCATTTACCCTCCCCATTTATCCACCATCGGCAGACAGTCCTCTGTTTAAGGCATCTTGATGACATATGTCACCTCCTGTATATAAAACCCAAGGTAACTGTGTAGATGACTTTCCCATAGATGTGCCATAGATGATGGCTGTCAGTACTTTGATGTGGTGAGGATCACTACTGTTGCTGAGAATTGTTTGTGGTGTTTCTATCCCTTTAATAGTGAATGCTTAAGAGCATCTATTGTGGTCCCAGTGTGTTTGCTGATTCATATTAACCTCTTGCGTATTGTAGTCTGTGTTACCCTGGACAATGTAATATATTATGTGGAGGTGTGATATTGCTAATATTTGGTGTTCCATTATATATGCGATGAGTCAAACATATTAATGTATATGTAAATATGTTTTTTTCTGGGTGGGTTTTATTATTTTTTTTCAGTTTTGTGCTTTTGTGTCTGTAACATATTATTTTTAATGGAGTTATATGATTTCTGAAGGCTATTTATTCTTGTTCTATCTCTTTAACAGTTTTATAGAGTCATGAGCACAACATTTTCTGCTCCCATGTGTATAATGAGTCACATGTGTAAACTGATGATTATATTGTTTTTAATAGCATGTATGTGCCTATAGCTTTAATTTGTATTGATATTGCATGCCTTTGTTTTGTTTTTGAATGTTTTACTGTATTTTTAAGTGCTGCTCTAGCTCTTAACAATGGTTTTAAAACAATTTGCAAGTGGTGTTTAGTACCCATACGTTTTCCTTCAGATTTTTCATATTACAGGTCTGCTCAGTAAAGTCTCAGTTGAGTTTTGGAGTAAAAGTAAGGTGGAGTCACTCGTAATATTTTGGCAGTGAAAAAAACAATGGAAAAGTTTGCTATAAATTGAGGCTTTGTTTTGCCGTAGTCCTCGGGGGTAGCTCTTGCACAATCATGCTGCAATGGGTAAATAGAATAGCTAGGGATGTTTACTTTGCACTTTTTCATGGTGTGATTTTGTGATATAGGAAATAGAATAGGTCTCCAAATTAGTACTTTAATAGTAAGTACCGGGACAGCACTTACAACTATTCATATAATATACAATTTACAAGATAGAAATGTGAGTTTAAAATGTGCACTCACTGGTTTAAATGATCAATCATATAGATATAAATCATATATAAAATATAACCTTTATTGTCATTTTATTTAAAAAAGGTAATAATACAAATATTGAATAAACAAAAAAAATATATAAATGAAAATTGATCTACTCTGTCTCTGTACTGAAAATATATATATCAAAAAGTGTCCAGATAGTATAAGGGAAAATGGGCAAACAGTAATTAAATGTAAATCAAATTTAGTAGAAACCATTTGGCCCATAGGAGATTTTGTTGTCCTTACTTTTTTACATATAAAAAAATATACTCGTTCAACTGTGTATTGGGTTAATCTTCAACTGTAATCTTACCTCATAAACTTACAGTAAAAATAATAAATCTTTATATACAGAACAGTACATATCAGTTATGTGACAGATGGAAGTTATGTGTAAGTTAAAAATTCTAATAATAAGGTGGCTGGTCTTCAAAACATACACTAGGCAATGCAATTGTTGTGTATTGAAAGAATATTAATGCACAAATTGAATCAAAAAGGCAAGTGAATGAAAAAGGAGAAAAAAAATTGTTTATTGCTTTACTGGAAATCAACCACTAGGAACACTTCCAAAGAAGTTGGATATATAATGAGTTATTTATATCAACGGAGATGATTATTACAATGTAGTGTTTCTGAAAATTGTGTTGGTATAATGATTCATCATTTTATTCCCAGTGAATAAATGTTACAGAAGAATCATGTTTTGCATCATTAAAAAGGAATGCATACACTACAGAACTGGTAACTACTGACTCATTGGCAAAACTTAATTATGAACCGGTATATAGCCCCATTAAATTCGGGCTACGTGTAAAAACGTAGCTCATAACATAGCTTGCAAGACTTCAAGGTATTAAATAGGCCTTTTAAAGCAACCCGCAATACGCAGAAAGGCCGAAAAAAGCCTACGGGACGTGGAACCTGGAACTTTGGGGAGCAAATCCTTTGTTCTTTCAAGCCTGTAACTGCTATGTTCCAATTGAGCTATTAAATTGGATCAAAATCCCTTGAACTTGATAACTTAAGGTCTTTTATCGACATCAATTACCATATAACAATATAAATATATAAACTATTTCTGTAAAGCTTCATACATATTTGCACAAAATTGTATTAATCTACAGAATATATGAATATATTGAAATATAGTAACACAAAGAAAAAAAAGAAAAAAAAGTAACACAAGATTATGCATATGTTGTTAAAACATTTCTCTTTAAGACGTGTACCAATAATCAAAGACCTCCATGGCACCTATTATTATTATTATACTTAATTTTTAATGTGTGACATATACCGCAGTGCCATACATGGGACCAGTACAAGGCAAAAACAGCTTCAATACAATGCAAATGAGTAGATAGCCCTGTCTTTGAGCTTAGAATCTAGCATACAAAGTGCTTACTCAAACACCTTTAAGATTAAAAACTCACCAATTTACAATCTAAAGGGTTTGGTTGTGAAACAGAAGGGTGATAGATACATTGTGAAATTTTGGGAAGAAGGTGATAAGCTTTCTTAAACAGATGTGTTTTTTATGAGGTTTTGAAGGTCTTGAGACAGAAGGAAAATCTAGCGGAGCGAGGCATGGAGTTCCAAAGTATAGCGGGCAGCATGACAAAAGTCCTGAAGGCGGGAGTAAGAGGAGGTGAGGAGAGAGGAAGAAAGAAGACGTTTTTAGCAGAATGGAGAGGGAGGGTGGGGGAGTATTTTGAGACAAGAGCAGAGATATAAGGGGATGCACTGTTGTTGAGGGCTTAATACATTAGGGTCATAGTTTTACATTTTATTCTGGAGATTGTGGGAAGCCAGTTGAGTGCAGACAGAAAGATGATGCTAACACTGAGTGTTGAGTATGGTAGGTAAGGACCTCCATGGCACCTACAGGAATACCCGTTTAATGCGGTATATACGTTCCTGCATGCAGGAGCACTATATGAAAACCGGGCTAAATGGGGCATTGTCTATTTATAAATCATTTAACCGGTACAAAAACAATAGTACTGCAACACTGTTGCTTATGGGGCTTCAAAGCAAACAGCTGGTCAGTGCACCAATGCTGATGAATGTTCGTCATCAGAAATGGCTTTAATTTCCACAACAGTATAAAAATTGGACCTCTTCTGATTGGCAAAGAGTTGTCTTCTTTGATGGGTCACACTTTCTGCTCCATCAACTGGACAGAAGTTGGAGTGCCAGGTGTGAGACCTTTGAGAACAAACACTAAGAAACCATTGTTGGAATGACACAAACTGGTGGCGGCAGTGGTCTTGAGAATGTTTTGTTGGCATTGCCTGGGTCCACTCATACTTCTGGAAGGCACTCTCAACCGACTGGGTTATCTATCCATCCTTGCAGATCAAGTACACCCATACATGTTGACTGTGTTCCCTGTAGCGGATGGGATCTTCCAGCAGGACAATGCAATATGTCATATGCTCAGAATTGTCCGGGATGAAGAAGCACGACGAAGACTTCCAAGTACTTCCCTGGCCTCGGACTTGAACCCCATTTAGCATCTGTGGGATCACTCTTCAGCAGCTGTCAGATGCACTGCAGTCTGCATCGCTCCAAATACCTTTGCCAACCTTCCAGCATCTTATTAACTCACTACCATCCACTACCATCTAGCTGCGGTCTGTGCTGCACACAACGGTTATTTGGGTATAATAATGTGACTGGACCATGTATATCTAATGTTGTGGTTACCCATCTCATAAAATAAAGTCATATGTAAAGGTATTGCACCAAGAGCTGTAGCACCACTACAATCTAATGCAACCTACTGGAAGTCAAGTCATAGCAATCAATAATAAGGCAAGTAGCTGCTTTGAAGCCAATTATCATAAAATAATACAGCTCAGGAATGCATCTATCCTGATCAGGGAAACATTTCTCTTGTTACGGTTGAAATTTCAGCAAAAGCAGAAAGATAAACCAAATAAATGTTGTTTATGGAAGAATAGATTATCAGTTGAATAAAGAAGACTAAGAAGAAAGAAACAACATGTGTCAGTAAAACAGGGATATAAAAGGTGAATATAGAAACTGTAAAAAACTACTCATTTGGCCACTTATTATTTTTCAGGATTATTACACTTATATTTATCCTGTTAATGCGTTTGAATGATGCCGTTATCTTTGATATTCAACTTCATATATTCTTGAATACTACATTTGTGTAACTGAGCATTCATTTATTTCATTATAACTGCAAGAGTAACTGTAGCTGCAGGAGATACAGCCATGCATTTATGACTGTGTTTGTGCTTGTTAGCATCATGTAGTGCGACATAGCTGTTTGTCGTTTCATTAATGTTCTTCTACATTTAACAAAACTTAGTGAGACATGGAGTGTATGGCAGGCAAATAACTTCACGTGGATGCACATATGTCTTCTCTAATTAGCACTGTATACATTATACAAATATGAAAAAGTTAATACTGAAAGAGTAAATTATATAATGTTACACATCATTCCAAAAGCATTTATATATATGTATGTAAAAACTGCTTTGTGCACAACATGATATGTCAATTGTACTATATAGTGGTATTGTATTGGAAGAAATCTGCATTTCGAACTGTTTGGTAATAATAAGTAATACATCCGATGTGTTTTTATTGCTATAATTTCAGATTCCCAGTCAGATTAACATTCTGGACACAGACAAAGATGTCTGAGTCCCTGCTAAGTAACAAGAAATCGGACCAGGGACACCCTTGGCTGGGATTTAAAACAAAATGAATCTCAGCAGGACGACTATAAAAAAAGCTAAAAAATGTAATTTAAGTTATTCAGGGCAAGTTCTAAAGGATTTCTCTTGTCAGTAACAGTAAGAAATGACATGCCTGCTAAAACTTTGGGAATGTGATTTAGGAAGGGACCTGTTACATTAACTACAATGAGAAGTTAATCTATGTCCAAAGGGGTAGCTATTAAATGGCATTGAAAGTACAGAAAAAATAAAAAAAATATAAAGCTTTGAATTAAATAGTTGTAAATTAAAATTTAAAGTATAATAAGTTGTTTCTCTCTCTTTAAAACACTAGGCAGAGTAAAACTTATATTTTATTATGTTTTTATGCATACAGAATAGAAATGTAAATAAATAAAAATACATAAACATAAAAGATTTCAGTACAAAATGATTACGCTCAGTATGGTTTGCAAGCACAGCAATACCACATTTAGCGCTTCACATGCATTCTTGCATGCAAGAGCACTATGTGAAAAAAGCGCTACGGACATAATAGCTGTCTGAGCAATATGGGGTATCAGAGAGAGCTGAGCAGGGATTTAGAGGGATTGGCGTTAAAAAAAAAACAGCACTATAGAGAGTTTAGCATTCAGCTGGGAATTGCACTACAGCCAATCAGTGCTCAAAGGTGTAGCGTTAAGCTGGGTATACCTGTACTGTAAAATTGGTGTCTCTGCTTCAACATAGCATAAGAAATTCACAATATTTGACAAACTACTTTTTTTTCCCAAGTTGGTTAATGCTTGAGGTATTTTTGCAGCCAATGAACTTCTATAAACATTCTTCTTGTTCAGTCATGTGCGACTCTCTGTGAACCTATGGCCTACAGCATTCCAGTTACATCTCTCAGTCACTGCCCCTCTGAGCTCCATCAAGTTCATGTTCATTGCTTCAGTGACCTCATCTATCCATCTCCGCCTCTGTCGTCCCCTTCTTCATGTGCCTTCAATCTTTCCCAGCATCAGAGTCTTTTCTAGGAAATCCTGCCGTATCATGATATGGCCAAAATATTTGATCTTCAGCCTCATGATCATATCTTCTAGTGAAGAGTTTGTCTTGATTTCCTGAAGTACTGATTTATTGGATCTTCTTGCAGTCAAAGGGACTCTAAGTAGTATTCGCCAACACCACAATTCAAAGGTGACAATTCTACAGTGCTCAGACTTCTTTATGGTCCAGCTCTCACATCCGTATGTTACTACTTGGAATACCATAGTTTTAACTATGCAGATTTTTTACTAGTTTGTGCAAGCTTACAATAGCTTTCCGCACTAGAAGCAAACATATTTTATTTTCACAGCTACAGTCACCATCTGAAGAGATCTTCTTCCCCAAATATGTGCCAAGAACTGAGATTGCCATTTGCCATGATCTTTGTTTTTTTTTAAAGCTGCACAACAGGACAGCTTTTGCACTCCCTTCTTTTTCCCTCATCAATAGATCTTTTAGTTCCAACTCACATTCAGCCTTCAAAGTAGTATCATCTGCATATCTGATGTTATTGATATTGCTTCCAGCAATATTAATTCCCGCTTTGGTTTCATCCAGCCGAGCCTTAAGAATTATGTAATCTGCATATAAGTTGAATAAATAAGGTGATAATTTACAACCTTGTGGCACACCTTTTCCGATCTTGAACCATTCTGTTGTCCCATGTTCGGTTCTGACCATGGCTTCTTGGTCCACATACAGATTCTTCAGGAGGCGGATGAGATGATCTAGTACTCCAATCTCTTTAATCACTTGTCTCATTATGTTGAGATAAACACAGTCAAAGGCTTTAAAAAACTCTATGAAGCAGAAGTAAATGTATTTTTTCTGGAACTCTTGCTTTCTTTATTATCCATGGGACATTGGCAATTTGATCTCTTCCTCTGCAGAACTCAGCTTGCACACCTGGCAGTTCTTGGTCCATATATTGTTGGAGTCAAGGCTGTAGATCTGAAGCATTACCTTCCTGGCATGTGAAATGAGTGCAATTGTTAGATAGTTGGAGCACTCTTTGGCAGTGCATTTTTGGGGGATTGGGATGTAGATTGATCTTTTCCATTCTAATAGCCAATGTTGAGTTTTCCAAATTTGTTGGTATAAGGTAAGCAACACTTTCACAGCTTCATCCTGTAAATTGTGAATAGTTTAATTAGGATTCCATCAACTCCTGCAGCCTTTTTATCAGCGAGACATCCTAGGGCCCATCTCCCATCGATCTCCAAGATGTCTGGTTCCAGCTCATTGTACAAACTATTGAGGTCATCACTGCTGTTAAGAGTCTTCCTGTATAGATCTTCAGTGTATTCCTGCCACCTCTTCTTTATTTTTTATCTTCTGTAAAGTCAATACCATTTTTGTCTTTTACCACACCCACTTTGGCATGAAAGATGCCTTTGAGATCCCCAATTTTCTTGAAGAGATCTCTTGACTTAACAATTTTTCTGTTTTCTTCCTGGATCTACCTGACTCATTGTAGAATGTCTCCACTACCTTTCACTTTCTTTCTTTCCTGGGCTACTTTCAAAGCCTCATCAGATAGCCGGTTTGCCTTTTTAGTGTTTTTTCTGCTGTTTCCTGGATAAAGTTATTCAAACATTCTATCATGCCTAGGCCCTTAAATCTATTCTTTACTTCCAGTACATATTCATTTATTGTGTATCTACTTGGTCTGATGATTTTCCCTCTTTTCTTCAGTTTGATTCTGAACTTTGCAATATGAAGCACATGGTCTGAGCCGCACTCAGCTCCAGGTCTTGTTTTTGCTGACTGTATATAGCTCATTTATCCATGGCTGCATAGTATATAGTCAATCTGATTTATGTATTGTCCATCTGGTGATGTCCATGTGTAGAGTCATTTCGAAGGCTGTTGGAAGAGGGTGTTTGTTTTGACCAGAGAAGTATCTTAATAGAATTCTACTAATGTCTGACCTGCTTCATTTTGTATTCCAAGACCAAACTTGTTAGTTACTCCAGGTGTCTTTTGGCTCCCTATTTTAGCATTCCAATCTCCTATGATGATAGTAACATATTTTCTTGGTGTTATATCTATGACGTGTTTAATATCTTCATGGAACTGAAATACTTCAGCCTCTTCAGCATCCATGGTTGGAGCACAGACTTTGATCACTGTGATGTTAAATGGCTTGCCTTGAATTTGAATTAAAATCATTCTGTCATTTATTGGGCTGTAATCGAGCACTGCTTTGCCACCCTCAGATTGACTATGAGGGCTACTCCATTTCTTCTGCAGGATTCTTGACCACAGTAGTAGATCTGGTGGTTGTCTGATGGAAATTGTCCCATTCCAGTCCATTTATGTTCACTAATTCCCAGGATATCAATGTTAAACCTTGTCATCTCTTCTTGACCACATCTAGTTTGCCTTGGTAAATAGTTCTAACATTCGAGGTTATTTGCAGCAGTGGAATTTCCTTTCCCTTCGAGATACACCTGCAGCTGGGTGTCCTTTCGTATTTGACATAAACACTTGGCACTCGATTTGGTGCTACTTGTACTGGCCCTCTGCTCTTCCTCAGTAATCTGGTAGGCACCTTCTGACCTGAGGGGCTCATCTTCCGGTGCCATATCATTATGTCTCTGCTTGTGTCTGTCCATAAAGTTAAAGTTATATTAGAAACACTACTGGAGTGGGTTGCACGTTCCTTCTCCAGTGGACCGTTATTTGTCTGACCTCTCTGCCATGACTGGACCATCTAGGGTGACCCTACATGGTATAGCTCAAAGCTTCATTGAAGTACACAAGCCACTTCATCATGACAAGGTAGTGATCCAGAAGGGGATAAACGTTCTAGCCACAGTTCATTTGTATAATTCATTTTTGACCATCTATCTATCCCTTTACATTCCAAAGGTAGATTTAGTAGCATTATTACTGGTCTAACTTGAATTTATAAGTAAACATATTTTTTTATAATTTCTTGTACTGTTGTCCAGAGTGTTTGAATTTTAGGGCATTCTCGCCATAAATGAATGGATGGTCCCCATTCTTTACATCCTCTGAAACATGTTGGTGATACGTGTGGCTTGTGCTTATTTATTATTATTAGGATTCTGTACCAAAAGTGTAATATTTTACTGTTATTTTCTGTAGTTTAAATAGTTCTTGATGCTCTGATGTTCTGATCCCATATGTTTTGCAATGTGTTGTTATCTTTTTTTTTCTGTTTAAAATAGGTTTTAATTTGTGTTTATATGTTAATGCATTATTTGCATTTAGATTATTGACCATGGCCCCTATTAAATTTGCAAAAGTTACAGAGTGATTAAATTGAAGACGCCCACAACTACATGACCGAAAGCCAAAACCGCAAACCATGCACCCGTAAGTAGCATTTCAAAGCCCGTAACTACTGCTTTAGAAACAGCCAATAATAATTGAGACCGTCTTCATGACATCAGTAAAACATGGAGGTTAAACCACAATCAGTTAGTGTTTAGACGACTGATTTGAGATCGGTCTTGCAATCCAGAAATGTAGCAATCTGAAAAAATCAATAAACCTACTATTCTAGTCCATGCATGTTCAATGATATGTGTTAACCAATTGATTTCCGTGATTGATATAACACATTTTACACATAAAAATAAATATTTTTGATTGCAGATTTGCAAGCTTGAGACTGTTGTGCAATTAATTCTAATGTCTTACATTGATTTCCCCATCTTTTAAAGTGCAGTGTTAATTTTTTTATTTGCTTTTACAGTGCTATGAACAGGTGTTTAACCCCGTTGAGAGTCCTCTCTACTACTCGTAGGATTACATTTGCCATTTACAGGTGTGAAAACAATTGCGGGCTTGTGGAATTGTAGCAATTTAATAGTGATTTGTGATTTTAGCGATTGCAGATTGATCAAAGTCTAAGCTGGGTCGGAGCTACGATTTTGACAACCATGGGGATTTTCAGCCTGTAACCCACAGATCGATTGCGGGTGGCTAAAAGAGGCCAATATAATAGCAGTAACTTTTGGGGTCTATGCTATATAGATGATCTATAGTGCCACGATCATCTTTTCAATGGGAAATTGGCTTTCAAAAACGTTAAGGTTGTAAAAAGCTTTTTTTTTTAGAAATGAATTTATATAATATTTTACTTGAAGGTAGCACCATCTGCCAGAGTCATATAAATCATAATGTGTTTTGACTTTTCTTATATAAAATAAGCATGAAATACCCTTTTCTTGTCATATAAAATAAGTTGAATTCTCATATCTGGGCCTAAATCTTTATTTTGAGCTATATGTATTAAAATTGTTTGGGATATATATTTTTTATGTTGTTTGGCCTTTTAGGTGCATAGTTGTACATAGTTACATACATAGGCCCTCATTAAATTGCAATTTGGCCAATTGAATAGGGGTCTAAATAAGCACATAACATATATTTTTTAAAGAAGTTTTTGGTTAGTGAAAACCTTGCTTTTGGATAGATGTTTACTAACTAAAAACTTCTTTAAAAAATATGTGTTATGTGCTTATTTAGACCCCTATTCAATTGGCCAAATTGCAATTGAATGAGGGCCATAGTAATTAAGGTTGAAAAAAGACTTTTAGCCCATCAAGTTCAACCTTTTAAGATCTTCTCTGACCTGCAATATGCGGATTAGTTGTTAATTGATCCAGAGGAAGACAAACAGAAAAGAACCCAAGTGAAACTTTGCTAATTGTCTCAAAAGGGAGAAAAAATAATTCCTTCCTGACCCCAGATACTGGCGATTGGATTTCTCCTTGGATCAATACTCGATCCTCTAATTAACCAGGATAACCCTGAATACCCTTTTTATTTAAAAATATACTTTTTAAAGTCTAAAGTCCTCGTGTCAATTGAAAACATCTTGGCACAAAAAGCTCCCTTGACAAATCTTTATACTGACCAAGGATGTATTTATAGAGGGTAATCATAGACGCCTTTTTTCATGAGAAAATAAGTTTAATTTACATAGTTACATAGTTACATAGTTACATAGTAATTGAGGTTGAAAAAAGACTTTCAGTCCATCAAATTCAACCTTTAAGATCTCCTCTGATCTGCAATATGCGAATTAGTTATTACAGTACATATATATATATATATATATATAGATATTGTAACAGGGCGCCCCCTTCTGGCGGGGTTTGCATCCTGCACTTTCTTATCTCTTTTACCCAGGGAGGAAGACACAGCAGGCTTGTCAGAGTTTTACTGCTATTTATTGGGTAGCATAAACAGAACAAAAAAACAGTGCTTGTATTCAGCGACAAAATAAAACCCTACATAAACGTGCTTGCTATGACCTGGAACACCCTAACTATATCCGGCCAGCTTCTCTGGTTCCGGAGAGTGCCACCTTGTGGCCAGGATGCAAACAGTCTCTTATTTTTGTTATGTCGCCACCTTGTGGCCAGGATGCAAACAGTCTCTTATTTTTGTTATGTCGCCACCTTGTGGCCAGGAAACAAACAGTCTCTGATTGTATTTTCCCCTACGGCTTCTGCCAATAGTGGGTGAAGCATAGGGCCCACCCTTTCTCTCCCTTGCTTCACCCCAGGGACCCTTGTCACCCTCTTGGGATGAGGGACTATTACTTTCTCTGAACGCACTCTTTTCCCTGGGGCCTTTGTACTTCTTTTCCTCATATGGTGAAAACGTGTATTTGTCACCAACCTTTTTATCCCTTGTTGCGTTCGGCTTCCCAGGGATGGGGTCTTTAGATAATCCTCTCTCAGTGGAGTATCTCTGATACCACAGGCGTCTTCTCTGTGAACAAACTCTGGAGTATAATAGTCTTCCTGACTGTCTCGCTCCAGCACAAATCCCAGCTCTCTGGATCCCAGAGGCAGCTGAGCTGTTCAGGGCTTCCTCCTGCAACACACACAGCCCACGGCTCTTAGGCCCAAGCCTAAGTGAGAGAGACTCCACCCATCTCTCTGCTGCTTTTAAAGGCAGTACACAGCTGAGCTTCCATTTAGCCACTGATAACTGAATGGAATTAACTCCTTTCATTCTCAGGGGAGAAGTCTTACAGAGCTCTCTTGTGACCCCTAATGGCACTCCATCACAATATATATACATAAAAATTACATTTTAACAGTTACTCATAGATAATATACACAAACAGACACATACACATATATTAGAAGTGTGTTTTTTATTCATGCAGAGGTATAATTTGCTTTTTGTAGCTTCAACAATTATGACATGATCTAGGCTATAGACACAGGGCCTCATTCAATTGCTACTTTTCTGAGATCTGGGCCCGCAAGTGAAGGTCACAACTTACTTAGCTATTCAAATGCCTCCTACTTGCGGGCTCCAAACAGGTTACTTGCTGCGCGCTACTATCCATTGAGAGTCTCAATTTCGCAAGTTACTTGCCTCCAAGCCTTTGATCTTTCATTTCCGCAAGAGTTGCGGCCACAAAAATCACAAATCGATGTTCAATTGGCTAAACTCGAACCACAGGTTACTGGTACCAAGGAGGTCTTGCAAAGGTTTTACGGAGCACTTGAAATGCAAATATAAATTAAAACCTGCACTTTAATGATGGGGAACACGATGGGTGACATTAGAATTAAAAGCACAACATTCACAAGCTCGCGCATCGCCAAAATATAATACTTTATTTTATGTTTATTTTCCATCCAAAGTCCTAAAGGCTTCAACCTCCACTCCCGTAGGACTTTGGAATCCAACCTCAGTTTTTGTTCAAAGTCCAATGGGCTTGAATAACGAGTTACGTGCTTGGAGGTCATTAAAGCCCGTAGGACTTTGAACGGAAATTAAACAGGAAATAGAGTATTATATTTTGGCGGTGTGCAAGCTTGTGAATGTTGTGCTTTTAATTCTAATGTCACCCATTGTGTTGCCAATCATTTACAGTGCTGTATTGAATTTATATTTGCATTTCAAGTGCTCCGATCTTACGTGCTTGAACTATGAGTTACGGGCTTGCGTCAGCGATCATGTTCAAGCCCGCAAATGCTACTGTCGAGAGCATGGTTTGAGATTCTTCCGACCGACGCCTAACTTTCGGGCCTGGCCAATTGAATAGCATAGTAAAAGTAGACCTACTAGAGCCCGCAACTCGATTGCAGGAAATCGGCTATTTGCGATCGAGTTACGGCCCCAAATTGAATGAGGCTCCATGTTTTTAGAATATAAAGTAAAAAAGCAATACAACTCATAATTTACTACTTTTATATGTATTTATGCTGCTGTGGAATCTACCATTTTAGTTACCAGTGATCTACTTTGTGAATTGGGATGATAATTTGAATACTCATAGTAAATTGGTATATACACTGCTTATGCTCTAATTAGCTCAAATTGAGAGCTCATAAGTGTACAAGTCACACCCTGTTTTGACACAAGCTGCAAGGTACAGACTTATTAAAGATAATGAACTTCTACAGTAAATAAGAATTGCATATAAAAATGAAAAATGTTTCCTAATACAATTTTGCACATTATCAAGTTTTATTATTCAGAACAAAAATTGGCTGCAGTGGTCCATTTAATAAAATGGCAATTATCTGTCTTGTGCATTATGTGTTTTTTTTAATATACTATATTCTGTAAAGTAAAATGTTTTATTATATTTAGAAAAAATAAAATACATTTTCCAATTACAAAGGCAAAAACGTCTTTCAGTCAATCAAGTGTGTTGAATCAGTTTATTTTTACTCATAAGATTGATGACAAGTATTTTGGGGTAAATTATAAAGCTTCCATATGCAGCTTCTGCATCATGTGCCACAAGTTATCATTAAGCATTCTGAAGATGATGACACTTTATTTGATGTAATTTATGCTGAATTGTGGAACTCCTACCATTTTTTTCGAATTAACTCTGCAAATTTTATCAAATATTAGATTTTTATTAATAGAAGAAAAGTAAAATAGTCTAACATGTTTTATTACAACAATATACATCAGATAATAATTATAATTTTTTTCTATACATTTTTTACAATGTAGGTTTTAACAAAACCGTCATTTCATCTTTCTAAGGTTTTGCATATTGTTTCAGCTTCTCTTCAAACCTTCAGCAACCATATGGCAAGCAATCAGGTCTGCAATCACTGGTTTCATATTATGTAGAGCATGATTTCAGTATTATGCTATTATCCATCTGCTTCTGTAGGAAAAGACATGAACCTTTGTATAAGAGGTCATTGCAAACTGCATTTGAAAACTTCATCTCTGTTCACATGAGATCGTTTTTGTGATTCACTTCAAACAACTAGCACATCTTGTATATCCAACTGACATGTAAAACTGCTAGCACATTAGGCCAATTTAATATTCTAAATTTGTAAGGAGACAAAAGACTTTGTTATATTGAATTATTCAAGAGTAAAGAATGTTTAGTTTATACATGTTCTGTAATATTATAGCAATATTATAATTTGTAACTATTATTTATTGACAATAACAAATAATATTCTTTTAAAAATATATATTTTGGAAGTATTTGTATTTGTAACTTACCTATCTCAAGGAACTTTAGCAATATTTATCTGCCAAAATAAGTCATAGACGACTCAAGATCATAGACAGTTAATTCAGCATACAACAAATTAATTATAGTTTTACTCTTAAAACTTAATTTACCAATTTAAAATCATTTGCTTATTTATGAATAAACAGACTAAATACAGATTCGAGTTCACTTATATTTATCACCCAAATGGAGAATGCTAAGGGAAACAGGTTAAAGTATGACAAAAGAAGGCTATGGAAGACTTTCTGTAGGTTACTCTTATCGAATACAGTACAGCCCACAAAATCTGAAATTGAAAGGGATTTAGCTAAACCTCCAAAATATATAATTAAAAATTATGGCAGAAAAAATATTTTTATAGGTTGATATGTATTTTTGATGCCTTAATAAATGTAGTTGCAGTGAAGGTATAGTTGCTATCAGCCTTTCCATACTGTTATGTATTACATGTCAGTAACAATGACATATGGAAATAGATGCTCGGTGTGAATAGCCAGAGCTAGAGGGACACATATGATATTATACTTGTACCCATGTTTTTCTTGATAAGGAACAGAAACTTTCCTACCATAATTTAATCATCTGTCCAGTTTGTGAACAGCAAATTAGGCAAAACTTATCACACCTGACTTATCAAGTTCTTTGAATCGAATACACTCCTTGGGAAGCATTGCAAGATGTAACATCTATTGCAAAAGTCCATATATTTAAAGTGAGAATTTTTTTTTCCTTTAAATATTTTTTTTATTACCGTATTGGTCCGAATATTCGCAACCGTAAAAAAATCATTGCCGATTTACGAACTTTGCTTGTAACCCATGCGACTTCTGTTCGTGAATGCAAAATTACCACCGATTTGCGCGATTGCGAGATAAGGGTGCCAATTTTCATGCTTTAGACTACGGTATTGAATAACGATTTACAGTTTTAGTGATTCTAACATCCTGTAAAACCTGTAACCTGCAAAAAAAGCCTGTTTCTTGCAATGGCTGATCACTATGAGAGTCTTTTTCTCTCCAATTTTACGGGTGTGGCTTATATTTGAGTACTATCTTTTTTCTATTTTTTCCCCTTGCACTTTACGGGTGTGGCTTATATGCGGGTGCGGCTTATATTCGGACCAATACGGTATATTATCAATACATACAATAGTAAACCAAAAGTATCATCAGATGTACACACATACATACAATCTTTTACAAAATGATGGAATAGCAAATAAAGAAGGAAAAAAGAAAAAGTAGATGATTTGTATATATACAAACAAAAGTATAATAGAGCTTATGCTCTATAGTTAGGCTTTGAGAAAGTTGCTTAAGTAGAAATACATAACTAAGAAGCAACCTCCCATTATTACTATTCACCATTATGGTGTATTATATTCGTCCCACATAATCCATTTTGTTAATATTTTTTTCCTCTTTTTGTTTTTATAGAGTGTGAGGCATTTTTCCAACTCTTTATCTTGTTCAATTCTTTGTTAGATATCTAGCCACGTTGGAAACCTTTTTAGTTTTCCAAGATTTAGCAATATGCCATTTACATGCCATTCAAATTTGAGATATCAATATAGCATATTGTATTGTCGGCATTTTGGGGAAAATGTGGAATAGTATTATTTCTGGGCACATAGTTATCTGTATATTTGTAATTAACTTAATATAGTTAACACACTGGCTCCCGAGGGATTGAATCATAGGGCATTTCCACCACATGTGAGATTATGTACCTTTCCCTCCGCATTCTTTCCAGCATTCATCAGCATTTAGTGGATTCATTTTATTCAGGGTGGTTGGAGCTAGGTGCCACCTTTGGATTAATCTAATATATAGTTCTCTCTACGACATACAAATAAAAGTTTCTTTAACAAGTTTACAGGCTTTGAACCATTTATCTTCTGTCCAAGTATCTTCCAGCTCCACTTCCCATTTCACCATTTTATTGGTTTTACATTTTTCATCTCTAATGTTGAATAGTTTTTTACATTTAGAAATCACGTGTGGCGTTTTTTTTAACAATAAGATTTTCAAAGGCTAAATACTCTCTATGATCTTCCAATTGAAAGCCATTCTTACTGAGTATAATTTTGATATTCTCATACTCCAACCAAGTGATTTTAAGATTTTTACATTTTTTCAAAAGGTTTGTATAAGATATGAGTGGCTCATTCTCATATAAATCTACAATGGTTAAAACTCCAGCAACGTTCCGATTTTGTATATCTATATTTTTATAATTATATTGTAATAAACTCAGAAGTGCAGCCAACATTGGATATTTAGTCAAATCCCATTTATATCTTTGTTAAGTGAACATTCTAAAGGGTAGCAAATATAATTATTCAGGATTTAAACAGGACTGAATAGGTATTGAACACACTTTAAATGTATATCACTTCTTATACGAATATCCAAGGCAATCAAATATCATCTTGATTTTCATATATTCTATTGCTTTTTTGCTTGAAAGCTTTCTTCTCCACATCATAGCTCCAACAACATAACCTTCTCCTCTTTTCTGCTCTCCTCTCCTCTTTTATGCTTCCATGAGCTCCTCTGCATCAACCAGTCACTCCTCCTTTTCTAAAGTTCAAAAGCAGAAATGCTTCTGTAAGTCCCACTCCCATATCTTCTCACTTTTTCTTCTTTTTCTGTTTATTGCTGGAGATACTTCCCCTAACCCAGGCCCCACCTGCTGTTTGCTTCACAGCCCCAGTGCAGGAAACTCTTGTCACAAACCTCCATTCTCCTGTGCCCTCTGGAATGCACAGTCTATTTGCAATAAACTTATCCTTATTCATGACTTATTTATTTCAAACTCAATCAATCTATTGGCTATCACTGAAACTTGGCTCACTCCATCAGACTCTGCCACGCCTGCGGCACTCATTTGTTGGCTTCACTTATGTCACACACCAAGGAACAAGCTGCACATTTCATTGCATACCCCAGTTCCCTCCCTCCAATTCTCATCTTTTGAAGTTCACACTATTATCCTCTTCTCCCCCACCTCTCTGCAAGTTGTTGTGATCTATCACTCACCTGGACTACCCTCTCAATTTCTGGATCATTTTGCTGCCTGGCTCTCTCACTTTCTCTCCTCAACATACCTTCCCTTGTTCTTAGTAATTTCTACATGGCCACTGACACACCCATATACCAACCAGCAGCTTAATTACTTAGGCGTACTACTTCCTTTGGCCTCCAACTCACTAGGATGTACACTCCTTTGATCTTATTTTTTTCAATCTATATACATACTTCCACCTAGTCATCTTTCAATTCTCTCTATCGACCACCACCTCCTAACCTGCAACCTAACCCCACTTCCACTCACTACCCTTCTTTAATCCCTGCCACCAGCACCTGCTGAAACCTGCAAACATTTGTCTCACAACAACAACTTTCCAATGTACTACAAACCCTTCTCAGCCCCCTCACTACCATTTCCTACCCTGACATTACCACCTCACAGTACAACAAGACTTTTTCGCTCTTGACACTCTTGCCCCATAACCACAAGCAGACTCCCTTGCTCTCTAATACACAAACATTCTACAGAGGTGCTCCCACTGTTGAGAGATTATGGAGGAAATCTCTCACATTAAATCTCATCCATTACAAGTTTATTTTGTGCTCCTACTTTTTTGCCCTCAATCTTACCAAACAACACTAGTTCTCATAATTTATATCAATTCTGTCCACTATCCCCAAAAGTTTGTTTGCTACATTCAACACTCTCCTCTGCCCACTCCCACCTCCAGCACCTTCCTGTCTCACAGCTAAAGACTTTGCATCAACTTTAAAGATAACATTGAAAGCATCTAAAACAAATTCTCCTCACAACTTGGCTCAAACATGTCCTTCTCTCAACAAACTGACAACACCCAGCCTTTAGCCTTCACCAAACCTACATCTACTATGGGCTACTTTGACCCTAAGGATAAAGTCTCTACTATCACTCTCTCACCTTACAAGTTGTCCACATGCTCCAATTTCATCATAGCTAATTTCTTCCCTATCTGCTACATTTATCCCATATTTCATACATCTATTCAAACTTTCCCTAATCATTGGCAAGTTTCCATAATCTTTAAAACATGCCATAATTACACTTTTTCGTAAGAACCATCATCTGACTATGCTTCTGCATCTAACTATCACACTATCTCTCTAATTCCCCTGGCTTCAAAACTGCTCGTCTGCAATCATCTTACCCAATTTATTTCCTCCAGTTCCCTTCTTGACCCCCTCCAATATGACGTTCAGCCCAAGGCTTTACAGAAACAGTGTATCAGTAAACAAACCTAAATGCTCAGCTGTTCCCAGTTCAATAAAAAAATAACAACAGATCACTTCAACACAGAATACATTTGTAAGCCCATTTGCAAGTCTTAAAATAAGTTAAGGAACTTATTTCTCGCTCAGGTATCCCAGAAATACAGTGATTGTACTGCATTCTGAGCCACTGGGTGGGTATATGCAAATGAGAAGACAATGCCTCTGTTCTGTGATTTCTCCTGAACAGTAAAGTGTGTTTGGGTACTTGTGCAGTGTGTGGCTTTTTGTGGTCTGTTTGCCTCTTTTCTGTGATTTTTCCTGAACAGTAAAGTGAGTTTGGGTACTTATGCACTGATTAGTAGGCAGGTGAGTAGTAAGAACCTAATTTAAATAGGAGCTAACTTGTGAGCTTGTGAACATTTCTAGTATAAGTGCAGTTCTAGTATAAGTATAGGAGTTTAAAAAAAAGGAGGGAGTTCAAAGAAAAGGAGAGCACATACAATTGTAATTAGTAATTATGAGTCAGTCCAGTGACAACCTCACTCAGTGATCATCCTGTCACATGTATGAACTGCTGGAACAGCTGGTACAGGGTTCATGCCTCTGTGAGTAGTGTGAGCATGTTGCCTTTCTCAAAGCTCAGATTGGAAAACTGGAAATGGGAATTGCAGCACTTAGTGATATTGATCCACTGGAAATGGAGTTGGTGCTCACGGAGCACAAGTTAGCTGGGCCTAGCATGGATGGTGGAGATGCGGCTAGTGAGGATGCCCAGGGAGGTAGCTGGGTTACAATTACAAGGGGAAGCAGGGGGATCAGGAGGAGGAGGAAGGCCAGTTTTGAGTTGGCACACACCAATAGATTTGCCAGATTGAGCAAAATTGTTGGGGAGGTCCATTCAGGAATGGCAACGGAGATGGGGGGAAGGTTAGTATTGTCAATAGGGAGGTATTGCTAATGCCAGAAGCTTGCCAGGAAAAATGGGAGAGTTAAAATTATTAGCAGTTAATGAGAAACGGGATTTTGGCATTACTGAAATGTGTTGGGATGAATCTCATGACTGGACTGTTAATTCTGGGTGGTTATAACCTATTTAGGAATGATTGGGGCAATGGTAAAAGATGAGGAGGGATTTGTCTATATGTTAAGCCTGAACTTAAGCCTGTAGTCAGAGAAGATATTAATGATGGAAATAGCGATACTGTTGAATATTTGTGGCTAGAGTTAGATAGCGGATGAGCAAATTCTAAAAGAATATTGGTTGGAGTATTTTATCAACCCCCAAATATAATTGAAAGTGTGGAACTGCAATTATGGCTACATATACAGTACATACTTATCAATAAGAGAAGAAAGAGTAAATCACAACCCATTTGGCTTAACAATGACTTAAAGATGAAGTTATGATGAAGTTAAAAACAGGCATTTGAAATATACAAAAAAGTGGGGACAGAGACAGCTTTTCTTGAGTACAAGGAAGTCAACAAGGCTTGCAAAAGGGCTATTAGAGTGGCTAAAATAGAAAATTAAAAGGTAGTTGCAAAGGAGAGTAAGACTATCCCTAAAATATTTTTTAAATATATTAATGGGAAGAAGGCCAGATATGAAACTATAAGAAAATTACAATGTGAAACAGGCTGTCTGACAATTACTGACCAGTAAAAGGTTATTTTCTTCGGTATAAAAAGGGAGCTACCAGTGGTTGGGACAGTGCAACAAAATGGGGCTACACTACCTTCACAAAATAATTGGTTAACGCAGGAAGAAATCCAAAGGAGGTTGAAAACATTTTTTAAATAAGGTCCTGATGGAATACACCCAAGGGTACTGAGGGAACTGGGCTCTGTAATAGACAAACCGTATATATCTAGTTTTTCAAAAATTACTCAATACAGGGTCTCTACCAGATGACTGGAGAAAAGCAGAGGTGATACCTATATTTAAGATGGGAGCAAGAACAAATCCAGGAAAATATAGACCTGTAAGTCTCACTTCCGTAGTGGGAAAGCTTATATAAGGGTTAATAAGGGACAGTAAACAAGAATATGTCTATTTAAACAAGATCATAAGTAGGAATCAACATGGATTTATGAGGGATAGGTCATGTCAAACAAACCTAATTCGTTTCTATGAAGAGGTTAGAAGGAACTTGGATCAAGGCAGCTCAGCAGATATACTCTTTTTGGATTTTGCAAAGGCTTTTGATACAATTAGAGATGTCGCGGACAGTTCGCCTGCGGACTATTCACGGCGATTTTAGCATGTTCGCGTTCGCAGCGGACGGCGAACACGTGCGCTTTTCGGTTCGCCCCCTATACTTTATCATTGAGGAAACTTTGACCCTGCACCTCACAGTCAGCAGACACATTCCAGCCAATCAGCAGCATACACTCCCTTCCAGAGCCTTCCATCTGAAGGACAGCATACATTTTAGAATCATTCTGAAGCTGCATTCGTTGTGAGAGGACAGATAGTGTAGCTGCTGGAGATTTAATAGGGAAATAGATAGCCAGGCTGTGTAATTAGCTTCCATTACAGAACTGAAGGACTCGTCTGATATCTGCTGCAAGGACAGCAACCCAAAAAGCCCTTTTTAGGGCTAGAACATCATTTATTTAATTTTATAATTTTTTTCTGTGTAATCTAATTGCATATGCCTGCCTGCCAGCGTGTGTGTGTGACAGGCTAACACCTAACAGCTTATATTGTGCTTATTTTCACTACTCATACCTGGTGGTGTACCATACATTGAAAACAACCATTTTTTTCCTGTAATCTAATTTCAGTTGCCTGCCTGTGTCAGGTTCACAGCTTATATTGTGCTCAGTGAAATAAAACAACCCTTTTTGACTGTAATATATTGAATAGCAATTGCCTGCCTACAGGCATGTGTGTGAAGCCTATTGCATCTACTCTGCCAACTTTTGCCAGTGCACAGTGATACGTCATATCTGGTGCAACCGTAGTGTACAGCGACATAAAACAACACTTTTTTGACTGTAATTGATTGAATATCAGTTGCCTGCCTACAGGCGTGTGTGTGTGAGGCCTACACCGCCTACTCTGCCAACTTTTGCCAGTGCACAGTGACACTCATATCTGGTGCAACCTAGTGTACAGTGACATAAAACAACCCTTTTTTTACTGTAATCGTTTGAATACCAGTTGCCTGCCTACAGGCGTGTGTGTGAGGCCTACAGCGCCTACTCTGCCAACCTTTTCCAGTACACAGTGACACTCATATCTGGTGCAACCTAGTGTACAATAAAATAAAAGAACCCTTTTTTTACTGTAATCGATTGAATATCAGTTGCCTGCCTACAGGAGTGTGTGTGAGGCCTACAGCGCCTACTCTGCCAACCTTTGCCAGTACACAGTGACACTCATATCTGGTGCAACCTAGTGTACAGTGAAATAAAAGAACCCTTTTTTTACTGTAATCGATTGAATATCAGTTGCCTGCCTACAGGCGTGTGTGTGAGGCCTACAGCGCCGACTCTGCCAACTTTTGCCAGTGCACAGTGACTATTAGAACATCATAGGGTTAATCATATTTACATAGTATTGGAAAAAAAATTATTAATGAAAAAACAACGGCGATTAAAAGAGTTTAAAAAGAGTTTAAAAACACTGTGAAAAAGAGTTCCTTCAATGGCTATTGTAACCACTATTACCACTCTGTCATACAATATTCTTAGAGTGTAGTTACAAAGAAAAATAATTTATCAGAGTATATAGAAGGGCATTTGCTCACTGACTTAAGAGCTATGGAGACAGTCCCATAGGTATATATATATGACTCAAAAGGGAAGGAAAACGATGGAAAAAATTAATAGTTGGTATATGTAATATGTAAAAAGATCTTTATATGTCAGATGGAATAATACAACGGTGAGGAATCACTCAGACAAGTAAAGGGGTGTCTCATATGTGATGGTAACCTCAATGGTAAAGAAATGAGGAATATAACTATTGCTAAAAATAAGTATTCACTATGAAAGTGAACAAAAACAAAATAAAGAAGGAAAAACAGGGATGTGATAGTAATATCAAAATCACTTCAAAAAAAGTGCAAGTGCTTGATATAGTTCTTACTATGTTATCAATATCGAAGTTCTTATATATAAGTGCAAGTGCTTAATATATGGATAAAAATAATATCCATGTTAATGGTATAAGGATACAAATATATAAAATGGTGGTCCAACTGGATGAATAAAGAAGTCCCAAAATGCTAAGGACTATGTAAGAGGAAAATGAAAATATCTATAATACATAACTTATATAAATAAGTTCTAATAAAGTGACAAAAGAAATGTACATCTAAAGCATAAGTGACAATGCTGGGTAAGGTGACCTACGAAGGTGAGAAAATAAAGTGCTAATAGTGTAGGTGCTAGGAGTATACAACTTATACACCCTAAGATATACCTGATATATACACATAACCTGTAAAGAAGCCAGCGTAAATGGACTAATACAGATAGAACCGTCTAAAGGCTTCAAAAAGAATATATATGTATGAGATATAATATAGTTAAATAAAAGGAGTGTAGGAAAAAACCCTCATTTAAACCATTGGGTACTTGTGCTTGAAGTTTGTAAATCCATTTGGATTCACATTGTAGTAGTTTCCTTTGGAAATTACCCCTCCTAGGTCCTGGAATTACTGAATCTATGATGCAAAATTTAAGTACATCCGGATTATTGTTATGGCAATATTTAATGTTTAATATTTAATATTTAATATTTTATGGCAATATTTACACTACGTGATCGATACAACATCATACCTGATGTTTTAAAGCATGTTATTCCAAACAATTTAGGAATGTTAGGTGATTTATGCCCTTTATGGCTTAAAACCAGACTCTGCATCAACTATGTAATTTTCCGTGGGAGTTTTGCCATGGATCCCCCTCCGGCATGCCACAGTCCAGGTGTTAGTCCCCTTGAAGCAACTTTCCCATCACTATTGTGGCCAGAAAGAGTCCCTGTGGGTTTTGAAATTCGCCTGCCCATTGAAGTCTATGGCGGTTCGCCGGGTTCGCCCGTTCGCGAACATTTGATGGAAGTTTAAGTCAGCTGTTCGCGAACCGAAAATTTGATGTTCGCGACATCACTAGATACAATGCCACAGGGGAGACTATTGAGCTATAGGATACAGGAATTGCAGTAAATATCTGCTCATGGATAGAGAGCTAGCTAAAATACAGGAAGCAAAGGGTTGTTGTAAATGAAATATACTCCGATTGGACTCAAGGTTCAGTTTTAGGTCCTCTCCTTTTTTAACATATTTATTAATGACTTAGATGTAGGATTGGAAAGGAGTATTGCCTTCATTTTTGCTGATGACACTAAGTTGTGCAAGGTAATTAAATCAGATATTTATGTACTTTTCCTTCAAAGGGATTTGCATAAATTAGAGAAATGGGCAATTAAATGGCAGATGAGATTTGATACGAATAAATGTAAAATTATGCATCTGGGAAGAAAAAATAGCCATTCAATTTATAATCTTAATGGAGTAAATCTAGGGGTATCAGATATTGAAAGGGATTTGGGAGTGCTTGTGGACAACCACCTAGGCAACAATGCTTAATGCCAAGGAGCATCTGCAAATGCAAGTAAAATATTAGCATGTATTAAGAAGGGTATAGAACCGAGGGAACCAAATATAATTCTGCCACTATACAAATCCCTAGTACGACCTCATTTGGAATATGGAGTACAATTTTGGGCACCACTACATAAAAAGGTAATTTTAGAGCTGGAAAAAAGTACAGAGAAGGGCAACAAAACTAATAAGAGGAATGAAGGGACTATGTTATGAAGAAAGACTAACCAAATTACCTTTTTTTTCAAGAAAAAAGGCATCCAAGAGGGAATATGATTACCTTATATAAATATTTCAAGGGTCAATACAAGGCTTTGTCCAGTGAACTTTTTGCGCCAAGCGGTTTTCAGCTGACAATAGGACCTTTGAGATTAGAAGTAAAAAGATTCACAGTTCTTCACAGTAAGGGTGGTTAATCTGTGGAATTTTCTACCAAAGCAGGTGGTGACAGCGGATACGATAGATAACTTTAAAAAGGGATTGGATATATTTTTAAAATAAAAAGGGCATTCAGTGTTATCCTGGATAATTAGAGAAGAAGTATTGATCCAGAGTCTGATCGCCAGTATCTGGGGTCAGAAAGGAATTTTATATTTTTTCCCCTTTTGAGACAATTCCCAAAGTTTCACTGTTTTTTTTTTTTTTTGTTTGCCTTCCTCTGGATCAATCACCAATTAATCTGCATATTGCAGATCACAGGAGATCTAAAAAGGTTGAACTTGATAGACTAAAAGTCTTTTTTCAACCAAAATTACTATATAAGTATGTAACTATGTAATGTATCTTACTCTTTCAATCCAAACATAACAATAAATGTAAAGAGTATGATACTTTGTCTTCTCATTTGCATGCATGGCCCCGCTCAGTGGGTTAGAGTGCAGTACAATGACTATTTCTGGAATACCTGAGCGATTAATAAGTTTCTTAACTTATTGATAGACTTGCTAATGGGCTTGAAAAATGTATTATTTTTTGTCTGTACTCTGTACGGTGGAGAGCTTCACTTACTCTTGAGCTCACCATATGCTAAATTATTGTTATATATATATAAATATATATATATATATATATATATATATATATATATATATATATATATAGTATTAATGACAAGGAATTCAGGCTCATCCGTTTTCAGACATTGCATAGTTTTCATTTTTGTCATACACAGAAACAGAAATACTTGTGATTTTTTGTGGTTTTTACATTCATACATCAGAAGAGAATATTTATTATGGCTGTAAACTACCTCCAGATTTCCTTATGTGCTGCTTCCTGTCACATGTCAGTGATACACTACATTTCCCAGGCTCCTTTGCAACTTATCCCATGCTGTTTGCACCACAGCCAATAGGAGAGCAGTGTTGTCACTGCTGGTATATGTCTCATCCCTACTTCTTGTCTATGCTGTGGTCTGTTGCCATAGCAACTAACATAGTGCTATGTCTCAAATCTTTCTCTAACCGGATTGGCAAAAACAAATTGGAGTGGGTGTTAACCTTCATTTTAAACTGTCAGAAATTACAATAGATTTTGCTAACTTCAAGGTAAGTGTTTAGATGTTCTCCATCATATGCATTCATGATCCAGGAAACATAGATATCTATTTAAGACCTTTTGATAAATTACTTTTCATTCACAAGCATATTTACTTAGCTACTTAGTGGCACTGTGCTGACAATGTAACACGCAATCTTTTTACATTCATGTAGACAGGGACTTTCTTTGTAAAATCTGGTGGAGCGAGGCAAGGAGTTCCAGAGAATAGGGGCAGCACGAGAAAAGTCATGAAGGTGAGAGTGGGAGGAGGTGACAAGAGTTGTAGAAAGAAAAAGGTCATTAGCAGAACGAAGAGGGCGGTTGAGAGAATAATCTCTATGAGGTCATACTTACTTTTGGGGGAGTTCTCTTATTGCATGTGTAAGATTGTGTGTTGGTGGGGAAGTGTATTAACCTAAATCAGGCCCTAGAGTAGGATGAGTATATTTAATAGTATATCACTTCTACCTATATAGGTCTATATATATGTAGACCTGTCTGTATATGTGTGAGAGTTATACTATTAAATATACTCATGCTACCCTAGGGTCTATTGTGCCAACGTACTTAGTCTGTCTGATCTATGACAGACTAAATACTTGATGTATATATATATACTAGCGAATTGCCCTTTAAAAAATTACGGCAATGAAATTGTAAGTGAACTAATGCTATTTGGTGTATAATAATAAAATAACTAATAGATTAATAAATTAATATACTTTACCTATTTTGAAGTAATATATGCAGGAAGCATTGTGTTGAAGAGCTGGCAATCTGTTTTGATGTTGCTGGAGCATCAGTGGTGTGGAGCTGCTGTGTAAGCGTGATGAATGTGTGCAGTGTAATAGTGTGTGTGCGCGAGACCAAACCGTTAGCATAGTTGTGTACTTCCGCATTGTTCTAAAATGGCGAGTAATGTGTGGTATACGTCTGTAGCGGAATATCCGTAGGTGTTTTGTGGTGTTTTGCGTGTTTCTTGTGGTGTTTTGCGTGTTTAGAGTGCTGTAGCCTCGTTTTCGTTTTGTTCGGCGGACATTTTTTCTCTAGCTTAGAGAATTTTTGAGTGTCTAAACTCTTTTATTTTGAGATAAATTAAGGTGTAACTTGATTTTTTGAGGTCCTGGATGCTCCCTCTTGCTGTAGGTAAGCTTTTTATGTATGTGTTGTGTGTATTTATTGTGTTTTTCATTGTTTCCTGTCCGCGGGTTGCGGCTGATTTTTGTGAGGTTGTAATGAGTGGTAACGTGTCTCGTATGTTGTTTGCGCTACGACGTAAAGTTTGCGAGGGTCGCAGTTTGCGAGGGCCGCAGCTCGCTACGCGAGCCTGCAAGCGTTAGCAACAACTCGTATGCTCACAACTATATATGTGATATATATATATAGTAAATAAATAGTACGTCTGTGTTCACATTTTTATGTCTAAAACAAGTTAAAAACTCTGCTTCCAGCTCAGAATTCTTGAGAAATACAGTTATTACACTGCATTCTGTGAAGCTGAGCAGGAACATGCAGAGGTGCCCACAAATGCCTCGCTTTTCAATCCATAAACCTTTTTAAACATGGCTTCCTTTAATCTTCTGCCCGCTGATTACACAGCCTTTATGCAAAGCCAAGGTTGGATTATACACAAGCTGAGAATCCTATCCACGTGAAACATTTTTTTTCTTTGTTGCCATGTTTTGTTTTATGATTGTGCCATTCTGTTATAACCTACAGTTGAATATGAATCCCATAAGAAATAAAAGAAATGTGTTTTGCCTGCTCACTTATTTTCTCTTTAAAAATGGTACATATATTACCAATTCGCCAAGGGTATGCAAACTTGTATACACAACTGTATATATATATATATGTGTGTGTGTGTGTGTATATTTCCTGCTCTGAATTCCAAAAAATACATTTATTCAACTGCATTCTTTAAACTTTGGCAGAGACATTCAAATATGTCCACAAAGGCTTTGCTCTTGTAATACAATGCCATTATGCATAATCCATTCTGGGCTTGCTTCAAGCTAAATGCTCTCTCTGTCTTATCTCTCTATCTTTCAATCCATATTTTGCTTTTCTTCATTCTATGTCCCCTTAATATAACATCTGAGTGATTTTTTTTTTTTTTTTTAATATGACTGATTTTCCTCAGAAAATGTCAATAACCCAGGGATATCTGATGTCACAGGACTGTTGAGTTTACTCTCAAGCTATTTCTCATATCTTTGAAAAGCTCTATATCCAAATTTAAAATCATTTAATTGTGAAACACTGATTTAGCTTTATACACCCCAGAATGTTTTTGGCTCCTACACCCATAGCTGAACGAGCAGAATTAGAAATATATGCTTAATTAACCACTCAAATATTTGTTTTTTGCAACGTAATATTAATTATGTACAGACAGCATATAATAATTTATTAAAATGTATTTTTTTATGATAGTCTAAACAACATGTTGGAGGTTTGAGATGCTTCTCCCACATGCTATTTAAATTATGTTTAAAATGGAGGGAGAAACAAAACATGCATAACCAAATTGGGGTACCACTTTCTTGTTCTGTTCTGTTGTTGGTGAATTATCAACCTGTCCTACAGGTGCAAGATATTCCTCCCAAGTGCTGTTTAGTCTCAATTTGTTTAGAAAATCTATTTGTTCATTTAACAAATTATTTATTCAGTTTTACTCTTTTTCAGTATATTTGCTGCTACCATTGTATCTGATTGCATTATCATTATTGGCTCAGACGTAAAATAACTGACCTAGGCTCAGAGGGATAGATAGAGAGAAGGAGGAACAGAGAGATAGGGGGATGGGTGGGGGGGTTAGAGAGGGAGGGGGGAGGGATAGGCATATAAGGGGAGAGGGGGATAGACTAGAGAGGGATAGGGTAGAGAGGGATAAATACGGAGAGAGAGGGAAAGAAAGAGATAGAGGGAGGTATAGAGAGAGGAATAGAAGGAGAGATGGATAGAGAGGCTGAGAGAGGGATAGACAAAGAGGCATAGGATCTATCTATATAACTCTATCCACCCCTCTCTCTTTCCCTTCCTATACCTCTCTATCCCTCCCTCTCTCTATCCCTCTCTCTCTCTCTCTCTCTCTCTATTCCTCTCTCTTGATCCCTTTCTCTTGATCACTCACTCTCTTTCTCTATCCCTCTATTTCCCTCTCTATCGTTCTCTCTCTCTCTATCACTCTCTCTCTCTCCCTACCCCCACCCTCTCTCTCTATGTCTATCCCTGTGTCTCTCTCTATTAATTTTTGTCTATTTCTATGAGCTTCCACAGCCACATGTAGTGATCTACCGTATTTTATGTGTTCTATTTTATTACTAGTGACTTGCCCGTCAAAAATGACGGGGCAATAAAATTGTAAGGCAGGTAATGCTGTTTGCCAGAGACATACATTTTTTTGGTGGTCTGAGATCCTTTGGCGCTCATTGTGAGGCTCTTGGGTGTTGTATTTTTTTTATCAGCGACGCTTTTGCTGTTATTGTAAGGCCGGCACTGATCTGCTTTTTGCGCTTATTGCAAGGCTGTCCCCTGGTGTAGTTTGTGTGCTATGAGCAGCGTTGGCGCTCGTTGTGAGGCGCGCAGTGAATGTCTTTTGCGATAGTGGTTATTTTTTTGTGTATATGTATTTTTGTATGCTAATGAAATTTACTTATTTATTTGTATGTAATATATGCAGGAAGCATTGTGCTGAAGAGCTGACAATCTGTTTTGATGTTTCTGCAGCGTACAATGTAGGTTTGCACTTTTGTGGAGCTGAGGTGTAAGTGTCAGCAATGTGTTAAGTGTGTAGTGTAAATAGGCTGTGTGCGCGAGTCGAAGCTGTTAGTGTAGCTGTGCAGTTCCGCATTATGTAAGTTAGTGTTGTAAAATGGCGGCGAATGCGGTACGCGGGTGTGAATGATTTAGCCCCCTTGCTAAAAGGTGTATCTTGTACCTCGTACGGCTTTTAAGAAAAGCCATATGTGCTTTGTGGGGTTTTTTTCGGCGCCCATTTTTTCTCTTGCTTAGGGGATTTTCGTGTGTCTAAACTCGGTAATTTGGACTTAAATTGAGTCGTAAGTTCACTTGCAGAGGTCCTGGGTGCCCCCCCCCCCCCCCCCAACCTGCTGTGGGTAAGCTTTTTATGTAATTTTTCTGTGTATTTATTGTTTTTTTAATATTTTCATCTGCGCGCGGTTCGGCCGTTTAAGTCGTAATTTTTTTTTTCTAAGTCACGCGGCTCATATTTTTTTGTGTAAGTCCGTATTTATTCATTGAGTGTTTTGTGTTTTTTTTCCGAGTCCCGCTTCTGTGGGTGTTTGTAACCGCTTGTGAGGCGCCGTAGAGCCTCCACCCCTGCAAATGCGGCCCCTCGCTTTTCGAGGGTCCGCATTTTTGGCCTGAAATGAGCCTAAGAGGAGTTGTAAAACATTTTTACACTACCAACTCACTCAGTGCCCCCCCAAGACCAATTCCCATAAAATCACCCCTTCCTAAGACCCCTTTCCATAAGAACACACATCACCAAAACTCTTTCCCATAGCTGCTCCCCCCATGATCCCTTTCCATACAAGCTCCTCTTCCCATAGCTGCTCCCCTTCCCTTACCTCCTTCATGCGCAATGCTCCTCTGCCTGCAGCACAGCTCCAGAATCCGCTTTCTGGTGACATCCTCTATGGTGTAGGGGCTTATGTGGCAGAGGGGGCCCATGATAGCCAGGGCTGTGGTGGGTTGGGTCAGGCTTTGGAGTTCCCAGGGGGCCCCTACACTACAGAAATAAACTAAATGCAAAAAACAAATAAATTGCCAGTACTGGCCCCTCATAGGAGGGCCTGGATGCATTGCATTACCTGCACCAATAGTGTTGATGGTTACTGCAGACTTACATGATAGATAGGGTCTTTGGAATATATATTTTATGTCCACACATCTTTAAATTGTTTATCAAGTACTGGTAGTAGTGTAACAGTGGATGGGGTCATAGGTGTGTACTATTCTGTTTGTTTAAAGACCTTAGAGTTTTGCTGCTGTAAGATCTCAAAAATAATTCTAACTTTAGTAATAATACATTGTATTTTTCTCCCCAAAGACCATGCAGAATTATGGAAGGCAAGTGCCTTATCTCTTCTACTGGTGTTCTTTTGTTTTTTTCACTGTCTACTTCTCATACGTGGCCAGATGTTTATGAACTGTAGTGGTGGTGTTGATGGTAGTGGTAGTATATTTGTTTAATTCTCATATGTAATTTTATACATAATGAATATTAGACCCTGTGAAGGGAAATTAATTAGCAGGTTCATCTAGATATTTTGAAACTATGAAAAATGTCTGCGCTTCTCATAGAAAATGTAAAAAGATTTACCATGTGTAGATCTTGATAGTCAATCCATTTGGAAACACATACTTTTCACCACATCATCAATTTTGATGTGAAGCAATAACATCTTATTTTAGAATGCATAGACTGAACTGCTAACCCAATTTTAAATGATGTGGTCCACCAGCATTGCTATAGAATAATTGTGTAAAGTGTGTGCAAAATCAAAAGGCATTTGATTATGATGATCAATAGACCTTAGAGTGACATCATTGACCATCCTGTTTATCAGACAGCACTGACTTACTCTGTGACTTGTGAGTCCCTCCACTATTTGTGATTTTTACCAATCCAGGCAATCTGACACAAAACACATTTTCCTTTTTTTATATGGCAGTTGACAATGATTTGGCATCTGAAACAGAAAACTGACATGGCTTGCAGAATATACCTTTAAGAACTTCCTTTATGTAAGCCTGGACTTTCGATAGACCTATTTCATATTTATGTATCTATCATGTTTTTTCTCTTGGTATCTACATTATTATTATTGACTATGTTGATTTTAATGGTATTTCAGTAATATTGAATATTAGCTTCATGTTTGGAAACCAATAATTTATTGCTTCACCTTATTAATTACCACTATTTATACTTTAGATTATCTGTCTTCTCACTGCTTATGTATGTATCCTGAACTGGTTCCCTATTCGTTAGCCACATTTGTTGATGCATAGGTTTTCACCAAGGAGCAGAAAGGACTCCTTCCACTTGGGTTCTCATGTCTAAAGGATTGTTTCAAGATGTTCCACATACAAAAATTGTGATGACACATGTTGTTTGGAGTAGCCTCTGATATAAAGCCCAATCCTAATGCATAAAAAACTATGGCAGCAGCATTTAGAACATTTTGGACTACGATTGGGTTGTATCTCTGAGGCTACTAAGAGGTGGTATGTGCCTGCTAAAGCATGACATTTCTTTTTGCAATATTTCTAATAAAAGAGTTTATACTTAGATGGTGCTACATAGTGGTGCTACATGTCTCCTGTGGTTCAAGCAAGAACTGAAGAAAGAATCTGATTCATTAAAATTGAGGAGCGGTCACAATAAAAACTTTATAAATACGGTACACTATATGGTTCATATTTTAGGTTGATAAACACTGGCACACACTTTTCATTATTAGCATTATTATTATTATTAATTATTATTATTATTATTATTAATAATAATAATAATAGTAATTGAAAAAATGTTATTAATTTTCACTTTTATACTTAACTAGCAACTTGTCAAAAAAAATGTAAGCCTGGCAATGCTGTTTGCCACACAATCTGAGCACCTTCGGTGCTCATCGCAAGCCCCGCACTGAGCGCCTTCGGCGCTTGTCACATGGCTCTCAATGAGTGCCTTTGACGCTCATTGCGAGCCTTCCCCCTCTCATTGCAAGCCTCTCCCCCGTCTACTTTACGGGTCTTGTGATAAGCGACTTTGGCGCTCATTGCGAGCCTTGCTCCACTGTCATGCTTCGCAATGAGCACCTTCGGAGCTCATCGTGAGCATCTCCCCCAGTCTACTTTACAGGCCTTGCCGGTCATTGCAGGCGTCGTCCAACCTGCAAGTTTGTTGCTTTGCAATGAGCACCTTCAGCGCTCATCTCAAGGTCCTGTGTGCCTGCATTGTTCTGGCTTTGGCTAAGAGTTACTGTCTTCAGCCTCGTTTTCATCCTGTTTGAGAAAATGTACGTTTTATCGGTGGCCATTTTTTTCCTCCGTCTATTTTCTATCTCCTAAAAACAGCAATTATAGGTCAAATCAGCTTGCAACCTCACTCACAGGCTCCCTGACTGTCCCCCTGAGTTGTGTGTGAGGTTTTTAATTTATTTTGTACATTATTGTTCATTTTTTGGTGATCTTGCGAGTTATGGGCTTTGGCTAAGTGTTTCTAGCTTAGGTAGTGTTACTGGCTTAGGTAGAGTGTTACTGGCTTAGGTAAAGTGTTACTGGATTAGGTAAATTGTTACTGGCTTAGGTAAAAAGTGTCACTGGCTTAGGTAGTGTTACTGGCTTTGGCTATGGCCGTCATCAATCTCTTTCCATCCTCCATTGGTGGAGCGTAATGGTGCAAATTACATCTCTGACTGGACAGAGGACCCTTAGGGGGACCCTGAAAAGGCACGATTGTGAAAGCTGCAATGAGCGCCTTCGACGCTCAATGCAGCAAAGTGCTGAGAGTCTAGCGATGAGCGCCTACTGAGCTCATCTTGAGGCCATCTTCAATCTGTTTTAAAGTCCTACGCGCTTATTGCAGCCTAAGCCCTACGGGCCTTCATTGCCGTCTAAGTCCTGCGGGCCTCGCGATGAGCGCTCATTGCAGGCCTCGCTATGTGACGACAACTCGCAGTATGACAACTATATATGTGATGTTCACAAAATATACACTATGCATAGATAGAAAAACATTCACAGTGGTTAATAGGATTGTGTCCTGGATTCCTTGTTTAAAAAATTGGATTTTGATTTTGTCTTATAGTATTAATTGCAAGTTTAAATTAGTAAAAAAATATTTTTGAAAGCTACACACACAAATGTAAGTATATTTGGTAAGCACTAATCCAACTGTCAGTTGATAATAAAAACTACTGCTACATTTATCAAGACAATCAACTTCATAAAGCAACAGGGAATATTTTTTTTCTTTGTTGCATCAGATAGAGGTTATTTTATAATGTGTCACAGTGTGTTGGCTTTTTTTTAATTAAAGTTCTCAGAGCACAGAAATATATTCAGAAGTTTTTAGCTGCTCTTGGGGTCTTGCCCTCTGCCAGCCAACTAGAAATACAGGCGAAAGTATGTACGCTGCATATCCTATTAGTTTCAATAAAGTTTAAACAGGTTTTACTTAATATGTTTTCATGCAAAAACATTTTTTGTAATGTTTAAAACGTGCTCTTTTTAATGCTTGAAAAAACTGTTGTGTTCAATGTCCCTTTAACTGATCTGAGCTTTGATACCAAATTAATGTTTTATGTTCCTTTTTTCAAAAAGAGAAGAGGCTAACGCAAAAACCATCACAATTTTACATTGATATATATTTTTACATCATGACTGAGCATGGTATTGAAGGTCACTGGAGTTAACCATGTCCTTTTTCCCTACTCAATAAAGCACACCACCTTTGGGTAAATCAAGCCACAGCCACTAATCCTTTGTCAACATGAAAGACACTTAACTGGTCACGTGACGAACCACAAGATTCAGTTGCCAGCGCTTGCTGCAAGGTAAGCCCCCCATAGATTTACCAGTGAGAGGGAACCTTTCACAGACTAACCTTAAGCACACCAGTTTCAACCTCCTAAAGGACAGCATTTAAGTCAACTCCTAACTCAGGTTCCCAGTCTCTCCCCAACTTAGGCTCCTGGCAGCAAAGTATCAGCTGCTACCCCTGTGACAATTAAACAACAATAATGACTTAATGTCTCATAACACCACGGGTAGGGAGGGTGGAAATTTTACTCCATGGCCGTAGCTCTTCCTCTCTTTCCTGTTGAAGGTTGAGCTTCTAGAGGCAAAGAGGAAACAGCATGCTGAGCCAATTAATACATAACCTCTGAACTCCTCCTTTCTGACTTCTCCTCCTTGCGCTCCCTCCCAGCTTAGGCCATGCCCCCTTTCTGTTCATTCTGTCCTTGAAGGGCTGCTTCACCAAGCATGGTTGTGAAGGTCACTGGAGTTAACCACATCCTTTTTGCTTTTTACAATTTACTCAGTAAACCACAACCCCTTAGGGTTAATCTGCCACAGCCACTGTTATTAAGAACTGTCAACATGGGACAAATCTATATAAAACTTTCCTTCAAACTGACAACCCAAAAGATGTCGACTATCCTTGCAGATAGAAATTACATGATCAATTAAGCAAGACCGTAACTATCCATTTCGAAACAGGCAATAGAAAATGAGACCATCATCATTACGGCAGTCTAAGATGGAGGTTACATGTAAATTAATGAGTGTTTGGAGGTTCGATATGCGATTGCAAAACACAAAATAATAAAAATGAAAGCTGATACTGTTATAGTACATGTGGGTGGCCTGATATAAAAAAAATATATATATCTGATTGCCGATTTGCAAGTTTGAGTCTGTTGTGCAATTAATTCTAATGTCTTTCATCACTTTCCGCGTCATTTACAGTGCAGTATTGATTTTTTATTTGCTTTTACATTGCTACGGATATGTCTTCAACAACTTTGCGGGTCATCTCTAGTACTCATAGGATTTTCTTCTACATTTGCCATTTATGGGTGTGAAAACATTTGCGGGCTTGAGGAATTGAAGCAATCAAATAGCCATTTGAAATTGTAGCTCTTGCAGACGTGAAAGATCAAAGGCTTAGATGGGGTGTATGTTACGGTTGTAACAACCACAAGGGTTTCAATCCCGTAAAATGTAGCCCGTTTGTGTCTCACAAAAAAACACCAATTGACTAGCAAAAAAACTTACAGCCTCCGTTATGGGCTACTGCTCAATTGAATGAGGCTCTATGTCTTTTTGGCCATAAAACACACCAAAGACTGTTTTTTAATTAATGCAACAGCCTGGTATAATGAAGTATATGAGAATGTTTCTCTTTTAACTTGAGTGTTAAGCCAGCAGATAACAAAGTTTTGAAAATGTAGGTAGAATAACACCAACAGCAGGAATTTTAAAACTGTCCTCAAATCCACTGCTTAAAAAATCAGCAAAATCAGCTTTCTGGAAATTCTGCATACCTATTTAAACATGGACGAAGTCGGCCATTAGTACTGTGTCTGTGGACTTCAGTAGAGGCTGTCGCAGATTTCTTATTAAGATTTTTTAAATCAGGGTGGGGGCAGAGAAATTTTAGCAAATTTTCTTTGAAATCATAACAATCTTGTCACTACCCAGGAGCCAGGTGCACCCCAAAACCTTCCTGTATACGACTTACAGGAGCAACTTCTCTGGGTTCTGGTAATCTCAGTGTCCAGCTGCTTCTTCAGGTCTCAGGAACGCAGGATCAGGCTGCAGGAACCACAGGAAAAGGCACACCTCCCTTTAAGCCCAGGACCTAGCAGGATACCAGCATCAGGATACAGCAGAAGCAGATGTAGGTCTCTTTAGGGTAGGACCAGGAAATGAATCAAGACACCTTCAAGTGATTAACTCATGAAGTCCTTACCCAAGAATGACAGCTCACTTTGTTTATACAGTACATAACTGCTTTATTGAAGAAAAATGCACAGATATTTATACAGAATAAAACAAGGGGGAACAGCCCACAACACAATGAATAGAGGAGTGACCATGTTTGAATTCCCTATATAAGAACCAATCAGTATACTGGCTACAATAATTGAATTATCATGAACCACACATATGGAATCTGCCCCCTGAGACAGAACATACCTCTTAGGAAGCTATGTACACCCTGGAGTACAGTCTGAGATATTTCCTACTTGGGTTTCTGGTAGCTGCCTCTTGGGGAAACAAAAGAAGGGGAATGAATGGGAAACTGGCTTACACTGGTGAAAAGTAACAGTTGCCATTTTGGGTCACCATATGGTGAGCAGCAAAGCATTTGCTGTGGTTTAGGCACATATTAAAACATCAGGGCACAGTAATGTCAGTTTGTACAGTAATCATGAATCCATAATATTATACATGTGGAGAAGGTAATAGTACAGTGATTAATATGGTAAAGTAACACTTAAAACATAATCTGTCCTGTGGCAATCTGTGGAATATCCTGATCACAGGGCATAGTAGTTTACCAAGAAAAAAACGCCACTTATAGCATAAGCCGTGAACGGACTCGGGACAAAAATAGCAAGATTATAACAATTCCGACATATAATATCAGCTCTTAGGTTGCATCCACCAGTGTCCATTTGCATAGTTGTTTACCCATTGGCTGCAGGCTTTGCCTAAGCCAGGGAAGTAGACTTTCTGCCCAAGCTGAAGATGGGGACAGGTTACAGGGCATCATTGCCCACATAAGCACTGATCACACATTCCCTTCATAGTCTAACCCCCCATCGGTCCATTTAAAAGTAAGATGTCTGCTGATTGGCTGAAAGTCAATCTGGTCATGAAAACTGAAGCTCCAGCTTGAAGTCTCCCCTGGCTCTAAAGTGAGCCAATAACAACAGGGCCTACATCCCTGGGAAATTTGAATAGGCCAATCAAAAACAGACCTATAGTCAATGGAAAATAACAAGGGGAAATCTTCCCCATAGACTTGCATTATCATAGTCCCAAATAGGAAAAAATATTTTCTGCAGTTTTGGTCCTGGCTGAAATAGCTTTTGGTGGTTCATGGCAATTAAAAGTGGGGTTCAACAGGGTCCCCATGTGGCCCCCAGAGTCCAGTAGTGACAACTGTATTTTAATAGCTGCTGAACCCATTGCTCTGCAGCTGAGGTTATTGGCTCATTACTCACTGCTACTCCTCCTGCTGCTTCTTCTATCACCGTGCCTAGAAGAGGGAAAACTGACAGCAGCTACTGCTGTCAAAGTGATGTAAAGGGGACCTATTGCATCTACTTTTTCCATGGCATCTGCTATGGGACCTAGATCTAGGTGACCTAGATCTAGAACATCTATGGCATCTATGATGGTGGTATCCTCCATGGCAGGAAGAGCTCACAAAGAGCTCACACAAATCTCTAGATGTAACATAGCCATGAGATGACAGAATAGGCAGACCAGAAGTTCCAGAAAACACAGAAGTAGCTCTGGATAAATGAATACTATGTAACAATATAAGCAATGGGAAGGGCCATAGGCAAGGGGTCTTGAAAAAGTGGAGGTGTTAAGGCTAATGGGGTGTAAGGGATTTACAATTAAATGGCTCACCTGCTGCTTCAGACAGCTTCCTTGAATCTACATTGGTGATCAGCAGTGTTTTTAAAGTTTGTGCTGCTTGCTTGTGATGTGCTATCTGGCGGAAAGAAGACAGAAGTAAGGAAGAGGAAAATAGTCAAAAGGTCCTCAATATTGTGAGAGGAGGGAGTGGTAGGAGGGATTCTAGCCATTGAAGCTGTTGAAGGTTGAGCTTCTGGAGGCAGAGGGGAAACAGGAAGCTGAACCAGTCCATAAATCACCAGTCAGCTCCTTCTTCCTCACTTTTCCTTGCTCCCCCTCCTGGCTTAGGCCATGCCCCTTTCTGTTTGTTCTTTCTTCTAGGGGCTGCTTACTGTGAGTGCATATGACAGAGATTCTGTGATCATAGTAATACATATTGAAAAGAAATAATGTTGAAAAGAAACTATATTGAAAAGAAACAACTCTCACTACGGTACTCTGTGACCATGAAGGTACAGCAAAAACAGGCATAGCAGTTCTATTGTGGCCTTCATGGTAAGGGTAGAGCTTCCAAAAAATGTTTACAGAGACTGATGCTTATTAGGAAATCTGGTCTCCCTTTTCATGGTTACTATTTTCAATCAGAATCTGCATTAAAAAATTAAATTATCTTTTTACTGAACATTTTCAATGTTAACTAACCAATCAACTCTAAAATGTTAAAATTAAAACCCTTCACCTTTGAGCATTAGAGAACATCATAAAGTAATATAAAATATGTTTAGCTATACAGTTACTAGTGATTTGTGGTCATCTTTCATACATGCCCTAGGTCCCATCTAAAACCTTTCTGATGAGATCAAATTTCATGGGACAATTTCCAACTAAAACTCACAGCTCCAGGGGAAAAAAAAAAATTGAAATAATCAGAAATAAAATACTATGAATCCTAGTCTTCAAGACTTGGAATTTCTACAGATACTATACATATAATGTTAATAAAAGTTAGCGGTATGCTTATTCAGAATATTAATATCATCAATGTGGGAATCCAAGAAAATGATCTGATCATATATGTTAAAATCAAATGAACTAGAACTCAAAGATCACTTCAAGTTCATTAAAATGTGGAAAATGAGAAATATTGTCAGACATTCAGACAGTACAACATCTTTTAAATGTTTGTGTCATTCAGTTGTGTCCGTACCTCCGTGACCTCATGGACAGCATCACACCATACAGGTCTGGTATTCCTAGGTGGTCTTCCATCCAAGTAATTACCAGGCCCAAACCTGTATGGCTTCAGGGTGGTGTGACCTCTTGATTCCCTGACTGGAATCAAACCCAAGTCGTAGAGGTGAAAGCATTGAATCCTAACCACTGGACCACCAGGGAACCCATAACATATTTTACACTTTTACTAATGACCACCAAAAACAACAAATGTTGCTTCCATCATCCATATTTTGCAGCTTCGAGTACATAAAAAATGCTTCAATTTCACCTAAACAATCTTTCCCATCCAACAATCAACCAACCTCTCTATCTTCATTGACTTAAAAATGATTTGAGCTGCTCATCTATAACTGCTTAACTCTCTCTCATACAACACATTATTAAACACTTTTGAAATCTCGATCTCTTCTTCTGCAAACTGAGCACTCCAATAACATCTGGAATTTCCTATGTTACAACAAATATTTAGCTTTCGTTTCATTGACACCTCTTCTGCTAAGTATATAAGCTCATATAAGTTAACAATACAATATATATTACACATATGTGATTATAAGCACCAATAAGATTGTATAGTGCATGCAATTAAACTATCAAGATTATTAGGATGCTAAATTTACTATGGTGTACTTACAATCCTTCACAATGGTACCTATAGTGCTAATTGCAGTTATACCCTATGCGTCTTTTCTCAATGTACTAGAACCTCCTTGACCACTACTGCAAGTGCTTTATTTCTACAATGAATTAATTGTCCATTTCCCATTCACAATTTGGTTTCAGCTGTAGAGATTCAGAGACATAAATAGTATGTAATTTCTAGAAATATTATGCTATTTATCATTAAATTGGATATGGTACACTATTTGTAAAGTGCACATTAACATTCCTTATCTAATTTGGACACCATTATTTTGATGATCTGCTGTTTTCTTGTACTAGTATATCTTTAGGTACTATATTGTGAAGTATACCTATCATTACAATAATTAATGACAGTTCATCATTCTCATACACCTAATATAAACGGTATAGTCCATTTGATTTCCTTTTGGATATTTGATACATTTGGGTCATTCAAAAACCATAACTGCAATGTTCCATTAATGAACAACAGACATACTGAAGAAGGCAGAATCTGAACTTTAGTAAAGTTTCTCGAGTTGGGTAAATCTGAATTACAGTAATGTTTCTCCAAATGGTGGGGGAACTGGATAGGCAGTTGTAGACCTTCTAAGGAGAACAAAACTCCCACTGTGTTTGAAACTGGATTTTCATAGGCAATTCATTTGGATCAGTTAACAGGATAATATAAATGGAGACTAAGCAGAAAACAGATATAGGCCAAGTATAGATTCCTGACAGTCATACGATCCTATTCTATTGCCCAATTCATAAAATAATACACACTTAAAACCACATATTCTATTAGCTTTCCGATAACGATTTCCCAGCGCACAATCACTACAGGCGAGCCAAACCTGCAAAACTAGCCTTAGAACTCCATTGGTTTTAGCACAGCTTGAATATTATGAACTCTAAATCATTAAAGTTACACAAAATCAATATTTTATTAGACCCGTAGCTCTAGCTCGCAAATAAAGTCTAACCAGCAACTGAAAAATGTTTCTGCCAAAAATATTATAAGTACTAAGTAGGACTCGCAAAGGAATTTTCAACCAATTATTAGAGCATTAACAGCTATTAAACACACAATACTGTACCCATATCATATGGGAAAGCATAGAAATACATTAGAATTAATTGCAAAACAGTTTCAAACCCACAAGCATGCAATTCTAAAAGTTATTTTATTTTTTTGTGTGAAATAGATCTCGGGACATATCATAGAACCGCATGGACTAGAACAGTTGCTTTAAATATTTTTATTGATTTCTACATTGCTGGATTGTGAGTCTAATTGCTAGATTTACTTATCAACACTAATTAATTCATAACCCTTAGATTGTAAGTTTGCGAGTTTCATTTGTGTGTCCGTGTCTTGGAAACAAGCACTATGTACATTTGATTATATGCTCAAAAACAGGGCCCTCCATTCTTTAAGGTGTTAAGTTTGTTTTTTGCCATGTACTAACCACCTGTACAGCGCTACGGAATATGTTGGCGCGATATAAATAAAGATAATAATAATAATAATAGTCTAATTTACTAGTGACTGTGCCTAACAAGTATTTCAAGTGTTTAAGAAGTAAATTACGGGCTTGCTTAAATATTGTCAGATCATATGATCACGCCCCATGAAATCAGACTTAAAAAGGCAGGGTTTACGTGTTCAGTCTTTTGGTCCGAATTTGCGAGCTGGAGTCAATAGAATACATCTAAACATTTCTAAAAAAAAACACCTGCAGCCAAAATCATGGGTTTGGGCCATTTGCGAGCAGTTAATAGAATACGGCCCATAGTCAATCATTTTTCTTACCACACACATTCAGATTATCAGAGAATAATGTCCTTCAACTGGATAAAGATTTTTCCAATGAAAACATTGGAAGTGTACTTATTTTATGTTTTAACTAAGCTTAACTTATCTTGACCCACTTAACCTGCTTGATAAACATACCATAATATGTTTTTACAGATGCATAGTGTTTCTTCAGAGTTTATTTATTCTGAACCTATAGAACACATATATATATTAAAATATCATATACCATGTTTCTTTGTTCATATAGTAGAAGACAAACATAAGGTAGAATGAATTAATATCAATACAACTGAATACTGAATGTGAATACGTTTTACTTATAACATTATGAGCAAAACCTTAAAAGTCTAAAGATTAAAAGGTAAAAAGTGAAAGCTATCATTCAATTTAATGAGTGTTTTTTAATACAATATAGTATCCTTGTATTTTAATGTATCATATTATAAGGAAAATAACTTAAACAAGGCATCTTTATGCATTAATTAAAATAAGTTTGTTAAACTAATTGTAAAAAAACTTTAATTTAATTGTGTTTACCCAAAAGTCTTTTCTTCCTAATTTAAATGGCATAAACATCTGGACTAACGCAATCATAGAATCATGGCAGTAGTCAAGCAAATCTTGTGGAAAATAATGAAATTAGATCCCTGGTGTTGTGACAGAGTAAGGGCAGGATACATCAGTTCGATGTTAATAAAATTTCCATGAATGACTGAATACAATTAAGAAATTGTCAGTTGCGGCAATGAACTTTTGTAGCTCATGGATGTTTGCATTATTTGATTATGCTAGCAATTTCAAATTGTTTATTAGTGTCTGTGTTGGGATATTAATTATGACCTTTATTACAGCCCACAATTAAACCAGTTGCAAGGCAACAAGCAGCTTATGTTATGATAACGAAAGATATGAACTGTGTAAAAAGTGTTATGTTACTCTTAGATCATTCTTTATATATTTCAATATGTGTGGAAGACACCAAACATATGAAATGTAGTGCACATTTAATGACACTGTAGGGTAGATTCAATGAGCAAATTATTGTTTTGGTTATTTTATGTGGGGAACGCAGTGTGAAGATTTTGGAAATCTCTGGTATGGTCTTCAGAAAAGCTCATTTATAATGGAGTAAGTCCATCAAAAAGTGTAGTATTGGAAATTAACTAATTGAAAAGTTCATATTTCATTATAGAACATATGAGATGTTGTCTGGTAATATAATATTCTGAAATCCAAAGAAAATACTTTAAATAGGTTAGAAAATATCAGAATTATGATTACACTAATTGATTACACTAATATGATTTAACTAATTAAAAAAATATTGTTACACTTGCATACAGTTAAAATGATAGTCACACAAGTTTGATGAGCAATATATAATTAAACTAGTCAAAAGTAATGATTGTTTTTTTTATGTATTTGACTTCTAAATTTACTATGATGTTAAAGTACAGCTATTGGACATAAATACTTTATAATAAATTCTACTTTTGTGAGGAGTAAGCAACACATTATTTTGTGTAATTAGTTAATTATTAGAAAAACTAAGCTAACATTTTATGAATATTTACATTTTGTATGATTTTAAAAGTACTCAATAAACTGAAGCTCTAAATACTGATTTTTACATAATAACATGTCAAAACAGAGTTTCACCACTTATTACTATCTTTAGTTATTTCATGTACAAGTGAACAACAGCATGAATGAAGGCTGTGCTCTCCAGCGACCTCCTCATCTAACCCCTTTATTTTCTGACTGAGACAATCATAGTGGTTAGTATATTTGTTCCTTTGAAAGCCTTTGGTAAGTTACAGCTTCAATATTATGCACATAAATATAGAGTGAACTTTGTATATCCACTATTAAAATAACTACACCACAATTTGTATTGCTAGAAGTATATGCCAAGCATATATAGAAAACAGGAGAGAGAACAGTATACTTATGAATTCAGCAGTACTGAAATCGATGGATTAAGAATCAGAAAGGTAATCAAATTAAAACCTAGCTTTTAATATATACAAAATAAAAACAAATATACAATAATTTAGTACACAACTAAACAACTGCCCCACAGCCAAATTATTGTAAATTAAGCCGAAATGGACATAGAACAAATAGCACTTAACCAAAACTTGTGACCACCTATGAGTAGTCCAAGGCTTAATAGTACAATGTGTTGAGCTTGATCTAAAGAAAAAATATCATTAAAAACCAAATATCAGTATCCTATATTCCTAGATCAAGTATACAGCACAAGCCAATGAAAATAATAGTGGAGGCCACTACTCCCAAAAAGCCCATTAGCAATATACCTATGTGTTGTTTTATGCTCCAAAATCTTTTACATACTGATGGAGGTCATTGAAAACAGACTGGACATAAACTGTGACAAAGGCAGTCTGAGGTACAGAAGAGTTATAGAGGGCAGATATGCCAGCACCAGGATGAATACATCTATTTGTCCAGTTCAGTCCTGATGGAGCTAAACCAAACTAATTAACTGCACCTGAAGCTGCAGCTAGGCTATTTAAACATCAGGAATACCTGTCCCGTGGGAGAGCCTCAGTTTGAGAGAGAATGTAAACACAGGAAGTGTTGGAGTTGAGAGACATCAGTCCAGAGAGAGGCTGCATTTAGACTATGCACCAGCACTTTTTTGAACAGGGAAGTTCACCTCCAAAGTTGCCTTAAAGGAACGCATTGCCTACAAAGCCAGAGAGACACCATTACTGCAACCAGGAACCTCCACAGAGTTCTACAGCCTGCTAAAGACAAGGTACCAAAAAGTATGATTTCTTTGATACACCCCCCCAAGGGAATTAGCTGTATATTGAAGCATATATCTCCTAATGAAGTGTAATCATTGCTTATCAAGGGTCCCTGGGGGTAGAGCACTTGGAGAGATGGGAGGGCCAGTGCTCTACCCACGGTATTGGGTGGTGACAGTGGAACAGTGTCCTGCAGAAGACAGAGACTGAAACAGTGTATGCAGAGAATAAACTTCTTTATTATTTTTCTGATTTTTCCTCTGAGACAGACAAGCTGCCCAGGCACAGAGAGGGTATTCCTGCAAGTGAGTAAGGACATAAATGTAGATGTTTATTTTCATCAATTGTTTTGGTTACTTGTTTTTGCTTATCTTTGCAAAATAAATACTCTCCTGCACTTCACATTTGCTACCTCTAGGCAGTTATTTCAAAGCTGGAATCAGCTTTTGTACAGCCATCTTTGCCACACTGGTGTCAGAAGTGGGATCTGCTTGAAGTCCTGGTTTTGAGGACGACCCACATCTCAGCATGGAAGAAATGGTGAAAGCATTAATGAGAGCTATGGCGACTCAACAGAAGAATAACCGGCTACAGGAGGAGAGCAACCGGCAACAACAAGAATTCAACTGGTGCATTGCTACCCAAGTGGCTCAGAACCAGACAACCCTGGCAAAAAAAAAATCAGAGAGACTGAGTTAGGAGTTAGAATCCAGTGGGTGGAGATAATAGCTCCCTTCCTTATTGATACTGTACAGAGTGCCTATTATGACCCCACAACAGACCAAACCTCCGACTACACTACATTTAAAACCGAGAAACGATAGTAATGGACCATTACTGGAGGGCTTTACACTGGGAGATAAGAGAGTGGGTAGGTCAAGGTGGGCCTAAAACCATAGATGACAAGATCAATTGGATGGAGCGATATCAGGCTTGTAAATAAATAACCGATCGCCCCAGGCCGGACGGAGTCTAAGAAGAGAAACGTGAACGAATAGATAGAAGGAGGCCTAATGAGAGGAGCGCCAGAAACTCCTGGGGCACTCATTCAGTTATTCAGATCGCCAACAGAAAGGAGACCAAAGGGCACAGAGTAGAAGAAAGGAATGCTCCCAACCCCCATGAAAGACAGAAAACTTTCAGGAGCCGGATAGAACCCATGGAGTGTGAACTTGGGAGTAACGTGCCCCAATGCGGCCTGATAAACTTTTTTTATGCTGACCTATTTTCAAGTTGTGGAAAGATTAAGAAAACAAGAAAAGGTAGAAAGAGAGAAAAAAATGAGGGACGGAAATCAAGAAGAAGCAGGACAAATAGGAATCCCTAGCGGTATCCCAAGACACTCACAAAGTGAAGGCACAAACCGAAGCATCTACAGAGGTGATAAACCTTTCCCAAGATTAAGACCTGGGAACTGAAGAACACCCCTTCCTAGGTAAGATGGAGAACTTTGAAAGAAACCAAGTCAATGATCCTCTCTTACTAGGCATACGTAAAGAGGCGATGTAGATAAATGGGACACCGGGGCAAGGAAGAGGAAATCCTCCAAGCCCATATTTTGTGATCCAAAAAGATCTCCTATATCGAGTTGTCAGTAACGCTAACGACGTAAAAGAAAAGAAAAGCGGGGCTGACAATCAACCCAACTAAGTGTAACTTGGGATTTACAGATGCAAGATACCTGAGATACATAGTGGGACGTGGTTTGGTCAGACCCCAGTTACATAAAGTCAAAGTCATTCAAGCATGGCCAATATTCTTAAGAATAAAACATGTCCGGGCTTTTTTGGGAATGGTAGGTTATTACAGTCTGTTCATAACATATTTTGCCACCATTGCCGCCCAGCTAACAGATTTCACTAAGGCAAGAGCTCCCGATACAATTAAATAGAATCTGGAAGCAGACATGGCCTTCAAAGTCGTACGATTGGCTTTATGCAGTGAGGCGGTGTTAGTGGCACCTGATTTCGAACAGTGGTTTATTCTACAGAGGGACGCTTCTGATGTGGGACTTGGAGCGGTGTTGTCCCAAGTGATTGAGGGTGATGAACACCTGGTACTCTATTTAAGTAGGAAGCTGCTCCCTAGGAAATGGAAGTACTTCGTAGTTGAAAGAGAGTGCAGGGCAGTGTATGCCCTGAAATACTACCTGCTGGGGAGACATTTCACCCTGGTCTCGGACCATGCACCCCTAAGGTGGATGCAACACAACAAGGAAGCTAATGCTAGGGTGACAAGGTGGTTCCTCTCTCTGCAGCCTTATTGATTCAATCTGGAAAACAGGGCAGGGAAACTTCATGTCAATGTGGATATGTCCAATAAACCTAAGGAATACCTGTCCTGTGGGAGAGCCTCAGTTTGAGAGAGAATATGTGCACAGGAAGTGTTGGAGTTGAGAGACACCTGTCCAGAGAGAGGCTGCATTTAAACTATGCACCAGCACCCTTTTGAACAGGGAAGTTCCCCTCCAGAGTTTCCTTAAAGGAAAGCATTGCCTACAAAGCCAGAGAGACACCCTTACTGCAACCAGGAACCTCCACAGAGTTCTACAGCCTGCTAATTACAAGGTACCAAAACCTATGATTTCTTTAAAACACTCGCCAGGGAAGGGACAATAAATACTGTCTCCTGCACTTCACCTTTGCTACCTCTGGGCAGTTATTTTTAAGCTGGAAACTTTGCCACAACACAGATGTCTGAAAGGGGGGAAGTTTACAGAAGTATTGCTTCTCTAATAGGGACCTGCTATTTGCCCTTCTGTTGTGCACAAAGTAGTGTACTGGTGAGTTAACTACTCTTTCTCAGCTACAAAACTATCCCAGACCTTGTGTGTTTCCATCGGACATATAATTGAGAATCTTATGGCAATATCTTCAGTATTATCAGACTGCACTCATTTTCCTCATGCAGGCTTAAATTTCTGCATAGCTACACGGCTATTACATTCAAACATGTAATGACCAACAGGACATAGACACAAGCCCGTAAACCCTTTTCCATGCAAACAAGCTGTCAAGGGGCTGGCCGAGATGCTAACGGGCGTTACGATCCAATAACGTAATGCGACACAGGCCTTTTAGCCAAGAGAAAGAGGTCTAGCTGCAGATGATTGACAGAGGGAGATTTTACATTTGCATTCCACCCGCCCAATGCGTTGACTGTGTTGTATTTTCTGACGAAGTAGCACGCAGGTCCCGGAGTTGGTGGTTGGTTCTAGATAGAGAAAGAGTAGGAGTATTTTGAGAGCAGTAATTTATGGTTTTGTTAATTTCTATTATACTATTTACAATTTTACACTTAATCCTTGATAACACATATTTATAAATTACACATAAGTGCAATAAACATAATTTAAAGAACACATATAAAGACACATAGAGCTAGGTAACTCCAGGATTGGGGCGGACCAGAGCGCATTCCAGTGGATGACCGCAGAAGCCTTGCAACACGCTTTGGTCCCCAGCCCCACCTCTTCCACACCGGAGGCATCCCCCGGCCACCCGCAGCTCGTCCCCTCCTCTCCTCCCTGCCCCTCCTCCACCACCAGGGAAACGGCAACCAGCCACAGGGTATTTGGACCCTATTCCTAGGCGTAGGGGGACCTAGGGGCTGCGCAGATGTTTGGGCCTTCTCAACAGCGGTCCTCAGTGACAATCTATTGGTCACAATGTTAACCTAATCTAGCCTGGCTACAGAGTCTTGGATCTTTGCCTATGTGATGGTATGATATGTTGTATGCAGATGGTTACCTCCCATCACATGGTCCATGATCCCCTTCTCTGTGGACACGTAGGGTTCTGTTGAACTTGTCACCAATTGATGGTCACTGAGGAATGTTGTTGAGAAGAGATGCTGCAGTTCCTATCTTTTTTTAAGGCCTTATTTTTTCTTATTTTTTTTGTTTTTTTTTGTCTTAGGTACAATTCATGTCCATTAAGGCAACTTCTGCATCTGCAAGCATTGTGAAGGAAATGTATGAGGTTTGAGGTTTTCACAGTGCCTCTCAGGCATCTGTTTAATTGAGCAGATCTAGACAAGTTGTAAGTGCTATGCACATTAATGGTTTCTTCAATTATGCTATGTATCATGATTATTCTATACTATACATTACCCCCTTTAGGTATTCCTTTTTTCCAACAATCCGCTTGCTCTCCCGGGAACTGCCCCCACCACATCCATGATATTAATGCACAGTCTTGTCCATTTCTAATTGTGCTCTGTGTATGAAATTAATCTTTGTTATATCGTGTCAGTGTGTTGTCAATGGTTGGGGTTATGGGATATCCACATACATCATATTTGTGTCACATTCCTATATATGTAAACTAATGAGCCCTAGTTACTATGCAATAGATCAATACATATAATAATATTAATAATAGTAACAACATTCAATATCATATATTAATATATATCGTAATAATAATATAGGGTTAATACACATGCAAAGTCCAATTTGTGATACTGTGGAGTATCAACATTCCCCTGAGGGCCTGATAACAATATGACAGGTGATACTGGAGTGGGTTGACAGTTTATTCTTCATTCTAGTAGACTGTGATTTGTCTGACCTCTCTGCTATGACCTGCCCACCTACAGTGAGCATACATGGTATAGTTCACAGCTTAATTCCGGTACACAAGCCCCTTCACCACCACCACTTAGCAATGCTGAAGGGGACCAGGGGGACATACACCACAAAAATCTACTCTAACCTAACAGGAGGGACAGCAAAAACACATGGAGGCTATGGAGAGGCACGTGAATCAACAGCCAACTCACCTCCATCAGGGGTTATCTCCCCTATGACCATCCCACACAATTGCTGTTGGCCATGTACCAAGATGTATACCCATTCTTATTTGGTGACCTCCCATTTGCTATTCATCATGATCCCCTTCTGGATTGCTATTTGGTGGTGAAGGGGCTTGTGTACCTGAGTGAAGCTGTGAGCTATACCATGTAGGCCCACTGTAGGTGGGCATGTCATAGCAGAGAGGTCAGACAAATCACAGTCCACTAGAGAAGGAACTGGCAACCCACTCCAGTATCTTTGGCATGCAAACCTTGTGGAACAGCACAGACAGAGACCTAGCTACATGTGCTGCAGTCCATAGGGTCACAGAGAGTCACACACAACTTAAGGACTGTGTTGCTATTTAATCAGATAGTGTCTCTTTATTTGCTTTATGCATGTTGCAGCATGGCTTTTCATATTGGCATATGCATGACCATTCCAGCATATGATGAAAATATATTTTTAAAAAATTATTTGGGGATTATTGTGCAAGTAATTGTAATGCCTTTTAATGCTTTCCACATATTTTTAAGTCCACTGGTGGGTTAATATTGTCTTTTACAGCGCTGAGAACTTGTCTGTAAATCCTTTGCGAGTTCTATTTGGAGGCTGTAATATTTTTGCCTCCGTTTGCGGGTTACAGGTTTGAACGCCAGTGCGTCTTTGGGGATTCATAGCAATTTAATAGCCATTTCCACACGTAACATTTACATTTGACAGATCAAAGGCTTTCTGCCAACGGAGTTCCGATTTTTACAGCCCATATGGATTTTCCACCTGTAACCCGCAGATCCGGGTAGCTTTAAGAGGCCAATTTAATAGCTAGTCTAGCGGGCTCCATTACGGGCTACGGATTTTCACGTTAGCGGAATTGAATAGGGCTGATGGTGTTGTTCAAACCTTAAATAACCTTAGCTTTGTCATTCTACATTTTTTGGGTCACATGGGATTGCAACTGAGATCAATCTATGACCCATCTCTCTCAGTCATCTATCTGTGATTCTAAGAGAGTTGTTGCCTGATGGTTATTGAAATCTTTTTGAATTTGGTTGCACCTTTTCTGGCTTAAGATGCTAAACCAAATTTTCTCTTATAGAACCAAATATTAATGACTTTCAATGTTTAGTAATGATATAGACATATTTGAGCTGTTGGGCTACTCTCACCAAGATTCACAGTCCACAAGAACTCACTGCAAAAATATTAATCACAACAACATTCAAAGTTTTCACTAAGAAATGTTCACCTTTACCTGCATGGTTCTTCATCAAGACAGTGTGCACTGTTGTGCTGCTCGAGCAGTTTCACTCTGTATGCCTGGCCAGTATGCAAAAATGCATCGAGGACCAGAAGCTTACCACTAGAAAAGCAGACGCTCGACTGGCCTACAAAACCTGGAGATCCAGGGAGAGCCAGGGACAACGTACTCTAGAAGCACAGCACCCCTGGGGACCACTCAATCCTCTTCTGGCCAGGGAACAACCACCACGTCTAGGGCCCATCACTCCTTTGCCTAACCGGGAAGTCGCGCCCCTAGCAACCTGACTCCTATGGATCCTCATCCCGAGGTTCAAGCCAAAGTGTTGTAGATGCAACTAGCACGGCCATCATAGGAGGGACTGCCCTAACCAATCCTGGAGAGCTAATCCAAGTACCAGCTCAACCTTTGTTTTATTTGGGTAACTGGGCTATGACCCAGGAGGAGGAATGGCATCAGTTCAATGATTTCCAACCAATGTAACCCACCATTGATGCAGTATAAGTCACCACAAAGGATAAACCGGTCCAGCATCTTCAGCAGGTGGTGGTGAATGGACGACAGCTGCAATGGTTTCAAAACACTGCTGGTGCGGTTCATTCCATACTTGGGTGAACAACATCCACTGGGCTTCCCTGGTAGTTCTGATACCTAAGAAGGATGGGACAACTCGCTTCTGTATGGAATATAGTAAGCTGAAAGAGAAAACTAAGACTGACTTTTACATTATTCCCTGCATGGACAAGTTGCTCTAGCTCTTAGGGACCACTCCCTACCTGACAACACGGTTCATCCATTGGATACCAGATTTATAATTCTAGGTTTTAATATTTGTAATATAGTAATGCCTTGTCTAAATGTGCTACACCAATCAAATATATAAATAAATCTACTTTTATTATGTAATCTTTATTCCTGCCTAGTCCTCATAACCAAAGTTCTGTCACTCAAACATATTTGTTAACTGTAATCTATCTCTAATAGTATTGAAAATCCTATGTCATTATTTTTGACAAAGTAAAAAATGCATTTAAAATTTTAATTCTCTAACATATTTTTATTATATCCAGTTTCATTTTATATTTTTTTTTACCAGAGTGTGAATCAATTTAATTTAAGTGGCCTTTAGTTAAATATTTATAATATAATAGATGACAGTTTCCCCAGGTCATGAAATGTACTGAAATATTTTATATGTTGAGGAACATTATTGTTTTTAATACTGATTATAAAAAAAACTATTCCAACCTTACAGATCATTTTATATCAGTCTTTGGCAAAATAATACTAAGACAATTTAAGCTTTAAGCAATTATTATGGAAAAAAGTTCTGGTTACTGCTGTAGAACCAATTAATAATTGGACTGGTCCTGAATAAGATAAATGTAGTATAGTTGACACTGCATTTTACTTGACATTTAATATAATCACCAGTATGAATTATATGTGCACTAGCAAAAAAAACACTTTTTAAAAGATATAACAAAATGAAGAACTGAGTTGACATGTAAGGGAATTATGAAAACAATTACCATGATGTGTAATTCTAACATTTTTAATAATACACAGTAATATAGTAGGTTTATGCATTCATTTTGAAAAATGTACAAAACACGATTACAAGAAGTAGGACTAATAATTTTGTACAAAATATAGATGTTAAAAAAATATTTCTATTTTTTTTTCTATTGTGTGTTTGCCATGTTTGACTGTTTACCAAAACAATATTGCTGCTGGAAAGCCGTTAAGGCACTAAAACTCACAGCACTTGGGCAATGAGCACCAAAGGCGAGGTGAGAAGTAGAGGCAATGAAACACGCAGGACTTAGCCAGAAAGGAGCCGAGCCGATCACACATTGAAACACGCAGGACTTAGCCTCCAAACACTTAGGAAAGGTGGGATCACCTTAGGCTGCAAGCAGTTGACAAACGCAGGACTTAGAATTTTTTTTTACGAGAAGTAGGACTTAGAAAAAAAATTACGAGATAGAAAAATACGAAGTTAATCGACGAACTGCGCAAAGCAAAAGACAAGAAAAACACACAAAAAAAAAATACAACAAAAATATCCCACACAGCACGGGGGAACATGCAAGACGTCTGGGAGTGAGGTGGAACGCGAATTGTAGTCGATTTTGCTGAGTTTCGGCACTCAAAAATCAGATAAGCGAGAAAAAAATGGCAGCCAAACAATATACGACCCTGGACTACGCAAAACACCGCCAACCGCGTACCACTTTCACCCAGGAACGTGCAAGGTACAAAATACACTATTACAAAGAACGGCAAATGCTCGCGAACCGAAAAGCACATAGACAAACAATGCAATTTTACAACCCTAACCTGCAACTAACAACATTACACATCTAAAGTAGCGCTTTACAAAAATAATCAATGGTTTGCCATCGCGCACCCAGCCTATTTCTAATGCACAGTTGGAACATTCATAACACTATCTCCTCAGGTCAGCAACAGTCCAACTGAACATTATATGCTGCAGGACAATAAAAAGAGATTGTTATCTCTTCAGACTATTGATTGTTACATATATTAATTAGAAAAAGGTAAACCATATTAATTTATTATTCAAATAATTCATTAATTAGTAATTAAAAACATATAAACTGGAGCCAAAGGACGAGCGAGGAGATGCTCGCAATGAGCGTCGAAGGTCCTTAGATTATAAAAAGCTTAACATTGTGTGCCAAACAGCATTGCCATTTTTTGACAGGCAAGTCGATAGTGATCACATATATAGTTGTGAGCGTACGGGTCGTTGCTCACGCTTGCGGGCTCGCGTAGCGAGCCCGCAAGAACTGCGTCCCTCGCGAAGCGAGGGACGCAGTTCCCCGCAAATGCGGGTCCTCGCGAAGCGAGGGCCCGCATTTGCGGTGATGGAGCATCCCAACGTCCCCGCAAATGTGGATCCTCGCGAAGCGAGGGTCCGCATTTGCGGAGGTGGAGGCTCAACGTCGGCTGTGTTAACACACACATTCACACACACGACTTTTTAACAGAATAAACCCAACCGCCCAGCCAACAAAAACCCAACAACGTCCCCGCAAATGCGGATCCTCGCGAAGCGAGGGTCCGCATTTGCGGTGGTGGGAGCATCCCAACATCGGCTGTGTTAACACACACATACACACACACACAACTTCATAACAAAAAAAACTCAAAGTTGCCTCACACCCGCTTACACCCAGACACACAGACGCAAGACTTAACAAAAAAACAGTAAAAAAGGCCCTTCACACGCTCTTAACACACATACGCACGACTTAGAAACAAATACACTGCGTCGTACACGTAAAAGCTAACTGCGTATATCGCAAAAAAATACGGCAACATCGCAACAAAATACGGCCGCATCGGAAAAAAAATACGGCCGCGAAAGACCCATTCCAACCGCCGCGCATCAAAACATCACAAACACAAGAAATAAACACAACAAACACATAAAAAGCTTACTTACAGCACGGGGGGGCATCCGGCACCTCCAAAAGTTCATTTACACGTCCATTTAAGTCCAAAACAAAGAGTTTAAACGGCCGAAAATCGGCTAAGCGAGAGAAAAAATGGCCGCCGAACAAAACGAAAACGAGGCTCCAGACGTAACTACACTACACTTACTCGCAATAATGAAACACATACTATGCGGAACGGATCACACTCATATTAAACACCATTTTAACCACTACTACGCACAAAATGGCAGATGGAACGCAAATTGTAAGCTGGAACGCAAATAGCGCATGCGTTTTGCGTTCTAACGGTCTAACTTTCCAGAATGTTCTACAAGTTTATAAATACTGCCTATTTGACAGAGAAAAATACATTTCTCCTCAGGTGATGAACAGAGTGACTTCAGACATAACTGCTGCTAAAACTTGAGAAGATAATTATTTCCTAATTTACTACTTTACATTGTGCAAATTACAACTGAGAGGTAAGCTATAATATATTACATTTTATTATCAAGACAGGACATCAAAAAAAAAAATTAAATAAGAAAAAGAGGTTTATGTATACTGACATGTGACACGCACATATATGCGTATAATGTATACTGACAAGTGACGCGCACATTTATGTGTATAATGTATACTGACATGTGACACGCACATTTATGTGTATAATGTATACTGACATGTGACACGCACATTTATGCGTATAATGTATACTGACATGTGACACGCACATTTATGCGTATAATGTATAGTGACATGTGACACGCACATTTATGCGTATAATGTATAGTGACATGTGACACGCACATTTATGTGTATAATGTATAGTGACATGTGACACGCACATTTATGTGTATAATGTATAGTGACATGTGACACGCACATTTATGTGTATAATGTATAGTGACATGTGACACGCACATTTATGTGTATAATGTATAGTGACATGTGACACGCACATTTATGTGTATTGCCCCTGCAACAAAATTATCTTAAAACAAACTAATTAAACAACTACATTTAAATTACATTAGAGAAAAATAAGTTGGGACTATTAAAATATGAGTCATGTATACTGATATGTGACACGCACCTATATGTGTATCATCTATAGTCACATGTCACACACACATTTATGTATGTTGGCCAAAAATAAAAATAAGGTTAATTTAACAATTAAAATATGATTCATGTATAGTGATATGTCACACGCACACAAAAAAATTACTTTCAACTATGGAAATGTGCTTCATGTATGTGACATATGTGTGTAGCCCCCACCAAAAAATAATGTTAATTGAAAATAATTACAGAAGTATATTTAAATGAAATTAATTTACTGCAATTCAATAGATCACCTAAAGCTCAATCTTTCTACTTTTTTTAATATTCAAACAGACTCTGCATCAACAGCGTCTCTCAACAATTTGCACCGTGCATTGTGAAGCACAATCCCTTTTAAAGAACACCAACAAAGAAGAAGAGGTAAGATACAAAAATACTTTAAATGCTGAAAAGGCCATGCTTTGCTAAATACAAATAAAAAATTCTATAATTCACTATTTCACTTTATTTTTCAAACAGACACTACAAGAAGACCGGCGGATTAAGATTGGCAGGAGGGGACCCTCTGTCATTCCACACTTCAATCAAGGTAAAGTATTAAGTATAAAAAAGAACCGAACCATGAGCCTCATTCAATTGTGAGTTGGCCAATTGAATAGGTCTCTATATAAGCACATAACAGATTTTTTAGACAGACATTTTTAGTTACTGAACTTCGATACTAAATCAAGGTCTTCACTAACTCAAAACTTCTGTCAAAAAATATTTTATGTGCTTATATAGAGCCCTATTCAATTGGTCAAAACGCAATTGATTCAGGACCTAAATATGTTTAATGGCCGAGGGCCTCATTCAAATGTGATTTGCCCATTTCAATAGGGCTCTATATAAGCACAGAGCATATTTTTGAACAGAAGTTTTTAGTTAAAAACTTCTGTAAAAAAAGATGCTCTGTGCTCATATTGAGCCAAATTCCATTGCGAAAAACCAAATTCAATGAGGCCCTCACAATATAACAAATCCAGCAACCAAAGGCCCTCATTCAATTGATATTTTGGACAATTCAATAGGGCTCGAAATAAGCACATTTAGAATCCTATTGAATTGGCCAAACTGCAATTGAATGAGGGCCAAAGTATGCAACATATGGTACACACAAACTGGTACACACAAAACAGGATTGTAACAAACACATAGCAAACTAAATTCATATTCTTTTTGTTTAACAACCTATAACCATTAGAAAAAACACTACATAAGTATAACAAAAGTGGTGCCCATCAAACAGGATTGTACGAAAACTCACACAAACACATAGCAAACTACATTTAAATTCTTATTTAATGTTTAACAACCTATAAGCCTTAGAAAGAAGCCTAAATAAGCATACCAACATTGGTGCGCACCAAACAGGATTGTATGAAAGCTCACACAAACACATAGCAAACTACATTTAGATTCTTATTTTATGTTTAACAACCTATTAGCATTACAAAACAACATTAATAAGCATACCAACAGTGGTGCGCACCAAACAGGATTGTATGAAAACTCACACAAACACATAGCAAACTACATTTAGATTCTTATTTAATGTTTAACAACCCTTTAAGCCTTAGAAATAAGCCTAAATAAGCATACCAACAGTGGTGCGCACCAAACAGGATTGTATGAAAACTCACACAAACACATAGCAAACTACATTTACATTCTTATTTTATGTTTAACAACCTATTAGCATTACAAAACAACATTAATAAGCATACCAACAGTGGTGTGCACCAAACAGGATTGTATGAAAACTCACACAAACACATAGCAAACTACATTTACATTCTTATTTTATGTTTAACAACCTATAAGCATTACAAAACAACATTAATAAGCATACCAACAGTGGTGCGCACCAAACAGGATTGTACGAAAACTCACACAAACACATAGCAAACTACATTTAGATTCTTATTTAATGTTTAACAACCTATAAGCCTTAGAAAGAAGCCTAAATAAGCATACCAACAGTGGTGTGCACCAAACAGGATTGTATGAAAACTCACACAAACACATAGCAAACTACATTTACATTCTTATTTTATGTTTAACAACCTATAAGCATTACAAAACAACATTAATAAGCATACCAACAGTGGTGCGCACCAAACAGGATTGTACGAAAACTCACACAAACACATAGCAAACTACATTTAAATTCTTATTTAATGTTTAACAACCTATGAGCCTTAGAAAGAAGCCTAAATAAGCATACCAACAGTGGTGCGCACCAAACAGGATTGTACGAAAACTCACACAAACACATAGCAAACTACATTTATATTCTTATTTTATGTTTAACAACCTATAAGCCTTAGAAAGAAGCATAAATAAGCATACCAACAGTGGTGGGCACCAAACAGGATTGTACGAAAACTCACACAAACACATAGCAAACTACATTTATATTCTTATTTTATGTTTAACAACCTATAAGCCTTAGAAAGAAGCCTAAATAAGCATACCAACAGTGGTGCGCACCAAACAGGATTGTACGAAAACTCACACAAACACATACCAAACTACATTTATATTCTTATTTTATGTTTAACAATCTATAAGCCTTAGAAAAAGGCCTAAATAAGCATACCAAAAGTGGTGGGCACCAAACGGGATTGTAGAAAAACACAGAAATAATGTCATTTTTTAGTTAATACAAATACATTCAAATAAAAATTACATTTTCATTTTTATTTTATAACAGATACTGCGTCAAGAACATTGGACCAGGAGTTTCAACTGAGGACCAGACCAGCGGACGAGGACTTTCAACAGAGGACCAGACCATTGGACGAGGACTTTCAACAGAGGACTACACCATCGGACGAGGACTTTCAACAGAGGACTACACCATCGGACGAGGACTTTCAACAGAGGACCAGACGATTGGACGAGGACTTTCAACACAGGACCAGACCATCAGACGAAGGCTTTCAACACAGGACCAACAAAGATTCTGCTTCAAATCAAACTTCAACCAAGGTACAGTATAACAAGTAAAAAAAGAGAAAAATTAATTAATATTCTTCTTTAATGTTTAACCACCTATAAGCCTTAGAAAAAAGGCTACAGAAGCATACCAAAATTGCGGCGCACCAAAAAGGATTGTAGAAAAACACAGAAATAATGGCATTTTTTCATTAATACAAAGACATTCAAATAACATAACATTTTCATTTTTATTTTATAACAGATACTGCGTCAAGAATATCGGAACAGGAGTTGGAACTGAGGACCACACCAGAGGACGAGGACTTTCAACAGAGGACTACACCATCGGACGAGGACTTTCAACACAGGACCAGACCATCGGACGAAGGCTTTCAACACAGGACCAACAAAGAATTTTGCTTGAAATCAAACTTCAACCAAGGTACAGTATAAAAAGTAAAAAAAGAGAAAAAAAAAATAAAGATCTTAGCTTTGCATAGATGTCAACAGAAAATCAAATTTAAAATAAACCACCGGTAACTATAACTGTTGAGAAAATATAACTAACACATTTTTCATCTATCTCTTATTTGTCTTTTAGGGCCAATAATCTTTAACAGTAAATACAAACTTCAATGTAAACTTAAAAAATAAATTGGCATAGTCCAAAAAAGTCTAAAAACACAGAATCTATACAATTTGTCATTGTAACATTCCAGTCCTAAACCCTAATTTAATTGCCATTTGACAAATTGAATAGTGCTGTAAATAAGGACATAACATCTTTTTGAAAATACCTTTTTAGTTACTGAAACACTTGCTTTTGGATACATGTTTAATAAATAAAAACTTCTTTAAATAATTATCTGATGGCCTTATTTAGACTTTTATTCAATTGACCGCATTGAAATTGATTAAGTATAAAATGTTAACACACTATTGATAACTATTTGTCATGAAAAACAACTTAACATCTCAAAATAAACTAATGGTACATTATTTTATTTTTACAGATTAACATGGCTGATAACGAGAGTAAACAAGAAAAGAAAAGACGCCAAGCTAGAGAACGACGACAGAGAGCAGACAGCCAGCAGACACCGGAGACGAAGGAAATTCGACGAGAAAAAGAACGCAAAAGAATTGCAAGCAAAAGACTGTCACTTGCAGAAATTAAAGATATGTCAAAAAAAGCAACAAAGAAAATAAAGCATTTACAACCTGTTGCTCAAACATCAGATGACATTTTACCAGAAAAAATACAAGAGATACCAAAAAAAGCAACAAAGAAAACAAAGCATTTAGAACCGTTTCATGAAACATTACATGACATTTTACCTCAAACAATACAACATATACCAAGAAAAGCAACGAAAAAAACAAAACATTTAGAACCTGTTGTTGAAACATTACATGACATTTCACCTGATGAATATGAAAGTCAAAATCCTATATGCTTTGCAAATTGTCCTCTACTCAAGTCTTTAGCAGTAGAGGTTCATAGTTGTGGGGACATGACTACTCAATGTCAGTTTTGTGAGGCTTATTATTTTAAACAGGAGAGACCCAGAGATGGACAATTTATTAGTTGTTGTCAAAAAGGCAAGTTCAAACTTCCAGAAAGGAAACAATTTCCAAACTATTTACAAAATATTATGACTGAACCTACTTTTCCAAATTACAAAAATTTTAAGACAAACATAAGATCCTACAATAGTGCCATATCCTTTGCATCCATGGGGGCAACATTAGCTGCTAATGTACCAGGACATGGTCCTTACTGTTTTAAAGTCCAAGGACAAATTTATCATCGCACTTCCCATTTACATCCAGAGGAAGGAAATAAAAGAAAATTCGCTCAACTATATGTCCTAGATACAATGGAAGCTGTTGACCAACGTATGCAGATGGAAGAAAATAAAAAATGCTTACCCACTGTTTTCATAGAGCTAAATAACATTATGGACAACAATCCCTACAGTAAAGCTTATAAAAAATTGGCAGAAGTAGAAAATGAACAACTACTTCATGCACAAACACATCAATTACCAATGCCGAAGGTTAATATGAATATGGTGCTTAAAAGAGACAGACATACTGATAAACGTCGTTATAACTTGCCAACATCAAATGAGGTTGCAATGGTGTTTCAGAATGATGAAGGAGAACCACCATTTCAAAGAGACATTCGAATATATCCTAGAAATGAGGAGCAACCGTTTATTAATATGAGTATCTTAAGTCCAAATTTAGATCCAATGACATATCCCATCTTTTTCCCACACGGAGAAGCAGGTTGGCAACCAAAATTAACTCTTCCCAGTTACCCAAATGCTAAAGCCAGAATCCGAAATAATGTTTCTATGCTTGAATTTAAAGTAGCTCAAATTGCCATTCGCAATGTATTTAATCCAATTTTATGTGGTGGGAAACTAACACAACAATGGATTATTGATTCATATTTGCAAGTTGAGGCAAATAATTTAAACTTTATCAAATATCAACAAGATAAACTCTGTGTAGAACAATATTCTGGATTAATGGACTATGTTGCTGACGTGGCTACAAGCAGAGACATGACAGCTGGCAAAGCCATCATTTTACCATCTTCCTTTCAAGGATCTCCTCGGAATATGAGAGAAAGATACAATGATGCTATGGCTATTGTCACTAAATTTGGCAAACCCCATTTATTTGTGACATTTACATGTAATCCACAATGGCCAGAAATCACACAAAATCTACTTCTTGGACAAAGTGCTTCTGATCGACCAGATTTAGTAGCCAGAGTTTTTAAGATTAAATTAAATGAATTAATACGTGACTTCACTATAAATCAGTTATTTGGCAAATGTCTTGCTTATGTATATACCATTGAATTTCAAAAAAGAGGCCTTCCACATGCACATCTTCTAATAATACTTCAAGAAAAAGATAAATTAGATACTTCAGACAAAGTGGATGCAGTCATTGTTGCTGAACTACCAGATCCAGAACTATATGGTAGACTATATGAGATTGTTACTCATCGCATGATTCATGGACCCTGTGGTGACCTTAATCCACAATCACCATGTATGGAAAATAATAAATGTTCCAAAGAATTTCCAAAAGATTATAGAGACAAAACCTATGCCAATTGTGATGGATATCCACTTTATAAAAGAAGAGAAGGAGATAGTGCCATTATTCGTGGAAAAAAATTGGACAATAGATATGTAGTACCCTACAATCCACATTTACTCATGAAGTACAACGCCCACATCAACGTAGAAGCCTGCACTTCCATCAAATCCATTAAATATGTCTACAAATATATTTACAAAGGTTACGATGCAGCTACTGTAGTCGTCAAAAGTGCAGACAACCCTGAAAGTAGTGAGTTAGTACATGATGAACTTGCATCTCATGTAGATGCTCGCTATGTCAGTGCGCCAGAAGCTATGTGGCGGCTTTTAAAATTTGAAATGCATGATAGATCACATGCAGTATATAGGTTAGCAGTACATTTGCCACAACGACATTTAGTCTATTTCCATGCTGGAAATGAAATGAATGCATTGGCCCAAAGTGAAGATCGTCACACTACACTAACTGCCTGGTTTGCATTAAATTCCACTGATGCTGAAGCAACACAATACTTATATATTGAAATTCCATATCACTATGTTTTTGTGAATGGATTATGGAGACCAAGAAAAACCAGAGGCAATAAAATTATTCCAAGAATTTACACAGTCAGTCCAAGAGATGTTGAACGTTTTTGCTTACGGATATTACTTTTAAATGTTCCTGGAGCACAAAGTTTTGAACACTTAAGAACTGTTAATGACATTGTATATGAATCCTTCCATTTAGCTGCAAGACATAGAAACTTACTCACTGATGATACAGAGTGGGAAAGATGTTTAGAAGAAGCAGCACAATGTCAAATGCCACGACAGATGAGAGAACAATTTGCTTTTATTTGTATCTTCTCAAATGCTCCAAATACATTAGCTTTGTGGGAGACTTTTAAAAGTAATATGGCTGAAGACTTTATGCGACGATACAATGAACCCATTGCACACTTAAAAGCGTTAATGGAAATCCAAGAAGTCTTTTTAACTCATGGATTAAGTTGTGCAAGTTTTAATTTGCCTGATCCAGATGACATTAACTTTGAAGACTATGACATTCAACTACAAGCAGAAAGAACAGAAGAAAGACTTGCAACTTTAAATACACTACAATTGCAAGCATTTCATGCCATTAAAAATGCTATAGATGATGACATGGTGACAGACCGTTATTTCTATCTTGATGGACCTGGCGGATCAGGAAAAACATATTTGTACAATTTATTAATGAGTTCAGTACGAGCACAAGGAAAAATAGCAATGGCGTTTGCCACTACTGGAATTGCTGCACTTTTATTAGAAGGTGGAAGAACTGTTCATAGTGGATTTAAACTGCCAGTGCCTATTTTAGAAAATTCTGTGTCAGATATTCGCATGACATCCTTACAAGCAAAGAAATTGAAGAAATTTAAATTAATTATAATAGATGAGGCCACAATGATGTCATGCTATGCCCTCCAATGTATTGACCGTTTGCTTCGTGAAGTCATGGATAATATTTTTCCATTTGGTGGAAAGGTAATGTTGTTGGGTGGCGATTTTAGACAAACATTACCTGTCGTTGTACATGGAAATCGAACTGACATTATCGAAACATGTATAAAGTCAAGTACAGTATGGAAACATTTTACCCATCTTCAACTGCAACAAAATATGAGATCAGAAGGCCAAACTGATTTCAATGATTGGCTTATTAAAATTGGAGAAGGCAGAACAGAAAAAATACTACATTTACCTGACGACACTGTAGAGATCCCACCTCATATGATTTGTCAACAAGATATTATATCGGCTATATTTGAAGGGAGCATAAATACCGAAGAATATTCCGAGCTTGCCAACCAAGTTATACTGACGTGTAAAAATAAAGATGCATTAATCCTCAATAATGAAATCTTAAAAAAAATGAATGCACCACAAAGAAATTATCACAGTGCTGATTCTGTACTTGCTGATGACAATGAAAGTCAGGCTAACTTTTCGACTGAATTCATAAACTCTTTAACTCCTTCTGGAATGCCACCACATATTTTGCAGCTAAAGAAAGGTGCAATTATCATGTTACTGCGAAATATGAACCCCAAAAAAGGCCTATGCAATGGCACAAGATTAATTGTTCAACAATTAAAGGACCATTTTATAGATGCTGAAATTTTAACTGGGACCCATAAAGGAGAGAGAGTTTTCATACCAAGAATAGATTTAGCACCAAGTGAAAGTAGTCTCCCTTTTATACTTCAAAGAAGACAATTTCCCATTATTATGGCATTTGCCATGACCATTAATAAATCACAAGGTCAAACTTTCAAATCTGTGGGTATTTTCTTGGAAGAACCAGTTTTTGCACATGGTCAATTGTACGTTGCGTTGTCACGGTGCAAAAATCCACAGGCTATTAAAGTTTACATTGAAAACAATGAAAGTCAAGGTGATTTATTAGAAGATGGACGTATTTTTACTAAAAACATTGTCTACTATGAAGTACTATAACTTTGAAGGATACAAATTAAAGATGCCAAGATTTTTTAAAAGCATTGCAAAATACATAACAATTGGTTGTTTAATTCAGTCATAATTAATGGAAGTCATGTTTATGAATGATTCGCCTCACAAAATACTTGCCTTGCATTGTTAGTAAAAATTATGTTAAAATGTTAAGTCACTATGTTAATGTTTCTAATGTTTAAAAAATATATTTTCAAGTTATTTCATTCAACAGATTACAAAGTGGATGTTAAGAGGTCAAGCACCTTTTAAGTCACAATGTAAATATTGTCTGTTATCTTAAGATTACTACCTACATTAATTTTTATCGCCAGTTTATGTGCTCAATAATAAATTACTTTAATTACGTACGTTTTAAGAAGAGTTTTACTGTATGCCTTCCTCTACATTCAATGTATATTCAAGTTAACAATTATTGTGATAGAAATTGAATTTTAATACTGATTAATTTAAAGGTCAATTGTTTTTACATTCAAATGTTAATACTTTTAATAAAAAATTAGGTTACAAAATGTATTCACTATGTTCCTGTTTATAATGTTCAAAATTATACCAATGTTTTGTCAACTTCTAAACTTACATAAAAAATAAAGTTCAAGTTTAAAAATATATACTTTGAAGGTTATTGCTTACATATATTTTAAACTTCATGTTAAAATTCGCGACGTTTAAAGAAGGCTTTTTACTTTTTGCTTTCCTATTCATTCAATGTATATTAAAGTTAACAATTCTTCAGATACTAATTACATTTTAAAAAACCATTACATCAACATTTTACAAAAATACACGTTCATATTAAAATACTTACAAGTGTCAAAAATATATGTTAATAACTAAACAACTTGACAAACATATACATCACATTGCCGTCATTTTTTGACGGGCAAGTCGCTAGTTTTATATAACTAGGAAATAAGCTTAAGGCAAGGATTTGAAAGGTAGTATTTTCCTAGATACTACCAGTGCCATCTGCTAGCCCACGGAGACCAAAGGAGTGTTAATGCATGGAGAAAAATGTGGCTCACTAAGGAGGATTTGGGGGTTTTAGAGCACTGGGTTTACTTCTCACCTGGTTACAATCTCTATAGCAGTGATGGATTGTACCTTAATAAAGAGGGAGCTTGTGTGCTAGGGGAGAGGATGGTAGAAATGCTCGGGACTAGCTAAAACTAGTTGGTGGGGGGAGGAACTACATGGAGTAGAAAGTGTAGAGCAGGTAAGGGATGAAACAACAACCCATGGGGAAGAGAAGGGGGAGAGTTAGTATAGTCAATAGGGAGGTTTTACTGAGTAACTCAAACACATTGGCAAGAACTTCAAAACTGTAGAGGCATAAAAAACATAAGCTGTAGAAGAAGCTTGCAAGAAAAAATGGGAGATTTAGAATCATTAGCAGTAAATGAGAAATGGGACCCATGACTGTGCTGTTAATTTGGATGGTTATAACATATTTTGGAGTAATGGAGGAAATTGTAGAAAAGAGGGATTTGTATGTATGTAAGCATGTAGTCAGAGAAAATATTTATGGTGGAACTAGTGATTATGTGGAATTCTTGGGGGTTGAGTTAAATAATAGAAGAACAAATTCGAAAAGAAAATTGGTAGGAATATTCTATAATTTCCTAAATTTAATTGAAAGTAACGAATTGCAATTATTATTACAGATTGAAAATGCAGCTAATCATGGGAGATTGGAACCACCCTGAAATAAACTGAATGAATGAGACCAGCAGTTCAGCTAAGGGGAGCATGTTCTTGAGTACACTCAGAGATCATTATCTGGCCCAGGTTATACAAGAAACTAAACCCCTTTTGAAATTGTAGACCTTGCCTGACACCAAATTTGTCTTCAATCTGAATCATGTGGTGAGTGCCTACTATGAACTATTAAAATCATCCTTTATTAAACCATATCAGAATAAAAATCAGTTAGTTAATTTAATTTGTAATTAACAATTAGTAGAAATATAGGTTACAGTGCTCAATGCCAAGCAGCATCTGCAAAAGCAATTAAATATTAGCATGCATTAAGAAGGGTATGAAAGCAAGAGAAACAAATATCATTCTGCCACTATACAAATACGTAGTATGCCCTCATTTGGAATATGTAGCACAATTTTGGGCACCACTATAAAAAAAAACATATTTTCTCTAGGAAAAAATTGTCTAAGAGGGGATATGTACCTTATATAATACATCCAAGGGCAATTCAAGGCTTTGCCAGGTGAACTTTTTGTGCCAAGAGATTTTAAACTGACAAGAGGACATCCTTTGAGGTTAGAAGTAAAAAGATTCCACCTTAAGGAAAGAAAATGGTTCTTCAGAGTAAGGGTGGTTAAACTGTTGAATTCTCAACTAAAAGAGGTGATGACAGCGGATTTGATAGATTGGATATATTTTTTTTTTATAAAAAGGGCATTCAGTGTTATTTTGGATAACTAGAGAAGTTATTATCACATGCAAGTTACAGTATATGTATCAACACATTGATTGCCAAGATCGATATAACACAAAACTTAAACATGAAATAAAGTATTTTTCAGGGCCGATTTGCGAGCTTGAGAATGTTGTGCCATTAATTCTAAGACCTAACATCACTTTCCCTTTTAATAAAAGTACAGTAGTGTGGTGATATTTGCCTTTAAAGTGCTATGTATTGGTCTTTACCCCCCTTGCGAGTCCTCTCTATCACTCATTGGCCTTTGGGCTCCATTTGCGTGTTATTTGTTGAACGCAAGTGAAATCATGACAATTTAATAGCATGATTGGAATTGTAGTGGTTACGGGCTTGAGAGCACAAAGGATTTGCGGCTGCAAAGTTCAACCTTCCACGTCCCGTAGGCTTTTTTCACTCCAAACCTGCAGATCGGCAGCGGCTTACTTTACTAATTTAATAGCAGTAAGTTTTACTTTCTACATTACGAGCTACGGTTTAACACATAGGGGGAATTTCATAAGGCTGTTGGTTTCCATAGTTTGTAGCAGGTGATGAAGCAACTTCTAATTAGAAGTGTCTGTTAAAGGTTTTTATAGAAGAACTTGAGGCTATAATACAATTGTCTTCAAGGTCAAGATGCCAAAATTTCTCTGGTAGAATGTGCCATTATTTCTTTAGGTACTAGTTTATCCATGATCTGGAAACACTTGAAAATTATCTTAAGAATGAATTTACTTCAAACAGGACCAAAGAGAGAAATAAACAGGTTATCTAATTTTATCCAAGGACAACTCCTTTGAGTGAAGGTTCTTAAGAACCTCAAAACCTGTAAGTAAAGTTCTTTGTTTTACCAGAAAGGATGAATCCAATGATTATTTGTTTTTAGGAAGAAATTCTGAAACTGGTTTCTTACCGGATAAGCTTTAATTGTGGAAAATAATTCTACTGAAGCAGCCGCAATGAAGATGGCAGTTTCAAGAAAGGAGGCTTTTCCTAAAGGCTCAATGGGAGATTTTGTTGAAAGCCTTGGGAACCAAATGAAGATCTCATGAAGGAGACATATTCTTCTGGGCTTACAGTACTTATGAAAGATATGATCATAACCATACTGTAGTGTAAACAAATCTAACATTCCTGCAAAAAGAGCAATCTATGGGAATGATATGAATTTAGGATTTCTGAGGTCAGATTACTTTTATAACAGAAAAGATATATGCATTAAGCTTATAAGGGCAAAAGAATGAAAGAAGACCTCCACCATAC